>QRDG01001200.1:426180-1150113 GCA_012064385.1 Puccinellia tenuiflora
GGTAGCTAGTGCATCAAAACACCTTATTTCTACATATTCAGAACTTGCTGAGTAACGTTGTTGCTCACCCTTTCCCATTTGTCCCCATGCTTGCACTTTGAGGAGGCAACCAAGGAGGGCTATGGAACTTATCATGAAGACAAGGTGTACTACGAGGAGCCTGATCTGTCTGGAGGCGTGGAAGGCGTCGACTACCTGATAGCATATGGCGTAGAAGACGAGGAGGCATAGACTTAGACTCCTGTCTTAAGAACCAGGTCGAGCAATACTAGACTAGTACTACTTAGGTTGTTGAGCCCTATGGTTTTTAGTTTACTTCTTTCTATCGTGAATAAGTTGACCACGGTCAACCGTACCGTAGTTGAAATTCCTCCCATGTCGGAGGAAGACGTTGAAGTTTTTGTACACTTCTGGCTTGTAATCTTTAGCAGTGTGTATAAAGTGGACCCGTAATGTTTCTGTTGTACTACTCTGAGGGATATAATATTTACGGATAAGTCCTTCCATGGGTGTTATGTCAACGACTTGTACACTACAATATGCAGTGGTGTGCAGGGTCACCGCACTTTGCCTTGCGCATAATCCACTTGAGCTAGATGATTACGATCTTTGTCTTGTCAAGATGGACCACCTTTCTTGATTGCGCTCCGCTCGGTGATGACTTACATGTTGCTCCCCCATACACCAATATGGGAGAGGCACTCTTCGGCATATCTTCACTTGGCCATTATCTTGATGACGATCACCACGTGACGTCATCCTCCATGGGCTACATAGGATCTCCCGTTCATTGCATGCCCATGGAGAAATACCTAACCCCACATAGAGATACAAGCACATAGATCATGGGTTAGTTCACAAGGCTATATTGACAATTGCTTACCATACCATGAGATCATACTATCCCTTGTGGTACATCACTAGCCTTGTGTGTGATCAACTTGCACTTAGCCTTGATCAACATATAATCTTCTTCCCTTAGCCTTGACTCCAACATATGGAGATCAAGCATTGCTTATGGACATAACCTACAAGTATAGCTCAATGCACACATTAGTCCATAGAGATTGTCATTAATTACCAAAACCACACATGGGGGCAACCATGCTCTTTCAATCTCCCCTATTTTGGTAATTGATGACAATCCCTTTCAAGAGGGTTTATATTAATGAATTAAGCAACCTTACAAGACAAAGCAAGGATGCAAGAGCATTAAAAGCAATGTGTAAGAACCAAACGAAAGCATAAAACCAAATTCCCTTAACCCTCTTCTCCCCCATTGGCATCTATTGCCGAAATGGGAGGAAAATTTATAAGGCCAATATAATATGAGTTCCTCAAAAAAGGTGTGCATTTCTCAAGATATGAGTGAAATCAAATGCACATATCCAATGATGAATAGTTAGAGGAAATCAAAATATATTGAGGATCCAAAGATTGCAAATAAGATTGAGTCTTCTAAACATCTCCATAAAGGAGATAGGCAATCAAAAAGATCCAAAACGAGAGTTTTAAATAAAAATTGAGAAGCTCCCCAATGTTCATGCACTATTGAGGAGTGCACAAATATGGAATCCTCACTTCCCCAAAATTATCTAGAACACACAACAAGTGCAAGCATACATATAACTAAAAATAAATCATTGCACTTGCACCAAAGATATGGTTGAGCCATAAGAAGATACCAATTTAAAGATTCAATCATAAGATAGGCTCGACCTAGAAACAAAGAAGATCTTTAAAAAGAAGGTATGTTCGCAAGCTCAAGGATACCAATTGGGAAATGAAACCAATTGAAAAAGCCAAAATCTTGTGAGAGCATCTAGCCAATAAGAATCAACATACTCACGAAGAGAAGTGTGAGGTAAAAGATCTTCAACAAACACATGAGTGCGAAAAGATGCAAATAAAAATAAGATAAGCACTCATGAAACAAATTTGGAGCCACCAAAGAATTATAGATAAAAATCAAGGTAGCTCGAAGGAAATAGGATACCAACTAAAAAGTGACCTCTCACATATGTATAGGTTTCTAAGTAGACAAATCGTTGAAGATATACATCCACAAAGAGACATGTACATACACAATGGTTCGAAAAGGGGAGAAGAAGGTATCCAAAAGGAAGTCATAAATATACAAAAGAGACTATTGCTTAAAAGCATATCACATAGCTCAAATTTATCTCATTGTATATAAATGAACTTCAAACATATCAAAGACATCACACATATCACTATGGGAACAAGAGTTAGTGGAGATGCTTTGAGATAGGCAACAAGTATCACAAAGAAAGAATACCAATTGAAGAAAAAAGGTTTTTGCAATTTCATTACAAATATCACAAAGATATACCAAGTGAAGGAAATAAGCCAAAACCACAACAATTGCACATAAAAGCTTTCATGCCAAGAGGCAACCTATACAAGGTTGAATACTAGAAATATATGCATGTGATAGATACTTGTTAAGGGTATGACATTGGTGATGAAGAAGATGAGATTTTGACAATCATCATAGCTTGACTCTTATAATATCATGGTGAGGACACCTTCCTTATGGATGAGGCAAGCATCCAATGCATATCCAATACCTAAAACAAAATTCAAGTACAAAATGGTTCCCAAACTCATTGAGTCCCATAGTAGTTAGATACACTACAATACATAGGAAACACTCCACATAAATATGTGCATATAGATATGAAATTGAATTTCATGCACATCTTAGCCGATTTAGGATTCGGTGAAGTATACCCTATATATTGGAACAAGAAAGACAAACATGCCATATAATATAGATGTTAAAGGATATACATACAAAGTCTTTCAAAAACCAAATGAGATACAATTTGGACAAAAACACCAAGTAAACCAAAGCGAGGACACACCAAAGTGTGACACACAAAGGTTGTCCAAATTATATCAAAATCAAAATCAACACATGATTGATTCCATAACACATCAACACATGAAGTGAGATATCAATAGGAATCAAATCAAAGAACACATGAGAGGTAATACACCAATTGAAAAGATACCAACTAGGAGCGAGAATACCAAAAAGAAGAATATTACTAGAAAGATAGCAAGTAAAAGAGAAGTCAAGAGGCAAGGTATCAAAGCTCCCATAAGAGATACTAGTTGAAACAAATATCTATGGATGAGATATCAAATTCCAATTAATACCAATTTAAGGTATCGAAACAAAGCAAAAGAGCATAGCAGATAAAATATGATAAAGCTAAAAAGGCATTTCTCAATCATGAAGATAAAACGAAAAATGAGGAATGAGAAAGCAACTCCCTAGAGAGAGCAAGGTTACAACAAATAAACCAAACACTCACTACAATTTTTATGATGGCACAAAGCATCAAAAGAAAAGATTTGTCTTCCATAAACACATATGATAGAAATCAAATGCCAATTGAAAGGATCAAATATTGATTGATAGGATAGTGTTCTAAATAATAAAGAAAACCTCCCCCAAGATTCATGCATTATCTTGATATTTGCATTTGAATACAAAATGCACACACAAGGGATCATTACTCTCCATATGTCATTTACAACACTAAACAATACCAATTGAAAAAGAGCATCCATGCAAGAGGCAAGGAAGTCAACGGAAGTCAAGATAAACACTTGGAAATAAATGAGGCAGTACAACGCAAGAGCCAATATGAAGATGGTCTACAAAATCCACCACAATTATGAGTATCACTTGTCATGGACAAGGAGTATATAGAGATATTTCTCGGTGGTATATAGGAATGATACACTACAACCGAAATGACCTTTAGTGACAAAGTACTTTTGTCACTTATTAGCCCATTTTTGTCACTGATTAGTTGTGGATGACAAAAATGGTGCGTCATTAGGTTTGTCATTGATTGACCGTCATAGATTCATGGGGATGACGAGATGAAAAAATTTTGTCACTGATTTAGATGAATCCGTGAAGGTGGGAATTTTTGTCAATGATCATGTTTAATCCGTGACAGCCTGATTTGTCATCGTTTGTATGCAAATTTGTCACTAATTGGTTGAATTTGAGTGTACGACTGGTCAACATTAGCTGATGTGGCTTCTTACATGTGGGTCCAGCTGTGGTGACGTGGATGCTGATGAGTGGGTCCAGATGCTGTGACGTCAGATGATGTCATGTGGGCTAGATCCGTGCTGACACGTTGGACCCACTTAATCCAGACAGGTGGGACACATATTTTCTGGCTAGTGGGACCCACTTATTCGTGACATGTGGGACCAATTTTTTCTGGTTAGTGGGACCCAATTTTTTCTGGTATGTGGGACCCACAAATGCTGACGTGTGGGACCATTTCGTTTTTTGAGAAGTGGGACCCACATTTTAGGATTGTGGGACCATACGTTGCTGTTTGGTGGGCCCAGAATGTGGTGACGGTGTCACATTTTCCGTCATTGTTGGAACGGAAAATTATTTTGTAAAAATGTAATTTTCTGGCAATTTTGAGCAGAGAAATACAATTGAAAACAAATATATAATTGGAACCGAATCAATATTATAGGAATTATAGTGGCACACATACTATAAGTCTGAAAGACACAAACATTTGTAAGACACTGAGGTGAATAAAAGAGGAAATAGTAGTATCTAGCATTGTTCTTTATTCAAAAGATGCATCAGGATGGTGGTCATCAGTTGGGCTGCGATGATTGCTGTGACGTCCTTAAGAGCAAACTAAGCAGCGCATCCATTTCTTGTTGCCTCTTTTCATAAGCCAGACTCTTCTCTTCCTGAGATTTCTTGAGAGCTGCATGTTCTTCATCCTGCTTTCTTCTCATTTCTTCAAATTTCTGTTCCTGGGCTTGCATCCTTGACTCCAGATAGTTTTTATACCTTTCAGCTGCCAGTACTGATTGTTGCTCCTGATCAGCAAGCCTCTCTTCTAGCTCTCTAATGCGCTCTTTGGAAATGGTGTATCTCTGGGAGCATGATGAGACGCCCAATCTTGACAAGAATGTGCTAGAGCTGGAGGAGCTCTGTTCCTTGAGGACTTGTTGAACAATCATCACATCTGTTTCTTCAGGATGATCCTCTGGATGTGGTCCCATCTTTCTTAGCAGCATTTGTTCCTGCAATTAGATTCAAATGTTTCAAATGCTAGTATGCCGAGACAGTAATAATAAATTTGTGTTGTTGTTAAATATTTCGTACATAAGCCTCTTGTGCTTCCTGAGGCATCACACCATCCTTGCTAGTGTGGGTAATTCTGTAAAATTCAATTGGTGATGTTTCCTCCTCGTTGTTCAGAGCCTTCTACAAGGTTTAGTACATTTTGAGTATCAGTTCTATAAATTATATATTTGCAGTACAAGTAGCTAAGTAATTGCGTAGACCTAGTTGAAATACTTACAACATGCTCGTAGTGGGCAATGTAGCTTCTTGATCCAGTGGTATGGTGCTGGTTCACATTTTCTTTGTTCTTTACATTCTTCATACACATTTCCTGTATTAAGCAGGTGGGATCTAATTAGGTGATGCAAAAAATAAAATATGTATGAATTAAGTTCCTAGCTGTAGGTGAAAGAAATAGGAAATTATGTACCTGGTAGTGGTCATCAAACCATCTGTTCACAAGTTCTTTCCAACTATTCTCGTCTACAGTACTTGGCTTCATCAAATAAGCTTGCTCAGGAGTAAGCTTTTGAATCTTGGGCCAGTACACCTTCTTAAGCCTATAGCGTTGTTGTCGAACACTATTTTGTATCATTTCTGTGCACACAGTTTTTGCCACATCATCATTTGTGTCCATCACAAACTTTTCCTGCAAAAGAGGGTTTGCATATGCACAAATTAGGTTCGTAACCATGTTACAGTCTGAATAATATAGATGAAGAGAGTAGACTCACCACAACTTTTTTAATCGCAGAAGGAACAGCATCTTGTAGACTCTTATCTTTGTCGTAGAGCTTCCAGTGCATTGCAAGGGGCATCTTATCGCTGCGGATGTGTATACCAACCTCAGAGCTTAGTTTTGCTGCATGTAGAGGATTTTTGGGTCTTCTCACGCCTGCAGTGAAGTCAATTTGCATTTTATTGCCACCATTTTTTTTGTCCATTCATGGAGTGAATGCCCCATGGTAGGTCTCCGTCCAAGTCCTTTCTGCTTTGACTTGACAGAGACTGACAATGCATCTGAAATTCAGACAGAAAATAGGTTAAACTTGTCCAAATATTAGCAAATAAGTACAAGTAGAACATGTAAAGTATCCATGGTCGTACCTTTGCATTGGAACGGAACTAGTTGATTGTCATCAGGTGATGAGTTGCTGCCATCAGAAGTACGAATCTGCGTCGTAGGTGTGGTTTGCTCTTCAACGTCGGCGTCTTCTGTCATCGTAGGCGTATCTGAGGCTACAGGTTCAGTGAAAGCAGGTACTCTTGATCTTGTTGAAATGGTGGATGAAGGTGCTACTATCTGTTTGACACGCTTATTATGTGCCGCAGATGCCGTTTCATCCACTGCCTGTTTGATAATGCATGAAGACATAAGTATGAATGCAGTACCACTACCATGAATCAGATAACCAATTTGCGAATTAATAAACATGTTAGACCTGAGACGGCCGCTTTGATGCATTGCGCTCGTCATCTGTATGCAAATCATCATCTTCATTGGCAAGGTCTTCATCATCTGGTTCATATGCAGGGTCAGCTTCCTTGTCTTGAGGTTCTGGCTCCTTTTCTTCGTCATTAATCCCGCCTTGTGGCTGACCATACACGAAGGTACGTGCAACCTCTCTGAAATCTTGTGGATTAAGACCTCCAGCAAGAAATTTGGCTTCCATGGCTTGCTGTAGACGAGTTGCATTTTCCTCCATTTGTTTTCTCCTTTCTAACTCTATTGTAGTTAGTACCTCTTTTTGTTTAGCAGCTGAAAAAAGAAGGAAAATATTTGTGTGTATTAGCGTGATGGAATTCGTGACCGCAAATTCAGAATTATGTGGTACGTTCCATAAATAATGAAGTGGCCTAATTTATAGTATACATGACAAGTTTGTTTTTCACGTAAATGTTGCAGATCTCAACGAGTATATGATTTCCCGTAAGTAATGGACATAACAAATATATGATCTCATTCATCTAACTTAAAAGTTCATGCAATGTTTCAGATCTAAGATTGATAAATATGGCAGATCCTCTTCTGTAGTACATGAAGATATAACGTGAAGAATTCCTTTTCTTAAACCCTAGATGCGATCGTGGTAAGAACAAAAATCAAATGTTCGTAGAACCCTAGATGTGATCATGTAAATTAGTACACCGTACGTAAACCTAACAATTCTAGTCTAACTATTGAACGATCGATCTAGTACGTACTGAAATGTGGGATAGATTTATCACCTTGGCGTTTGTGATTGACCTTCTTCGGCGTAGATTTGGGCGGATCGCGAGCCTTGGGTGGTTTCCGGTGACCGGTCATGGCGGCCGCCGGATAGCCTGCCGGAGCGAGGGTACGAACTGCCGGCGGAGAGAGTGGATCTGGCGAGGTAGAGAGCGATGAGGGAGGGAATGAATTTGTACGTGCGAATTAAGAGGGAATGGAATTAAGGGGTTGGGTAGCACGATGTATTTGTAGTATCGCGGGCGAAAAAAATGAGTTGCGTGCGGCGGGAAAAAGTGGAGAGAACGAAATTTTCCCAAAGTTAGGAGGGAAGTTCGACTACCGGGTCAGAAGTGGGGGGAAAAATTAATATTTGAGCGTAGGTTACATGTTTTAATTATTTAATGTCGTATATAATCCCTTTTAATGATTTGAATCATTAAAAGTTTAAAACTATATATGTTCCTACAATCATGTTAGTAATCCGGGACAACCAAATTGCACATGTTTCGTTTGATTCATATTTATGTGTCGAAGTTTCATCTATGAGTTCATATTGTTAAAAAAATTATGGTGAAACCTGGGGTTATGACATGCACGAACACCAAAAGTTGCAAGTAAATTTGGGGCTTCAAAATTCTTGTCTCATAAACAAAGATTGTTTGCTTGGTGTACTATGTACATAACTCACCTTCAACCTCAATGATTATAGAGATGTGTCACATATATATGTAAAAGGCTAGAAAATCATTTAAATGAATCAAAATTGGACAAAATGGTTCAAGGAAGTTGAATGAGGAGGTGAAACTTTTTTGTGTGTGCTTGGATAGCCCTAATAACTTGTTATGGTCATTTGACAAAAAAAATTACCTAGTTAAGGTGGCCCAACCATTTTTTGTAAGAAAAAGGCTAGAAAATCATTTGAATGAATCAAAATTGGACTAAATGTTTCAAGGAAGATGAATGAAAAGAGGTGAAACTTTGTGTTTGTGCTTACATAGCCCTAATAACATGTCATGGTCATTCCCAATAGTTTTTACCATGTTTTAGGTGTCCCTACCATTATTTTTGAAAGAAAAGGTTAGAAAATCATTTGAATGACTCAAAATTGGACAAAATGGTTCAAGGAAGTTGAATGAGGAGGTGAAACTTTTTGTGTGTGCTTGGATAGTGTAGATAACTTGTTATGGTCATTTGACAAAAAAAATTACCTAGTTAAGGTGGCCCAACCATTTTTGTAAGAAAAAGGCTAGAAAATCATTTGAATGAATCAAAATTGGACTAAATGGTTCAAGGAAGATGAATGAAAAGAGGTGAAACTTTGTGTTTGTGCTTACATAGCCCTAATAACATGTCATGGTCATTCCCAATAGTTTTTACCATGTTTTAGGTGTCCCTACCATTATTTTTGAAAGAAAAGGTTAGAAAATCATTTGAATGACTCAAAATTGGACAAAATGGTTCAAGGAAGTTGAATGAGGAGGTGAAACTTTTTGTGTGTGCTTGGATAGTGTAGATAACTTGTTATGGTCATTTGACAAAAAAAATTACCTAGTTAAGGTGGCCCAACCATTTTTGTAAGAAAAAGGCTAGAAAATCATTTGAATGAATCAAAATTGGACTAAATGGTTCAAGGAAGATGAATGAAAAGAGGTGAAACTTTGTGTTTGTGCTTACATAGCCCTAATAACATGTCATGGTCATTCACAATAGTTTTTACCATGTTTTAGGTGTCCCTACCATTATTTTTGAAAGAAAAGGTTAGAAAATCATTTGAATGACTCAAAATTGGACAAAATGGTTCAAGGAAGTTGAATGAGGAGGTGAAACTTTTTGTGTGTGCTTGGATAGTGTAGCTAACTTGTTATGGTCATTGAAAATATTTTTTACCAACTATAGCTGTCCCTACCATTATTTTTGAAAGAAAAGGTTAGAAAATCATTTGAATGAATCAAAATTGGACAAAATGGTTCAAGGAAGTTGAATGAGGAGGTGAAACTTTTTGTGTGTGCTTGGATAGCCCTAATAACTTGTTATGGTCATTTGACAAAATTCCTTTACCAATAATTCCCATCTATGATGTCATAAGGGGTGAGGTGTCACATGAGGGGATCAACACCAAACTTTGCAAACAAAAGTATCAGAGCTACTGGTACATCAACAGGGAGCGCTTGCTGCCGCTCACCACTTGCTATGAGTCTTAGTAGTAAACTATTTACACAAAAGCATCCACACATACTAGTTATGTTCAGGCAACTACATATTAACATGGACCGCTTGATGCGGCTCACCACTTCGTGAAGATCCCAAACTGTGTATCGGATGACACGTCGGGCTTCCACCCACCTGCCTCATTCCACCCCCAGTCGTTGGACTGCCCCTCTATCGAAGTGCTGCCACCTCTCCATGCTGCATCAGGATCTGCCCAGGCTGAACGCTTTCTGTTGCGCTGTGCTTCTGCTATGGCATGCACACAACTAGGACAATACACTGCTTTTGGTTGAGGAGGCTTTGGTTCTTTTGGCATCAGGTGTCATTGCCCCTTCATGAAATCGGTGATCTTACGGTACAACTCATAGGAAACAAAGCCATCAATAGCAGCATAGTGGATGTTAATGTCATCAAGTGGCTGCTTCTCCCAAAAGTCATGCTGCTCCTTTGGGAAGTTGTTCTTCATGTCCTTGTAGGAGTCGTCGATGAGAATGGATGCCATCACACTCATTCCAGTCCTGTAACGGCCTTCATACTGGAACAAATTTTGCAAATCAATATGGAACTCATCTGGAATTTTAATGGACCAGGATCTCCTCATCGCTCTCTTGTCACCCCTTTTGTCGACGCTAGCAAATTTGATATTTGATGAACACAGGAACTCGAATAGCACCGGACACACCGTGCCACGCCTGCGGTTGGAAGATATTAGTAATGGTAAATTTGATTGTAAATGTAATTAACAATCAAATTGTAATAACTAGTTGTTCTCGGATCAATATGTACAACAATGAAAACATATTTCAAGGAAATACATAATGTACTTGTCATATGAAGCTTAGTAAGGTAGTACTTATAAACATTTTTTGAAAAATTCATGCAAAATACATTTAAGCAAACATTTGGAAGCATCAATCTCATGCTATCATATAACATAACTTATATCCTGCTGAAGCATACAGATTCGATAATTCTAAATAGTGCTGCATGACACCACGATGTCAATGCATAATTTGTGTCCTGCAAAGCATCTTCATCCTAACTAATTGGCAGATTACTTAGCTACACAGACTAAGGCTGGATAAAACATATATCAACACATCAACTAGAATGATAAAAGAAGTAGTACTAGATGCAATGTAAATACCCCAACGAAAACATCTTATTATTTCGTTTATTTATACAAGACGTTTTAGGTTAATAATAGATTCATCTAGTATACTTTTAATATGTAGATTCACTCATCTCTAAAACATCCCTCATGAGTGGATAAAGTAAGTAGATCGGAAGAACTTGGAAGAGGGTTTTCTCATAGGCAAAATCCAAATCTGTACTTGGAAGAGGTTTTCCTACATACCTTGGCAGTTGGAACACCAGAACTTTGCGGCGCAATGCAAGTTGAATCACCGCAACCTCTTCTTCGAAGTCATCGTACTCGCCGATGTACTCGAAGTCGAGGCCGAGGAATTTGTACTCCTCCTCTTCAAGCAAGCGACGGAACTCGCCGATGGTTTGCTCGACCACTTGCACGTCGTTCGTGTACGTGACGTCGAGCACCATGCTACCATGCGCGGTTGGGGTAAGCTTCTGCGTGAAGAGAACGACGTCTTCCATGGCGCGGTGGATTGGATGAGCAAGGTGGAGAAACCGCCGCAGAGAAACAGGGGAAGGGGTGAAATAAACGAGGCAGAAGAATAGGGGACTAGAAGTTGGGGCGGCAGGGAAAAATGGGAACCGTCCAGATAATTCGTATCGTCGCTGACTGTGGGCCTAAGTGGACGCCTGAGTCGTGTAAGGTTTTTTTACGCTGTCATATCAACTGTGCAGGGCATTATATTCTCTTTGACGCGTGGGGTGCTTCTCCAAGATACCAACCGCAATTAACTCTTCCTTCCATCCTAAGCTCCAGGCCGAAGGGCGGCTGCCGCCATCGCCAGAAGATCGCTCGCCCTACCCATCTCTCGCCGTCGTTGTCCCCCTCTATTCTTCGTCGAGGCTAGCCTAAAACCCTCCTTGCCGTTTCTTATCCACTTGACGCGGCATTTTCATCTCCGTTAGGATGGCTCCGCCGGTAAGAAAAATATACCCTGGATCCACGGCGTATTACTTGTTTTAGATCTGAAAATATTGATCTCCCCAATTCGATTTGTAGTGTCCTACTTGTTGGGACACCAATGGGTTGTGCCCTCGGGGGAATCGGATGAAGAACTTCTTTGTGCTAACCCTGCGACAAGGGTTTGAGGATGTTACGGTACTAAAGTTTTGCAATTACTTGTATTTATTTAGTACTGAGAAGTTGATTTGTTGCTACTGTGGACTTGATAAACCAGGAGTTTGTTTGCTATCTTCACTTGTTTTGTACTAACATGTAATTCTGAAAGTCTTTAGGTGGGTATGTGTGATGGTACAACACATGCCTTTGTTTGGTAGTTGGCTGCATTGTGCAACAATGTTGCCTCATCTATTTATAGAAATTAGTACAGTCTCCTCTAGTTTCGTGGGACACCTGCTTTATTTTACTACTTATAGTTAGGTTTATGCATACGAATGTTTATGAATATTCAGTTAATTACACACTACTTAATAAATGAATGCATTCAGTTAATTACACACTACTTGATATGGTTTTGATGAATTTTACTTCTTTCAGATCATCCCATGCTACAGTAGGGCATATTTCCTTATGAAATACACTATAGCAAAGAGTGACAAAACAGTCTTCTACGCAAATCTTACAACCAATGAAGGATTTTCATTCAGTGTCAAAGTTACAAACAACAATGATGAAACTTATCTCAGTGGAAGAAATTGGAAGGAATTTATTAGAGTATACGGGCTAAAAGTTGGACATGAGATGTATTTCACTATCGGCGACTATGGTCCTGACACTCTTGTCACCACTGGAAATTACCCAATAATTCATCCAAGTAAGATTTATGCATACGAATAATCTTTATAAAATTGCTTGCAACTTGGTACCTATGTCATATTAATTATATATTTGTACTATGATTGTACAGCTTACTACCATTTGTCCCGTGACAAACGTGACATTATTGACTCCATCATCTCCATTGATGGAACTGAGATAAATTGGAGGATGATGGAGAAAGTCGTAGAACATGTGGACAATCTTGACTTCCTTGTGGCACGTCATGAGGCTGGTATCTATGGAGAAGGAACAGTTGTTGCAATGGTGCATACCCTGAACTGGACAAACACTATGAATCAGAGCAAGCACCTGGTACATACTTAATATCCTAGTTTCTACACATTATAGTTTGTTGTCATCATATATTGTTGCATCTTGTCATTACAATATAGATGTGAAATATTAATCGTATAGCTGACTATAACATTTGTTGCTGCAACAGAAATTCCCACGCCGTCTTGTCCCTGATAGAATGCATGAATATGGTGACATCACCATTGTTTGTCATCCCTTCACTAAGGTGATTGGGTCATACACTGTTTCTGCTGATGATGGACGTCTCTGCGTCACTGGATGGAAGAAGTTCATGGAGGAAGAACACTTTATGCAAATGGGTGACAAGATGTTGTTCCTGCTCTTCGTAGCAAATGCAGGGGCTTTCCTGTTTGTTTCATACATTCCTGAAGTAGCTGTTCAGTAGTTACCTTCTGGTGATGTTCAAATATTTTAAAATGCACTCATGTTAGTCGTTGATCCACGGATGTACTGTCAAGACTTTATTTGCTGAACTTAGAGATACATGCATTTCTATGTGTTATGAAAAAGTCGTGTTTTATCCTCGGAACTAAATTATGTATGTTTATCAGTTCAAGTTTTTATTTGCATGGCCCTTTATCGTGTCATGTACGCTTGTCACATTACATTGCATAAATCATTAATTATATCAAGTACTCATAATGTTTGCAAATATATAAATGGTTCCATAACAGAATCTAAATATTCAAACATCACTATCATTATCAGAATTTATGTCCCCATCATCCCTTCTATTCTCTGCCAAAGTGTCTTCTTCGTCCTCGCTCATGTCAACATAGTCTGTCTCATCTTCCTCTTCTAGTCGACGCATAGTGCGAGCATCAACAAGTTCCACATCGTCAGATCGATCAGCGTCCTCATCTTCCAACTCAACATCCTGGTCTTCACCCTCAACATTGATAAATATATGATCAGATGAACCCATCTCATCCTGGTACGCGTCTTCGTTCCCTACATATGCGTCGTCATCGCCACTCTCTTTTTCTGGAACATCATATATATGTCTGTGACTGAAAGTATGGACAACTTTCCAAGGGTTGTCAAACTTTGTGTCATCCAAGCAGAAGCATGTTTCCGCTTGGCTTGCCAATATGAAGGGGGAATCCTTGTACCAAAGTGTGGAAGTATTAACGCTTTTAAAATATCCATCATCTTTCATCTTGGAATTCCTGCTCGCAAGGTCAAACCAATCACAACGAAACAAGTAGATAGATCTATCGCCGTGCTTGTTACTCCCATACTGCAACTCCAGAACTTCCTGCAGAACACCATAGAACTCAGTTTCTTCTTCATCACCAAAAGATGCCTTCGTCATTACGCCAGAATTCTGAGTCTTTAGATTCTTCTCACGCGTCACAGTTCGAAACCTAGCACCCTTTACATTGCAGCCAGAGTGTACCACTACACGTCAGTCTGGCCCATCAGCAAGCAACTTCAAATCTTCAGATACATTATTCAAATGTCTCACATGTTTTTTAAACCATGATGGGAACTCTTTCTGCATCGCCTCATCGATGTTATTCACAGCCCTATCCATCAATTCTTCCCGGCAAACACTAAAAAAAAACATTACCAATCAAAATTCGCATACAGATTAAATTATGACTCATAAGGTGAAGCAAACTTACTTTATATAGGACTCTGCCTTTTCGCAATTGTTCAGCACATACCAAACCATTTTGTCAAATTCCTTTTCAAAAAGCTTCAAAATGGACTTCCCAAACCCTTTCGCTCCGTCTGAAAAAATGTCCAACTCATCTGGACCAGGTTTTCGATGGTTATGTTGGTTCCTATCTTTTTTATGAAATCTCGTTTCTATGTCATCCTTGAAAAATCTAGAGCAAAAGGTCAAGCACTCATCAACGGTGTAGCCCTCGGCAATTGAACCTTCTGGCCTAGCTTTGTTACGAACAGTGGACTTAAGGTATCCTAGTCTTCTCTCCACTGGATACATCCAACCGTAGTGAACAAGACCCCTTTGAATAGCCTCATCAGGAAGATGGATAGCTAAGTGCACCATTATATCAAAAAAAGCAGGGGGGAAGATCTTCTCTAGTTTGCATAGAATTATAACAATGTCAACCTTCAATCTTTGAAGCACATCAACTCTTAGGGTTTTCGCACACAACTCCCTAAAAAATCTCCCCAATTCGGCAATGGCCTCATACATTTCCTTTCCTGCAATTCCTCTAAGGCCAGCTGGCAAAACACGCTGCAGAAGTATGTGGCAATCATGTGTCTTCATTCCAGTCACTTTACCACCATCGATATCAACACATCTTTCCCAGTTTGCACAATAACCATCTGGGAATCGAATTTTGGCCAAATATATGCACAGTTGTTTCTTTTTTTCCTTCACAAGAGTCCACGGTGCTGGGGGCTTCACATATTTTTCTCCCTGTTCTTCCATCCAGTAATTCTTCCTAATGTTCAATTTCTTTAAATCAAGTCTAGAATTAATAGTGTCCTTATTCTTTCCCTCAATTTCAAGAAGGGTACCAAGGATATTGTCGCATATGTTCTTCTCAATGTGCATCACATCGAGGTTGTGAGCCAATTTCAGTTCTGACCAATATAGTAGATAATGTAAGCTGACCTTGAGATGCCAAGTTGGTTCATCTTGTGGAACACGCTTTCGCTTTCTCAAATTAGGATTTTTGCCCGGTATAAAATCCTTAACCCTTTCTACCTTCTCCTTTATTTCTTCCACTGTGAACTTCCTTGGTGGTCCTCCCTCCTCAACTTTTCCATTAAAAAGTTTGCTTCTCCTATAAGGGTGATCCGACCGAAGGAATCGACGATGACCAATATATCCAATCTTATTTTTTAAAGACTCATAGCAAGGTTCTACGTCGCAATGCACGCATGCGAAAAATCCTCTAGTACTACGCCCAGACATGGTGGCATATCCAGGATAATCATGAATCGACCAAAGGAACGCAGCATGCAATTTGAATTCTCTATTTGTGCATGCATCATACGTGTCCACGCCTTTCCATAGGAGCATCATATCTTTTATCAGTGGCTGCATAAATACATGAAAATCCTTCCCGGGTGAGTACTTTCTCGGGATTAGCAGCGACATCATGAAGTTGGATTGATGCATGCACATCCATGGTGGGAAGTTGTACGGAATGACGAAAACAGGCCACATACTATATGCATTTGTCATACTACCAAAGGGATTGAATCCATCTGTAGCAAATCCTAGCTTTATGTTACGAGGATCTTCAGCAAACCAACCAAACTTTTCATCAAAGTGCTTCCAAGCCTCACCGTCTGCTGGGTGCCTTAGAATATTTTTCTCAGCAACCCTCTTTTCTTTGTGCCACCTTGTGTGCGTTGACATTTCCTCTTTAACAAAAAATCTTTGTAAACGCGGAATTATCGGAAAATACCGAAGCACCTTATGAGGAACCTTCTTCCTTCCACTTGGATCTTTTCATCTTGATATTCCACACACAGGACAATGTGTATTGTCCTTGTGCTCTCCCCAGAAAAGAGCACAATCAAACTTGCAAACATGAATTGTCTCATAACCAAGCCCAACATCTGAAAGAACACTTTTAGCATGAGCAAAAGATTTAGGAAAGTCCACGTTTGGCAAAGATGTACATAAAGTCTCAAGAAGTAGATCAAATGCTCTGTTTGTGATCCGGTTGTATGATTTCACATGAAGTATCCTTATAATGAAGGCCAACCTAGTGAAAGTGTCACATCCCTCATGAAGCTCCTTCATTGCTTCTTCTACTAATTTTGCATACAAATTTCGGTTACTAGGACCTTGATCTCCAGACTTGTGCATATCATGTACCAGATCAGATGCGTCGTCAACGTAATTATCTTCAACATAATTATCTTCAGCTTCTTCCTCAAAATCAGCATCGTCGTCGCTTTGATACGAACCATCATGGGTCTTTGCTGATCACTGAAATCTTCCCCATGAAAAATCCACCTAGTATAAGTAATGGACATACCTCTGCAATTCACATGACGCTCAACCTCAACTTGTAACATCCCAAATTTATAATAAGAATTAACAAGACCCAAAATTCAGAACCAACAAAAACTTTTTGAAATTACTACACTAATGATTGTGTTTTCCTTTATATTGTTCTGTTTGACCTTGTGTGACTTGTTGTTTATGTTGTTTGACTAGTAAATATTAATCCAAGAATCCAGCCCAAGTAAAATATATTAAACTTGGTGCTCATGTTATGACAAGAGTAGATTCCATATATTCTTTTTCTAATCTTATTTTGGCCAAAGTCTATTTCAATGATGTTTGATTTCAGCAACAAATAAAATACCCTTTAGTTGAGAAAGTAAAATTATTTCCAAAATTATGTGTTCCCAAAAATATGGAGATCTATATGTTATCTCCTATCTAAAGCTAACCATGATATTTTGCATGTATATGCAACTCCCATTTTATAAACCCTGATTTCCACTCAATTTGAAAACAACACTAGTGGGAAATATATTACCCCACATATTTCCTTTCTCAAACCTTTTCGAAAACAATTAAGTTATGAGTGGAGACATTTCTTTAAACATCATCTTGTCATAATTGAGTGTGACCTTTTTTTTATAAGATAGAATTGTGAATTATGGAATTGGTGGTGTGATTAATTCTTGTGGTTTGAATTGTGTGGTCATGGTTGTGAATATGATTATTGTTGTGTTTTGATGTGTGTGTTTGCTAAATAAAATTGGGAAGAAAGGAAAAGAAACAAAATAAAAACATTAACACATAAAATAATGGGACAAGTGCCACACAAATTTCTCTAAGTGAGAAAATTAATATTTTCTTTTAAACCAAAAATAAGTGGGGTGACACAGTGCTCACTCCCACTTTGCTCTAATATTTCTTCCCTCTTCAAAATATAATTTCAAAAATCTAAATTTACATTTCTATTACTTTCTTTAATTTTACCAAATCACAAAATGTGCTATGATGCACTTGTCAAATAATTTCCATCATAGCACCAAAAATCACCAATACCTATACTTATTTCCCACATCATTTGCACACTTGCACTTCATCTTTTTCTTTAGCATTAAAGTGCCTAATAGTTGCAAATAGTGGAAAATGGTGCCCTACACCCCTATATTCAAATGGCAGCCACACTTGCCCTAATCTTGTCTCCCTCATGTCCAGCACCCTCCCAGCACTCCCCTACACCTGCTGGACACAACCCTAGCCACCCCATGCCCTAAAAACCTAGCCCAAGTAGCAATGGCATGGCATGCCCTCCACCATGCCCACCTTGTCCCAACCAGCAGCAAACCTGAGAGCCACCACGTCCTGGAGCTTTCCCTTGCTCCCTAGATGCTCCCCAACTCGAGCTCCTTGCTCCTGGACCCTCCCCCTGCCCGCAGTCGCCGGTGAACTGCCGGCCGACACACTGTCGAACACCTTCTGTGCACCGCGAACTTCGACCGTTTGTCGCGCGACCAGCGCCCGCCCGAGGCGGCCGCGACCGTTTCCAGACGCCCCACGACGCTGCCTACACTGTGCCGCCACCGCCCGTGCCTCCCGTGCCCTCCCTCGCACCGAACACACACCACCCGCACGCTCGCATGTCCGCCGCGACATTGCCGTGGCCACCGCACCCTCTGCTCACTCCACTACCTCCCCGCAGCTATAAAAAGCCACCTTTGGCCGCGGCACCACACCACACCACCCCTCCGCCACTCCCTCACCTCCAGAGCTCCCTGCAGAGGAGCCCGAGCTTTGGAGTTCTTCACGCTCGGGAGCACCGTCGCGCCGCTGCTGTAGTTCGTCCCCGACAACTCCAAGACCATCCCTCGGCTGCCCCGAGATGCCGCAGTCGTTTGCCGACCTCGCCGCCGACGATCACCGCCGGCAGGTAGCTCCCCGGCCGCTCTCCCTCTCTCCCACGTTCTCTGCCTATCGGGATGGAGACGATGGCCGTGGGCCGTCGATCTCGAGATCAACGGTCTCGGCTAGTTCCCGCCCGTTTTGAATTTTCTGCTGAAAACTGCTAAGTCTGAAATCTGTTTAGAGTAGCTAACTTTGCATGCAATTTCTGAGCAATCTACTCCACCAAAATTTTAAATCTTTGCATGGTTAGAAAGAACACGTTACATAGATTCAGATGCAACTTTTAGATTTCCAAAATAGTTAGTTTAGCTCAATGGAAACATGAGGCAAAGTAGCTATGTTCTGTCTGTTTTCAGAAACTTCTGAAAACAGATTACTGCTTAGGTTTTTGATCTGGTCTTAGCAATTAATCTAGATTTATTTAGATTTTTGTATTGGTATGTCATGTTAGTATGGTTAGAGTACTGCCATGACTAAGTGATGTGAACCCCAAAATATATTCTGTGCAAAGAATAACATCTAGGGAAGTTAGCTAATCAGTGTGCTCCACCACATGAAATAACAGGGATAGCCACTTCCCATACAAGTTTCTATGTTATCCAGAGGCCTAAAAATAGAAAACTAAAATGTTGTAGCTAGTATAACATGCCATCTTCACATAGATATAGGCCATGATCTTGTAGGGTAATTCCCTGATTTAAAATCAAAATGACAAATGTGCTAATTGATAAACTTAAAATGGGTAGATTTCTCTGTCAGAAATTTGATTAGAACTTTGAAATTCAATATCTTGAGATCTAGGAATCTAAAAATAGCAAATGAAAATGTTCTGGAAAGCTTATGAAATTATCTAACTCACTAAAGTGGTTTCACCCCATTTAGATTAATAAATAAATAATGATATCCAAAATGCAACAGAAGGTATAAAACCTAAACTTGTTTGTTTCTGGTACTCTATTAATCCAAATGAGGTCAAACCAATTTTGTTAGCTCACATTTAAGAAATACTAGTTATCCCTAAGAGGATTTAATCTTTTAGTAATGTTAACTTGAGTTGTAGAAAAAACAAGAAAAACCAACCTTCTGGATTAAAACCTTTATATAGGGAGTTTAATAACTCAAATTGAATTAAATCCAATTGGGTTGTTTCCTATAAATCAGTGGCTATCTGTAGAATTTTAGTTCATATTTTTGTGATGAACAGAACTTAAGATATGAAATTATACACAAAACCCTAATTTCTGCCATATTTGTGACACCACTAAGTAATGGGTAATTAAATCAAATTGAATTCAAAATTAGGTTGCCTTGTGTGTGTAGTAGCTAATGTGTGATGCTTGATAGATGTTGTGATGCTTGATTGAGTAATTTAGAAATGGTATATGTTGCTTGTTTATTAGATTACTTTGTGTGATTAATATAATTGCTTTGCTTGTTAAACTTGGTTGTCTTAAGTGAGTACTAGCTTGAGTATCTAGCAATATCTCTACCATAGCTTGGTAAGATATTTAGAATTAAAGAAAGTAAATGGTGGATTAACTTTTGTCTGAAGTATTTCCTGTTTAAATAAAGATGCTTAATCACAACTTTAACCATATTTTTATAAACATGAGTAGTGAGGTGACTGCCAAACTTGTTTGTTAACTAATAGTTTTCCATCATGATTGTTGTTTGTTAGTAATTGTTTGATGATTGTTGTTGGAGTGCTCTACTGTATGTTGATTGTGATCTTTCCTTTTTATGACGTTAGATACCAACGCTATCGGAGTAAACCGTGGGAAGGATTTATTGGCAAGCAATCAGAGTTTATTTATTTGATCAATGAGGAGAAGTCCAGGGACATTATGCTGAAAACAGGCAAGCTACTTCACTGAGCTTGCATTTATATACGTCTATTTTGATTTACATAAAGAGCATAAATGAATTAAGTGGTTTTTGCCACCAAAGCTATGATTTTGAAAACCCTTTTCCAAAATACAAGTATATCACTTTGACACCCTATATGGAAGTATTGGGTGGAAAAAATTCCTTTTCAAACTACATTATGGGAAAAATTATGGTTTATTCCAAGCTCCTTTTAAAAGTACCTAGTTGATGATGACATGCCGAATGGTCGGTATGGAAGTGGAGAAGTGATAAATGGTGATGTTTATGAAAAATGCACATTGTGTCCTAGTACTTACGTCGACCAGCCGATAATCTGTGCGACCACATCTACCCAAATATGGGAACGGGCGTAGTCATATAGTTTGCTCGTGTTAGTACTGGATACCTCATCGACGGAGATGACTCCGTTATGCATGAGGGGATGAGCATGGCGACTCTAACCCCTGACCCGGGTCTCGGCAATCTGATGGATTGAGGGATTGAAGGTCCACCTTTGGGTCGCCGGGCAAAACTACGAGTCCTTACATCTAGGTTCCTTGACGGAGGATCCTGTACTAGGTGTGAAGGAATGGTGAATTCGTACGGGCAGGATCCTATACTAGCATGAGCAAAGGAAAGGCTACGGCCGGTGGTTCAACTTCGCATACACCTTGTATGGCGGGACGTGGCAGACACGATGAGCTACCGGATGGGTGTGGGAAAAGCGTGCTACCTCTGCAGAGGGTAAAAACTATTCGAATAGCCGAGTCCTCGGATATGGACAGTTGGGAGGCCCTACTAGACCATGTGCAAAGTTTTACAAAGATGTGCAAGTTTTGGAAAAAGGTTTGAGATTTGAAAGAGAAAATGATGTGAAGGATGTTTTATGCAACTATGCCAATGTGCTGGTATGAGTTGTTGGAAATAATTGGACCATGATGAGACATGGTCGGGAAAAAGGAGGAGTTTTGGATAAATAAGCAAAATGGTGATTTTCCGGGAAAAACGTTTTTAAAAAGGGACTTCTTATTTTCACAAACAGCTATTTTTCGGGAAAATGTTTTAAAAGAAAACTCCTTACAAAGACAGTTTTATGGAAAAAAAAAGAATCTAAAGCCTTCTTTTCGTTTCCTTTAACAAAGGCTATAGATGTTTTGAAAAATATACAAGGTTTATGAAAAGTTATAAAATTTCTCTTATTTTACTTCAACCAAAGTTATAGAGTTTTCAGACAAAGTTTTATTGAACAAAAGTCTATCATTCTCTTTTCAATAAAGATTAGAGTTTTCAAAGCAAACAAAGTTTTACTCAAACTATAAACAAAAAAAGAAAAGGGTAGTGCATGCTCTTTCGGGGGTAGTTTGCGAGTACAATTCCCATTGTACTCATAATGGTTTCGTCCCTGGCTATTGTCTTAGCCAGATTTTAAAGAAGAGCAGCTTGAAGAAGGAGACGGAACTGACGTCAATGCGAACTAGGGCGCTTCCCAGTCAGTTGCCTGTAGGGTTAAGGCGAATGACTTGGGCTCCACGTTGTTTGGTGATTTTCCGCTGCAAGTACCTATTGAACATTATGACTTCAATCGAGTAAGTATATTCCTTCGGTATTTATGGATGTTCTTTGATTACCAGTTTGATTGTGCTCAGCGACACACTGATCATGGGATCGCTGATGTAGGCACAAGGGTATTTCGGACAGCTAGTCCGGGGTCCCCACAGACTTGGTATCAGAGCAATCCTGACTGTAGGAGACCTTAGTTAGCATGGACGTTAGTTAGGAAAGCAAATATTTTTTGTTAAAAATATATTACCACCAAAAAAATATTTTTATCTAGAGAAGTCCGAAAATGGCTTCGCTCTTCTTATCTCCTCAAATATTTCAATGTCTTACCCCTCTATTTTAAGATTTTCAAAGGCATTCTTCTATTATCTTACCTTCATTCAAAACCTACGTATATACTTGACGATGAACCCAAGTGAGATCTAACTGACCAGTAGCTAGAAGGAGAAGAAGGTTCCATCCCAAATCCTCGACATTCAACATCAAGGTGATTGATTTGCCAAGATCGTCAATGTCAACAAAGCAAGAGACTTCCAAAGACCTCAGCTCAACATCAACAATTCTACTCAAGTTGTAACTTCAACGATCTCAATTTCTCCAGCAGAAGACTAAGGCGATAAAATGAAGACTTCACCAACCATGTTCGACATAGACCCCTAAGAAAAACTCATGATAGGAACCTTGGTTACCCCGACTACCACGAGTATTAGGCGTCCGTTGGTACTAGACGTACCTTGTGTGCACCTTGCTTGTGTGTAATCTGCTTGTGTGTTGTTTGCAAGTTCTCCGTTTGTGTGTTGTTTTTCTTGTGTGTTCACTATCACGCCTTGTCGGCAACACAAAGTAATCTCAAACTTCTCTTCTTTAACTCTTCACCATAGTTGCACCTTATTGCGGATATAAACCCGCCAAGGGAAATCTTTCTAAAATGTTTTCCCTCTCATCTAAACCATCTCCCGTTAAGATCTGACAGTTTCGCAAGATACAAAAGACCCCCGATCCTTAGCCAAATAGCCGGAAATTTTGTAACCTAACCGGCAAGTCAGACAATGGACTACATGCACCATCTGGAGCAAGTGCGTCAAGATCTTAAGGAAACTTCAATTGTACGCCAACTTCGTGAAGACACGAGCCCCACCTCATAGAATTAACTTGTGAAATTACAAGGATACTACACTAACTTATCGTATCTAACTTTAGGTTAACAACTAACTCAAGTCCACGATAGTACCAGCTAACCTTCTAGGGCCACAAACCTTGACATGAAACGAGGACATAAGGAGACTCATTTAGAATTGGTAACTATAGGAACTCAAGGAGTGCATGAGATTGCTATGAAGATTCAAGCTCAGAGACCGACGGTAATGAGGGGTTTCAAAGAGGATCATGTACCTACCCGCTCGACGAGCAGTTAGTGGCACTTTAATCCCTTGCGCTAACCTTGTTAGGTTTGACCCACCCAAATTTGTCCCGTGAAATAAAACCAAAGAAAAACCTCGACTAACTCCTACCTATCACCGCAAACTTGGGAAAGACAGATGAGAACCCTAGCCTGCCGCAGATTTTCTGAAGATTATATGAAGCCTCAAGCACAAGACTCATCCAAGGAAGATCGCCACCAACTAACCCGAAGGAAACCAACTTTAAAGATCGTCAACATGAAGTTACCCCAGGAAAAAGGACGCCATTGACGCCATCTGCCGAACAACAATCCTAGTTCAACCCAGCTCAACTAGTCGAAACAAGAAAGTCAAAGGTACCTATTTGGAAAACAACTGGTGTCAAGATTCTTCACTAACTTTTTCTAAGGTCCATTAAGCAGTGACATTTTGGACCAACTTACCAAATTCTAGATTAACATCTAACCCCAGTTTGTGACGGTACTAACTGGCTTCATCTAACCCCAAGTTCTGACAAAAAGAGAGGAATATAGAAAGAATCACATATAGTTGGTAGTGAGAAGATCACCATCATCAAGGCTGAAATCGATCAACACTAGAGACTATCTGCGTGGAATTGAACCAGGAAGCAAGCACCAACAACGTTACCTATCTAGCAATCATCCTTTACAACTTGGCTCGATCAATCAAACCGAAGGAGGATTCAAGAAAGCCCGAACAGCGACTGTTGACATGAAGCTCTTTCTCTAACTTTTTAAGGTTAACTGCAAACGCGACCCTTGCACCCTCATCGAACAACAGACCAAACCACCTACCTTTAGGGTCCTCGAACTGACCTTTAGATTCCTCTGGAAACTCGATAATCTAGACTGTACTTCTTAAGATTCTTACCAACGCTTCATGAAGCCCAAGAACCAAGGAAGTCAGCAATGAAGTTCCTCCTTTACTCAGCTGAACAAGGACAAGCATGAAGACAAATAACCAGCGGATACCCAGAAGAACCAAATGACGGAAGCACCTGCGGTGGACAACGTCAACCACCAAGCAAGTTTAGACGCCCTTAGCAGTTGTTAACATCCTTCATCTACCTAGAAACCGGAGGGAGTCGAGTACGCAGACTCGACGCATCCTGAAAACCACGCGTCCCCTCCTGCAACCCTCGTAAGGCGACAATATCAGGAAGTGATATCTGCACCAACCCCAAGCACCCAGGAGTGGCAACCGAGACGAAGATCGTCAAGAAGAATAATGCCTCCAAGTCAACTCCAGCTGCAAACTTCAGCAAGACTGATTAAAAGCCCCTTTTTAAGGAGGGAAGACCAGCAATAGGTAGACCAGAAAGTGGTAATAGTTAGTTCCTTGCGCCTCAGCCTCGTAGAAACTGGGAACAGCTAACCAAGACTATCCATCAGCATCGATCGTCAAGTCAACCCTAACATCTAGGATCTGAACCCATCAGAGTAAATTATCGACAAGGAACGACCTTGCAACATCCATTTGTCAATAGCTCACCTGGTGATCTCACTGAAGAAGCAACAACCTCGGAAGTTAGCCAGCCCAAAACCCGTGCCCTCGTACTCCCCTGTACCCCCGGGCAAATCTCGGGACGAGATTTATTTTTAAGGGGGGAAGGATTTGTAACATCCCAAATTTATAAGAAGAATTAAAAAGACCCAAAATTCAGAACCAACAAAAACTTTTTGAAATTACTACACTAATGATTGTGTTTTCCTTTATATTGTTCTGTTTGACCTTGTGTGACTTGTTGTTTATGTTGTTTGACTAGTAAATATTAATCCAAGAATCCAGCCCAAGTAAAATATATTAAACTTGGTGCTCATGTTATGACAAGAGTAGATTCCATATATTCTTTTTCTAATCTTATTTTGGCCAAAGTCTATTTCAATGATGTTTGATTTCAGCAACAAATAAAATACCCTTTAGTTGAGAAAGTAAAATTATTTCCAAAATTATGTGTTCCCAAAAATATGGAGAT
Organism: Puccinellia tenuiflora; assembly: GCA_012064385.1. Taxonomy (NCBI): domain Eukaryota; kingdom Viridiplantae; phylum Streptophyta; class Magnoliopsida; order Poales; family Poaceae; genus Puccinellia; species Puccinellia tenuiflora. Next base: position 451,673 of record QRDG01001200.1, read on the forward strand.
CTATATGTTATCTCCTATCTAAAGCTAACCATGATATTTTGCATGTATATGCAACTCCCATTTTATAAACCCTGATTTCCACTCCATTTGAAAACAACACTAGTGGGAAATATATTACCCCACATATTTCCTTTCTCAAACCTTTTCGAAAACAATTAAGTTATGAGTGGAGACATTTCTTTAAACATCATCTTGTCATAATTGAGTGTGACCTTTTTTTTATAAGATAGAATTGTGAATTATGGAATTGGTGGTGTGATTAATTCTTGTGGTTTGAATTGTGTGGTCATGGTTGTGAATATGATTATTGTTGTGTTTTGATGTGTGTGTTTGATAAATAAAATTGGGAAGAAAGGAAAAGAAACAAAATAAAAACATTAACACATAAAATAATGGGACAAGTGCCACACAAATTTCTCTAAGTGAGAAAATTAATATTTTCTTTTAAACCAAAAATAAGTGGGGTGACACAGTGCTCACTCCCACTTTGCTCTAATATTTCTTCCCTCTTCAAAATATAATTTCAAAAATCTAAATTTACATTTCTATTACTTTCTTTAATTTTACCAAATCACAAAATGTGCTATGATGCACTTGTCAATAATTTCCATCATAGCACCAAAAATCACCAATACCTATACTTATTTCCCACATCATTTGCACACTTGCACTTCATCTTTTTCTTTAGCATTAAAGTGCCTAATAGTTGCAAATAGTGGAAAATGGTGCCCTACACCCCTATATTCAAATGGCAGCCACACTTGCCCTAATCTTGTCTCCCTCATGTCCAGCACCCTCCCAGCACTCCCCTACACCTGCTGGACACAACCCTAGCCACCCCATGCCCTAAAAACCTAGCCCAAGTAGCAATGGCATGGCATGCCCTCCACCATGCCCACCTTGTCCCAACCAGCAGCAAACCTGAGAGCCACCACGTCCTGGAGCTTTCCCTTGCTCCCTAGATGCTCCCCAACTCGAGCTCCTTGCTCCTGGACCCTCCCCCTGCCCGCAGTCGCCGGTGAACTGCCGGCCGACACACTGTCGAACACCTTCTGTGCACCGCGAACTTCGACCGTTTGTCGCGCGACCAGCGCCCGCCCGAGGCGGCCGCGACCGTTTCCAGACGCCCCACGACGCTGCCTACACTGTGCCGCCACCGCCCGTGCCTCCCGTGCCCTCCCTCGCACCGAACACACACCACCCGCACGCTCGCATGTCCGCCGCGACATTGCCGTGGCCACCGCACCCTCTGCTCACTCCACTACCTCCCCGCAGCTATAAAAAGCCACCTTTGGCCGCGGCACCACACCACACCACCCCTCCGCCACTCCCTCACCTCCAGAGCTCCCTGCAGAGGAGCCCGAGCTTTGGAGTTCTTCACGCTCGGGAGCACCGTCGCGCCGCTGCTGTAGTTCGTCCCCGACAACTCCAAGACCATCCCTCGGCTGCCCCGAGATGCCGCAGTCGTTTGCCGACCTCGCCGCCGACGATCACCGCCGGCAGGTAGCTCCCCGGCCGCTCTCCCTCTCTCCCACGTTCTCTGCCTATCGGGATGGAGACGATGGCCGTGGGCCGTCGATCTCGAGATCAACGGTCTCGGCTAGTTCCCGCCCGTTTTGAATTTTCTGCTGAAAACTGCTAAGTCTGAAATCTGTTTAGAGTAGCTAACTTTGCATGCAATTTCTGAGCAATCTACTCCACCAAAATTTTAAATCTTTGCATGGTTAGAAAGAAAACGTTACATAGATTCAGATGCAACTTTTAGATTTCCAAAATAGTTAGTTTAGCTCAATGGAAACATGAGGCAAAGTAGCTATGTTCTGTCTGTTTTCAGAAACTTCTGAAAACAGATTACTGCTTAGGTTTTTGATCTGGTCTTAGCAATTAATCTAGATTTATTTAGATTTTTGTATTGGTATGTCATGTTAGTATGGTTAGAGTACTGCCATGACTAAGTGATGTGAACCCCAAAATAAATTCTGTGCAAAGAATAAAATCTAGGGAAGTTAGCTAATCAGTGTGCTCCACCACATGAAATAACAGGGATAGCCACTTCCCATACAAGTTTCTATGTTATCCAGAGGCCTAAAAATAGAAAACTAAAATGTTGTAGCTAGTATAACATGCCATCTTCACATAGATATAGGCCATGATCTTGTAGGGTAATTCCCTGATTTAAAATCAAAATGACAAATGTGCTAATTGATAAACTTAAAATGGGTAGATTTCTCTGTCAGAAATTTGATTAGAACTTTGAAATTCAATATCTTGAGATCTAGGAATCTAAAAATAGCAAATGAAAATGTTCTGGAAAGCTTATGAAATTATCTAACTCACTAAAGTGGTTTCACCCCATTTAGATTAATAAATAAATAATGATATCCAAAATGCAACAGAAGGTATAAAACCTAAACTTGTTTGTTCCTGGTACTCTATTAATCCAAATGAGGTAAAACCAATTTTGTTAGCTCACATTTAAGAAATACTAGTTATCCCTAAGAGGATTTAATCTTTTAGTAATGTTAACTTGAGCTGTAGCAAAAACAAGAAAAACCAACCTTCTGGATTAAAACCTTTATATAGGGAGTTTAATAACTCAAATTGAATTAAATCCAATTGGGTTGTTTCCTATAAATCAGTGGCTATCTGTAGAATTTTAGTTCATATTTTTGTGATGAACAGAACTTAAGATATGAAATTATACACAAAACCCTAATTTCTGCCATATTTGTGACACCACTAAGTAATGGGTAATTAAATCAAATTGAATTCAAAATTAGGTTGCCTTGTGTGTGTAGTAGCTAATGTGTGATGCTTGATAGATGTTGTGATGCTTGATTGAGTAATTTAGAAATGGTATATGTTGCTTGTTTATTAGATTACTTTGTGTGATTAATATAATTGCTTTGCTTGTTAAACTTGGTTGTCTTAAGTGAGTACTAGCTTGAGTATCTAGCAATATCTCTACCATAGCTTGGTAAGATATTTAGAATTAAAGAAAGTAAATGGTGGATTAACTTTTGTCTGAAGTATTTCCTGTTTAAATAAAGATGCTTAATCACAACTTTAACCATATTTTATAAACATGAGTAGTGAGGTGACTGCCAAACTTGTTTGTTAACTAATAGTTTTCCATCATGATTGTTGTTTGTTAGTAATTGTTTGATGATTGTTGTTGGAGTGCTCTACTGTATGTTGATTGTGATCTTTCCTTTTTATGACGTTAGATACCAACGCTATCGGAGTAAACCGTGGGAAGGATTTATTGGCAAGCAATCAGAGTTTATTTATTTGATCAATGAGGAGAAGTCCAGGGACATTATGCTGAAAACAGGCAAGCTACTTCACTGAGCTTGCATTTATATACGTCTATTTTGATTTACATAAAGAGCATAAATGAATTAAGTGGTTTTTGCCACCAAAGCTATGATTTTGAAAACCCTTTTCCAAAATACAAGTATATCACTTTGACACCCTATATGGAAGTATTGGGTGGAAAAAATTCCTTTTCAAACTACATTATGGGAAAATTATGGTTTATTCCAAGCTCCTTTTTAAAGTACCTAGTTGATGATGACATGCCGAATGGTCGGTATGGAAGTGGAGAAGTGATAAATGGTGATGTTTATGAAAAATGCACATTGTGTCCTAGTACTTACGTCGACCAGCCGATAATCTGTGCGACCACATCTACCCAAATATGGGAACGGGCGTAGTCATATAGTTTGCTCGTGTTAGTACTGGATACCTCATCGACGGAGATGACTCCGTTATGCATGAGGGGATGAGCATGGCGACTCTAACCCCTGACCCGGGTCTCGGCAATCTGATGGATTGAGGGATTGAAGGTCCACCTTTGGGTCGCCGGGCAAAACTACGAGTCCTTACATCTAGGTTCCTTGACGGAGGATCCTGTACTAGGTGTGAAGGAATGGTGAATTCGTACGGGCAGGATCCTATACTAGCATGAGCAAAGGAAAGGCTACGGCCGGTGGTTCAACTTCGCATACACCTTGTATGGCGGGACGTGGCAGACACGATGAGCTACCGGATGGGTGTGGGAAAAGCGTGCTACCTCTGCAGAGGGTAAAAACTATTCGAATAGCCGAGTCCTCGGATATGGACAGTTGGGAGGCCCTACTAGACCATGTGCAAAGTTTTACAAAGATGTGCAAGTTTTGGAAAAAGGTTTGAGATTTGAAAGAGAAAATGATGTGAAGGATGTTTTATGCAACTATGCCAATGTGCTGGTATGAGTTGTTGGAAATAATTGGACCATGATGAGACATGGTCGGGAAAAAGGAGGAGTTTTGGATAAATAAGCAAAATGGTGATTTTCCGGGAAAAACGTTTTTAAAAAGGGACTTCTTATTTTCACAAACAGCTATTTTTCGGGAAAATGTTTTAAAAGAAAACTCCTTACAAAGACAGTTTTATGGAAAAAAAAAGAATCTAAAGCCTTCTTTTCGTTTCTTTAACAAAGGCTATAGATGTTTTGAAAAATATACAAGGTTTATGAAAAGTTATAAAATTTCTCTTATTTTACTTCAACCAAAGTTATAGAGTTTTCAGACAAAGTTTTATTGAACAAAAGTCTATCATTCTCTTTTCAATAAAGATTAGAGTTTTCAAAGCAAACAAAGTTTTACTCAAACTATAAACAAAAAAGAAAAGGGTAGTGCATGCTCTTTCGGGGGTAGTTTGCGAGTACAATTCCCATTGTACTCATAATGGTTTCGTCCCTGGCTATTGTCTTAGCCAGATTTTAAAGAAGAGCAGCTTGAAGAAGGAGACGGAACTGACGTCAATGCGAACTAGGGCGCTTCCCAGTCAGTTGCCTGTAGGGTTAAGGCGAATGACTTGGGCTCCACGTTGTTTGGTGATTTTCCGCTGCAAGTACCTATTGAAGATTATGACTTCAATCGAGTAAGTATATTCCTTCGGTATTTATGGATGTTCTTTGATTACCAGTTTGATTGTGCTCAGCGACACACTGATCATGGGATCGCTGATGTAGGCACAAGGGTATTTCGGACAGCTAGTCCGGGGTCCCCACAGACTTGGTATCAGAGCAATCCTGACTGTAGGAGACCTTAGTTAGCATGGACGTTAGTTAGGAAAGCAAATATTTTTGTTAAAAATATATTACCACCAAAAAAATATTTTTATCTAGAGAAGTCCGAAAATGGCTTCGCTCTTCTTATCTCCTCAAATATTTCAATGTCTTACCCCTCTATTTTAAGATTTTCAAAGGCATTCTTCTATTATCTTACCTTCATTCAAAACCTACGTATATACTTGACGATGAACCCAAGTGAGATCTAACTGACCAGTAGCTAGAAGGAGAAGAAGGTTCCATCCCAAATCCTCGACATTCAACATCAAGGTGATTGATTTGCCAAGATCGTCAATGTCAACAAAGCAAGAGACTTCCAAAGACCTCAGCTCAACATCAACAATTCTACTCAAGTTGTAACTTCAACGATCTCAATTTCTCCAGCAGAAGACTAAGGCGATAAAATGAAGACTTCACCAACCATGTTCGACATAGACCCCTAAGAAAAACTCATGATAGGAACCTTGGTTACCCCGACTACCACGAGTATTAGGCGTCCGTTGGTACTAGACGTACCTTGTGTGCACCTTGCTTGTGTGTAATCTGCTTGTGTGTTGTTTGCAAGTTCTCCGTTTGTGTGTTGTTTTTCTTGTGTGTTCACTATCACGCCTTGTCGGCAACACAAAGTAATCTCAAACTTCTCTTCTTTAACTCTTCACCATAGTTGCACCTTATTGCGGATATAAACCCGCCAAGGGAAATCTTTCTAAAATGTTTTCCCTCTCATCTAAACCATCTCCCGTTAAGATCTGACAGTTTCGCAAGATACAAAAGACCCCCGATCCTTAGCCAAATAGCCGGAAATTTTGTAACCTAACCGGCAAGTCAGACAATGGACTACATGCACCATCTGGAGCAAGTGCGTCAAGATCTTAAGGAAACTTCAATTGTACGCCAACTTCGTGAAGACACGAGCCCCACCTCATAGAATTAACTTGTGAAATTACAAGGATACTACACTAACTTATCGTATCTAACTTTAGGTTAACAACTAACTCAAGTCCACGATAGTACCAGCTAACCTTCTAGGGCCACAAACCTTGACATGAAACGAGGACATAAGGAGACTCATTTAGAATTGGTAACTATAGGAACTCAAGGAGTGCATGAGATTGCTATGAAGATTCAAGCTCAGAGACCGACGGTAATGAGGGGTTTCAAAGAGGATCATGTACCTACCCGCTCGACGAGCAGTTAGTGGCACTTTAATCCCTTGCGCTAACCTTGTTAGGTTTGACCCACCCAAATTTGTCCCGTGAAATAAAACCAAAGAAAAACCTCGACTAACTCCTACCTATCACCGCAAACTTGGGAAAGACAGATGAGAACCCTAGCCTGCCGCAGATTTTCTGAAGATTATATGAAGCCTCAAGCACAAGACTCATCCAAGGAAGATCGCCACCAACTAACCCGAAGGAAACCAACTTTAAAGATCGTCAACATGAAGTTACCCCAGGAAAAAGGACGCCATTGACGCCATCTGCCGAACAACAATCCTAGTTCAACCCAGCTCAACTAGTCGAAACAAGAAAGTCAAAGGTACCTATTTGGAAAACAACTGGTGTCAAGATTCTTCACTAACTTTTTCTAAGGTCCATTAAGCAGTGACATTTTGGACCAACTTACCAAATTCTAGATTAACATCTAACCCCAGTTTGTGACGGTACTAACTGGCTTCATCTAACCCCAAGTTCTGACAAAAAGAGAGGAATATAGAAAGAATCACATATAGTTGGTAGTGAGAAGATCACCATCATCAAGGCTGAAATCGATCAACACTAGAGACTATCTGCGTGGAATTGAACCAGGAAGCAAGCACCAACAACGTTACCTATCTAGCAATCATCCTTTACAACTTGGCTCGATCAATCAAACCGAAGGAGGATTCAAGAAAGCCCGAACAGCGACTGTTGACATGAAGCTCTTTCTCTAACTTTTTAAGGTTAACTGCAAACGCGACCCTTGCACCCTCATCGAACAACAGACCAAACCACCTACCTTTAGGGTCCTCGAACTGACCTTTAGATTCCTCTGGAAACTCGATAATCTAGACTGTACTTCTTAAGATTCTTACCAACGCTTCATGAAGCCCAAGAACCAAGGAAGTCAGCAATGAAGTTCCTCCTTTACTCAGCTGAACAAGGACAAGCATGAAGACAAATAACCAGCGGATACCCAGAAGAACCAAATGACGGAAGCACCTGCGGTGGACAACGTCAACCACCAAGCAAGTTTAGACGCCCTTAGCAGTTGTTAACATCCTTCATCTACCTAGAAACCGGAGGGAGTCGAGTACGCAGACTCGACGCATCCTGAAAACCACGCGTCCCCTCCTGCAACCCTCGTAAGGCGACAATATCAGGAAGTGATATCTGCACCAACCCCAAGCACCCAGGAGTGGCAACCGAGACGAAGATCGTCAAGAAGAATAATGCCTCCAAGTCAACTCCAGCTGCAAACTTCAGCAAGACTGATTAAAAGCCCCTTTTTAAGGAGGGAAGACCAGCAATAGGTAGACCAGAAAGTGGTAATAGTTAGTTCCTTGCGCCTCAGCCTCGTAGAAACTGGGAACAGCTAACCAAGACTATCCATCAGCATCGATCGTCAAGTCAACCCTAACATCTAGGATCTGAACCCATCAGAGTAAATTATCGACAAGGAACGACCTTGCAACATCCATTTGTCAATAGCTCACCTGGTGATCTCACTGAAGAAGCAACAACCTCGGAAGTTAGCCAGCCCAAAACCCGTGCCCTCGTACTCCCCTGTACCCCCGGGCAAATCTCGGGACGAGATTTATTTTAAGGGGGGAAGGATTTGTAACATCCCAAATTTATAAGAAGAATTAAAAAGACCCAAAATTCAGAACCAACAAAAACTTTTTGAAATTACTACACTAATGATTGTGTTTTCCTTTATATTGTTCTGTTTGACCTTGTGTGACTTGTTGTTTATGTTGTTTGACTAGTAAATATTAATCCAAGAATCCAGCCCAAGTAAAATATATTAAACTTGGTGCTCATGTTATGACAAGAGTAGATTCCATATATTCTTTTTCTAATCTTATTTTGGCCAAAGTCTATTTCAATGATGTTTGATTTCAGCAACAAATAAAATACCCTTTAGTTGAGAAAGTAAAATTATTTCCAAAATTATGTGTTCCCAAAAATATGGAGATCTATATGTTATCTCCTATCTAAAGCTAACCATGATATTTTGCATGTATATGCAACTCCCATTTTATAAACCCTGATTTCCACTCCATTTGAAAACAACACTAGTGGGAAATATATTACCCCACATATTTCCTTTCTCAAACCTTTTCGAAAACAATTAAGTTATGAGTGGAGACATTTCTTTAAACATCATCTTGTCATAATTGAGTGTGACCTTTTTTTTTTATAAGATAGAATTGTGAATTATGGAATTGGTGGTGTGATTAATTCTTGTGGTTTGAATTGTGTGGTCATGGTTGTGAATATGATTATTGTTGTGTTTTGATGTGTGTGTTTGATAAATAAAATTGGGAAGAAAGGAAAAGAAACAAAATAAAAACATTAACACATAAAATAATGGGACAAGTGCCACACAAATTTCTCTAAGTGAGAAAATTAATATTTTCTTTTAAACCAAAAATAAGTGGGGTGACACAGTGCTCACTCCCACTTTGCTCTAATATTTCTTCCCTCTTCAAAATATAATTTCAAAAATCTAAATTTACATTTCTATTACTTTCTTTAATTTTACCAAATCACAAAATGTGCTATGATGCACTTGTCAAATAATTTCCATCATAGCACCAAAAATCACCAATACCTATACTTATTTCCCACATCATTTGCACACTTGCACTTCATCTTTTTCTTTAGCATTAAAGTGCCTAATAGTTGCAAATAGTGGAAAATGGTGCCCTACACCCCTATATTCAAATGGCAGCCACACTTGCCCTAATCTTGTCTCCCTCATGTCCAGCACCCTCCCAGCACTCCCCTACACCTGCTGGACACAACCCTAGCCACCCCATGCCCTAAAAACCTAGCCCAAGTAGCAATGGCATGGCATGCCCTCCACCATGCCCACCTTGTCCCAACCAGCAGCAAACCTGAGAGCCACCACGTCCTGGAGCTTTCCCTTGCTCCCTAGATGCTCCCCAACTCGAGCTCCTTGCTCCTGGACCCTCCCCCTGCCCGCAGTCGCCGGTGAACTGCCGGCCGACACACTGTCGAACACCTTCTGTGCACCGCGAACTTCGACCGTTTGTCGCGCGACCAGCGCCCGCCCGAGGCGGCCGCGACCGTTTCCAGACGCCCCACGACGCTGCCTACACTGTGCCGCCACCGCCCGTGCCTCCCGTGCCCTCCCTCGCACCGAACACACACCACCCGCACGCTCGCATGTCCGCCGCGACATTGCCGTGGCCACCGCACCCTCTGCTCACTCCACTACCTCCCCGCAGCTATAAAAAGCCACCTTTGGCCGCGGCACCGCACCACACCACCCCTCCGCCACTCCCTCACCTCCAGAGCTCCCTGCAGAGGAGCCCGAGCTTTGGAGTTCTTCACGCTCGGGAGCACCGTCGCGCCGCTGCTGTAGTTCGTCCCCGACAACTCCAAGACCATCCCTCGGCTGCCCCGAGATGCCGCAGTCGTTTGCCGACCTCGCCGCCGACGATCACCGCCGGCAGGTAGCTCCCCGGCCGCTCTCCCTCTCTCCCACGTTCTCTGCCTATCGGGATGGAGACGATGGCCGTGGGCCGTCGATCTCGAGATCAACGGTCTCGGCTAGTTCCCGCCCGTTTTGAATTTTCTGCTGAAAACTGCTAAGTCTGAAATCTGTTTAGAGTAGCTAACTTTGCATGCAATTTCTGAGCAATCTACTCCACCAAAATTTTAAATCTTTGCATGGTTAGAAAGAAAACGTTACATAGATTCAGATGCAACTTTTAGATTTCCAAAATAGTTAGTTTAGCTCAATGGAAACATGAGGCAAAGTAGCTATGTTCTGTCTGTTTTCAGAAACTTCTGAAAACAGATTACTGCTTAGGTTTTTGATCTGGTCTTAGCAATTAATCTAGATTTATTTAGATTTTTGTATTGGTATGTCATGTTAGTATGGTTAGAGTACTGCCATGACTAAGTGATGTGAACCCCAAAATAAATTCTGTGCAAAGAATAAAATCTAGGGAAGTTAGCTAATCAGTGTGCTCCACCACATGAAATAACAGGGATAGCCACTTCCCATACAAGTTTCTATGTTATCCAGAGGCCTAAAAATAGAAAACTAAAATGTTGTAGCTAGTATAACATGCCATCTTCACATAGATATAGTCCATGATCTTGTAGGGTAATTCCCTGATTTAAAATCAAAATGACAAATGTGCTAATTGATAAACTTAAAATGGGTAGATTTCTCTGTCAGAAATTTGATTAGAACTTTGAAATTCAATATCTTGAGATCTAGGAATCTAAAAATAGCAAATGAAAATGTTCTGGAAAGCTTATGAAATTATCTAACTCACTAAAGTGGTTTCACCCCATTTAGATTAATAAATAAATAATGATATCCAAAATGCAACAGAAGGTATAAAACCTAAACTTGTTTGTTTCTGGTACTCTATTAATCCAAATGAGGTAAAACCAATTTTGTTAGCTCACATTTAAGAAATACTAGTTATCCCTAAGAGGATTTAATCTTTTAGTAATGTTAACTTGAGTTGTAGCAAAAACAAGAAAAACCAACCTTCTGGATTAAAACCTTTATATAGGGAGTTTAATAACTCAAATTGAATTAAATCCAATTGGGTTGTTTCCTATAAATCAGTGGCTATCTGTAGAATTTTAGTTCATATTTTTGTGATGAACAGAACTTAAGATATGAAATTATACACAAAACCCTAATTTCTGCCATATTTGTGACACCACTAAGTAATGGGTAATTAAATCAAATTGAATTCAAAATTAGGTTGCCTTGTGTGTGTAGTAGCTAATGTGTGATGCTTGATAGATGTTGTGATGCTTGATTGAGTAATTTAGAAATGGTATATGTTGCTTGTTTATTAGATTACTTTGTGTGATTAATATAATTGCTTTGCTTGTTAAACTTGGTTGTCTTAAGTGAGTACTAGCTTGAGTATCTAGCAATATCTCTACCATAGCTTGGTAAGATATTTAGAATTAAAGAAAGTAAATGGTGGATTAACTTTTGTCTGAAGTATTTCCTGTTTAAATAAAGATGCTTAATCACAACTTTAACCATATTTTTATAAACATGAGTAGTGAGGTGACTGCCAAACTTGTTTGTTAACTAATAGTTTTCCATCATGATTGTTGTTTGTTAGTAATTGTTTGATGATTGTTGTTGGAGTGCTCTACTGTATGTTGATTGTGATCTTTCCTTTTTACGACATTAGATACCAACGCTATCGGAGTAAACCGTGGGAAGGATTTATTGGCAAGCAATCAGAGTTTATTTATTTGATCAATGAGGAGAAGTCCAGGGACATTATGCTGAAAACAGGCAAGCTACTTCACTGAGCTTGCATTTATATACGTCTATTTTGATTTACATAAAGAGCATAAATGAATTAAGTGGTTTTTGCCACCAAAGCTATGATTTTGAAAACCCTTTTCCAAAATACAAGTATATCACTTTGACACCCTATATGGAAGTATTGGGTGGAAAAAATTCCTTTTCAAACTACATTATGGGAAAAATTATGGTTTATTCCAAGCTCCTTTTAAAAGTACCTAGTTGATGATGACATGCCGAATGGTCGGTATGGAAGTGGAGAAGTGATAAATGGTGATGTTTATGAAAAATGCACATTGTGTCCTAGTACTTACGTCGACCAGCCGATAATCTGTGCGACCACATCTACCCAAATATGGGAACGGTCGTAGTCATATAGTTTGCTCGTGTTAGTACTGGATACCTCATCGACGGAGATGACTCCGTTATGCATGAGGGGATGAGCATGGCGACTCTAACCCCTGACCCGGGTCTCGGCAATCTGATGGATTGAGGGATTGAAGGTCCACCTTTGGGTCGCCGGGCAAAACTACGAGTCCTTACATCTAGGTTCCTTGACGGAGGATCCTGTACTAGGTGTGAAGGAATGGTGAATTCGTACGGGCAGGATCCTATACTAGCATGAGCAAAGGAAAGGCTACGGCCGGTGGTTCAACTTCGCATACACCTTGTATGGCGGGACGTGGCAGACACGATGAGCTACCGGATGGGTGTGGGAAAAGCGTGCTACCTCTGCAGAGGGTAAAAACTATTCGAATAGCCGAGTCCTCGGATATGGACAGTTGGGAGGCCCTACTAGACCATGTGCAAAGTTTTACAAAGATGTGCAAGTTTTGGAAAAAGGTTTGAGATTTGAAAGAGAAAATGATGTGAAGGATGTTTTATGCAACTATGCCAATGTGCTGGTATGAGTTGTTGGAAATAATTGGACCATGATGAGACATGGTCGGGAAAAAGGAGGAGTTTTGGATAAATAAGCAAAATGGTGATTTTCCGGGAAAAACGTTTTTAAAAAGGGACTTCTTATTTTCACAAACAGCTATTTTTCGGGAAAATGTTTTAAAAGAAAACTCCTTACAAAGACAGTTTTATGGAAAAAAAAAAGAATCTAAAGCCTTCTTTTCGTTTTCTTTAACAAAGGCTATAGATGTTTTGAAAAATATACAAGGTTTATGAAAAGTTATAAAATTTCTCTTATTTTACTTCAACCAAAGTTATAGAGTTTTTAGACAAAGTTTTATTGAACAAAAGTCTATCATTCTCTTTTCAATAAAGATTAGAGTTTTCAAAGCAAACAAAGTTTTACTCAAACTATAAACAAAAAAAGAAAAGGGTAGTGCATGCTCTTTCGGGGGTAGTTTGCGAGTACAATTCCCATTGTACTCATAATGGTTTCGTCCCTGGCTATTGTCTTAGCCAGATTTTAAAGAAGAGCAGCTTGAAGAAGGAGACGGAACTGACGTCAATGCGAACTAGGGTGCTTCCCAGTCAGTTGCCTGTAGGGTTAAGGCGAATGACTTGGGCTCCACGTTGTTTGGTGATTTTCCGCTGCAAGTACCTATTGAAGATTATGACTTCAATCGAGTAAGTATATTCCTTCGGTATTTATGGATGTTCTTTGATTACCAGTTTGATTGTGCTCAGCGACACACTGATCATGGGATCGCTGATGTAGGCACAAGGGTATTTCGGACAGCTAGTCCGGGGTCCCCACAATCCTGCTGTATCAGATTAAGGCAGTCAATGCATGGGCATAATATTGGTTCATCAGAGCCAAATCTTTCTCCATTACGCCCCCCTTTTTCTCGCACAAACTCCATAAACTCACTAACACCTTTCATGTAGCGAGGTGTCATCTTTTTCCCCTGAATTATCCAACTGCGATCCATCACCTACAATTCATCGCAATGTCCACCAGAATATATCTTAAGAACGAAAATAATTTGAATTGCAGATAGATCTAGTCCCAAACAAATTACAAGAAACTCACCGCTACTGCGCCTACAAACGTGATCCCCCAACGTATGTGGTTGACTCGTCGGTGACCACGATCGTGTACGATGATCACCAGATCGCCTCGACGATGACCATGGACTCCTCGCCCCGACCTGTCCCGTAGCACGTGATCTGATCGAGAAAAGACAGTACGATCTATATCTATACATAGTCATAAGAGTCCTAACCGGACATGATTACAAATTTGCGTGCGATGGAATATAACTACAAAAATAACTAATACGATTGCTAAGACAACAACACACGATTATCCCAGCGGTACCACCTTGCGCGCGCGTTACATACGTCGCGAGTTCGACATGCGTAAGACCCAAATTTTTACCAATAATTCCTTTACCTGACAAGTGGGGTCCGCACTGTACAAACCTGACTGCTGGGTCCCACAATGTATAACAATATTTAAAATAGCACAAATTCTTCCTATTAAACCTGACTAGTGGGTCTAGCACGAAATTCAGTGATAGTTTATAACAACCACGGTCTCAATTTTGTCATCTATTCTAATGCCCAGCTCCGCCGGTTAATCCATGACAGTTTGCCATGACAAAATAAGCATTTGTCATTAATTATTGTACATCTGTGACAAAATAACTAATTTGTCATCGATCAAGCCGGATCAATGACGATTTGGAACTTTGTCATCAGGCGTTTTGTCATTAAAAGTCATTTCTCTTGTAGTGATATTCAAGACCAACTTCACAACAAATAAGCATATGGCAAGAATAAGATTTAAACACAATGCTTCGAAAGAGTTTGTTGGTAGCTCCAACTACTCGAACCAACCGGCAAGCCATGGTTAGAGAAAGATGAGGCGAATGATTTCACAAATAGGATATGGAAATGCATATTTGAAGAAAACCACACCAAGCCAACTCATAAAAACAAGATCCAAAAGAAAGAGCAAATAGACACACTAGATCAAATTGGAACTTGTTTGAGCAAAACATGCCACATGGGAACAAGATAATACACAACATCGACTCCAAGTGGCACAACCTCAAATGTTCACGTTTTCTAGGATTGTAATAGGCACATAGCTTATTACTCCCCCACAACCACAAATCCAACTAGAGAAATTAATGGACATTGTAGAATTTGAATTTCTCATGAGCATGCCATACCACATAGAGACTTAGATAATTTTGATATATCAATACTAAGTGGTATTCCTCATGTATACACATTTTAGGATTGTGAATTGCACGAAGCATATCACTCCCCCAAAATGGGATAGTCCATTAATATCTCAAAAGAGCCAACTAAAATCCACATAAGATCCAATAGAGGCTCAACACAAAGTTTACACATACATGATACACGACCAACATAAGCATACTTGATTTCTCAAGATAAGTAGGAAGGAAGCACATCATATACAAACACATGCTAGGAACAAAACTAACACATGCAAAGGGGGCAAGCAACTTTCAATGTATATATGATTTAAATACAAGTTACCGCAAGGAGGAACAATGGGTATAAGATAGATATGTGATAATCCAATTTACTTGGCTTGATGAAATACAACCATGAAGATCCTTTAATTCTTCAAAGATAGCCAAGTCTCCAATGTCCTCCAACAACACCTATTGATCAAGTTTGAGCTTGTTGGTCCCCAACCAAGTTGGGTCCTAAGAGGTTAGTCACAATAGGCTTGACAACCCAAATGGTTCTTTTCTTGATACCACTTTGAGTTCCCACATATTTGTCAAGCACATTGCCAACCCTATCCTTCCCAAGAGAATAAACATCATCAATTATTCTCCTACACATAAGCCAATTATCTTCCTCAAAACAGCCACCATACCTACATACCACGACATTTCCATAGCCGTTCCGAGATACATTGCCATGCAACATCCATCATTACATTACATGACTTGATATCATTCCTTATTGTCATATAGCTTTGCTTGATCATTGAGTTAGTGTGATGCGTGGCTTGCCAAATGTTCTTCATTTTTTCCACACTACGCTCGGTCATGGATTCTTTCTTTTATACATCATGTATTATTCTTTTGAGTTATGGGTACCAAAAAGTGTGATGATCCATTTGTAATATAGAGTGTTGCTCCTACGGTGAGGTAAAAAATAAAAAAAATAGAAAAATAGAAAAAAGAAAAAAAGAAAGAGAAAAATAAAAGAGCCCAAAAGAGGCCAAATGAGAGAACATCTAAAAAAGCCATGGAGGCCACCAAAATACAAAAAAAATAGAAAAGGAGAGAGGGAGCAGAACTACTATCCTTTTTACCACACTTTTGCTATGTTAGCACCTACACTTCATTTTAGATAGTTCTCATGTTGTTTTAGTAGTATAACTATGTGGGGATTTTAACGTTATAGAACTTGGCTTGTATATTCCAAGGATGAGCCTCCTCAAGTGAGCTCTAGGTCTTTTTTTTGCGAGTGAAGTGAGCTCTAGGTCTCCATGAGCAAGCAAGTTGGATGCACCCCCACTAGTTCCATTGGAGAGCTTTCATACACTTATAGCTCTATGTGTATCCTTTGCATGGCAATCACTACTCCTCATTCAGTGTCTACTACAAGACTTCCTCTTGTCTTGTGGTTACCCTCTTCACTGTTTGAGCCTTTCTTTTTGACCTTCCAAACCCCCAACATTATTCTCTTTTCCATAACATTTTGGTCCCAAAGCCACTTCTTACTTGCACTAGTTGAGTAGACTTCGAAACAGTTGATTTGTGAAGGAAGTGAATTAGGACACCTGACTCGAGCTTGGCTATTTCATGAATGACTACTTGATGCTTTGTAGTATGATTGATGCTCTACACTGGAGACATAATTTGCAACTCTTCTTTCTAAACCTTATGTATGGTTCCATGTCTCCAACACACTTATTCATGAAAGGTTTCTAGCATTGTTAGCTAGTATGTGTTAATCATTGTTTGCTTAATGTCAACTATAGACAATTGTTTTGGATCACTTTATTCACATCATGTGTTGTACATTACTATCTTGATCAAGATTATGTTGGTAGCATGTCTCATCAAAAATTATTATTTTCATCACTTATCGACTCGAGGACGAGTAGGAGTTAAGCTTGGGGATGCTGATACGTGTCAAACGTATCAATAATTTTTGATTGTTCCATGATTGTTTTATATCAATGTCACATGTTTTTACTATCTTATTATATCATTTTTAGGCATTTTATCGGACTAACCAATTGACAAGATGCCCAGTGCCAGTTCCCTATTTCTGTCCTGTTTTTGTTGCGGAAAGTTACTTCTGAAAATATTCTCGAAATTGGACAAAAATTTACGATGATTTTTTATAGGACAAATGAATACCGGAGCCAAAAGGGCGACTCCAGGGGACCCACACAGGCCAGGGGCGGCCACCAGCCGCGGCCCAGGGCCCACCCGCGGCCACAGCCCGCCCCTGCCCTGTGGGGCACCTCTCGGCCCCCTCCGACACTTATAAAATCATCCCCGATGAAAAAACCCTAACCCCCAAAGGATTTTCCCAAATACGATACAGAGCTCCGCCGCCATCGTCGACAAGTTTCGGGGGCCAGATTGTTCCTGTTCCGGCACCCTGCTAGGACGGGAAGTGGCCCCCGGAGCCATCTTCATCGGCACCGCTGCCTTCGGGATGAGTTGTGAGTAGTACCCCCATGGACTACGGGTTTGTAGCAGTAGCTAGTTGGTACTCTCTCCCCCTTGTGCTACCATGTTTAGATCTTGTGAGCTGCCCTACATGATCAAGATCACCTTTATGTAATCGGCGTTGTGTTTGTTGGGATCCGATGAATTGTTACATTATGATGAGTCAAATATATTTATGAATTGTTGTTGCTGCACCCTTGTTATGATTAATGCTTGTCACTAGTGCACGAGTGGCATGATCTTAGATTTCGGCTCGTTATGTTTGCATGAATATAATTTTTGCTTAGATCGTACCTACAAACTGTATGCACCTGTTACTTGTTTTAACCGGTGACCCCAAAGGTGATAGCTTGGGATATCAATGGGGATGACCTGTAACTTGAGGATTACATGTGTTCACTTAATGTTAATGCTTTTCTCCAGTGCTCTATTAAAAGGAGCACTTCAATTACCATAAGTTCCTTAATTGGCCCGGCTGCAACTGGATGGTAGGAAAAAAGATGTTGTGCGAATTCTCATTGCGAGTAGATACAACTATATACGGAACACATGCCTACGTATGATTCATTAACTAGGGTTCTTTGTCATAACTAATTAGTGCAATTATGTCAATTGCCCAACTATAATTTGTTCAACCAATGCATGATTATTTGCTTAAGAGAGTTACCTATAGTGAAACTATGAACCCCGGTCCATATTCCACCATCATTGCTTTCGTGTTACTGTTACTATTGTTCTCAAATCACTGCTACTTTCACCCCTCTTGTGTAACTTGTGCTTCTCCAGGTGTGGCTGAATTGACAACTCAGCTGCGAAGATCTCTAAGAATTCTTTGGCACCCATTGTGTCGAATCAATAAATTGGGTTACACTACCCCCGAAGACTACTGTGATCCCCTATACTTGTGGGATATCAGGAAACAACACCCGCCACATCTGCAGGAAGAAAATGGGAAGGGAGAGAGAAATATGAGTAAAGGCGATCAGATAGAAACCAGATGGAAGAAGGAAGAATCAACACGGCGAGCCGACGACGGTCAAAGGCGGCAAAAATGCATCGACGAAAGGTCCACAAACATGCTCCACGTCCCTTACTTCCCCACGCCGATAGACGGACCCCTCCTACATTACTGCTGACAGACGGGCCTATCAAAAGTTTGACCAGCCGAACTCACCACAGCTCTCTATTTCCATGGAGTTTAGAGTTTGGATTTTGGAAGGGATACGGAGAGTGTAACAACGTCGCCACCCAAGCTTTCAATAGCCCCCAGTCGCGTTATTGGAGCGTCGGACGCAAAAAAGCTCCCGGTAACGACACCAATAACGGCAATTTGTCGGACAGACCCAATAAAACGTCTGACACTCCCACCGGTCTATAGGGAGCGGCCGAAATACGCGGAAACCATGGCCACGTCGAATACCGACAGGCGGGACCATTTTTCAATGGCTCAAAAAGAGTCAATGGAATTAAATGCGAGGACGAGGCTGGTCTTCTTAATTAAAAACATGTAGCAATTATTAGGGCCGTCGTAGACGCGTCGCTCTTATCCTTCCCGACACGGTGTGCCGGCGTAATGACGCTTGTGGAACCATAGCTAGCGTTAATGGGTGCCACCCACCTTTTATAAAGCCTGACGCGCAGCGGCCCTCCCCACTTGATTGTTCACCTCCTCTTACATTCACCTCCTCTCGCCCTCGGTGCAATGGAGAACAACGACGAAGCCGACGATAGTGGGAGCGGCGACGATGCTCACTACAAGACATGCCTCACTAAGGAGGAGGCGTCGATGGTCGCCTAGAACGGCCTCCTCGTACCACCAGGCATGCACCTCTCTAGCGGGTGGAACTCCAACGCGGGCAGATTCACCCCGCTGATCCCATTGGTGAGGTCAAACTACACACCCTCATCCGGAAGCGTTGTCGAGGCCTCACGCCGGAGCAACTGGCGGACCCCGACTACGATGAGAACATCGAAAGTTGTTTGACCAGCCTCACGGAGAAGCGCTATGTGGTCAACGATCACTTCGATGGCCGACAAGGCCCGAAACTTGGAACCGGCGCGAGTGGAGGCACTAGTGTCGCATCAAGAGTCTCTTCGAGGTTGTCGCGCAGAACAACTACCAGCTGACGCAGTCACATGTGTCGTGGGTCACGCCGGTGGGCTCTCGTCGTCCTCCTCCTCTCGCCGGCCGGCGTCCCCACTCTCGCGTGCACCGGCTCGCCCTTCGTACCCAAGCAGGAGCATCCCTAGTCGTGGGAGGCTTCTTCATCTCGCGCGCCGCCCCACATCGTTCGCAAGATGGAGCATCCTTTGCCGTGGGATGCTTTCATCGCACACGATGGCCCCTTCGTCCCAAGAAAGGAGTTGTGGACTACGTCGTCGCCGTGACGAGGCGACATCGATATCCGGGAGTTGCAGCACGTTCCTCGGCCGCACGATGCACCACCGCTGAAACTTCTGAAGACGGAGGATAATGGCGACGAGTTCAAATGACAACTCAAACAACTCATGGAGTTGTCGTGCAACACCATACAATCGACCGACCCCCCCCCCCCCCCCCGAGATCATGTACACGTAGTCGGCGGAGGATTATGGCATGAAGACGATCCCCAACGACAATGTCGGCGATAGAGCCGAGGACGAAGGTGCAGACGACGAGCTCGATTACTCGGTCTTCGACCCCTTCTACGATATCCACTACTAGGGTTTAGTTTAACTTTCATTCGATATGTAAAAAATACTAAATTGGAATGAAATTTGTTGGCTTAGTTTGCATTCTTTTTTTAAGTTAAAAAAAACTATTCCCTCCGATCCATAAAAAGTGTCGCCCACTTAGTACAAAGTTTGTACTAACTTAGTACAAAATGAGCGATACTTTTTATATATCGGAGGGAGTATGTAGATTGTCGGTTGTGTAGCCGATCCCAATAGGACGATAATATATGCCTGTGATCCATCCAACAACGAAACACCGGTGTCTCTTCTCCGTCTATAACTAAAAGTCCATCTGTCTCTCGTGGAAGATGCTCTAATGGAGTATTTCTCATGTGTCAGACTCCCATGACTGTTGTTATATGCGCCTGCAAATTCCTGCACTAGATATGAAAGTTGCTCAAAAAAGAAAAGGAGAAGGAGCGCTGAAAAAAAAGGAAGCAGAAGCCGGGACGGGAGCATTTCCTACTCTACTCCTGCTGCCAGCGCACTGCACACTCCCACTCGATACTCTTCTCCCGCATCCAGAAATCCCTGTCAAGAACCAAGCTGTCTGAAGATCTACAGGGATCGCCTCTTCAGTTATCCAACGGTCCAGAGGCGAGGATACCCTTTCATCTCATCGTGCGGCTCATATTCAAAGCAGTTTGTAATTTCTCTTGTAATCGAATTTGGCAAATTATTGCTAAACAGGAATATTCCATCGCGGCTCTCCGGGTACTCTATATAACCGGAGAGAGTGGGAGGTTGGGAGGAGCGATGAATAAAAACCCTAATTTCCTGTTCTACTTTCCAGTTCCTTTAATTTCCAGCAATTACCCCTTTAAATTCCCTGCCTTATTTTCCAGCAATTAATTCCTGTTCTTTAGTTAGCCTGTTCGATCTGAGACTGGATCCTGCTATCGGCAAGGTCCTGACAATTGGTATCAGTCGCCTTCTTCCCCCGAGCGAGATCCCTCCCGTCCCACCCTTCTTCTCCGCCGCCGCCGGAAGTAAGGTTACCCGCAGCCCCGATCTGCGGGCAGTAAAATCCCTTCCTCCGTCGGCTCCGGCTGCCCAAGATCGCTCCGCGGAACAGATCCCGACGCTCCCTACCCACCATGACTCTCCACCGCACCAGATCGCAAGAACGGCTCGCAGTGGCTGCCGAAGAAGAAGCACTGTTAGCGCAAGCTCAAGCGCAGGCACAGGAAGAGGAGGAAATCAGTGGCCGCCTTCCGCGGGAGGTGCTAAACATCCTCCATCGTATGGATCTGCAGCAGGACTCCATCGACAAGATGCAAGGTAATCTGACCAACCTTACAGAGATGGTTTCTCAGATCGCTGCCTCGATCAAGGCTCTCGAACCGCCTCCCAAGCCGCAGCAGCCCGTCCCCCCTTCCGAATTCACCACACCACCCCCACCATCGCAGCACCTCAGTCCAATCATCGAAACATCCACTCCTTCTTCTACACCTCCATGTCCAACAACGACACAGGCCCCAATTACACAAACAACCACTCCTCATACCAAAGATCCGTCGCCTTTCTCGGTGCCGGAGGCAAACAAAATCATCCCACCCACTCCCACACCAAATCCCACCCATTACCAACAACAAACCACACCCCAAACCCACCCACACCTATACAATTCACCAACAACTTCAACACCTTCCCAGCAACCTACAGCCCCTTATTACCCACCATCTCCACAGCCCTACAGTCAGAACCCTCCTTCACAAGGGTACTACCACTACCCACCACCCACACAACAATTTCCACCCCAATACACCTATGCCTTCACACCACCCATAATTCCACCTGCATACCCCCCAAACTACAACAATATGAACCACCATACCCCTTTCTCCCACCCAACACCAACATTCCAACCAAATTCTATCACCCACAATAACCAAGACCCTTACATTCGCACACCTAGCTTGGAGCTACCTTTATTCTACGGGGACAATGCACAAAACTGGCTGGAAGAATGTGAGTCAGTGTTTGCGCTCAGTGGAATCACCAATGAATCCAAGGTGAAGTGGGCAAATGCACACATCAGGGGAAAAGCGAAGACTTGGCTGACCAGCATCAAGCTTGACCTGTACTTATGCAATTGGCAACAATTCTGTCAACTTCTCTGTGACAGATTCCCACCCCCGGGCGAACATGAGTGCATGGAGCAGTTTCAGTACTTGAAACAGTCTTCTACAGTGAGCCAGTATATTGACATATTTGAAGAATACATGATCAACATGCAGAGAGACCATCCCTACCTCACAGACAACTTCTTCCTCTTGAGGTTCATCAGTGGATTAAAGGAAACAATCAAACATGTTGTTCGCAGCCACAATCCTACAACACTGAGATCAGCTTATTGGCACGCCAAGCAACAAGAAATGGCTTATTTGGCTGCAAACAAAAGGCCTGCATTGACTGTTACTGCAAACAGAAACACAGGCCAACCCCAATTCAAGCAGCAACAAGCCCTCCGAGACACTAGACAGAAACCTGGCAATGATAGACCCAGAGAAAAAGGGAAGTGTTGGTATTGCCCAGAACAGTGGACTTTTGGACACAAATGTGCAAACATGAAAAGCATTGTTCATGCCATACAATGGCAAGGCCACAGTGATAATGAAGATGAACAGGGAACCACTGATATATATCATGATGCTGACAATACCCCATTGGAGCCACTACCCCACCAGCTGCCACAGGACAAACCCCACAGGATACTGACCATATGGAAGAAACTCTCATGCAAATCTCTGCAGAAGCAATACATGGCATACCAGGTGATACAACATTGTCAGTAACAGTCAGAATTGGGGGACAAACGGCTACTGCCCTTATTGACACTGGCAGTACCAATACCTTTATTGACACTGAATTCGTCAAGAAAACATCTCTGGTACCCCAGCAAACCCCTGCTCACAAAGTACTGGTAGCAGGAGGAGGAGAACTGGTGTCACAAGGCCTCATCCCCAATTGCACATTCAAAATTCAGAACACAACGTTCTCCCATACTTGTAAACTGCTTCCTCTCAAAGGCTATGATATGGTTCTGGGAGCAAATTGGCTGAGAACTCATAGTCCTAATTATTATGATTGGGGCAAGAGGAGTATTTCCATCACAGTGGATGGGAAATGGTGCACTCTACTAGACAAGGCTGTTCCATTGACAAATTCCAACATCTCAGCAAAGGCTTGTTCTAAACTCCTCAGAGCAGGGGCAAAGGCCTATCTCATCAGAATACAAAACCAGGACACAAACCAAGCAACAAAACATACAGATTTGTCCCCTCCTGGCCCTGTACAAGACATACTGGAACAGTTTCAAGATGTATTTGTGGAACCAAGTGGGTTACCCCCCCATAGGGACTGTGATCACTCCATTCCCATCAAGACAGGATCAAACCCTCCTAATGTCAGGCCATATAGAATGCCACATAAGCAAAAGAACATAGTGGAGGAACTGGTGCAGAACATGCTTAAGAACTCAGAGATCAGATTGAGCAATAGCCCTTATTCCTCTCCTGCTATCTTGGTTAGGAAAAAGGATAAGACTTGGAGACTCTGTGTCGATTACAGACAACTAAATGCCCTCACCATTAAAAACAAGTACCCAATTCCTGTCATAGAAGACCTACTTGATGAGTTACAAGGTGCAACAATATTCACCAAACTTGATCTCAGATCTGGGTACCATCAGATTAGAATGAAGCCAGAGGACATAGCAAAGACAGCTTTTAGCACACACCTTGGACACTATGAATATCTGGTAATGCCTTTTGGCCTCACAAATGCGCCGGCAACATTCCAACAATTGATGAACAGCATATTCTCAGCCTACCTGAGGAAATTTGTATTAGTGTTCTTTGATGACATATTAATCTATAGCAAAAATATTGCTCTACACAGACAACACCTGAAAACTGTTCTCCAACTGTTAAGACTGCACCAGCTCAAACTCAAGGCAACCAAATGTTCCTTTGCTACAGATACGGTGGAATACCTAGGACATGTGTTGTCAGCCAAAGGAGTGGCTACAGATCCCTCAAAAATTGAGGCCATTACCAATTGGGAAACACCTAAGAACATCAAGCAGCTGAGGCAATTACTGGGATTCACTGGGTACTATAGAAGGTATATTGCTGGGTATGCAACAATATGCAGACCACTACATGAGGCCTTAAAAAAGGACTCCTTTGTGTGGGGAGAAACCCAGGAGAAGGCCTTCCAACAATTGAAAGCAGTCATGTCTAACCCCCCAGTTTTGGCCCTCCCAAATTTCTTATGGCCTTTCACTTTGGAAACAGATGCTTCAGGCACTGGGCTGGGTGCAGTGTTAATGCAAAAGGGCAGGCCCATCAGCTATTTCAGCAAGGCCTTAGGCCCTAAGGCACAGGCTCTGTCAATTTATGAAAAGGAAGCACTTGCCATCCTTGAAGCACTGCGTAAGTGGAGACACTACCTATTGGGAAATGAATTAGTGATCAAAACTGACCAAAGAAGCCTCAAGTACTTGTCTAGCCAGAGGTTATTGGAAGGCATCCAGCACAAACTAATGTTGAAGCTTCTGGAATTTGACTACACCATCGAATACAAAAAGGGCAGTGAAAACAGCGCAGCTGATGCACTATCCAGACAACATACAGGCAAACAAGATGACCTCTGCCTGGCAATTTCCACAGCAGTACCTACTTGGATGCAAGAAATAGAAGCTACTTATGTGTCAGATGACAAGTGCACCAAACTGTTACAGGAATTGGCAATCACAGCTGAAGCAAACCCTAACTACAAGTTGGTGGCAGGCATATTAAGATACAAAGGCCGAATTGTGATTGGAAACTCTACAGAGCTGAAGGAAAAAGTGTTCAACTCTTTCCATGGTTCCATATTTGGAGGACACTCTGGCAGCAGGGTAACATACCACAGGATCAAGAAACTTTTCTTCTGGCCCCACATGAAGGACTATATTGCCAACAAAATAGCAGAGTGTCCTATTTGCCAGATTTCCAAGACAGAGAGGGTGCACTACCCTGGCTTATTGGATCCACTCAACATTCCCAACATGAAGTGGGCCGAGATCAGCATGGATTTTGTTGAAGGATTGCCCAAATCAAAAGGGAAAGATGTTATCTTGGTGGTAGTGGACAGATTAACCAAGTATGCTCACTTCCTCACCTTAGCTCATCCATTCACAGCAACTCAAGTGGCAAATGTATTCATAGACAACATTTTCAAGTTACATGGTCCACCAAAGATCATAGTCAGTGATAGGGATAAAATCTTTACCTCTAAACTGTGGCAAGAACTGTTTGCAGCACTCAAAGTGGAGCTGCACTTCAGCACAGCCTACCACCCTGAATCAGATGGTCAGACTGAACGTGTAAATCAGTGCCTAGAACAATATCTGAGATGTATGGCTTTCCAAGAACCTAAGAAGTGGGCTAACTGGCTGCCGGCAGCAGAGTGGTGGTATAACACATCATATCACACATCTCTCAAAACAACACCATTTGAAGCTCTTTATGGGTATTCTCCCCCTCACTTGCATGACATATCAGTTCCATGTGATGTATCCCCAGAGGTACAGGTCACTCTCCAGGAAAAGGAGCAAATGCTCAAAAACTTGCAGCACAATCTTCTCCAAGCCCAAAACAGGATGAAAAAGTATGCTGACATGAAAAGGACTGAAAGACAGTTTGAAGTGGGCGACATGGTGTACTTGAAAATGCAACCATACAGGGAGACAGCTTTGGGACTCAGGAATGCTTTGAAACTCTCCTCCAAATACTATGGACCTTTCAGAGTCCTTCAAAAGGTGGGCAAGGTCTCCTACAAGCTACAACTACCTACTGGAACACTCCTACATGACGTCTTTCACGTCAATCAACTCAAGAAGCACCTAGGACCCAAGGCGGTTCCAAATTCCACCTTACCACTACTCACTCCTGAAGGTAAAATCAAAACTGCCCCTCTAGCTATACTGCAATACAGACAGGTTCCACGGTCTGCAGGGGACTACGACATTCCAGTACCCCAGTGGCTCATACACTGGGAGAACCTTTCCCCCGATGAAGCAACGTGGGAAGACGCACAGTTCATACGTGCTACCTTTCCTACTTTCCAGCCTTGAAGTCTGGTGTCGCCCAGGGAGTATTGTCAAGAACCAAGCTGTCTGAAGATCTACAGGGACCGCCTCTTCAGTTATCCAACGGTCCAGAGGCGAGGATACCCTTTCATCTCATCGTGCGGCTCATATTCAAAGCAGTTTGTAATTTCTCTTGTAATCGAATTTGGCAAATTATTGCTAAACAGGAATATTCCATCGCGGCTCTCCGGGTACTCTATATAACCGGAGAGAGTGGGAGGTTGGGAGGAGCGATGAATAAAAACCCTAATTTCCTGTTCTACTTTCCAGTTCCTTTAATTTCCAGCAATTACCCCTTTAAATTCCCTGCCTTATTTTCCAGCAATTAATTCCTGTTCTTTAGTTAGCCTGTTCGATCTGAGACTGGATCCTGCTATCGGCAATTTCCAGCGCACTGCACACTCCCACTCGATACTCTTCTCCCGCATCCAGAAATCCCCACCGCTTTCTTCTTGATTTTCGTCACTCCTTTCCCAATCCAGAGTTCCAGGAACTCTGGTCTTGCTCCCAAGATCTACCTGCAGCAGCAGTCTTCTGGATCCCATGGCTTCGCCGGCGCCGAGGGAGGGAGAGAGCTGCGGCAAGGATGAGTGGCTGATCTACGCGTTCGTGGCGCGCGGAATAGCAGTGCTTGCGGAGTACACCGAGTTCACCGGCAACTTCCCGGCCCTCGCCGCGCAGTGCCTGCAGCGGCTCCCCGCCGGATCCTCCAATCCTGGCGGCGCGCCGTCTCGGCTCAGCTACGCCTGCGACCGGCACACCTTCAACTTCCTTCTCGACCGCGGTTACGGTGAGACGCGATCATCCAGTGCATTAGTCTACTGCGTTCGTCAGTGATGATCGTTCATTCAGTGGGTTCTTAGCTCTTAGTCGTGTGCTGCCTAAGATGCTATGTGTGGAAGTTTCAGTTTTGTTAACCACATGCAAATTTGACCTATAACACGCTACATCTGAATAGCACCAAAACATAATTACTGTTGCCATATCAAATGAGATGTCTGACACATGAGAAATACTCCATTAGAGCATCTCCACCGATATCAAATGAGATGTGATCACATCTGGAGAACCAAAGTTTTGAAGGAAGGAATGCAAAAAAAAAAAAAACATGCTCGGTCAGCAAATAAAATTTCAGAAAGAAATAGCTGAGCAGTAATAGAACTGTGGTTATATGCTTGGGATCCATGCAACGCGAGGAACAAAGAACATATAGGCATTGCCTTCCTATTGTAGAGTATGTATGAAGCAGGCCTAACAGGGCAGGGATTTGAGGAGCTCCACCTTACTCACTAGTACTCCTACTTGCTAACTGTATTACTTTCCATGACACTAACCCTGAAAATTCGAATTGATATTTTGTTGCTCTTTGTTGCCATAGTTGTGATGTCCTTCTCCTTGTCTGGTGATGATAGTCCAATGGATGAGACGGTTCGTTTTTTACAAACAAGCTCCACTGGCCTCACTCTATTGGTTAATTAGACGAGAGTTTCCCAATTAAGTGAAAACCAAGATCACAAACACGCTGACAAACAGGGCACCATGGCCGACATGGCAACGAATTCAGGCTCGACATAGACCAGCACAAAACCAACCGCTGAGACCATTCAACAACGTCATGGTCATCACCCAATGCCTTGATCTGTCTACTTCAAGTTAATCGCGGATAACAACCGGTGCACTGATCACAGCTGCAGGATGCACCAAATCCATGCCAGCCCCACCAAACAGGAGACCCAACCCATAGAGGAGGAAACAGTTGTGACTTCGGCAACGAGGTTCTCACGATAACACTAGTACTCCTACTTGCTAACTGTATTACTTTCCATGACACTAACCCTGAAAATTCGAATTGATATTTTGTTGCTCTTTGTTGCCATAGTTGTGATGTCCTTCTCCTTGTCTGGTGATGATAGTCCAATGGATGAGACGGTTCGTTTTTTACAAACGAGCTCCACTGGCGTCAGTTTATTGGTTAACTAGAAGAGAGTTTCCCAATTAAGTGAAAACCAAGATCACAAACACGCTGACAAACAGGGCACCATGGACGACATGGCAACAAATTCAGGCTCGACATAGACCAGCACAAAACCAACCGCTGAGACCATTCAGCAACGTCATGGTCATCACCCATTGCCTCCATCTGTCTACTTCAAGTTAATCGCGGATAACAACCGGTGCACTGATCACAGCAGCAGGATGCACCAAATCCATGCCAGCCCCACCAAACAGGAGACCCAACCCGTAGAGGAGGAAACAGTTGTGACTTTGGCAACGAGGTTCTCACGATAAAGTCACAAACCTAGCACACTGTGGCAGCAGGAGGTCGCCGCACACTGAAACCACCTTTCGCCTCTGTTTCTACATTAAGGCTGTGTTTGGCATTGAAGTGGATTATGATCATTTGCCAACCAGCTTTTACCTATTATTCTGTTTGGCTAACTAACTTTTTCCTGCTTTCAATGTAATTTTCCCGCAGCAGATTATAAAACAAGTTCAGCGACCGCAAATTGAGCCTAAGAAATAAGAAGGAAGAAAAACTTCATCATGAATGCCAATTATCAATTCCCAAAGTCACGTGTGAACCATGTTGATCATGAACTGTATATTGTTATGTTACAATCCTGGAGATCTACTTAACTTTTTGCTTGATAAAGATAGTCACTATCTACAGAGTTATGGTGAGTTGGTGACACCTTTGCTCTATGGCATATTATTGTAGGCTATTGCATAGTTGCGAAGGAATCCGTTCCAAAGAATGTCTCGGTGGCTTTTCTCGAAAGGCTGAAAGACGACTTCATGAAGAGATATGGAGGTGGTAAAGCTGATACAGCTCTTGCGAAAAGCTTAAATAAGGAATATGGGTATGTCTTCATAAATACTGCAGACACTTGCACAGAATGTTATATCATTCTGCATCTTCGTTTTTCTGTACTTAATACTGAACCTTTTCACTGCAGACCAGTTATAAAGCAGCACATGCAGTATGTTCTTGATCATTCAGATGAAATAGAGAAAACTTTAAAAGTGCAAGCCCAAGTTTCCGAAGTTAAAAATATCATGTTAAACAACGTAGAGAAGGTATACTTCACTTCACATCTTAATTCAATGAGGGTAGAGCACATGCTGTTGCGGTGTGGCATTTTGCAGGTATCATGCATGTCAAGTGTGCAATCCTTGGTTGTTAATCTTGATTCTACCTAAACCAATTAATCAGTCAAGTCTCATGAACACAAGTTTATGTTGAGTTGCCTCCATTTTAGATTTCTGATCTGCACTGAAGTGTCATATAATATAAATTTTTATAAGCACATGCAGAATAAGCATTAAGCAAAGTTATACTTTCATACAGATACAGTTGTCCTGCATAAATGCAACCTAAGTTTCGTGAGCCAGGATTGCCCCTATATTGGTCTACCCTGCCTGCCCCTATATTTAGATTAGTAGTGGAAGTCCATTGAAAAAAGTTATGTTAGGTGTTGAATAGTTTATATTTGCATGTTTTTACAAAAAACATCTTGAAACACTCATGTTCACTTGTTCAGTTTCTATGAGCTTTTGCATGTGATTCTTCACACTTGTAATGATCTAATAGATTTTGTGTTGGGACACCTTTCCTCTCTCTTTCTCTTGAATTTTATGCGTGTGTGGCTTGTAACCGTCTTTGATTGGATAAATGATAATGAACACGTGGTAATTCCCAACGACAAAAAGGTGGTACGTGGTAGGTGTTAATGCTAGTAGGATAGCAAGCGAAGACAGCACACAAGTGTATGATAGTTACGATGGTTACTTCAGTTCATGCATTAGACTTGCCATGTGCAGGGTGCCATCTGCCGAGTTGTACTTGTCATTTACAAATTTATCAATCAATTGGCCAAGTGGAGAGTTTTGTGTGGTGTAGTTGTTTACTTGCTTCTGTGACTGCAACAGACTTCATACTGCTCCACACTTATATATTCATTCACGGAATTGTCACGGCCCTCGAGCAGTTTTTATAAACGGCTTGACTTGAGTTATCCCTTCACGCTCGTATCGTGGTATTTTTCAGACCTTGGGCAGAGGAGAAAAGTTGACTGAACTTCAGGACAAGACTTCAGATCTGCGTGACCAGGTACTTTTGTTGGCAAAAATATTAGTTCCGTGTGGTGCTTTCCCACAGTATCCAATAATCATCATGTCTCTCCTTACATAACTCAGGCTCAGGACTTCAAGAAACAGGGTATGAAAATTCGTAAAAAGACATGGCTGCAGAGTATGAAGCTTAAATTGGTGATCCTTGGAATCCTTTTGCTTCTTGTAATTATGGTTTGGGTGTCTGTTTGTCAAGGCTTTAACTGCACCAAGCATTGAGTGTAGGAGGCACGAACGGATATATAGTACTCCCTCCGATCGATAAAAAGTGTCGACTTAGTACAAAGTTTGTACTAACTTAGTATAAAATGAGAGACACTTTTTATGAATCGGAGAGTGTAAGTAGCTTGAGTAAGAGGAACGTGAATGTGTTGGTGGTGTACCTACGTGTACTTGATTCACAGTGCATTTATCGCGGTTGATATCTAAAAATATGAGTTGGTCATTGTGCT
Source organism: Puccinellia tenuiflora (assembly GCA_012064385.1). Lineage (NCBI taxonomy): Eukaryota > Viridiplantae > Streptophyta > Magnoliopsida > Poales > Poaceae > Puccinellia > Puccinellia tenuiflora. Next base: position 482,396 of record QRDG01001200.1, read on the forward strand.
CATTGGGGTTTTATTCGGACAGTCCTGTTGAAAGTAATCGAGATGTAATGCAGCGAATGATTGTTCTTTATTGATGATGATTGTTGCGTATACATTCTGTAACAACATAAAAAAATGTTGGGTGCAAAATAAGTTATTCTGCATCCTATATATATATATATACTAGTAGGCCTCGGCGCGGCGGCACGCCGCGTCCGTAGGATGTTATTTTAATAAAAATAAGGATGAAAGTTTTAGTAGTTTACTTGTTTTGTGTTATCTTTGTAGTCAAAGTTTGCCTAAGACCATTATAATGAATAATATTCCCGGGAAAGATAGTAGAGGAGAGAATCGTCGTGCGTAGAGAAACGTGTTCAAAAGCATAGAGCAATGCGAAAGTAGTACAACACCCATATATTTATCGTTGGTACACTTTGCATGATCTGTTTGCAGCATAATATAACATGCTATAACATAATACATTAATACTCCCTCCGTCTCAAACTTTTTGGTATCAACCTCATCATCCTCACTATTCCAAATCAAACTCCGGAGGAGAAGATGGTGTGCTCCGTGAGGACGCCGCCGCCTAAGCTCAGCCGACAACCTCCTCTTCGTCTTCTTCCAGGGCAAGATGCCAGATGGTTTGGGTGAGCTCTCATCAATCCACCCGTTCCCCTTCTCTGTATTCAATCTGCAACCTCCTCCTCGACTCCTTCTGTTTTTTGTGTCGACACCAATAGGCTCTTAGTCTCCGTTCAATCAAAATTCAAGGACCAATAGGAAGAGTTCAAAAAACTGAAATTCCTAAAATGGAGTGGCAAAGAGATGAGTAGTTCAATTTCGTTTATTGTTCTTGCTATGTCCGCAGTTTTTGTGCATTGAGGAGACCCGCTCCTGTGTACATGTTTTCCAAATATGAAACAAATATGTTTGATGTCATTACTGTTAACATGAAATTCAGCTTTTATTGAGTTGTTAAAAAATCTAAAATTGCCCTATTCAACATAGAGGAATCCATATATTTCATTCTAGGAATCCAAATCAATTGATTCAAGTTGCATCAGTTTTGTATTTCAATTTTGCATGTCATTACATGCATATCATATTTTCACATATGGTCCTACCACCTTTATTGGTTTTTTCTCTCGAATATCGTTTCTGGGCATTGTTTTGATCTATCGCTAGAGTACGGCAACAAGGAATACTTACGAGGATGACACCGCTCAATACCAGGACTTTGATCATCAAGGCAAGCATCATCGTGTTGAATTCCTATCCCTGTCTTTATTTATGATGTTTCATGTCTTTATTATTATGTCTTCAATCCCTTTATTATCTCGGTTGTGTACATTGTTTGTCATAGCTATTGTTGATGTTTGTTTTCAGTTGGTCATGACACTAATTTTGACTAATCAAATATGAAACTTAATAAGTGAGATGTGAGCACCGGGGATTGATACCAACAAATGGATTGTTTGATTGGTGCTTATTCCCTCTTACACCGGTGTCGTTGAGATCTCCCCCTTAAGTCGCTGGAATATGAGGTGTGTTTGGAGCCTTTAGCCTAATAGCTTCTGGTATAATTAGAATATTTATTGTTGCAGTTTATAACCAATGGCAAGTTTAAATAAGTTGACCTCCTCCTTAGGTTGCAGAAATGGGGCTAGTAGTTAGCGAAGGCAGCACAAATCAACAGTGAGAATTGTAGATTTTTAGGATGACCCAAATTCTAAGATGCATAAGAGTAATACAGCAGGAAACTAATATATACCTTCACATTTCTTCAGTAATGCATGAACAGCAACGAACTCGTTATTCTTGGCCTAGCCTGCAAATAGCATCAGCATTAAATACAACGACATACTGACCTACAACTCAACTCACGGTAGATGCAAAAATAAGATAATAATAAATGGACAACAGTCTCCATACTGCAAATCGATACTGTAAAATGAGAATCTTAGAACACAGGTCGTATCTTTAATGGACTGTGTCCTTGCCAACAATTTATTATATGCTGCAACACGATACCTTAGACAGTGTATCATTATTTTATATCTACATAAGAAAAGGAATTATCTGACAATAGTTTTATATTTCCTGATCAACTAATAAATGCTCTGAGAAGTTAAATTAAGGAAATCAGCATGTAAAATAAATTATTTTTTACTTGGACAGAAAATATTTAGCACCAAAACCTTGTTAACTGTTTTCAATGTTTTCTTCAAGAGTATCACGATATTTTTATCCAGCATATACTAACCTAAAAGCTTCTTTTCTTTCATTAAGCTAATTTGTCCTTGCATCCTTGCCATTCAACAATCTTGCAAACTCTATCATTCGTCAATATAGTTACATATTTCTTGTCCTGCACTAACTTTGCCAGATATTTATCAATTAATTTCCTTCTATTCATTTCTCTGCATCTATAGAACAAATATTTCTTTAAACATCACAAAATGAATTGTATCTGATCGTTTTCTAATTTGCTAGGAACTAAAAATTCTCTATTTTCTCTCGTAATGTAATGCAAACATGGGAAAAGCTTTGATGGCTTAATTCTGAAATAAAATGTTCATATTTGAGGATCGAATGAGCAATGTGAAAGTAACTACAAGTGAAAATTAATCCCGTGGGGATTGAAGGAACAATGTACAATCCAGTCTGAATGTCATTGTTGAGATTAAAAAATATTGAAATTTAAACAACTTAAAATTATTTATGTTAAAACATCTTTTACATGTTCTCATTATTGAAGATATTGATAGCAACATAAGCTAGGTCAATTAAAAATCACCGAACATTAATAGCTTAGCTCATAGGTGCCAATTTTCAGATTTTTCTATAGAAAGTGTGAACCGGGTGTGGTCTAATTTTGATATAGCCAAGAATATTTGGGAGAAGGAAACAATTAAAGGCACCTCAGAAACTGAAAATTTGTACGTGAAATATAAAGCTGTAGCTAAAAGATTGACACCGCTTGCGCTGCGTGCTGAATCTCATCACCAATATCTTCCAAGCTGTGAGGTGTGCTGAATCTCCTCACCAATATCTTTCAAGCTGTGAGGGGATGAACATATGGGAATACAAATTACACATGAAACATCCCACAAGGCCTACAATTATAGGTACACCAAACAACTTGATTATAGAGGATAAATTAAAAGAGGGAAAAGGCAACACACAAGACCAAATACTGACACCTTTCCAACATTCCATCAAACACGGTGAAGGTACTTAGACCAGTAAGGTAGTACGGTTGATTTTCATCTGCTTCATCGACATGTTTCTCGCTGCTTGTGAGAAGCTCTGAAAAAATTACTGAAAAACCAATTGGGGGAAATAAATTAGAAGAAGTTTAGCTCTACATTCGCCATTAACCATACATAAGAGACTGCCGGTGGCAAACCTAGAGATGGATGTGAGTGGATTGAGAATTCACTCCCATCGGCCAGAATAGAAACCTCGCCATGAAAAAAGCCCAAATAGCTTTGGCCCCAACTCGCGTGCACTCCGTTGGTGTAAGGAGGATGCGGAGGCGCGGCTATGGCAAGCATCGGCAACGTCCAGGATGGTACACCTGTATTGTTGTGGTGTGTCTCAGTGGCTTCGACGGAGAAGACGCGCAACAACATCGGATGCTGAAGGAACCTCCCTCGCCAATTTTGCTGGCAATGAAAAAACCTCTGATTCGCAAACAGACCTCTACCACGAGGGAATGGAAATAAGCCTGAGATAGAGAAACAACGGAGATCATACCTACGCTGACGCCAGAGACGTGGAGATAACTCTGCCATGAGGACGTGGAGGTGAGCAGACGGGCAGAGTGGGAGGGAAGAAGATTTAGACGGTGGATGCCGGAAGAAAGACGTACTGGGAACCAACTCCGGCATGATGTCCGACTGGTGGCCGATAAACCAGCCGATGGCGGGGTCACCGGAGTGGGTTGGCCCTCGGGAGCGGGCCATGGCCGGCGAGGGGCACGGAGACCCGGTGCGGCGGTGCCGCCCGGCTCTTGCGAGGTGATGGCCGGCGGCGGAACCTAGCCCCGCCGAGCTGTTATACTCCTTCTCCCTAGCCTCCGCCCTCGACCAACAACTTCGACGAAACACACAGGCAGCTCAAATGGATCGATCGATGCAGCTGAGCACCAAGCAGACAACCAAGCTGCTCACCCCACGTACGAGTGTTCTGTCTAGAAAACCAGGAGGTTCACGTAGTAGAAGCATGGGAGTGGTGGTAGGTGGATTGTGTGGTGGTGACAACAATCAGACGTGGAAGAATAAGGCACCACTCAGACATAAAAAACAATTCGGCAACCTCCCCAGATACACATCCTCCACATTGCACGTCCTTATCGGGTCACCGGTGGAGTTTGTTATTTTTTGTTTCCTCTCTACTTCAACCGGCTAGAGAACAAGGACGGACAGGCTACCGGCTGGTCGCTAGCATCAGGTACCGTCTGAGAAAGAAAAAAGAAAAAGGGCCACTGGATGGGAGGTGCAAGGCATGACCGGGAAATAAGAGAAGGAAAGAAAAATCAAAACCAATCAGAAGAGGGGTCCACTTGATAGTGACTAACTCGAAAATAACACATCTAAAGCATACTTCCTTGCCCCCCGAGGGCGCTCCTCAGCGATTAGAGATTCCTGGCCGTCCTTTAGACGCGTGATTCGATCGTGTCCGTCCATTTTTTCGCGCGGTGGCAGGGGTCGTAATTCCATCCAACTCTAGGGGTAAAATCGTTATTTCATGTCTGTCGTATATAAGCTTCATCCCACGCGGTGGAAAACCCTAGCCTCTCGCACGCCTCTCCTCCTCACCCAATCCTCTCGCACGCCTCGCTACCGTGCCGTGCTCCGCAGCAAGCGAGCCTCTTCGCCGAGCTCCCGCGTCTCCAGCGCCGCCTCACGCTCCCTCCAGTGCCGAGCCCCGACGGCCTCCTCCGCTTCCCAAGCTCGTCGCGGAGCTTTGCCGGGCGCGCGCCGCCGTCCTCACCTCCTGCTCGCGGCCGGCGCAGCCCCGGGCCATCCCCGCTCCCGTGCTCGGCCTCCACCCGCCGTGCTCAAACTTGCCGCTCCGGCTACTCCACCATGGTCAACCACCGTCGGATGCGTCGGTGGTCCCGCTCCCGTGCTCGGCCTCCACCCGCCGTGCTCAACCTTGCCGCTCCGGCTACTCCACCATGGTCAACCACCGTCGGATGCGTCGGCGACCACCTCTGCCTCCCCTTCCTCGCAAGCGCCGCCTCCCCTTCTCCTCTCCAGCTCGCCGGCGCCGCCACAGAGCACATCTGCACATCTCCTCATTGCCGTAGAGAAAATACAGGCCCACGACCCATGTAAAAGTAGGCCACCGAAGAACACCCATACATATATGACGCCTCTGAAGATTCGGCATCAACGCACCGACACTCACCAGTCGTCTCTCCGGGTATTCCCCTTTTGCTTTACTGTACACTGAATCTTGGTTTCCTAGATCAGCTTTCCTTCGATCCCTTCCTTCAAATTACTTCTTAATTCTTTGTTCTGCGCTGCCTACTTTCCAGGTTCTTCTATCCAGGGCGATAGCTTCCACAATCTTCGTCTGCTTCAAGACAGGTAACCCAACACCTCAGTTCTCATATCTTACCAGACGTTACTGTTAAGCACGCATGTGTATTGCAAGGATTAAGACATTCAAGTTTAAATTTGGGTTTTTACCTACTCACATGATAGCATCTATCATGTCACACATGTATAGCTTATGCTGCAACCTTATAGTCTGTTCTAAGACAGATAGTTTAGGAGCGGTCGAAATTAACTCAATAAAAAATTAATGAATGAAGGCTGTGCTATACGATCACACACATACATGTAAAGTACCCGACTATTAACCCTTCTTCAGTATAAATTAAAGGAATCTTAAACCCCAGACCACATCAAAAAATACAGCATGTTCTGATATCCTTCTTTCTCCATGTTCTGAATTCTGTGCATGACAATTTTCTTATTGTTTTTCTACTGACATGGATAAGCTGAGATTCTGTATCATCTGTCTTTCTTTTGTACTATCGATCCTATCAAAATTTGGTCCTATTGAATGGATATTTGCTGCATTTTGGTACTTAAAACGGGTGGAGATTCAAAATATTTTAGGTTATGTAAATAGACTGTATGTTTGTTTTCTCAAATCCAAAATATTAATCTCGCCAGGGTATTTTTCTGAAACTGAACTGTGTTTGCTTTGTATTCGACTATAACAATACAACATAAGCATTGTCTTAGTCACATCCTCAAAGATTTCTCGATTGGTTCTGTCAATGCTTTACATCCTGCAAATTTTGTTAGCCCTTCTAAAATGATTATCTACCTTACTACATTTACAAATATATCTGTACCTACTATCTTATATCATGTTACTGATTTCAGACTATGCTCTTCTAATGCAAATGGATCATCATTTGGATAATTCTAATTTAATTTCCATGTCTCTCTATTACATCATACGGTGATCACGTCATTCCTAATTATGTAGTCCTTCCCACCATCTATATCCTATCTAAAAGTTGCAAATCTTAACTTGTCGTTGTTCTTCGTATGCTGTCACCTGAATGTTAAGTTCATTATTTCACAGCCTTCCACATGGAAATTGTCGAGATTCCAACCACTGTCCTGTTTGGAGAGATGATGAAGAAGTTGGAACTGCCAAGCCCAACGTACAAGACTTGGATGTCTGAAGAAGCAAAGCTGATAGCTTTGGTCACCTTCTATCCGGCAACTTGCTGTCTTGGTTTCGTTTATGGTACCATCTCACTCCGAGGCTCTCCTATGGAAACCCTGGAAGCTGCAACCAATAATGCAGCAAAGCAAGCTATCAAGTACATGGAAAAGACTGAACAGAAAATTCTGAAAGACTATAACTATGATCAGCTGAATGAAGAAAAAATGATTGAAGAGAATCACATCGACCAGATTATAAAAAATAATAGTAAGACTGCAAAGATTATCAAGGAGAAGGATCAAAAAATTTAGGTACTTACAACGACTTCTGTAGTTCATCCCTGTGTTTTCACAAGCCCTTCTCTAATGACATGTTATACCACACGTGTACAGAAACAAAGATGTCTCATCTGGTTCAACTGCACGCAAGGGGTTGTTTCAAGGACCTGACCATCAAGTTTAGATTCAGCCCGTTAATAAAACTACAATCAAACCACTTCCAAGAAGAAGCGTCCATCCGGACATGCTACTGCTGAAGGTTTGGCCAGACCAAACTTATTGTTATTTCTACAAACAAACCTACATACTCGATTAATTTTATTTACTTTGTTTCTGCAGCACAGACCTATTTTGCATGTACAGAGTCTCTGTCCGTGGCTGCTCTGCAATCCGTAGTCTTTAATATTTTAGATCAGCCTCTGTCTCATTGTTAATTTTGTTCAGACCACCTACACTAACTTTCAAACTCATTACGAGTTTGAACTCCTGTTTACAAACCGAACAGAACTTACGTATTTAGTACTACTTTAATGTGTCATATATATTATGTACACCTAAATGGTACTCACATAATGTCATCTTATGTTATGACATTGATGTGAATTTCTATATTACTTTTGTATGCTTCAGCATTGTTATGATCTTCATATTTCGTACGATTTTAATTGTACAATGTGGTGATTGTTGATCTCATACGATACTAAAAATATGCTTTCAAATCTGTTACCATAATGAGTTGCTTTTACATATGGATATAAATGACCTACTAAATAATCTGTATCAAATGTGACAACCTCACAACCACGGGCAAAAAAATCAAAGAAGAAACAGGCGTTGCGCGGCGAGCCACGCCGTTCGAATCTAGTAGTCAACAATGACGGCAAGTCACCAACGTGTCAATTAACGAGAGGGTGCCGGGGAGTGCCGGGGAGCAAATGGCTGAGGAAGCAGCGATTCTTCAAACTTTATTATAGTAGAGTATATATAGGAACCTACCTTAATAGATTCCTATTTAGCTTAAGTAGGAACTATTCCTATTAGGGAAGGATCCGGTCCCCGACCAACACCCCCGTCTCAAGCACATAAAAAATTCCCGAACCCCACCGACATGCAGCACCTCCCACCCCCATGATCCCATCCTCGTTCCCACGACCGAGCGCCCCACCTCCCACCGGGCGCGCCGCCCCCGGCGACCTCCTGTCCCGGCAGCCTCCCGCGGCGTGACGCCCCGGCCGCCTCCCGCCGCGCTCCGCCCAGGCCGCCTCCGCCGTGCACCACCCCGGTGACCTCTGCCGCCGACCCCGAAGATCTCCCGCCGTGCGCCGCCCCCGGCGACCTCCCGCCTCGCGCCGGCCCCAGCGCCCTCCCTCGCCCCGCATCTGGAACCGGCGGCGTGTCGCCTTGCCCCGCCTTCAAACCGCACCGCCGGGAGCCCCGCCCCTCCATCCTGCACTGCCGGGAGCCCCTCCCTCCATCCTGTGCCGCCAGGGAGGCCTCTCCCTCCATCTCGCATCACCAGGAGCTCTGGTTGTCTACCGTCGGCCCCGGGAACCACCGCCCCTGCCTCCGTCCTGCATGGCGACCAGGCCCAGCACCTCGACATGCGTCCGCCGTCGCCCCCGGGAACCCTCTAGCCAGTGCCTCCCGCGGCTGACGACGACCGACCTGGCCCGGCATCTCTCCTGCTAAAGACCACAGGCGGACCTTGCTCCCACGGCCCAGCGTCCTAATTCCGGTGACCAATGCCGCCCAGATGCTTCCGCTGCTCTGACTGAAGCAGTTGCTATTTTAGTAGCTTCGTATGGAATAAGAATTGAGAAGAAAAGAGCATGTGTGGTGGCCATAGAAAAAAACTAGGAGAGCATGATAGCATTCACGGTACTTGTGCTAACTATTGGTTCGGTGGTGAACTTGTGCCACTTCTTACACAAAAAAAGTCCAGGAGAAAAGTTCACTTCGTTCAAAAAAAAGTTTCAGAAAAAAGTTCACTTCATACAGAAAAAAAGTTCACTTGGTTCAGAATAAAAGTTCATGTGTATTTCAGAAGAAAAAAGTTCACTTGGTTCATAAAAAAGTTTCAGAAAAAAAGTTCACTTTGTTCAGAAAAAAAGTTCACTTCCTTCAGAAAAAAAGTTCATTTCATTTAGAAAAAAGTTTCGGGAAAAAAGTTCAGAAAAAAGTTCAATTCGCTGAGAAAAAAAGTTCACTTTGTTGAGAAAAAAAAGTGTCAGGAAAAGTTCACTATGTTCTGAAAAAAGGTTCACTTCTTACAGAAAAGAAGTTCACGTGCAGTTCAGAAAAAAAGTTCACCTCGTTCAGAAAAAAGGTTCAGGAAAAAATTCACTTGATGAAAAAGGTTCAGATCATGTTTCGTCTGAAGGTTCACATGACATGCGTGAGAAGGTTCACATAGCTTACCGAGACAGTTCAGAAAGTTCCTGTTTAGCTTAAACAGGAATAGGTTCCTTTTTTAGCTGAGTTATATATATATGCAAAATAGTGGGATGCCTAGGTGGGTAGCTGCGCATACCTTGCATGCCGTCTGATCGTATGTAGGGAGCACAAAGTAGCATCGCTTAGACTTGTAAAGCAGACGGCGATCCACAACGCCGTCTAAACGAGAGCATGACAGGACAGCCTTGGGGCATCCTAGCCCATCCACAAAGCCATCTCGCTGGCACCGTAATGTTCTTTTCGCGCGCGACGGTTGAGAGTAATATCGCATGCGGGGACGGTGGAGAGAAATATCATGCGGGGACGGTTGAGAGAAATCTCATGCGGGGGCGGTGAGAAAAGATGCATGCGCACGGTACTTGCCACCACATTCATAACACATCAGCACTCGTAGTTCCACGATGCTGGTACGCGCGCGCCGACCGGCAACCTGTGGGGGGCGGGGGAAGCAAATTGGATGTTAGTTTGTTTGTTTGACAGAAAACGCCGCGAAATGCAGTCTAACCGGTCGGTCTCGAGATTTCCTGCCATTCTGTGGGATTAATCGGGAGGTAGACGAAGAAGGGTAGAAGGGGAGCAAGCACGAATAAGAACGGGGACTGACTTCTTTTCGCCGCGGGAAACAGGGGCAGCTTTTTTAAATACAGGCCGGCAAAACACCCTAGCATGATTTTTTTCCCGCGCATGCTATCGCTGGTTCCATGCAGATTCCCATCGCGCGCGCGAGTGGACGGACCGCATGCAAAAAATAAATTTTGTTGCGCAGTAGAGAAACGAGCCGGTTACGGCGGCAACAGAGAACAGTTGGCGGTCGTACAGGGGGCTTTCACATCCGTTCCCGCTCGATTTTTCACACGGTGCCGGTGCAACTTCTCAGTCTCCGCTGGCCGTGTAGACGGATTGGCCTCACGGGGAGCTGCCACCGTCATGCTGCGCACAAGGGACTCCTTATCACCGGAGCTCGCGAGCGGTATATCCGACGGCGTGCAGGGTATGCACAGCTACCCCCCTGGGCATCAAATCCGCGTTGATATATATATATACAGTTCTAGAATAGCTATTCTGGAACCACTTCTGAACTTCCCTCGCAATGTTGATGAACTTCATTTAATGTTAATGTGAACTTCCTGACGGAACAGACTGATTCTCCATCTTCACGGGAAAATTTTCTATTGCGATTTTTGATCCGCTTATCGGAATGATGCATGTGATATACCGTTGGATAGCTATGGAAATTATGAAACTTTTTCATTTTCACGGGTTTTCGAAATTAGTTACGGTTTTTAAACAATTTCAAATATACGAACACTATTTTCGCGTTCGTAATGTATTTTGGTCGCCATTTTCAAACCGTTTATCGGATTGATGCAAATGATACGTCGTTGGAAAGCTATGAAAAAGCCGCAACTTTGTTATCTCACGCACTTTTTCGAAATTCTTTACGGTTTAAGAGCAGTCTTAAATATACACAATTCTGTTTTTTTAGAATTCTCGGTTTTTCTGAACTTCCCACTGCGCATCTGTGAACTTCTTTCGGGCATGCAAGTGAACTTCCTGTCGTGTTTTTTATCTATATGATTTTAATATCCGAACCACTTCTGAATTTTACTCGTCATAGCGGTGATCTTTTTTTTGTGTTATTATTCGGAGTGGACTTTATAGATTATATAGAGTGAACTTAAAAAAAATCAGAGCAAGCTTTCTATTAATTGTGAACTTAGGGGCAAAAATTGTGAACCTTTTTGTTCACTTTAATTATTTGTAAAGAAAATATGGCATAAAATGAACTCCGCACGTCACAGAAACTGAACTTCGCCGAATAGAAAGGTGAACTTTAAGGCGGTACCACACTTTATATATTTATTATTTCGAAACAATTTTTCCGAACTTCCTTGCGTAAGTGAACCGGCTTTATAGAGAGTGAACTTTAATTTTGCTATCCACCATGAACTTTATCCAAAATGAAAAGTGAACTTTCTTTATAAACAAACTGAACCTCTATTTTTTTTTGTCGAACATACATCAATATATACATGTCTTTGCCCAAACCTTGTTCATTTTTTGCACAAAAAAGGAGAACAGAGAACAACACATTCAGAACCGGAAAGCGTCCCCAACGAGATGTGGCCAGAAGCAGCCTCACACAGCTTCAGGACCAACAGAAGTTTAGAGTGTGGCGTGCTGGAGTTCATAGCGGCCTGAGGCGGAGTCCACAGCTCATCGAGCCGAAGTACAGGACGAGATCCCCGGAGGCGTACAGCGCTTGGAGGCAGGGATGGGGACAGCGATCAGATAGGCAGGGATGTGGGCGGCGCGCAGGTGTGGCAGGTGGCGAGGCGGCCGGTGAGGTGTGAGACTCCAGGGGCGGCGCGCGGGGTACCACCCGTCGGCGAGCAGGGAAAACTCCCCCGGGTGCGACGCGGTGGTGTGGGAGGGCGTCATCCGGAGCGTAGGTGGTGGGGAAGGGCCTCCGCAGGCACGCATGTGGCTGGGGAGGGCATCCTCCGGGGCGGCTCGATCCAGATGCAGGCTGGCCACGCAAGTGGACTCCGGCGGTGGTGCGGGGTGCACTTCGAGGGAGCCTCTCGTGGACTCCCACTACAACCAGTAGAGAAGGGGAGGCTCGAGGCTGGGCGTCTCGGGGAGCAAGCCCGGAGCCGCGGTGGCGCCGGAGCGTGGGACAGCTGACGGCAGGGCATACGGGGAGCTACGATCCGACATGGTGGTGGGGGTCCATTGGAGATGATTCGGCTGCCGATCTGGGACGGGGCGTGGGTCTGGAGGCGCTTGGGGCAGCCGGCCCACTTCTTATGGCTGTTACGGCCGGCGGCGCGAGCGAGAGGTACAAGAGAGGGCGGCGGCGCGCCGTATGGAGGTGCTGGGGGCGGCGGCGCGCGGGATGCAGGCGCTGGGGTGCGGGGACGGCCGCGGCCGCGACGCACGCGGTGCAGGGAGGGTGGAGCGGCGGGGCAGGAGGTAGGGGAGGGCTGGGGCGGCACTGGCGGCGGAGCAGGAGGTAGGGGCGGGCTCCGGGACATAAAAAAAACTCAGTGTGATTTATTTATAAAGGAAAAGGGCGGCTCTTGTATAAATTTTCTACCAGCTACCTGGTAGGTGCATTAAGTGTGTCCGGCCGGAATTTAAAATATGGTTTGTTACCAGAGTGGGGATCAGTGGCAACATGGTGCCGGTGAGGGCACTCGTTGACTTGCCGACTACCGTCGGAGAACGCCGCCACGGCGCCACTGGCTGTCGAACGTCGCTGGAGATGAACCACATGGCCTGCAACAACCCAAAGTGGCGAACAAGCCTCGCCAAACTGTCTCGAAGAGCTCATTGAACAGCAGGAGGAAGAAATCTTGATCTCGCCAAACTTCCTCCGACAATGGCTCCAGATTTTCGTGGGGAGCAAACAAAAAGATGAGGATTTTACTGTGCCCACCTGGGAGAGAGGATTGGGTCGGAGCCGAACAAATCAAGCCTAAAGACCCACGGATCGGGGAGGAGGTAGGAGCCAAAAAATCAAATCGATGTTGCGGATTTTATTGTGCCCATGTGGGAGAGAGGATTGGCTCGGAGCCGAACAAATCAAGACCCACGGATCGGGGAGGAGGTAGGAGCCAAAAAAACAAATCGATGTTGCGGATCTTGACTCTTGAGCTTCGAGTACGGTCTGAAAAATCCCTTCCAACATCACAAAACCAATGACAACTCGTTGATCTCGAGCACAAATAAGATTTGGGATCTCCAAATACAACATGAACCTGGACAAAATCTAGAAAAGAAAAGCAGGACGGGGCAGACCCAGGCCGACGAAGAGTATCAGCTTGCTTCCGTGATGGCGTGGAATCCCAACCAGGATCCTCAAATCCCTCCTGCGCGACGGCCGGTGCCGCAGCGCCCTTCAACTCACGACGACGGGAGGCAACGCGCTCCTCAAAATTTGCCTGCAACGGAGAGCACCGACGGCATCGGCTCGGCTCGGCCATGGACCCCAATTAAACTGCCATGGAGCCCAAGCGAGCCACTATGGTCTGTGTCCCCGAGTCGCCGATGTCGCGTGCTTTCCTTCTGATACCCATGAAAAGGAATTCAGGGGATCCGGCGGCCTGGCGCGCTCGATGCGGGTGATGGGGTTGAGCCGAGCCGATTAGTATGACGGGTCCGGATGCGGGCGGCGCTGCGGCCGGGAAGTGATGTGGCGACGCCGGTGTGGGGGGAGCCATCCTCCACCAGATTCCGCGCGGCTTCGGCGGGCCACAACGCCACCCCCGTCGTGGCGGCACTCCCGATCCACCACCGTCTCGCCTCTCACCTCCGGCAGGCCGAGCAAGGCGCCGTCGCCCGAGCTCCACCAGCGCGCGGCTGCAGCCTCCCCGGCCATCGCGCAAATCCTGGCGGCATCCACCACCTCCGAGTCATGCCAGGAGGAACAGGGCGACGACGTCACGGAGCAAACCTGGGCGGCCAGGCTGGCGCCTGCGTGGTGCTGGACGAAGACGGCCTTCATCTTCTTCTCCGTCCAAGCGGCTACCGGCCTGGGCGGCGTCTCCGCGGTGCGCGGATGGACGCGGGGAAGGAGGTGGCGCCAGTGGGAGGAGTGCACGGCGGAGGCCGTTGCCGGTAGAGGAGATCGGGGTGGCCGATGGAGGGGTGTTCCGAGCGAGGTCTGGCATCTCCGAGCTGTCGTGCTTCCTTTTCTGGGTAGCTGCCGGAGGGGCGTCGCCGGATCCACGAGTTGCTGGGAGGTGAGAGCTGCCGGAGGGGAAGAAGTTGGAGGATGGATGGCCGGGGTGGGGATGAGTGGGGGCGTGCACGATGGTTTGGGTTTCAGTTTTCTCTTTTCACTTTTGATTGATTGACCAGACCAGGTATTTGTTGCGTGGTGCGAAGGGGAAAATCGTTGGTTTCGGTCGCGGGTGTGCAGCAGTGCAGGTGACGGCGTTAATCCTCGCCGTAGCGCAAAATGATCTATAGGGATGATCCAACGGCTGTAGGGTGGTGCGTAGCTACCACCCATGGTAGCCTGCGATTGAATAATAAAAGTGAACCTCATTCGCCATTTCTGAACTTCATTCGCCACGACACTGAACTCCAAAATATAATAAAAGTGAACCTCCTGGCACAACCATTTCTGAACTTCATTCGCCACAACACTGAACTCCAAAATATAATAAAAGTGAACCTCCTGGCGGAGCAACATTTTTCTCCCATTTTAAAGAGATTGTTTGTATCACGATTTCAAACTGTTAATCGTAACGACGCATATGATATACCGCTGGATAGCTACAGAAATTGAGCATACTTTTTGTATTTGTAGGTTTTTAAATTATATACTATTTTAAAACAATTTCAATTATACGAAACATAGTTTTCAAGAAAAAATGCGTTTTCATACAGTTTTTGGGGCAGCATTTCCAAACCACTCTTCCGATTGATGCAAGCGATATATCGTAGGAAAGCTACGGAAATTGCGCATCTTTCTTATCTGATGCATTTTTTCGAAATTCTCTATAGTTTAGGAGCAGTTTTGAAAATACATAGTCCTGTTTTTTGAACATTTATGTCCGGCGGAAGGTTTTCAGGGAAGTATTTTCAAACCATTAATTGGAACGAAACAAATGACATGGCGTTGGAAAGATATTGACTAGGCGTAACTTTCTTACGAAGAAATAGTTTCTGAATTCTTTACGGTTTATAAGTAATTTTGAAAATACGAAAAACGTGCAAACCCGCCGACAACATAACCATTTTAAATTGGCATGGTTGTGGTGTTCGGATGGGGTTTTGCTGCATGGAAGAGTCAACTAGTACCATATAGCTGCCAATTGCACGTGATGACGGTCAATTTAGGCAACCAGGCGTCATAGATACGATTTCTATGTGTAAAATTTCCGTCCCGAAATTTGAACTACCTCCAATATAACAGTGAACTTCTCGGTAAGTGCAGGTGAACTTCCTGTGGCGAATTTCTTATTGTGTCGTGGTCTTGTTTGTTGTAGTTTCCAAACAGTTCGTCGGAATAATGCAATTGAGATAATGTTGAAGCTATGGAAATTACACATCTTTTTCATGTTGGAATGCTTTCGAAATTTTTTAATTGTTTACGAGCAGTTTCAAATATAGTAAAATCTTTTTCTTTGCGAACTTCTCTTTTTTCCATGATGTGTCATAGTGGACTTCGTTGTTTTATATAACTAGAAGTATACCCCACGCGTTGCAGCGGGAATCCTTTTAGAACTATATTGCTAAATAAAAGGATATGAAAAGTATGATACAATAATTTGTCTAAAAGAACATGTAAAATTTATTTTTTCATAGTCAAGATACTAAATTTATTTGACACGAAATATGTGTATTAAAAATTATTAGCATGAACAACTAAATGATTAAAAAGATGGATGATGTGGAGTTTGCATTATTTATTAATAAATATTACTAAAGATGACATGGATAATTGATTGGCTAAGAGGATATATGAGGTGGATAGCTTGCATGTTGAGACAGAAAATAATAAATGCATATTAGTGGGGTTTTGCTTTATAAGAAGTATAGATAACCTTGTTAAGTTTTCTAGGTGAATTTATGTTCATTGTAATCTATTGTTGTCTTGTAAAAAGGCAATGTTTAATGAACTACCTTATAGAGAAAACTGAACTTCTCTAACCATAGGAAATGAACATCATGGATGTCCGAGGTCAAGTGAAGAGAAATGTTCCATTAAACCGCAAAAAAAAAAAAGAGTTGCAACTCATAACAATGAACTTCGTTGCTTTACTGAGTGGATCTCTCAAATGTGAAGAATGGACTTCTAATAGTTTTTGTTTTACAAAGTAAATTAAATAGAATTTCCTATTAATTTTTTACCTTTTTTCTTCATTCTTTTTACATCGGACTTCAATGTTGTATACACTGAACTTTCAAGCAAACTTCGAACGACGTTAACTACAAATCTTTGCATAGTGAACTCTTGAATCTAGGGTTTCTCTGGATCAACTAATTCTTTTACATAAAATTAAACAAACTCCGGCAATGGGACCGTACGAACTTTCACGACCAAACAAGTAAACTTCCATAGACAAACGAAGTGAACTCTGCTAAATCATTAGTGAATTATTGTCGCTGCAGAAGCCACGACCAAACACTTGTCGTTGCATGGGGCGTTATCGGAGTTCAAATGTGCTCTCCAACTAACAACTCACTTGCACATAATGAATTCCTCCGCATAGGTAAGTGAACTCACGGAGCACTTAAATGCATGTACTACTTTACAAATGAACTTCTTGTAGAACCATTTTATTTTTAATTATTTTGCGATACATAAATGAAATTTCTATTTTTATTTTTCTCGTGTGTTCTATTGAGAGTGGAATCAAAGTTATAAACATTTGAACTTCGAATTTTGTCTAAAGTGCACTTCTAGAAATGGTGAACTTTGCAATAAAAATTTGTGAACTTTTTTTACACATGGTTAAAATTGATTTTATTTGCGAATAAATAAGTGAACTTCACACATCACAAAAATTGAACTTCTCCAAACAGCATAATTGAACTTCGTGGCGAAGTTCGGTGCGACGGAAGTCCACATCGTTGTCACGCGGAAGTCTTCAATCTCGCTCATGGGAGTTCACACCCGTGGTCGCAGCAGTCCGGACGCGACGGCGCGTGGCTGAACTGGACTTCAAAGGGACCACGGACTGAACTTCAGAGTAGGACTTAACTAAACTTCAAAACACCACTTAAGTGAACACGCAGACCGGGAGGCAGTCGTGCTGGACTCGTTGCCGGCCGATGCGACGATGGTGAGCATTGCCGTGGGAGCTCCTGCGAGGCATTTTGCAGCAGCCGACGCGAGAGTTTACCTAGGTGCAGTCCACCTAGTCGTAGTCCAGAGCGGTGCCCCGTCGGTGGTGGAGTGAGGTCTTGGGGCGGCACGGGTGAGTGTGCTCGGGAGCCACCCGCTGGGAGCAGGGCCACATGGGGCGGAGGGATGTTGATGCGTAGCCGGCAGCCGACCGTTGTCCCAGTGCTCGCTATGGGGATCGTCAAGGAGGCGCGTCAGTGAAGGAGGGGGCAACGCGATGTCTCCGGACGAGAATCGGTGGAGGGGCAAGGCCATGCCGGCCATACTACTTGGGGGAGAGGCAGGGGCGCCGCCGTGCGAGCTACAGAGGAGGGGAGATACAGGGGCGCCGCCGTGCGAGCTGGAGGGGAGGGGACATGCAGGGGGCGCCACCGTGCGAGCTGGAGGGGAGGAAGGCGGTGGCACGCGCGGTGGTCTCCGGCGACACGCGTGATTGTCTCCCGCAGCGGCGACACACGCGGTGGTCGCCGGGAGGCGGCGGCGCGATGGGAGTGTCGACACCCCACCCACCGGGGGTGTCATAGTCGATGAAAGTGTGGGCCTGTAAGCCCCACTTAGCGGAAATGAACATTTCGCCAAGTAGAACCACAATTGGATTACATCACATGCACAAGTACGACACAAAAAGATAAATAAACATAGTTCAAAATACTTTTATTACATCACAGGGGATCATACATCCCGAATACAGCGGAAGCAACCACTCGTCTGAGTACAGACTACATCAGCGGCCATAGGCCAGAAAATAAATAAGGACCCGCCCATAGTGGTCTCAGGATGCCGCCTAGGATCTCTATCTACTCGTCGTAGTCAACATCGAACTCCACGTAGTAGCCTCCATCTGGGTCGCTGAACTCTGCTGTCGCTCCTGCATCGGTGAAAACACGGGCACCGGACACCCGATGGTATGAGTACGGGGGTACTCAGCAAGTCTAACGCACAAGAGGAAAAGAAGGTATGATGCACATGCATTGGGGTTGAAAAGGGGCTGTATGTGGACTTGCAGCAGCAGCACCTAACAACTGCAGAAGACACGCTACAACTTGCGTCTAATTAGAATAAGGGAAGAGAGCGCTTGCGCTACTGGGCTAAACTACTCACCAAGCAATACCCGTTCTGAGACAACTCCATTGTATCATGTACTCACGAGGAAGAAGTCCGGACACTCACCCGTTGATCAAGTTTTAGCAGGTTATTATTTGAATATGGCTATTTACTGGTCAATTTAGCTATTTAGAGATACGGTGTTGTCTATGATCTTTTTAGCCAGCACATTACCCAAGTCGTCCATAACTGTGGACACGGCTTTTCGAAAAGATTTAACCCTGCAGGGGTGCACCATAGTAACCATACACGTTCGATCAACCCACAAGCCACAAAGGCAAAGGACATCCCAACACTACCTTTCCCTTGACTAGTACATTGGATAGGGAGCCACCTATCTGAGACTGATCCACGTCGGGAGCCCGGCCGAAACACCTTTGCAGGCCCAAACGTTGCACGCACGGTGTCGTGGTGGGTTGCACGGCATATCCATCAGAGATGGAAAGAAGTATGGGGCAAGGCGACGATGGCGCTCGCGCGGGATTGGGTAGCAAGCACGCAAACCCACGCGATGTACCCAGGTTCAGGGCCCTCTTGTGGAGGTAACACCCCTACGTCCTGCTCTTCTTGTTTCTTATTGCTTGATCACAAAGTGCGGGCTACAAGGTGCTCCTAGAGTTGTATTCAGGTGGCAGCCGGCTGGAAGTCCTAGCCGGCTAGAGGTTGACGATGATTCTATCTACCTCTAGTCTCTCTTCCTTCCCTTGGTTGCTTGCCTCACGCAGGAGGCTCTAGCCCGCCTTATATAGGCAATGGGCTAGGGTTTTGGGTTACAAGGAATTTACAGGATTGTCCCTATGACATCATCTACTTTCTGGGCCGGCTGGAATTCGTTGCCATGATTCTGTACAGGAGAAGCCCGACAGGAGGTACTATTCACCGGGAGCGGTTATGCGGGGCTGGCCCACTGGTACGGAGCTGTCGGTTGGTACGTCCGGCTTCAGCCCAGCCGGACGTCTGTGTCCGGGTAGACGCAGGCGGCTTGATTCAGCCGGCGGGTTCCAGGCGGCGTTGTGCAGCCGACACTGTTCAGCCGGCCCATGGAGTTTGAAGGAGTTAACCTCTTTGGGGTATCCGGGGTTCTTCTCCCCGACACTAGCCCCCGAGATCATGGAGTCTTGCTGGCTTGCTGGGAAGACTTTGCGATCTGTCCCTTAGTCTTGGCTGTCGTGGTCGTAATGTCGAGGTTGGAGATAGGGCCGGCTAAAATTTGAGCCGGGTAAAGCGGAAGCCGGATGAAATTGAAACTCGTGTGCGGGGAAAGCTCCGCGGGCACCCCTGATCTTGGCTGCATACTGTTGAAGTTGACGATGACTTGTTCGGCTGCGTGGGGCCGGAACTGAAGTCCTTGACGGCCTAGCGTGGCCGACTTGAGGGCTCGGGTCGTGGCTTACGTCAGCCACGTTCCCATGTCTCGTCCGTCTGGAGGCTCTCCCCGAGAATCGAGGAAGAACGCATCGGCTTCGTCGCTGGGATCTTCTGCGGCAACCGCTCGTTAGTGGGATCCTCTGCGGGGCGGTTGCCGTAACTGCACGCCACGCGTCGTGCGGAGGCACGTCTCCGCCCACGGCTCCTTGCTCGTAAAGGGGGAAGTGGGGAACGGTTTAGGCTATCGTTCCCCATTCTCCTGCCTGCGCGCTAGCTTCAGTCTTCTCCGAGATTACCTCCTTTCTTCGCATTATCCCAACGCTTTCTTCTTTTTCGCCGGCGGCGCCTCCTCTCCGACGGGGAATTGAACCTCAATGGCAAGCACTGGAGCCTGGATGGGGTCCAGCGTCAACAGTGCGGAGCTCAAGAAGCTCCGCAGCGGAATGCTCATCGGCTGCAAAGAGGAGGTCGGGATCCGTGTTCCTAACGACGAGGAGATTTCGCCGGTCGCGGCGGTGAACGGGTCCGTGATGTTCTCCTCGCACCTGGCGAGGGGATTGGCACTGCCGGTGAGCCCCTTCCTCCGGCAGTTCCTCGATTTTTACGGTCTGCAGCTCCACCACTTGGGGGCGAACAGCATTACGCTGCTCTCTTGCTTCGTCACCCTCTGCGAGGCGTACCTAGGCCTCTGGCCCTGCATGGAGCTGTTCGGGCTGTTCTTCTTCCTCCGTGCCCAGACTTGCGACAAGAGGTTGCGGGAGTGCGGATGCGTCTCCGTGTCCATGAAGAATGTCCTCTTTCCCAAGGTTCATCTGCTCGAATCCGTCAAGAAGTGGCAGAGCAGCTACTTCTATGATCGGAACCTCACGGCGGAAGACCGGATTGGGCTTCGTCGGTTCAAGAACCAACTGCCTGCTGACAAGTCCTGGAACTGAAAGGCGCCTGTTGACGAAGGTCTGGAGGCGGTCGTGACGGCTCGGGTGAAGGACCTAATCGCAAGTGGCCTGACCTCCAGGGACTTGACGCTGGCCTGGCTAGCTAGGCGGGTGTACCCGCTGCAGGCTCGGGTGCACAAGATGTGCTTCTATTCGGGTCTCCGGGATCCCACCCGGGCTTGCACGGAGGTCTTCGAGTTGAGCGAGTTGCGACACTGGGCCGGCCAGGTGATCGCCGATGGGATCGAGCGGAAATGGCAGTTCGGCGTGGAGCCGTTTTCTCGCGCGCGGCGCGCTCCGGTGGTTAGTTCCTTTTGCCTTTTCTTGTCTTGCGTTCCTTCGAGCCGGCTGATAACTTATCCGGCTGGCGTGTCTTTGCAGATTTGCGATCTTCAGAGGGCCGAAGACCTTGACGTAGTCTTCGGGGCGGACCGGCCCGGTCCCCCCCCCCGGAGGAGCAGGCGGCCCCTGGCGAAGAGAGTGCCTCCGACGGAGAGGCGGACAATGAAGAGACCGCCTCGGATGCCGAGGCGGGTGATGGTTCCCCCGTTGCATCTGATGCGGGGAAGCGGCCGGTTAGGCACGACGACTCCACGGAGTCGTCTGATGGCGCTGAGGGCGCCGGTGTCGAGGACGATGACGATAGCGGCCGCGCCGTGGCGAGCCCCGCTGCGGCCGACTCTGATTCTGACCGGGCCACCCGCGGGGGCCCGGGCTTGGAGCGCGGCAAAGCGGTGTCGGCTCCGGCTTCCCGTGGTAAGTCTCCCGCGCCCGATTTCACCGAACAAAACAGCGACGGGGGCGTGCGGGTATTTGTCGATCTCTCCAGTAGCTCCGAACCGGACTCTAAGGGTTCTTCTTCCGTGCCAACCTCCAAGCCGGGCGTATCCAGCCACAGAACAAAGGAGCTGGAGGCGAGCATCTGGAAGGCTCGGTCGTTGCCCTCCCCCCAGATCATAAAGGAGAGGCGGTCGAAGGCGGCCGTCGACTCAGACGCGGGCGAGAGCATCCGCCAATGAGGCGGGTCGTTCATGAAGCGGGGTGCACTCCCCGCAAAGAAGCTTTCTTCAGTGTTCAGCCGGCCGACCACCGCCGGCTTGACGCCCGCTGGGAAATCGACAGCGGAGAAGAAGGTTGATGCTATCGTGGAGGAAACCATAGCTAAAATCGCAGCGAAGCAGAAGGAGGAGGAGGAAGCAGAGAGGCCGGAAGCTCTTGCTGGTGGGACCAGCGCCCAGGTGGTTAATCCTACTCTTGCAGTTGATCCTGATTACGACTTGAGTATTGAGGATATGGAAAAGGCTATTTATGCGGAACTGGCACAGGCAGATTTGATCCGGGAGGCGATGGACGCCAAGATGACCGTGGAGCAGCTGGTTGCTGCCAAGGAGGCTGAGGCGAAGGCGGGAGCGGGCGCGGACGCCGGGAAGACCGCGGGGGCTGGCGTCGAGGTTGAAATGACATCGGCTTCCGCGAAGCGGCCGGCTGACGACCCTGTCGTTCCTGTGAAGGGCGGAGAGGCGCCCTCCGGTGGCGTGAAGCGCCTGCCCGATGATGCGCCGGCTCCTCCGCCAAAGCGCTTGAAGAGGAGGAAACCCGTGGAATTGGGCTCACGCAACGGGTAAGCTTTCACCTTGAGGTGGAAATCTTGTAGTCTGTACTTCTTGGGGGTGACGCTTTCTTCGTTTTGCAGGGTGCCACTCCCGACCGTGGTGGCGGCGACCAGCATGGTGGTGGAACCGGCCTCGGGGCCTGCTCCCAAGGCCCCTGTGATGCAAGCGGCTGGTCCGCCTCAAGAGGCGGTGATGACGAAGGCGGACGTGGAGCCGGACAGCCGGGTGCCGGCAGATGCAGCCCCCCTCGTGGTCAACTTCGACCCTCCGGTTTCTGGCAGTGGTGCCGAGGCGACGGCGGATGCCTTCAAGACAGTTCCTCGGCTCGGTGCCGGGGTTGGAAACCTCACCTTCCCCACTCCTTCCTCGTCCGTGGTCGAGACGGCCAAGGACAAGGCCATAGCGGGGGCGACGGCTTTGCTCCCTGGCCCCCATCAATCAACTTTGGTGTGCTCTCCTCCATATTCCGGGCCAGTGCCGGCTCGGCCCGACACATCGGGGAAGTTCCCCCTCGCCGTACTGGTGGAGCAAAAGGCTCAGGAAAATCTGGCCAACATCGCGTTGCTCCGCTCCTCGATAGAGTATGGCTTCGCCGAGGCGGTTAAGGAGGCGACGATGCTCAAGCGAGAGCTTGAGGCGGCCAAAGGTTCGGTTTCCCTTCTCGGTCGCATTTTTCGTCTTGGCGCCTTGTATTCTTCTTGTGCGGCTTGATTTGATGATGATCCGGCCTCTTCAGGCGATACCACCTCCCGCGCCGGCCTGGAGAGGCAGCTGAAGAAGAAGGACGCTGCCCGGGCACAGGTCGAGGCCGATCTCCAGACGGCGGAGAAGGTGTCGGAGGAGCGCCGCTTGGAGGTCGTCCGGCTGGGAGAGGAGGTGAAGAAACTACGGGAAGCTGAGCAGCGGAGGCAGGGCGAGGTCGAGTCTCTCCGGAAGAATGCGGATGAACTGAGGCGCCAGCTGAAGGAGTCCATCGATACCAATGACTAGATCGTCCAGGCGGCCAAGGAGTGTGAACTCGAGCATGAGCAACTGGTGGGCGGCCTGATTAGGGAGGTTGAGCGTGTAAACGAGCTTATCCTTGGTAAGTGATGTCTCTTTCCCTTTGATTTCTTGCTTGGGGTCTTCTACTCGGCCTCACCGGCTTGAAATGCAGGCCTTTATCCCGAGGTGGATGCGCAGGTCCAGAAAGATGCTGCCTCGGCGCAATCACGGACGGAGTCTTCTGGTGCCGCCGCTGATTCTGCGCCGACTGCCTCCTCCCGTTTTCTCCGATTTGGCCAAGAGTTCAGACGGCAGAAGGAAGCGGCCGACTGTGTTCTCGAGAACTTATGGCCGGATGCTCCCTTGCCAACCGCTCTCCACGACCTGTCCGTCCGGCTTGAGGGGGCGCCAGCCGGTATTGACGAATAGGTGGAGATGGCGGCGCATGGAGGCACCGACATGGCATTGGCCTTGGTGAAGTCATGGTATCCAAGCGTGCAGATGAGTATGCTGGTGGGTGGCTTCCGCACAGGATCCCTTGTGAGTCTGCGTCCGGAGATCCTCATGGCTTCAGGGCGAATTGCCGCGGTGGTGGATTTGACGAAGTTGGTGCCTGCCGAGCCATCCACGACGGCATGGCCGACTGAAGACGCTGGAGCCGGCAGCGCTGCCGCCGCCATCGATGCTGCTGCTCCTTGATTTGCTTGCTCCCCTGGAATGCTGGGCGTACTTGTAGAACTTGTTGTTTTGAATTGACGTCCAGTTTGATCTGCTGCTCGTTGTAATATGGATCTGTTTCTCTGCTATTAATTACTGCCCTTTGGACCGTTGTACTTGCACTTGTCGAGCCTTCGTGCCAAGATTTGTATCGATCTTGGTGATGATGATCACCATGTCTAGCCCCCGAATTTTGGGCCGGCTTGAGCATCGAGCCGGGTCGAAATTTTATGTCTCTTACTCATCTTGTACTTTCTTCCGTTGTCTTGATGACGTGCAGCCCCCGAGTCTCTGACTTGGGGTGTAGTAGTTGATCGTCCGGGTGTGCGAGGCCGGCTTGGCGGCTGCACAGCGCCCAGGAATTTTCTGCCGGCTGACAGCGTGGCAGCCGCCGAGTCCGTGACTCGGGGTGTTGTAGTTGTACATCCGGGTCTGCGGAGCCGACTTGCCGGCTGCGCAGCCCCCGGGAATTTTCTGCCGGCTGACGGCATGGCAGCCCTCGAGTCCGTGACTCGGGGTGTTGTAGATGTACGTCCGGGTCTGCGGAGCCGGCTTGCCGGCTGCGCAGCCCCCGGGAATTTTCTGCCGGCTGACGGCGTGGCAGCCCCCAAGTCCGTGACTCGGGGTGTTGTAGATGTGCGTCCGGGTCTGCGGAGCCGGCTTGCCGGCTGCGCAGCCCCCGGGAATTTTCTGCCGACTGACGGTGTGGCAGCCCCCGAGTCCGTGACTCGGGGTGTTGTAGATGTGCGTCCGGGTCTGCGGAGCCGGCTTGCCGGCTGCGCAGCCCCCGGGAATTTTCTGCTGGCTGACGGCGTGGCAGCCCCCGAGTATGTGACTCGGGGTGTTGTAGATGTGCGTCCGGGTCTGTGGAGCCGGCTTGCCGGCTGCGCAGCCCCCAGGAATTTTCTGCCGGCTGACGGCGTGGCAGCCCCCGAGTCCGTGACTCGGGGTGTTGTAGATGTGCGTCCGGGTCTGTGGAGCCGGCTTGCCGGCTGCGCAGCCCCCGGGAATTTTCTACTGGCTGACGGTGTGGCAGCCCCCGAGTCCGTGACTCGGGGTGTTGTAGATGTGTGTCCGGGTCTGCGGAGCCGGCTTGCCGGCTGCGCAGCCCCGGGGAATTTTCTGCCGGCTGACGGTGTGGCAGCCCCCGAGTCCATGACATGGGGTGTTGTAGATGTATGTCCGGGTCTGCGGAGCCGGCTTGCCGGCTGCGCAGCCCCCGGGAATTTTCTTTGCCGCTTTGATCCTGCGCTGTGCTTTTTGCCTCCTCGGCTTCGCCGTCCTTTGTGTCAGTGGCCACGTGTTGCCCGGAGGCGGGGCGTTGACGGTTGAGCTACCGTCGGGTCCCCTTATAAATAGTGGTGCGGGTGCGTTCTCTTTGCTTCATCTTCTCTTTCACTTTGCTCCCCCTCATCCGAGTGCCGCCGAAGAAAGAGGTCGGGGTGGATTCCCCCGTGGTGGCTAAGCGCGGTCGGGGTCATCCGCCGAAGAAGGGCACCGGGGAGTCCTCCACCGTGGCAGCCAAGTGCGGCAGGGGCCGGCCGCCAAAGCTTGGCCGCGGTGGTGGTGGAGATGCCGCCGTTGCGGTGGCTGGTGTCGGAGAACTGTCCCAGGAACTGGGTGTGTCTCACAAGGATCAAGTAAGGGGCTGAACACGGAATCAAACAACCCTCAACGTGCCTCGGCGACGGTGCTCGTCGAGCTCGCTGTGGGACGGCACGGCAGAGATGAACGCACGATATTACCCAGGTTCAGGGCCCTCTAGGAGAGGTAAAATCCCTACGTCCTGCTTCGGATGTATTGCACTTGCTTGGAGAGGTTTCAGTACAGAGGGAGCTTGGCGAGCTCAAGGTGGCTAACAATGGCTAACCCTAGAACTCAGAACTTCCCACTGAAGAAGAACCAGATTCCGAACCCTTTGCCCGAACGGGCTCCCCCTCCTTTTATAGGTGTCTCGGACCTCTTCTCCCAAATATCTTGGCGGGGAGGGTTACCACATGGCGACGAAGGAGGAGGACGGGTGCACGATAAAGGGAGAGTCCATGGACGCGGTCCATGGCAGGGAGCGGTGTCACCAAAGCTGGAAAAGCCACCGTCCAACCAGGACGGTGGGCTGGCGCCGCTGAGGTGGGATGTGTCCCGCGGTGACGTCGCCCTTGGAGGGTAGCTGCAGACGGTCCCCTTATCACCAAAGTGGCAATTCTTGGAGCTCCTTTGCTTGGCGCAGCGTTGTTGACTGCTTTATACATAAGAACGACAACTGTGGCGCTGCCGTCACCACGCGCTGGCGCGGTCGTCATCGCGCGTTGGCGTGCACGTGACTCTGCGGAGGGTGCAGAGCCCATGTGCGCCCTGCCGCGGAGGTAGAGCTGGCTTCGTGAGGAAGGAACCCCGCGAGGCAGGAGGCCTCGCCGAGCCTTTCAGCTTGGTCCTTAGCAGAATTTGCAGGTGGCATCCGAGATGCCCTCTTGAGGAGAGGTGGTCCCTCGTCGAGGGGAAACCCTCGACGAGGAGGAGAGGTCCCTCGCGAGGCTCGCCAGGCTTGGAGAGCCTGGTCCTTAGTGCAACCATCTGAAGAATGTTGTGGGCCCTGGCAGGCCGGCCCGTGGTACCCTGGTTTCCACTGTGCCGACAGTAGTCCCCGGGCCCGCGATGGGCACGCCGAAGGCCGTAGACGCAGGCGAAGCATCGGGGGCCCAACGATGCCTGCCTGGGCCATGACACGTGGGGCGCAGCGGTTACGCCCGAGGCCACGATCTCCTCGGCTTCAACGGGCGACCCGGTGGGGCCAGCCACATCCTTGGTTTTTGGCCAATAAAGCCTGCGCGCAGACAGCGCCCATCACTTCTCCCATAACTCCGCTGCTCGCTTCCCCCAAGCATCTTCTTCCTAGAGCACTCCACCTTCAAAGTTTCCTTCTCCTGCGACCATGGAGCCCAAGAAAGCAACCGATCTGGCGAAGGGAAAGGCCACGATGCAGGCCGGCAGGCCCGAGGCGGCGTCGGGGAGCGCTAGACTCGAGGGGGCGCTGCCGAAATCCCGCATCCACTCGGCGGCGATTGAAAAGGTGCGCCACCTGGCGGCCGCGAGCACCAACGAGCACGGCGCCACCGGCATGAGACCGGCCGCCAGCAGGCTTCCCGAGGGGTACTACCCCATCTTCCTTCAAACTCTCTACGCCGGTCTTGTTCGTCCTTTTTCCGACTTCCTCCTGGGGATTTTGGAGGTGTACCAGATCCAACTCCTCCATCTTCATCCCAACTCCATCCTCATTCTCTCCATCTTCGCCTACCTCTGCGAGGCCTACATTGGCATCCGTCCCTCGGTGGCGCTCTTTCGCAGCTTCTACTCCCTCCGGTCCAGCGCGCAGAACGAGCGGATCGGATGCGTCTCCTTCCGCATTGCTGACGACAGGAGCAGGAACTACATTACCATCGCATGGTGCGGTGAGAACGCCATCACCAAGGTGACGAAGAAGGTGGAGGACTTCCGCAAGCGGTGGTTCTTCGTCGACACCAAGGGGAGCAACCCTCTCCTGGAGGTGCCCGTGGCGCCCCCGAGGAAGTGGGTGCGCTGGGCGAGCGCAGGCTTCGAGGGCCCGAAGCTTGACGCGGTGTACGAGTTCATATGGAGGCTTCCCAAGGCCGGACTCACCAGCCAGATGGTGGCGAAGGACTTCACGAGGTGCCAAATCGCCCCCCTCCAGTGGCATTCAGAGCCGGTGTGGCTGTACACAGGCAGGGAGGACAGGATGCGCCTGTGCTCGGACAGCTTCGCACTGGAGGTGCTGTACCGGGTCATGGGGATCATCTTCGCCACGACGGACATCCCATCCCCCACCTACGACGAGGCCCAGACGCTCTTCAGCTTTGTTGAAGAGAGCGTGCAGGAGCACCGTAGGCGCCTGCCTGTATTCGACGAGTGGGGGATTGTGCCCGCAGGACACCGCGGGCCCCGCACCAACCCGTGGGCGGCGGAGCCGGAGCATATGGACGAATCACCGGAGCTGGACGAGGTTGAAGACTCTTGCGAGGACGAGGCTTCGAGAGGCGCCGACCCCTCTGGCGAGGACGAGGCCTCGAGAGGCGCTATCCCCTCGAGAGGCTCCGTCGGCTCCCTAAGGAGCGTACCGCCTGAAGAGGATCTCCAGGTGATTTCCTCCAGCGATGACGAGGATGCCTTCTGCGTGGCTCCCTCTCGACACACCACGGAGAAGGAGAGAAGCGGCGGCACGGGAGGACGCTGTGAGCCCCGCTCCAAGGCCGTCCACGACAGGAACGCCGCAGCCGCGAGGGGCGCTCCTCGCGAGGAGGCAGGAGCGGCTCGAGAGAAGGCCAGAGCGAGCGGCCCCCAGCCACCAAAGGCGAAGAAGAGGGTGTGGAGGATGGCCGACGAGTAAGCTTTGGTCCTTCCTCTCTCATTTAGCATTTTGGTTTCGAAAACCCTCTTGACGGATCTTCTGTTTGTCTTTCTTTTTAGGAACCCTACGGCGCCGAAGAGGCGGCGGCTCCGCAAGCTTGGGGGGACCGTTGGCGCCACCGCGGCAACGCCTGCGGCTGGCGAGCCGCAGCAGGTGGCTACTCCTCCCACGGGTGAGCACCGCGCAGAGGAGGTAGTTGAAGAGGTGGCGCCGTCGCCAGCTCGGGCCGCCACTCCTCCCACGGTGGAGCACCGCGCGGAGGAGGTGATTGAAGAGGTGGCGTCGTCGCCAGCTCGGGCCACCACTCCTCCCGCGGTGGAGCATCGCGCGGAGGAGGTGATTGAAGAGGTGGCGCCGTCGCCAGCTCGGGCCGCCACTCCTCCCGTACAGCAGGAGGCGACGGAGGAGGAGGAGGAGGTTGAAGAGATCATCATGGAGCCACCTCTGGAGGAGGAGGCTCCCACAAGAGGGGCTGACGTGCCCGAGGCCGCGGCAGGCGCGGCCACCACGGAAGGGGCGGGGAGCGCCCCTGAGGAGCAGGAGGTGGAGGCGCCTCCGGAGCCCACGGACGCCGGAGCCAAGGGCGAGAGAACGACCAGCCCCCAGAGGGCTCCCGACGCGGGCGGCGAAGGAGGCGCCCACACGAGCCCCCAGGCCGCACTAGATGCGGCCGTGAGCCCGAGGCAGGGTGCCTCGGGCACCTCGCTAAGGATCGAGGCCTCTACGCCCCGCAGCGGTGCGGGGACCTTGGCGCTGCGGGAGCCGCGGCGCCAGGCAATTCGCCGTAACGCCGTCCTCAGCCAGGCGCGGCGGACGCTCGACGAGCTGGAGGCGCAGTTCGCCGAAGAGGAACTCGCCAGGGCGGAGGAGCGGGCGAGACTCGACGAGGGCTGGGCCCTCCTCCGCGAGAGAGTGGAGAGATGCCGCCAGCAGGACGCAGCGGCCCTGGCAGCACGCCAAGAGGCCATGCGCTTCGCCGAAGAGACCCGCGACAGCGTGAAGCGGGAGGTGGCGGAGACCATGGAGCAGCTGGACGCCGCACGGGAGGCACTCGAGGCGGAAACTGCCTCCAAGCGACAGGAGGTTGTGGCCTTGGAGCAGAACTTCATCACGCACTCCAAAACCGTGGAGAGCAGCTTGAAGGAGCTCCGCGAGAGGCTGGACGCTCGCGAGGTGCAGCTAACCCAGCGCGAGGCAGAGCTCACGCGACGCGAGCAAGAGCTCTCCCCCCGCGAGGTGGAACTGCGCTGGCGCGAGGAGCAGGTCCAGCAGCTCGAGAAGGACCAGGCTATCCGTGAGGAGCACCTGCGGGCCCGCGAGGGGCAGGTGGCCAAGCACGAGGCCACTTACGCAGATCGCCTCAAGGTGGCCAACGCCGACTTCGCGGCGAAGCAGAAGAAAATCCAGGAAGAGGCCGACGACAGGGTCAAGCTCATCCGCCTAGATCTCTCCAAGGACTATGACGAGAAGGCCAAGAAGCAGGAGGAGCGCTTCAAGGCGAAGCGCAAGGAGCTCCATGACCGCATCAAGGGGCTCGATAAGGAGGAGAAGCAGATGGCCTCCCGCCTTCAGAGCGCCAGGGAGGCCCAGGCTCGCGCGGAAGGGAAAGTCGCCGCCCTGGAGAAGGACCCGAGCGAGCTCCACCAGCAGGTGGGGCCGGTCGTGAACCTCGTGGAGGAGGCCCGGAGCAACGCGGAGATCGGCCGGACCATGTCGCGTCAGCGCCAGCTCATGCTCCAAGACCTGGTCCTTCGTGCGCGCGCCGTTGGGGACCGCCTAGGGGCCGAGGTCCCCTCCTTCACCGCAGGGGGGAGCGACGACGAGGCCGCGTACACGTTCTTCTTCGGGCAATTCCTCGCGAAACTCGAGGAGACCGCGAAGGAATTCAATGACCGCGTCGTGGACGAGAGCCGCGATCTCCTCGTCCTCGCCACCTGCCGCATCTTTGCCAACCTCGGGAGTCTCCAGCCTTCCCTCGACCTTGAGGCCGTGACGGCGCCCGTCAATCTCAGCAGCCGCGTCGCGCTGAGCGACAGGATGAGGAAGGCCGCCGAGGAGTACGCCAAGATCTTCGACCAGGTCGAGGTTGAGGAGGATGAGGCCGACGGCGAGGAGGACGCTGCGGAAGAGGAAGAATGCGCCGCCGCGGGCGACGAGGGCACCTCGGGAGGCCCGATGGCCTGAGCTTTTCCTGTGGCTGGATGTGCATGAGGCACACATTACCTTAGCATTTACTTGTAAAACTTTTGTAAAGACTTGTTTAAGTGTCGTTTGAACATGCTTGGTGAATTGCCCTCGGGAGGCCTTTATCTTTCCTTTCATGTCTTTTCGCTCTACGTCTGAGGACCCTCTCTTAGCGCTACACCACCGCCGTTTCGGTATGTGAGAGTCAGGGCTCCACAAGGCCGGGGGGTGCGTGAGGCCTCGAGAGGTAAGAGCTCCCGAGGTGCGATGCTCGGGGCTCCCCTTTAACGCGCAAGCAGCCCATGAGGCATAGGAGAGAGAAAAGAGGCTCGAGGGACAAAAACCAGCGAAAGGAAATTTTAACCAAGTGTTTGGGCTTCGCGAGGCGTTTTTCGCCTTGGAGAGGGTGTTGGTTCCCTGATGAGGCGTTTTTTCCTTGGAGAGGGTGTTGGTTCCCTGGTGAGGCGTTTTCCTCTCGAGGTTGCCTGAGCCTTGTTTTGAACCTGCTTTCCTGCGTTTGGACAGATAGGCATACCCACAAGCAATACATAGCTAGATAACTTCATGCGTGCTCGTAGGTTCCTTCATGTGTGTCTCGCGAGGAGAACAGGCACCAAGGTCCTTGGTGAGTTGACGTGCACGGGAGCCGGTCCATGAGTTCAGAGCTCCTTGGGAGTTGACATGAATGAGAGCTGACCCGTGAGTTCAGAGCTCGGATTCCTTGGGTTTGAGGCGCTGCTGGGATGCTCCCGAGGCACAGGCTCCATGTCCAGCCCCCGCTCGCGAGATACACAGGAGGGATCATACGAGCAAGGATGAAAAGCAATAACATAAGTGCTTACCAAAGCAACATCATATGCTGGCGCGAAGCGCAAAGGTTCAAAGTGACCTGAAACAGAGGTTCATTACACTGGCGTGGCCAGAAATACAAAATCCGCCATGTTTGGGCATGGGGTTCCACATGGAGTGGCTGAGACTCTCGCGGCCCGAGGCGATGCATGTAGAGAGAGCTCAGAGAGGGGGCCCCTATGCGGGGGTGGCTTTGAGAGCCTGCGGTCCACCATGGCTGGGCATGGGGATCCACCTCGCCAAGGCATGGTGCTTGAAGAAGTCACCTTGCCGAGGCGTGGTGGCTTGGGAGTCTTCTCGAACGGCCCGCGGCAACGTATAGTAGAGAGGGGAGCCCGAAGTTTTTCCTCGTGGAGGATGATGGCGCGAGGCTCTCCCTTGATGCAAAAAATTGCTCGTCGAGGACGATCAGGGGTAGAACTTGCGCAGGTGCTGGATGTTCCAAGGGTTGGCGACAGGAGTGCCGTCCTCCGTCTCGAGCCGCGCGGAGCCAGGCTTGGCGATGTGCACGACTCTGTAGGGTCCTTCCCACATTGGCGAGAGCTTGTGGAGGCCTGCCTTGGAGAGGATTCTCCTCAGGACCAGGTCTCCTGCTTCGAGAGTGCACGGGCAGATGTGGCGGCTGTGGTAGCGACGGAGGTCTTGCTGGTACCTTGCCGCTCTCAGGGCCGCATTGCGGCGGAGCCCCTCGAGCAGCAGGAGGTTGTTGTTGCGGAGTTCGTCCAGCTCAGCCTCCTTGAAGGCCAAGACTCGTGGAGAGCCGTGGGTGATCTCGCTGGGGAGAACGGCTTCAGCGCCATAGACGAGGGAGACCGGCGTCTCACCGGTTGGCTTTGTTGGCGTGGTGCGGATGGACCAGAGCACCGAGGGGAGCACATCGATCCAGTGCTTGCCGCTAGCCTTGAGGCGGTTGAAGCTTCTCGTCTCGAGGCCCTCGAGCACCTCGGCGTTGGCTCGCTCGGTCTGCCCGTTGCTTCATGGGTGCGCCACCGAGGCGTAGCATATTTGGGCGCTGAGGCTGTCGTAGTAGGACTTGAAGGCGCCGCTGATGAATTATGAGCCGTTGTCGGTGATGATGCGGTTGGGCACGCCGAAGCGGCAGACCAGGCTCCTGATGAATTTCACCGCTGATTTCGCCGGTATGGTGCGCACGGGTTCCACCTCAGGCCACTTGGTGAATTTGTCGATGGCGACGTAGAGGTAGCGGTAGCCCCCGAGCGTTCGCGGGAAGGGTCCCAGGAGGTCCAGCCCCCAGTCCGCGAACGGCCAGGAGAGCGGGATGGTTTGGAGTCCTTGCGCGGGCTGGTGGATCTGCTTGGCGTGGAATTGGCAGGCGTCGCAGGATTGGACGATTGCGGCTGCATCTTGAAGCACTGAAGGCCAGTAGAAGCCACTCCGGAAGACCTTGCCTGCAAGGGTGCGCGAGGATGAATGGTGGCCGCACTCTCCGCTGTGGATGTCGTTGATGAGCTGGCGGCCTTCCTCGGCAGGGACGCACCACAACGCAACCCCATTGGGGCGCTTACGGTACAGGTCTCCGTCGTGGAGGTAGTAGGACTTGGCCTGGCGAGCAACTCTTTCGGCTTCTGCATCTTCTTCGGGGAGGACTCGATTTTGCAAGTAGTTCTTGATCTCGTCGATCCAACCAGTGTCTTGGCGTACCAGGGTCATCAGCAAGCGATCGCCTGAGGGCAGCCCGCAGTTTGGTGCTCCACTTGATGGGGCTGGTGGGAGCTCCTCATTGATGCTCATGTTGACCGCTGGTTGCTTGACGGAGGACTTGGCGAGTCTCTCCTCGAACACTCTAGGCCTCTGGGCTTCCCTTCTTGTTGCTCGCCTGGCGAGTTCATCTGCTTCTTGGTTCTCTCCTCGTGGGATATGCTTGAGCTCCATGCCCCTGAAGTGCTTCTCGAGTTTGCGTACCTCTTCAAGGTAGGCCACCATGTAAGTGTCTTAGGCGTGTAGCTTTTGTTGGAGAAGTTGACGAGGAGCTGAGAGTCGCCCTTGATGAGGATGCGCTTGATGCCGAGGGCAATGGCATCTCTGAGCCCGGCGAGGAGGCCTTCATATTCAGCAATGTTGTTGGAGACCTTGTCGTTGTCCTTGAAGCACAGCTGGACGGCGTAGTAGAGCTTGTCGCCTGTTGGTGAGGTTAGGACAGCACCAGCCCCTGCACTCCGGGCCGCGAAGGCGCCGTCGAAATGCATGGTCCAGTAGCTGGGCTCCGTCCCTCCTGAGGCTGCAGCTTCCTCCTCTTGAGGCTCTTCTTCACGCGTGTCCGTCCATTCGGCCATGAAATCAGCCAGCGCCCTGCCCTTGATGACCCTTGTGGTGTCAAACTCCAGCTCGAAAGGTTGTAGCTCGATGCCCCAGCTTGCGACGCGATCTGTTACGTTTGGGTTGCGCAGGACTTGCTCCAGGGGATATGAGGTGACCACCTTAATGGGGTGACCCTGGAAGTAGTGGCGCAATTTCCTGGAGGCGCTGAGGAGCGAGAAGAGGAGCTTTTGCTGCATGGGGTAGCGCTCGCGAGCGTCCCGCAGCACTGTGCTGACGAAGTACACGGGATGCTCGACGAGGGTAGTTGTTGACGTGGCAGCGGTTGGATCTTCTCGAGGCTCGGTGGAGTACTTGTCGAGGTTTTCTTGAGGGCCCTCTTATAGAGGCTCGGCATGAGGCTGGAGGCTTGACGAGGCTGCTTCCTTGTCGAGGAGTTCAGGGCTTGGCGAGGCAGGGCTCTGCTTGGCGAGGATTGGCTCTTCCCTTTCAGCCACCAAGACCGTGCTTGCCGTCTGGGGAGTGGCTGCAAGATACAGCTTCAGAGGCTCGCGAGGGCATGGGGCAACCATGATGGGTGGGCTCGCCAGGTATTTCTTCAGGTCCTCAAAGGCCTTTGCTGCTTCAGGGGTCCACTTGAAAGGACCGGACCTCTTCATGATCTTGAAAAATGGCAGCGCCCTCTTGCCGAACTTGGAGATGAAACGGCCAAGGCTGGCCATACATCCCGCTAAGCGCTGCATGTCCTTGAGGCGACGAGGAGGCTGCATCTCTTCTATAGCTTTGATCTTGTCGGGGTTTGCCTCGATGCCGCGATGAGATACCAGGAACCCGAGGAGTTTGCCTGAAGGGACCCCGAAGACGCACTTGGCAGGGTTCAGCTTGATGTCCAACTTGCGCAGGTTGGCAAAGGTCTCCTCGAGGTCCTTGATGAGCGTGTTTTTCTCGCGGGTCTTGACCACGATGTCGTCAACGAAGGGCATGCAGACGTAGCAAAACACAGCACAAGGGGTGAGAAATGCTGTCTTCTCCTCGTCCTACTTCGCCATCTTGATCTGG
This sequence comes from Puccinellia tenuiflora, assembly GCA_012064385.1. Classification (NCBI taxonomy): domain Eukaryota; kingdom Viridiplantae; phylum Streptophyta; class Magnoliopsida; order Poales; family Poaceae; genus Puccinellia; species Puccinellia tenuiflora. The sequence continues at coordinate 517,186 of QRDG01001200.1, forward strand.
TGATAGCCTAAGAAGGCATCCAGAAAACAGAGGAGTGCGTAGCCGGCGGTGGAGTCCACGATCTGGTCGATCCTCGGGAGAGGATAGGGGTCCTTGGGGCAGGCTTTGTTGAGGTCGGTGAAGTCGATGCAAAGGCGGCTTCCTCCGGTGTGCTTGGGGACGACCACACCGTTGGCGAGCCAAGTGGGATGGACAACTTCCTTGATGATGCTGGATTTCTTCAAATTTTCTACTTCTTGGACGATGAAGTTTTGCTTCTCTGGCGCCTGGCGCCGCGCCTTTTGCTTCACGGGCCGTACATTTGGACACACGGCTAAGTGGTGCTCGATCACCTCCCTCGGTACTCCGGACATATCTGACGGTGTCTATGCGAACATGTCAGAGTTTGCCCTGAGGAAGGCGACGAGCGCGCTTTCCTATTTGGGAGGCAAGTTGGCGCCGATGGTGACGCTAGCCCCCGAGCCGATTGCCTCAAGAGGCACTTGCTTCGTCGCGGCCTTCTCCTGAGAGAACAGTTGCTTCTTCTTTGCGGGGGGCCTCGGGAGGGGTTCCTCATCTTCGTCAGCGGGTGACGCCACCGCGGCAGCCTTGTAGGCCACTTGCGCAGTGTACAGGGCGTCTGAGACCATGCCGTGGATGACGATGGTGCCACCCGAGCCAGGGAGCTTGACGAGGTTGTAGGCGTGGTGGGTCACCGCCATGAACTTGGCGAGGGCAGGGTCGCCGAGGATGGCATTGTAGGGCAGGCCGATGTGCGCGACGTCGAAATCGATCAGCTCGGTGCGGTAGTTGGCTTGCGTGCCGAAAGTGACCGCGAGCCTCACTTGCCCCAAAGGGGTGGTGAGACCCTCTGTCACCCCCGAGAAGGGCCTGGTGGGCATGAGCCGCTCGTAGGGCACCTGCAGCTTCTCGAAAGTCTCGACGGAGATGAGGAGGCCTGCACCCCCATCGATGAGCGTCTTAGAGATTGCAATGTTGTTGATGGTGGGAGTGCAGACCAGCGGGATGGTGCCAACAGCTGAGGTGGACTTGGGGTGGTCGCTGGAGTCAAAGGTGATGGGGTACTGGGACCACTTGAGGGGCCTGGAGGCCTCAACCCTGGGAAGTGCTGCCGCGACCTCGCGGGCGAGTTACTTGAAGTGGCGGTTGGAGCTGGGGCCTGAGCCCCGCCAAGGATGCAAGCGGCCCCGCGAGGCACCTGGTAGCCCTCAGGAGTCTCGGCAGGGAGGTTGTCATTCGTGGGCTGGGCGGCGTTGGCTTGAGGGTTCTGCTGGTAGTTATCGTCGTAGTTGTTGTTGTTCCAACGTTGCCCCCCGCGGCCGCCGCGGCCACCGCCGCGGCCGCCGCGACCTCGCTGCCGCTCGTTAGCCTCACGAGCCTCGCGAGCCTCGCGAAGCCTCTTGATGTCGTAGCAGTCCTCGGTGGCATGGGAATGCCTGTTGTGGTAGATGCAGAAGGGGCGGTCATCTTTCTTCTCGGGGTCCGCGGTTGGAGTGGTAGCGCGAGGCTGCTTGGCGTCAGACTCAGCCGCGAGGACCACAGTGGTCTTGCGCTTCTCGGTGGATTTCTTCTTCTTCTTGGATCCCTCGGCGGGGTCCCCTGGCTCGTTCTTGACGAACAAGCGGCCCTCCTCAGCCTTGGCGCACTTGTCCGCCAAGTCGAAGAGCTTGACGACGGTGGTGATGTTGTCGTGGATGCCAAGCTTCTCGAGCATCCGCACATCCGTGACCCCAGCCTGGAAGGCCGAAATGACCTGTGCGTCGGTGGCGTTGGGGATCTTGTTGCGCACCTGGCTGAAGCGCTGGATGTACTTGCGGAGGGTCTCGCCAGGCTTCTGGCGCACGACGTGGAGGTCGTTGTACGTGAGGCCGCACTCGTACGTGCCCTTGAAGTTGGCGACGAAGCACCGGCAGAGGTCCTCCCAGGTGTTGATAGATTCGGCGGGGAGGTTCGTGAGCCACGAGGACGCGGAGTCCTTGAGGGCCATGGGGAACCAGTTCGCCATGACCTTGTCGTCGCCCCCTGCGGCCTGGATGGCCAGAGTGTAGATCTGCAGGAACTCCAAGGGGTTGTTTTTGCCGTCGTAGCGCGGAGGAAGATCCGGCCTGAACTTGACCGGCCAGACGACGCGATGGAGGCTGCGAGTGAACGCGGCCGTCGTGCCGTAGGTGACCGGGCCATTGGCGAGGGTGGTGCGGAGGTGGCGCCCCACGGTGGCGACGTCATGGACGGCGCGGCTATGGCGATCCTGCTGGCGCTCGATGCTCACGCGTGCGTCCTCCGGGGCTCGCTCCACAATTTGGCAGTCATGCGGCGACGACGCGTGCGACGCAGCGCGGTTGTCGCGAGGAGGAGCCCCGACGGAGCAGGTTGCGGTGGAGCTGGAGCGGGCGCGAGGTGACGAGGAGGTGCATGTGGCGCGCCGTGCGCAATGTCCCCTGCGCGTGCAGAGAGAACCAGCGAGCGAGACGGTGCGGGAGCAGCGACGCGAGCGGCGCCGACGAGCTCGGAGAGGCGGTTGAGCTAGGCTTCTTGGGCTTCCGGCGTGGGGCGGTACTGCAGCAGCTCCTGCGCCATGAGAAGCGCAGTTGCCGGGCTGGGCGCAGGGCAGCCCAGCGAGGAGGCAGCACGGTCCCGCGACGGGTGCAGGGAGGAAGCCTCCTCTTCGCCGAGGTCGTCCTCAGCATGGTCGTTGTCGTCGTCCTCCGGGTGCTCGACGCGGGGCTCGGGGTCGACGTGGCGCTCCGGAGCAGCAATTCCGCGCGGGCGGCCGCACGGGTTGCCAGCGGGAGCGGTGGCGGCGCTGGCCATCCGGCGAGCGAGACGGTCGGCGCGAGAGCCGGCCATGGCGGTGTCGAGGTTGAAGATGCGCCTCAGCCCCCTACCTGGCACGCCAAATGTCGGAGAACTGTCCCAGGAACTGGGTGTGTCTCACAAGGATCGAGTAAGGGGCTGAACACGGAATCAAACAACCCTCAACGTGCCTCGGCGACGGTGCTCGTCGAGCTCGCTGTGGGACGGCACGGCAGAGATGAACGCATGGTATTACCCAGGTTCAGGGCCCTCTAGGAGAGATAAAACCCCTACGTCCTGCTTCGGATGTATTGCACTTGCTTGGAGAGGTTTCAGTACAGAGGGAGCTTGGCGAGCTCAAGGTGGCTAACAATGGCTAACCCTAGAACTCAGAACTTCCCACTGAAGAAAAACCAGATTCCGAACCCTTTGCCCGAACGTGCTCCCCCTCCTTTTATAGGTGTCTCGGACCTCTTCCCCCAAATATCTTGGCGGGAAGGGTTACCACATGGCGACGAAGGAGGAGGACGGGTGCACGATAAAGGGAGAGTCCATGGACGCGGTCCATGGCAGGGAGCGGTGTCACCAAAGCTGGAAAAGACACCGTCCAACCAGGACGGTGGGCTGGCGCCGCTGAGGTGGGATGTGTCCCACGGTGACGTCGCCCTTGGAGGGTAGCTGCAGACGGTCCCCTTATCACCAAAGTGGCAATTCTTGGAGCTACTTTGCTTGGCGCAGCATTGTTGACTGCTTTATACATAAGAACGGCAACTGTGGCGCTGCCGTCACCACGCACTGGCGCTGTCGTCATCGCGCGCTGGCGCGCCCGTGGCTCTGCGGAGGGTGTAGAGCCCATGTGCGCCCTGCCGCGGAGGCAGAGCTGGCTTCGTGAGGAAGGAACCCCGCGAGGCAGGAGGCGTCGCCGAGCCTTTCGGCTTGGTCCTTAGCAGAATTTGCAGGTGGCATCCGAGATGCCCTCTCGAGGAGAGGTGGTCCCTCGCCGAGGGGAAACCCTCGACAAGGAGGAGAGGTCCCTCGCGAGGAAAAACCCTCATGAGGCTCGCCAGGCTTGGAGAGCCTAGTCCTTAGCGAAACCATCTGAAGAATGTTGTGGGCCCTGGCAGGCCGGCCCGTGGTACCCTGGTTTCCACTGTGCCGACAGCTGGAGGCAAACGGAGCCCCTCTCCCGCTCGCTCGGAGTCTCCTGTAGGTGTCTATTGGGACGAGTTCCCCATTTCGGAGTTCCTCCTAACGCTGTACGAGCCCATCCAGTGCATCCAGTGGCTCTCTCGGGCCGTCGCCGATGCGCTGGAGGGGGAAGGCCCCTTCACATTTCTTCTTCATCGGGTTGGAGCTCGTCAGGGGCGTTGGGAGGTACATGCTCGTGTCGTTGTCGACCAAGAAGGTGGAAAGGTTCGCCGGCGGGCTGAGTTCTCCTCCGGCTGGAAAGCTTTCGCTAAGTTCTTCCACCTGGAGCCTCCCTTCATCCTCCACTTCCAACTAAAATGCCAGACTGGGGTCCTCTACGTCAAGGTCTTCGACGGCTCCCTGTGCCTCAAGGAGTGGGAGGAGAACGATGAAGATATGACTCCACCTCCCGCTTAGCTTTAGGTTATCTTGTAGCCGGCTTGGCCTGTAAGCGAGGTTGTCCGCCTATGGACTTCCTCCTTTTGCTTATGTAATCTGCTCCCGGCTGTAAGCCTTTATTTATGATATTGAATGTCTTTCGGTTTTGCTCTTGCATTTGTGTGCTGTTGACCGGCTTGGTCTTTTACATATCGTCCGGGTTGAGATCTCCAGAGCCGGGAGGTGGCATTTTTGTGCGGGAAACAAAATGACGAAGTGGTTAGCTTGCTCTTTCGATTATGGAGAATATTTTTATTTTGCTTAGCTCAATTTTACACTCGCCTGTAGCCTTTCCCGCCGCTATTCATGTGCACTTCACCGTCCAGCGGGATCATGCACACTACTATAACGTTAGGATCCGGTTTGTTGGGCCAGAGTTTTCTCAGCCGACAACGATTTCTGTTTCTTACGTCTTTCGCATACAGTCAGCCTCCAGCTTATTCTCTTGCCGGCCTTAACCGAATCCGAAGAGTTAGCCGTTTAGCATTGTGTAATTAATCGTCCATAATAGGAGAAGAAGTTGCCGACTGCCGGCTTGGCCGAGTTTACAGAACAGCGTTTTTTCAACCGGCAGTACATTCCCTTTAGCGTTTTTCGCGTGGTTGGCCCCCTCCAGCTTGTTCTCTTGCCGGCCTTAACCGGATTCAAAGAGTTAGCCGTTTAGGGGTTAGTCACGCTACACGGCCGCTAAAGGCAAGCTTGCGGGCTGCCGGAGCAACCGGAAAGGAAATGCAGAAAAGAATTGCGAAAAAACTGCTCATGTGCTCGTCATTCTCATTTTTTTTTATTGATAGCATGGGCGATACATACATGGTTCTTTCTCAAGTGTAGAATCGACGCAAGAGTGACGCGTTCCATGGCCTTTCCGTTTCATCGCCTTCCTTGTCCATCGTGTCCTTTTTGTGCTCGCGGGCGTCGATCAAGTAGTAGGCATCGTTGATGAGCGCTTTGGTTACGATGAACGGTCCCTCCCAGGGTGATGATAGCTTGTACATGTTCTTTGTGTCTTGAATTAGCCTGAGCACGACGTCGCCTTCGCGGAAGCGAACAGGCCTGACCTGCCGGCTGTGGTAGTTGCATAGTTGCTGCTGATATATCGCCGACCTTGACTCGGCAAGCTGGCGCGCTTCCTCGAGCAGGTCCATCCCGTCTTCATAGGCTTGTTTAGCTTGTGCTTCCGTGAACAAAACGATTCGAGGCGCGTCGTGCTCGATGTCAGTTGGCATGACGGCTTCAGCTCCATGGACGAGGAAGAAGGGGGTGAAGCCGGTTGAGCAATTTGGGGTTGTCCTTAGGCTCCAGAGGATGGAAGGTAGCTCTTCTTCCCACGCGCCGGCTGCCCGCTCGAGTGGTTCAAGCAACCGAGGCTTGACGCCGGACAGGATGAGGCCGTTTGCCCGTTCAACCTGCCCATTTGACTGCGGGTGCGCGACGGAGGCCACGTCAAGCCGGATGCCGGTCCTGCCGCAGAACTTGGCGAATTCTCCCTTGACGAAGTTCGACCCATTGTCCGTGATGATGCTATTGGGGTATCCAAAGCGGTAGATGATGCTCTTGAAGAACTTGACAGCTGTTGGTCCATCCAGCTTCTTAATCGGTTTGGCTTTGATCCATTTCGTGAACTTGTCGACGGCTACCAGCAGGTGTGTCATGCCGCCACTGGATCTCCTCAACGGGCAAACCATGTCTAGCCCCCAGACGGCAAATGGCCAAGTGATTGGAATCGTCTTGAGTGCTGAAGCCGGCGTGTGCTTCTGCGTTGCGAATCGTTGACAGCCATTGCAGAGCCGGACCAGCTGGTTTGCGTCCGCCAGCGCAGTCGGCCAGTAGAAACCGTGCCTGAACGCCTTGGCCACAATTGCTCTTGAGGACGCGTGGTGGCCGCATTTGCCTTGATGAATTTCCTTGAGGATCTTGATTCCTTCTTCTTGGCTCACACAACGCTGAAATATTCTAGAGACACTGCGCTTGTGCAACTCGTTGTTGATGATGGTGTAAGCACTTGCTCGTCGTTTGATTTGCCTGGCGATGAGCTCATCCGCCGGGAGTTCGTCATTGGCGAGGTAGACTAGGAAGGGTTGGGTCCATGGCGGAGCTTCTTCGATGACGAGGACCTCGACGGCTTCCGGCTTGCCTGGAGCCGGCCCGTCCGACTCCGCGCCCGGCGGCATCCGGATGGAATCCGAGCCTGGACACGGCGTGATGGACGGCTTGTACAGCTTCTCGAGGGCGACGCTGGGTGGGATTTCCTCCCGAAGAGAGCCAATGTTCGCCTAAGTGTCAGCTGCTTCGTTGTTGGAGCGGTGGATGTGGTGGAATTCACATCCGTCGAAGCATCCCGCGAGTTGCTGGACGAAGAAGTGGTAGGCGGCCATGTTGGGGTCCTTGGCGTCCCAATGACCGGTGGTTTGTTGGACCACCAAATCGGAGTCGCCGTAGCAGAGGATCCGCTTGATGTTCATGGCCTTGGCGAGCTTGAGGCCGTGAGCGAGAGCTTCATATTCAGCTACGTTGTTGGACGCTGTGAAGTGGATTTGCAGCACATATTCGAGCCGGCCCCCTTTGGGAGAGGTGAGGACGACTCCGGCGCCGAGTCCCCATTATCTTTTGGAACCATCGAAGTGCATGAGCCAATGTTCGCCGGAATCAGGTGGTGGTGGTACGTGGTCCGTCTCCGTCCAGTCAGCTAGTAAGTCAGCCAGCTCCTATGACTTGATCGCCGTGCTCTTGTCATATTCGACTCCGTGCGCCATCAACTTGATCGCCCATTTCGCGACTCTGCCGGTTGCATCCTTGTTGCCTATGATCTCGGCGAGTGGAGCATCGCTTATCAGCTTGATCGGGTGCTCTTGGAAGTAGTGCTTCAGCTTCTTCGTTGCCATGTACACGCCGTATACGAGCTTCTGGTAGTGCGGGTAGTTTTCCTTTGACTGCGAAAGCACTTCGCTGAGGTAGTAAACTGGCCGCTGCACCGGTCGCTGCTTGCCAGCTTCCTCTCGTTCCACCACTAGGACGACGCTGATGACTCGGTTGGAGGCGGCGATGTACATGAGCATGGGCTCCTTCGGAGCCGGAGGTGCTAAGACAGGAGTGGTGGTCATCGCGTGTTTGAGTTCCTTGAAGGCGGCGTCAGCCGCGTCGCTCCAGACGAATTTGTTAGTCTTCTTTAGCAAGTGGTATAGCGGGAGATCCTTTTCATCGAGCCGGCTGATGAAACGGCTGAGGGACGCCAGGCAGCCAGTGAACTTTTGGATGTCCTTGACGCTTCTTGGCTGTCGCATGTTGTTGATGGCGGCGATTTTCTCCGGGTTGGCCTCGATTACTCATGCCGACACCAGGTAGCCGAGTAGCTGTCCGGCTGGAACGCCGAACACGCATTTCTCCGGGTTGAGCTTCATCTGGAAGCGGCGCAGGTTGTCGAAGGTCTCTTTGAGGTCGGCAAGCAGAGTGTGCTTCTCCTTGGTCTTGATGACGACGTCGTCGACGTAGGCGTGCGCGTTACGACCAATTTGGTCGTGCAGGCATTTCTGCATGCAACGCTGGTATGTTGCCCCCGCGTTCTTCAAGCCGAACGGCATGGTGGTGTAGCAGTACGGGCCGTATGGAGTGATGAAGGCGGTCTTGATCTGATCGTCCGGGTTCAACGGAATTTGATGATAACCGGAGTAGGCGTCGAGGAGGGAGAGGAGGTCGCAGCCGGCTGTGGAGTCGATCACCTGGTCGATGCGCGGCAATGCGAAGGGGTGTTTGGGGCAGGCCTTGTTGAGGTGAGTGTAATCGATACACATCCTCCACCGCTTGTTCTTTTTTTCCACCATCACTGGATTGGCTAGCCATTCTGTGTGTTCCACTTCCTTAATGAATCCGGCCGCGAGCAGTCGGGCTATCTCTTCTCCTATTAACTGTCTTCTTCCCTCCACGAAGCGACGTAGAGACTGTTTCACCGGCTTGGCATCTGGCCGGACGTGTAGAGAGTGCTCGGCGAGTTCCCTCGGTACACCAGGCATGTCCTTGGGGGACCACGCGAATATGTCCCGGTTCTCACGGAGGAACTCGACGAGCGCGCTTTCCTATTTGGGGTCCAGGCTCGCCCCCACGGTGATGAACTTGGACTTGTCGTTGTCGTCGAAGTAGATCTTCTTAGTGTCTCATGCCGCCTAGAAGCTCGACTTGCCAGCCGGCTTGGCCGACTCCGGAATCTCCAGCTTCTCTTCGCTGGCCTTGCGCTTGAATTGTCGCATTTCCTTGTTGCAGACCATGGTCTCGGGCACCTTCGTGCTGTCGGTGGCGCAGGCGATGGAGCGCTTGTAGTCTCCGGAGACGGTGATGATTCCGCGTGGGCCTGGTAGTTTCATCTTAAGGTAAGCGTAGTGCGTACCGCCATGAACTTGGTGAGCGCCGGCCACCCAAGTATGGCGTGGTAGGCGCTGGAGTGGTCGACCACCTCGAAGGAGATGGTCTCGCGGCGATGGTTGCTCTTGGTGCCGAATAGAACATCAAGCCGGATGAGCCCCATGGATGAGCCGGCTCGCCCTGGTACAATGCCGTGGAAGACCGTCCGGCTAGGCGTCAAGCTGGACTCGGAGACGCCCAGCTTCTCCAGCGTGTCACGGTAGAGGATGTTGATGCTGCTGCCTCCTTCGATGAGGACGCGCGAAAAGGTGCAGGCGCGCTTTGGGGGAGATGATCATGGGCTCCAGGACTAGAGCATAGCCGCCTGGATTAGGCATCAGCTCCGGGTGATCGCTGCGATCCCACGTGATCGGCTCTTGCGACCAATTGAGGTATTGGGGGACAGGTGGAACCACAGCGTTCACCTCCTTGAATCACTCGCGCCGGCTTCGCTTGTCGTCGCGCTCGCTGACAAACATGATGTAGGCGGCATCCGGATTCCGGTATCCGTCTGGACCCCTTGGTGGCGGAGATGGAAGGCGTTCCCTCCTTTGGTCCTCGCGTTGGCGGTCATCACAATTCCTGTCTTCGCGCCGTCTATTGTCGCGCCTCCGATCATCCCATCCGGCTTCATCCCGAGGTGGAGGCGGATTTCGCCGCTCGTACGGTGGCGGCCTTGGACGGCCAAGGTTGCATTGCCTGACGGTGTGGTTCGCTGGCCGGTTGCCGTGGTTCCGGCACGGCTGATCGAGCAAAAACTCGTAGCTGTTCCTCGCCCTTGTCCGGCGCATGTCGTTGCTCGTCCTCATGCAGCGATTGTCGAAGCCTCCTGCCGGCCTTCCCTCGGTGGTGGCGACGACATTGGACTCGACGCAGTCGTCCGTGGATTTGCGCTTGCCGGTTGCGTCGGAGTCGCGCCGGGTTGATCTTCCTCCCTCCCGGGTCTCTGTCAGGCTGCAACGCACAGCCGGCTCCGCCGTGATGATTCTCCCGGCTTTGTCGAGTCGGATCGGGTTGGTCATGCCCGCGTCGGCGGTGGCGTACTCATCGGCGATTGCCATGAGCTCCGCCATGGTCTTTGGACTTTTCCTCAGGAGCCGGTGCTTGAGTAGGGTCTGGTCCCGGCAGCCTTGGACGAAGTACTGGACGGCTTGGAGCTCGAGGATCCCTTCGCAGGAGTTGCGTAAGCTAGTCCACCGGGTGAGGTAAGCACGGTCCGACTCGCCATCCTTCTGCTTGCACAGCGCGAGCAGCTATGCGTTGCTGGGGCGCAAGTAGGTGCCAGTGAAGTTGCGGTTGAACACTTCCTCAAAGTCCAGCCAGCTGTTGACGCTTTCAGCCGGCAGGCTGTTCAGCCAGGTCCGAGCCGACCCCTGAAGCATGAGTGACACGTAGCGTACGGCCACCCGCTTGTTGCCGCCTGCGATGTTGACCGCCGTGACGTAGTCGGCGAGCCAGTCCTCTGGCTTCGCGGTGTCGTTGTACTTGGGTGTGTCCCTTGGGAGGGTGAATCCCCTCGGGAACTGCTCGGTCCGGATGCGGGGTCCGAAGCAGCGATGCGCGGCGACGTCTTCCTCCTCGATGATGCTGGACGCCTTGAGCGCGTCGATGCGGATGCGAGCTTCATGGCTTGTTTCGGGCCCCAATGGTCCCAGGCGCTCCTCTGTGGTGACCTTGTGTCCGATTCGGTTGCGGTTGCCGTCTTCACGTCACCCAGCCGGATCGCGGCCGTGATCACGAGGATGCGAACTCGCGCTTCCCTCGCGATGAGGTCGTGGTTGCTTGTCCTTCGCCCTGCCGCGGCTCGTGGATGACGCCTCGGCACCCTGCTTGGACTTGCCGCCTGTATTGTAGCCTGGAGGCAGATCATGATGCTCCCAGCTCGCGGTTGCCTCGGTTTCACGTTGCTGCCGGTTAGCCGTGGCGATGAGCTCCTGGACTCGGCGCGCTTGTTGACGTAGCTCCTCGCCTTGGAGATGGGGTAGTTCTGCTGCTGCCGCCTCCGCAGCCTTCATGTTTTGCACCGGGTTGCTGTACTCGGGCAAGACGATGTTCGAATGCTCATGCGGCTGGCCAGCACGGTTCAGGGCACCGCCAAGATCCCCTCCTTTGCGCCTAACCTCGTCCAGCTTCTCCGTGTTGCCTCTTGCCGGCTCGAAGCCGTGGACGGTGTTGTACTCGCGCATCGTGGCGTTGAGTCGGCGCTGCGTCAATGCGAGGTGGAGAGCCTTGCCGTATATATGTTGACGCATCCTCTCGAGATCAGCCGCCGCCTTGGCTGGATCCGCACCCGGCACGATAGGGGTGCTCAGCAACTCGAAGTCAGCTTCAACGTTGTGCTGGAAGCGAGAGGGTTCTTTGGCTTCATAAACAGTGGTGGCGACGCCGCCTCCCGCCGCCACGTGCTCAACCATGTGCACCTCGGCGTAGACGTTGAGCTTGGCGTCATCACGGTCCGCGTCGCCGGAGCTGAGGTAGCCGAAGGAGTTGCCGTTGCAGACGCTGGCGTCGAAGACCGAAGGAGCCAAGCACGAGTAGACCTCCTCCGGATACTCCTTGGCGGCGACGGCGACGTAGACGTGGAAGTCGCCGAGGGTGACGACGGTGCCTCCGCTGGTGAAGTCCACGTCGGCGAAGCTCCTGATGTTGTCGAGGACGCACCCGATGGCGCCAATGGAGAGCACGAGCCAGAGACGACCCGCTGATCATCTATGGTCCGGGATCCTGCGCAGAACGTGACTCCGCTCGTCGCTAGCGCCACGGTGGGCGCCAAATGTCGTGGTGGGTTGCACGGCATATCCATCAGAGATGGAAAGAAGTATGGGGCAAGGCGATGATGGCGCTCGCGCGGGATTGGGTAACAAGCACGCAAACACACGCGATGTACCCAGGTTCAGGGCCCTCTTGTGGAGGTAACACCCCTACATCCTGCTCTTCTTGTTTCTTATTGCTTGATCACAAAGTGCGGGCTACAAGTTGCTCCTAGAGCTGTATTCAGGTGGCAGCCGGCTGGAAGTCCTAGCCGGCTGGAGGTTGAAGATGATTCTATCTGCCTCTGGTCTATCTTCCTTCCCTTGGTTGCTTGCCTCACGCAGGAGGCTCTAGCCCGCCTTATATAGGCAACGGGCTAGGGTTTTGGGTTACAAGGAATTTACAGGATTGTCCCTATGACATCATCTACTTTCTGCGCCGGCTGGAACTCGTTGCCATGATTCTGTATAGGAGATGCCCGACAGGAGGTACTGTTCACCGGGAGCGGTTATGCGGGGCTGGCCCACTGGTACGGAGCTGTCGGTTGGTACGTCCGGCTTCAGCCCAGCCGAACGTTTGTGTCCGGGTAGACGCAGGCGGCTTGATTCAGCCGACAGGTTCCAGGCGGCGTTGTGCAGCCGGCACTGTTTAGCCGGCCCGTGGAGTTTGAAGGAGTGAACCTCTTTGGGGTATCCGGGGTTCTTCTCCCCGACACACGGCTTCGGGAGAAAAACACTCATACGATTGTTTCTCCTTCCACATGCGGTAAACGCCCATGCCGCAAAGCTATATGCGCCCCCCATAGTTGAAACCTCTCATCTTCAACATCATGCTCATGCGTATGCTCCAAATGGTAAATGCCCGAATTCCTTGTGGCTCCCTAAACAAAATAGCAGATCCGGTACTAAATTGAGGGGGGTTCCATAAGTCTTCCCACGTGTGGGTAGTGCGCTTAGTCTTGGATAAGCGGAAAAGAACGGTTTTTCCTAGGCGACACTAGCAGAACAAACCACCATAAACTGGCCTTCCGCCGGTGCCTTATCTTTAATATATTAAAGTGATTCCCACATAGCAAGTCTTCAATTATTAAGATTTACCAGCTAAACATGTGATAGACCACAATCAACTCCTAAGCATGCTAGCAGATAGTAACTGGAAAACAAGCATAGGATATGGGCAGGCATATCAGGAATATCTGGACTTCTAACAGGCTATGCAATTCTGGTAGGAATCGTAAGACACAACAGAACGGAAGTCCTAAAGCATGCAAGACAGGAATAGGCATCACATGAGAAAGTTGGGGAGAGGCTGCTTGCCTGTTGGCTCAGTAGCCTGGTACTGGGCTAGATCCTCGGAGGTGTCGGGGTACTCAGCAACGTTGTCGTCTACGGATAACCCCAAAACATAACAAAAGGAAATTCAATACAAATGCATTCAAACAAGGATGATGACATGTTCAAATTAAATATGCAGCAATTTAAGTGCTAAACATTTTATTAAGCAAGTTAAAATTAGGGTTTAGCAATTTAATAAACAATTAAGGCAATTAGGGCGTTTTATTAATTCAATTAAATGAATTTCCAAAGAACCCGAAAGTTAATTTATATAATTCATGCATGCAAATTTAGATTCAAACAGATTGCACTTTTAGATTTAATTTGATATAAAATTCATAATTTTTGGATAAGTAGAACAAAAGTTATGAATTTTACAAGATTAATTAATTAGCAAAATATTTATTTATTTTAGCCATTTAAATTAATTCCAAAAATTAAAAAAAATTATATTTGAACAGATTACATTTTTCTGGATTCAAAACATATTTTTATTATAATTTTTGAATTCGAAAAGGCCCAAAATTACATGTTTTGAAATCTGGACATAAACATGTTAGGACGACCTAGTTGTAAAAGATTTTCAAAAACTGGGTTCATCTGCAAACACGTTCAGATCTGGGTCTGGCAAACTTTTCTCACCGGGGTGGTTTGTACACACATCAGTATGACAGGTGGGGCCAGGGATCCCACATGTCAGTGACTGGGAACAGAGGAAAAAAGGGGGTGGCTTATATCGGCCGGATCGGGACTCGATCCCGGGATCGATCTATGCGTACAGGGAACGGTGACCAACTGGGCTGCGAAGCGGATCATGTCTGCAGATAGATCGAATACTAGATGAAGTGCACGCTACGGTTAACTAAATTTAACTGAAACCAAAGATTCAGAAAAACGGAGACAGGGACCTGCGGCTCGACGGCGACACCCCGCTTGCCGGCGGTGACTACAAATGGCCGGCGCGGTTACATGCGCGGGTGCGTGCGGGTTTGTGCTGGTGCGGGCGTGTAGGTGCAGATGCAAGTGGCCGGGGTCGCGCACGAGCGTGCGCAGCAGGAGCAGCACGAGCTCGTGCTCGGCCATGGCGTCGTCTCGGTGGTGCCGCACGAAGGCGACAACCCAGAGCAACGGAAGAGGGAGAAGGGGCCCTAGGGCGGCGGTGTGCTCACCCAAGAAGCAGAGGAAGGTAGATCGGCGACGGGGACGACGACAGTGGCGTGCAGGTGACGGGGTAGACGAAGCTGGGCCGTAGACGAAGGAGACCTTGGTGTAGTCGACGCCGACCTTGTGTCTGCCTTCGGGATCCAGCACCTGCGCGTGGTCGTCGACGACGTAGACGTGCCCGACCTCCTACCCTGGCGCAGCAGCTCCCATGGCGGCGTTCGTCTCCGGCTGGTGATGGTGGAGGTGGTGCTCTCGTGTAGAAGGAAAACAGAGAGGGGAGAGAGGAGATGGGCGGCGGAGTGGAGTATGGTGCTAGGGATGTGGTGGAGACACTGGCCCTGGGGCTGGCTTTATAGGAGGAGAGGGAGCAGGTGAGGCGCGGGTGCGATGGCAGGGTGGCGACGGAAACGGAGTCTGGAGCGATGGCGCTAAAAGGTGAGGAGGACGATGTCGGGCTGGGGAAAAGTGGGCCGGCTGATGGGCTGCGGGTGGGCTGCCCCTGCCTGTCAGGGAAGGAGAGGAGATGAAGAACTGCGGCCCGATTCCATTTTTTTCTTTTTCCAGAGAATTTTCAGAAAAGGAGAGAATTAAGAAAACAAACTAAGGCCATTTTAATTTACCAAAATAAAAATGTAAACAACACAAACTTGGTAAACTTATCTACTAGCTTGACAAGAAAAAATAAAGTTGGTTTTATTCATTTGGTTGCAAAATTATTTAGCACACAAGTGATGGTGACATAAATTAAACCATATTATTTATTTTGAATTTTTGGAAAAGCAACAAATTCAACAAAAATTTATGATGATGACATGATGATGCATGAAATAAAATTAACAAGCAATTAAAAGAAAGGGGATTACTTTTGTGATGTTACAGGGCCGCCCCCGAGGACGTCAACATTCCTGAGGGCTGCACAAGGGGGAAGAAGGGTATCGATCCGCAGGAGCAAGAAGGAAAAGTTATCTATTCCCTACAACTAAAGTGTCACAAGTTTTAGTTGATTATGCACTAAACAAGTTTAAAGAACAAGACAGTTGATTTAATGGATGAAAGTTTAATGTAACAAAACAAGAATGTGAAAGTGTCCCAATCCTCTTCAATGCAAGAGGACAAGACAAAGGTGTAAACGGTGCTTGGAAATAAGGCCTAAGGACCATACTTTCACTAGTGGACACTCTTTACAATTATAATATAATTGAATACATAGATATTTCCTCTTCACTATGCTACCCCGAACTATCCTCTGGTTGGATAACGAACACCAATCCAATGTGTAGGGCTACAAAAAGCACACCTTAAAGTTCGTATTCCACATCTATGGACACTTCATGCGGTCACTATCTGCATCCAAAGATAGTACTAACAAACACCACAATATCATAGAGACATCCAACACAAATAATAACTCATGATAAGTATTCATGTAATCTTTAGCTTAAGAGCCACACACGGTGCACACACTGTCAACTTCACACCATGGGACAAAGGTGACTCCAGAAATCACATCAATAAAACCACTTGACTAGCATAATTCATAAGATGATGAAGAGTAACATCTATGGATTCAACTAGATTACAAAGCTCATGATCACATAAAGATCACACCATGGGAGAGAGAGATAAACCACATAGCTACCGGCATGAGCCCTTAGCCCCGAGGGAGACTACTCCCCCTTCATCATGGAGACGGTGGAGATGTCATTGGGGGAGATGGAGATGATCTTGCTGTAGATGTTGATGATGAACACGCCGGAGGGGGGTGGACCCCTTCGGAGGTGGATTCTGGCGGCATTTCCCCCCTCCGATCTTCTCCGGCAGCAGCCTTCTGCCTCTCTGTTTCTGGTTTTGTGTTTCTCCGCCGCCTCCCTCTGGAAAACGTCGGGGGACCTTTTATATAGGCGTTTTTAGGTCACGAGGATGCTTCTGGGCGAAGGATCGATGCAAACGGGGCCACAAGGGCCAAATTGGATGGGCCCACGCGGCCTGGTACTGTAGCCGTGTGGGACCCCCCCCCCCTTTTGGTCCTCCGGCCTCCTATCATTGACTTCTTTCACTCCTAAATCTTCTCCTTCGAAAATAATGACTCCCCTAAATTTATAGCTCATTATGACGTCGTTAAGGTCCTGAAACAAATAAAGAAAGAAATAGGGGTTTTCTGCCTGCGCAGGATTAATTCCATATAAAGGGGAAATCATTATAATTCCATATAACAGTAATATACCCCTTATATGATGCAAATATGAATGGAATATAACTATTATAGTGCAAAGTTCATGTATGCATTTTAGATGCATCATCGAGCAAGTGCACAAGATGAAGAAGGCCCACGCCATCAGGGAAGCGTTGCATCCTACTTGGACCACGAATCCAGTCGTCGTCCCGAAGCAAAATGGATCCAAGCGGCTGTGCGTGGATTCCACTGATCTGAATCGCGCATGCCCAAAGGATCCATTCCCGCTTCCTCGGATCGATCAGATTGTAGATTCTACGGTA
Source organism: Puccinellia tenuiflora (assembly GCA_012064385.1). Taxonomy (NCBI): domain Eukaryota; kingdom Viridiplantae; phylum Streptophyta; class Magnoliopsida; order Poales; family Poaceae; genus Puccinellia; species Puccinellia tenuiflora. Next base: position 533,742 of record QRDG01001200.1, read on the forward strand.
GGGTGCGACCTCCTCTGCTTCCTGGACGCCTTTTTAGGATATCACCAGATCAAGATGGCTAAGGAGAACGAAGAGAAGATTCCATTCTTCACTCCAGATGGATGCTTTTGTTTTACCAGCATGCCTTTCGGCTTGAAGAACGCCGGAGCTACCTTTCAGCGAGCTATGAGGGCCTGCTTGGGGTCTCAGATGGGCCGCAACATCGAGGCCTACATTGACGAGATCGTGGTGAAAACCAGGAATAGAGCTGATCTGGTCAGTGACCTCCAAGAGACCTTCAGCAACCTACGGAAGATCCAGCTTAAGCTCAATCCCGCAAAGTGTACCTTCGGGGTGCCATCAGGAAAACTATTGGGATATCTGGTATCCCACCAAGGAATCGAAGCAAACCCTGACAAGATCAAGGCTATCAAGGCTATACAAGCGCCAAGATGAGTCAAAGATGTGCAACGCCTGAATGGATGTCTGACATCATTGGGGCGATTCATTTCCATGCTGGGAGAGTGGGCTCGCCACTGTTTCAGCTGCTCAAGAAGAGGAGTCCGTTTCAGTGGACCCCAGAGGCTCAGGAGGCATTGGACGATTTAAAAAGGTACCTATCCTCGCCACCAGTCCTCATGGCTCCTCGTCCGAAGGAACCTTTGTTCCTTTACGTCGCTGCCACCAACCAGACGGTGAGCGGCGTACTCGTGGCCGAGCGGGAACAAGGGCCGGCGAAGCCAAGGGAAGGGACTCTTGATGGCAGCAGAAAGCCCCGGGTAGTACAGTTCCCGGTGTATTACGTCAGCTCCATGCTCCGTGATGCAAAGGAGCGGTATCCAGAGATTCAGAAGATCCTCTTGGGGGTTGTACTGTCAGCCAGAAATTTGCGACATTACTTTGAAGCACATCCAATTATTGTCCGCACTTCTTATCCGCTCCAGCGTGTGCTCCAGCGTGTGCTCCAGTGTGTGCTCTCTTCGATATCCGCTCCAGCGTGTGCACACACCCCGAGCAGAGTAGCAGAGTGGGCGGTGGAATTGTCTCACTTCGATATTCGCTTCCACAACAGCAAGGCCATTAAAGGCAGGGCTTTGGCGGATTTTCTTGCTGATTGGACAGAATGGACTCCTAGTCCTATTGAAGAACCGGAATCCTTGTCTCCTCATCCTGGGACGGGGGCTCCGGATCAATGGATCATGTACTTCGACGGGCCTTCTCCTACGAGGGCGCCAGTGTCGGAGTGGTTATCGAAGCCCCAACTGGGGAACAGCTCAAGTACATCGTTCAGATGGATTTCGAGAAAGGGAAGGCTTCCAATAACATCGCAGAGTATGTAGGATTGCTATCAGGCCTACGCACCGCGACAGGATTAGGAATACAACGGCTGGTGGTCAGAGGAGACTCTCAGTTGGTCGTCAATCAAATGAGCAAAGAGTATGACTGCCCCTGAATGATGGCTTATGTGGAAGAAGTTCGCAAGTTGGAGCTTTAGTTCAAAGGGTTACAGATGGAACACATTCCCGGGGGGGGGGGGGGGAGAATTTCGTCGTGGATGAATTGTCAAAGATAGCATCCCGACGGGAGCTCATCCCACCTGGGATATTTGTGGAAAAGCTCTCATGCCCATCCATCGAAGCCCGATATTCCCGCAGGGTGCACTCAGTAAGGAGTCAGAAGGAATGCCCCGGTTGGAAGAAGCTCCCGGGGAGCGCCTCGTACTCGCAGCAGGACCTTCTAGGCCGGTTTGGGCAGAATAGATTTGGAAGTATGTGCACCATCAGGACCTCCCGGACGACGACAAGAGCGCGGAATGCATTGCCCGGAGGGCCAAGATGTACGTCTTGGTCAATGGGGAATTGTACCGCCATCGGGAGAATGGTGTCCTTCTTCGCTGCATTTCCCGGGAAGAAGGGCAGGAGCTGCTAACTGACATTCACAAGGGATTATGTTCTCACCACATCGCCTCACGGGCGATGGCTGGAAAGGCAATGTGACAGGAATTTTATTGGCTTTCGACCGTGAAGGATGCCGAGTACATCGTGAAGACCTGTGAAGCCTGCCAATTTCATGCTAAGAACATTCATCAGCCAGCCCAGGACTTACAAACCATTCCATTATCTTGGCCTTTCGTGGTCTGGGGCTTGATGTCATAGGCAAGTTCCCTCGGGCAGTGGGAGGGGGGATATCAGTACCTTATCGTTGCCATCGATAAGTTGACAAAAGTGGGTAGAAGTGGAGCCCATTAGGGCGCAGACCGCACAAGCCACAATCAGATTCGTTCAAGGGATCGTGTGTCGTTTTGGAGTTCCCAAACGCATCATCACGGATCATGGCTTGTTGTTCACCAGGGGGCCATTTAGAGCTTATTGCGAGCAGTTGGGAACAAGGATATGTTATTCATCTGTCGTTCACCCCCATAGCAACGGCCAGGCAAAGCGGGCTAACGGATAAATTGTTAGAGGACTCAAGACAAGGACTTTCGACAGGTTGAAGTGGGCCGGGGTCGGTTGGATCGATCACGTACTTCCTGTGTTATGGTCGCTACGCACTACTCCGAGCTGTGCAACAGGGGAAACACTGTTTAACCTGGTGTATGGAGCGGAGGCAGTGCTGCCGACCGAACTCAAATACGGATCTCCACGAACCCACAACTACGATGAAGAAGCTCAGTATGAGTCAAGGATTGATGATGTCAACTTCCTGGAAGAAGCTCGCTGTCGGGCAGCCATGAGAAATGCACAGTACCAACAGGTTCTTCGGCGCTATCAGAATCAGAGGGTTCGATTCCGAGAATTGAAGGAAGGAGATTGGGTCCTCCGGCGCAAGCAGAAGACTAAAGGAATGAGTAAATTCTCATCACCATGGGAAGGCCCTTACCGGGTAGTACGGGTCCTCGGGCCGGGCGTGGCCCGCCTAGAGACAGAGGAGGGGATGCCAGTGAAGAACTCATGGAACATTGAGCATCTTCGCCCGTACCACCTCCAGAAGTACTACCCGTAAGGCGCATGCAGGACGGGACTGCCCCGTGATGTCGGGTGCCAAAATCGCACCAATCAGGCCCAAGCGTGTCCGGGATGGCCCCGTGTGTAAACCGCTGGAGTGCCTAACCCCATCGCAAGATGGAAAACAACGTTGGTGCCGTATTTGCACAGGCAAATGAGCAAGCGTGTCCGGGATGTTCCCGTGTGTAAACCGCTGGACACCGGAGGTTTTCCCCCAAATCTTTTGTGAACAAAGGAAATCCATTTTTCTTTGTTCACCATCTGGTTTTCACAATCATCCCTTTGCCTTTTTTGATTGGTCCTCTGGTCTTGATTTCGAATGGACTCGGGGGATGGGGATGGTTCGGGCAGTGCCCACAGAACCGGATGTCACGATCACAATGACCCTTAAGCTCAAAGTCTTTGCTCTGATGCATGTTTTAAAGAAAAGTTATAGGGGGATGCATGCCGCTGCGTTTTTCGTCAATTTTCGTTGAGCTGGATTCTTTTCGGTCTTTCGGGATGCGGGCGAAATGGATATCGACGAACATCGACGACAACACCAGATAAGTTAACCCAAACGATAACTCAGTCGAGCATATATCTAACAAAAGGGGGGCAGCCCACCCCGGCGGGACCAGATCTATTTTACAGGACACAAAGAAAAGCTGCTAAGGGAAAGGATTCGCTAGTCGGAGTCCTCGCCATTGCTGAAGCCGAAGAGGGAGGAACCGTCGGAATCGTCGGAGTCGGCGTCCACCTTCTTCCGGCAGAGGTGGGTGTCGAACATCTTCCCTATCAACGCTCCGTCACCTAGGAACTCAAAGACCAGGAGGTATCCCGGCCACACTCCACGGGACTCGACAAAATTGTGCCAGGCCTCCCCGAGGGTCATGTGGCAGGCTCCGTCGAAGATGACTGGGATCACCCAAGCGGCGTCGCTGCCATCCATGTGCATCTCCAAGAAGCGGGGTCTACGCCCCTGGAGCATGCGGGAGAGCTTCTCTGGCATTTGGAGGCGGGGACCGAGGGGTTGATCTGGAAGCTGGACAGCAAACTCGTAGCCCTGAAGGTCGGCATAGGGGCCCTGATGGACCGGCGTCGGCGGCGGAGGAGGGGGCAGAGGCTGGGCCCCCGCTCGGAGGGTATCGTTCTGACCACTACGCTCGTGGCCGCGACCTCGACCGCGATCACGGGGGGCGCCCTCTACCGCGCCACATCGAGGGAGGGGACCCCTCACTTGTTGAAGATACCGCCACCCGCGGGCTCCGTCCGCCACAGACTTCACCCCAGTCCAGCAGCGCCCTCCTCGCAGCCGCTCCATGAGACTCGGCCAGGGGGGAGGAGCTGCGAGTAGCGCGCATTAGGGAGCGGGCCATGGAAGCAAATCGAACCTGGAAGCGGACGGAAGAAGACGAAGGAAAGCAGTGGAGGACTCGCCCGGCGAGGCCCTCATTTATACCCGAGTCCAAGACGAACCGCCAGGAACGCTGTCGTGGATATGGGACACGGGTACCCGCAAGGAGTACTAACGAGGCCCATCAGGAGGAAGCCCAGCAAGCCGACTCCAGTCATAATAGGATAAGGACTCACCTTTCCAACTTGTAATAGATTAGCCGAGTCCTAAGAGGACTCTACTTGTAAGCCGGCCTCCTCCACCTTTATAAGGAGGGGCAAGGCGCACCAAGAGGCAAGGCCTAGACAGACCCTACAGACCCAACACAACTTAGACAAGCCTAGACAGACCCAGCACAACCAAGACAGACGGGACAGAGCCCGATATACACAATAGAGGAGCCGCCTCATCGGCGACTTCCACCATGAGAGGAATACAACCTAGCCACAAACAGCATGTAGGGATATTACCGGATGATGTTTCCCGGGTCCCGAAGCTGTATAAATCCTATCTCCCGTGTCGTTCGTTTACGAACCCACATCGACGATGCCCGCACGTACATAGTCCCGTATCTTCACCGTTGATCTAATCCATTGACATTGGCGCCCACCGTGGGGCTAAGTGCGCGTGGATTCATAATTCGATGGGTCCAATCTTCATCAACGACGACGGCGAGTCGCGTCGATCAGGCGACTCGAACGCATCAAGATTTTCATCCACATCGGGCGAGTCGCGTCGATGGATCATGTCCCGAGAAGGAAACAGGAAAAAGAAACCGCGTGGAGCAAACGCGGTCAGCCAACAAAAGCAAGCATCCGCCGGGAGTCGGACCAGATCCCAACAGCGCAAGGAATTAATTGCCAAGTATGTTACGTGGAAGCCAAAACTAAGACAGAAAAAAAGAAGCGATCAGGTGCTAGCTATCATCGTGGCAATAAATCTCATGTGAAGAAGAAAAAGGCAAAGGCGGATCGCGTAGTACGCATATCAGCATGATTGAAGAAGAGAAACAGAGTACTACAAGGACTCGGACGAGTTAAGAAAATGAAGTCGGCCAGCTCCATCACGCTGATTATCGCCGGCTCGTCATCATCGACTTCGAAAATAAACAGCTAAGTCATCTTTTTTCTAAATTTCATATATTTTATTTTTCCAGTTAGTTAAATTAAAATAAATCTGCTACCTTTGAGTTAATCTCGGGGGCTATTAATTCTTCTGAGTTATGGTTACCAAAGAGGACAAGCTGCCAGATGCGCGGTCCAAACATAGGTATCCTGGCTCAGTAGATGGACGTTCGCTTCTTTACTAAGACAGTTGATAAACGCAATAGACCAAGTAGTGCGTATGAACAATGCCGGATCGACTCTGAAGCACAGAAGCCTTTGTCGACGGAGCAAATCATATTTGCATGAAAAAAGTCACCGCGACAGCCTGCTTAGTCGAGTCGAACGATTAATCACTTGAACACAAATAAATCAAATCGTTGTGATATTTATTTAATTATTTTCATACGTCACGAACAGTATAATGTATACACAATTTTATTTCAGGTACCTCGAAAAGGAGTCCCGAGTTGCTGCAGGCAAACAACCCGGCACTCGGGGGCTACACCGTTCAAAGTTTAAGAAAAGGAATTATGCACCAAGGAGTCCCGAGTCGTCGCAGGCAAACGACCCGGCACTCGGGGGCTACATATATACCGGTGGAAACAAGCTTGAGTAAAGTCATACATCTCATCAAGAGGACTCGGTGAAAACTTCCGAGTCACTTCAGCACAAGTCGGCAAGAGAAGTCGGCATTAACAAGTCGACAGGAGAAGTCGGCATTAACAACTCGACAGGATAAGTCGGCATTGACAAGTCGGCAGGAGAAGCCGGCATTAACAAATCGGCAAGCGAAGCCGGCATCGACAACTCGTCAACGTTTACATCGAAAACTCGGGAAAATCTACAACGACAACCCGGCAACATCTACATCGACAACCCGGCAACATCTATATCGACAACCCGGTAAAGTCTACATCGACAACTCGGCAAATGCTGAAGCCGGGTGCCGCGACATCATCGACATCTACAACTCGACAAAGCGCTACATCTACAAGCCGGCAAAGAACCCGGCACGGACTCTGTGTCCCATTTCTTCAACAAATCAAGACCTTCCGCATGACTCTACAAGTCACCCGAAAGCTCGGGGGCTACTGTCGTGGATATGGGACACGGGTACCCGCAAGGAGTACTAACGAGGCCCATCAGGAGGAAGCCCAGCAAGCCGACTCCAGTCATAATAGGATAAGGACTCACCTTTCCAACTTGTAATAGATTAGCCGAGTCCTAAGAGGACTCTACTTGTAAGCCGGCCTCCTCCACCTTTATAAGGAGGGGCAAGGCGCACCAAGAGGCAAGGCCTAGACAGACCCTACAGACCCAACACAACTTAGACAAGCCTAGACAGACCCAGCACAACCAAGACAGACGGGACAGAGCCCGATATACACAATAGAGGAGCCGCCTCATCGGCGACTTCCACCATGAGAGGAATACAACCTAGCCACAAACAGCATGTAGGGATATTACCGGATGATGTTTCCCGGGTCCCGAAGCTGTATAAATCCTGTCTCCCGTGTCGTTCGTCTACTAACCCACATCGACGATGCCCGCGCGTACATAGTCCCGTATCTTTACCGTTGATCTAATCCATCGACAAACGCCGCTCGGTCGCGCGTACACACGTGGCGGGCGGTCGCTGTGCGAAACCGAAAGTTAAGGCGGGAAGAAGCCGAAGCAGCGTAAAAGGGAGATTCATCGTCCGAGGCAGATCCACTCAATTGATCGCGCCTCGACTAGTCACATCCGTTCACAGGGTTACAAATCTTAAGGACGGCCCCACACTTTGATAGGGCGTAGCTCGACAGCCAAGGAGCCATTGCTGCCAGGCCACGCCCGGAGGCTACTGTCGACACCCCACCCACTGGGGGTGTCATGGTCGATGAAAGTGTGGGCCGCCCCCGAGGACGTCAACACACCCGGGGCTGCACAAGGGGGAAGACTAGAAGACGGCCTGCCCGGGGGCTCTGCTCGGGAGGAGAAGACAGATCAGAAGTGACACTTGGCGCAAGTTTCCTGCAGCTTGTCGGTCGGCCGACGGGTTGGTCGGCTGTGGAGGATGGGACAAGACGTCCTGTCCGCTGAGTTAAGAAGGGAGCCACATGACGCGTGTAAAGCACCAAGATGAGTTGGCATCTGGCTGCCTCCAAGTGGTGACACCCATCCCTCGAGGTGGCAATGCCACCGCGAGATGTCACCCATGCGGACGCCGGAGCTGGAGAAGACTTCGCCAGTATAAAGAGAAAGGATAGCGAAGAGGAGATATCATCTAACCAAGAGGATCACGATCTAAGAGAAGTAGTCCCCAGGAAGGAGAGCCAACCGAGGGAAGGAGAGGGATTTCATCCATTGTACTTTGTTACCACCACAACATCAATACCAGATCAGACATGCAGGACGTAGGGTTTCATCTCCGGATGGCCTGAACCTGGGTAAAACTTGTGTGTGTGATTTCCAGGATATACGCATTCGATACAACCACGATCCGACAGTGAACTCCCCGTGCCCACCTCCGAACAAAGACCGAAGAATGCACCGAACTCTCCGGTTTCCGCATTTCGACACGTGACAGGGAGGTATGCCAGGGCGGCTCGATCCGGGGGAGGGTGGGGGGGGAGGCGTGCTCTGTTGGAGGGGGTGGTGGGGAGGAGCGATCTAGTGGAGGTGGGCCGCCGGTGGGAGGAGGAGGATTGGGCGCTCGGCAGATTTTTTTCGTGGGGTAGGTGATGTCGGACGGTTTGTGGTGGGTAGCTATTTTTCTGGGTGGGACCGAATAAGAAGGTGATTAGAAGGGGCTTAGGACGAGATAAGAAAGTGATTAGGAGAGGTTCTAGAATAGCTATTCTAGAACAGGACTATTCTAGAACCACCCCATCCTAATCACCTCCTTATCCCGAACAGAACCGACCAAAAAAAATCCCACCTATTTCCAAAAAAAACAAAACACCTTCCATAAAAAAAACCTGGACGTGCCGCACCCCACGTCCCCACCCACCCCTGCTCTCTCACTGATTCCCCCAACCACCTCCCCTCGTGACCACCGGCGGCACCCTCCCGGCCTCCCCGCCTCCGTTCCCGGCTCAAGGACGCCGCCTCGCGCGCCTCCCAGCCGCCTCCGCGCCCGTCGCCGCCTCCAGACCACCTCCTCGCGCGCCTCCGCCTCTGGTCCACCTCCGCACGCGCCGCCGCCTCCGAGCCACCTCCACGAGCCCCGCCGCCTCCGGGCCACCTCCGCGCGTGCCGCTGCCTCCCGGCTACGAACGCACGCTACTGCCTGCGGCCAACAACTAGCGAGCGCGGTCGACCCCCTTCCGTCCTGTTGTCCAGTGGCGCCTGGCCTCCCCAACATCCCGCAGATCCCGGCAACCACCTCTCCGTGCCGGTGGAGCGCCGCCCCTGCTGTTACTATGCCAGGCACCCACCTGAGCTACGTTCTTCGCACCGACGCGAGGTCGCAGAGCCGCTCGTCTCCACCTCCACTGACGGGAGGTCGCCGCGCCACCTAGGGTCCACTCTTACCGGCCGCCTCCTGTGCGCGCGCGCCGCCGGCTCTCTCCGGCTTCTGTGCCTCGCCTCCCCTTCTGCACTTCCTCCGGTGCCCTGCCTCCAGGACGCCCCCGCGAGCGCGTCCCCGGCTCTCCTCCGAGCTCATCCTCTGGACCACCGGCGGGGACCACTGGAGCCACCGTCCCCTGTTCGTCTTCCTCGACTCGGCTCGACCCCAGATCTCTCCACTGCCATCCTGGTGCCTGCTCCATCGACGGTCGTCGCCCTATCCACCGAGACGGCGCTCCTTCGCCTCAGCTAGAACTGAGTGATACGTACCACATCCGTGGTCCACCTCCTGGTTGACACAGTGGGCATTGGCAGTTCATTGAGTGGGCACTTGCAGTTCACATTTTTTTTTACTTTATTTGTTCACATTTTAAGTTTGAGAAGAGACAATCGCTTATCACATATTCTCGATCTTCTCGTCAAACGACATTTTGCAACGAGGCAGCAAACTTTTTTTATGTTAATCTAGGTAGTTCACTTGTTTCGTTGTGGAAGTTTAGACGGTTAAGTCGTAGAAGTTCATTTAATTTTGTGTAAAAGAATTCTAGATCCAAGACTTGACTATGTAAAAATTTGAAGTTCACATCGTCCAACATCGAAGTTCAGTTGCGAAGTTCGTTGAACACACAACTGAATTCCGATGTTAGAAAATTGAAAAAGTCAAAAATAAATAAGAAGTCCTCTTCCGAATCAAGAGAAGTTTAGAAAAATGTTGGTCCACCAAGAAGTTCACTCATGAAATTAGGATGAAGTTCACTTCGTATCACGAAAAGTTCAGAAAAACATGGTCAGTCAAATGAAGTTCAGTTGTGAAAAAATTAGGAAGTTCACTTTCGAATCGTGAGAAGTTCGGAATAAAGATGGTCCAGAGAAGTTCATTAGTGAAGAAAATAGGAAGTTCACTTACGTTCACGGGGAAGTTCAGAAGTGGTTCTAGAATATCTATTATAGAACTGGTTCGAGAATAACTGACCTAGAAGTGGTTCTAGAAGATCCAAGACTTGACTATTATAAAACTATTCAACACCCAGGGTGCATAATACCTTATTTTGCACCCGTTGTTTTTTTATGTTCTTTTATTTAGAATTTATGTTTGACACACAAATAATTACATTCATATAGTCCCACAACAAAAAATTGACATAAAAATTACATTTTATGAGTCATAATAGTGTAAAAATCATAAAAAAATGTGTATTTTACATTTATTTTTTGTATGTCATGTAAAAAAAGTTTAGATCATATCAATATTTTCTTACGTTCTTCTTGACTTACGTAGTAATACAAAATTTACGTGACGTAAAAATTATTTACGGTTGGAAAGATATAGGGTGGGTGTAGAATAACTATTCTACTCCCTGGGTGTCAAATAGCGCGTCCCTATATATATAATATATAGGGTTTTTTATTTCTGTGCCCCTGGTTCCTTAGCACTACTCAGCCATGCCCACGTTCTTAACTTTTGCTCACTTTTCCCCTCTTCGTTAGATGAAACTCTCACAAATGGACAAACTGGGCGTTTGCCGTTGGTCAAGGCATTGACCATTAACTCTGACGAGTGGGGCCGGTCGGACTGTGTACGATGGTGGAACTCTGACGAGTGGGGCCGGTCGAACTGTGTACGACGGTGGCGCTCTTGACCGTTGCGTACCTGATGAGTGGGGCCGCCGCAAGGTGACACGTCGGAGCAGTTTGTCTGAACCTCATGGTAACCTGAAACAGATCGATCCCCTCCGCCGCCGTCGCGCCGCCGTCGTGCTGCCTCCGCCGCCGTTGTGTCCTCCACCCTCTAACCCTATTCCTTTCATCGGCAAAACCACGCCTCCGCCACATCTACCACACCTCCCCATCTGGGAATACTAAGCGATGGCGGGGGAGGACGCCCTCTGGCCCATCGACCGTGGAGAGGATTGGGTCGAATCAGCAGCGGATAATTCATGGATTACACCTGGGTAATCATCGTTTCCCCTCGAATTGATGAGAAACTCGTAAATTAGCGCGTATTTGACCGTTAGTAGCGTTAATCGTTCCAATTTTGCTGATTTGTTCCTGGACTAACCGCACCCTTTATTTCAATCGATAGGATTGATCCTGCGCTTGCTTTCTGACTGGCGGTTAGGATGGAAACTAGTGTGGTACGTGCTAATCAACCACAAAACCTTGTTGGATTTTACTATCCGAAGGTGGTGGAAACAAGCATTTCGTTCAAAGATTTGCGCGATGCACTCCGTAGTCAATATCCATGGAGCGATGCGGATGCTGTTCATCTGTATTATTTCAGCAGCACCGAGCAAAAATTTCTCCCACTAACTTGCGATGAGCATCTTGGATTGTTTTTTAATATGAATGTTCACAGCAAGTTCGGTAAAATCCGTATCAATGTGCTTCAGCCACGCAGAGAACGGGACAAGGGGAAGGGTGTTCAGACCTCATCTGTCTGAAAGCCAGAACGTGTCTGCTGCCGCTTCTGCTGCCAGAACCCATAGCAGCACACTTGTCCACCTGCCAGAACTTGTCCACCTGCCCGAACCCGTAACCGTGACCCCTAAACCCAAACCTAAACCTAACCAAAACTTTGATCCAGAGAAAAACCTTTAATATCTCTACAGAAAGTACATATTTGAATCTAAAAATGATTTTTCAAAAATCATTACCAAACTATGCGGTGCTCGTAGTTCAAATCATGCCCACTTCCAGCGAAATCGGCAGGATCTTGTATTGTGAATTTGAAGTAGCTAAGTATGTTTTCATGTCCAAACCCAGGGTTATATGTACCTATATTATGGTCTACTATTTTCCATCTCATTGGACGTTCCTCTTTCGGTGAGCCGTTTTGGTACCTGCTTCACAAAAACAGCCTGTTTTGACACTAAAAAATGAAAAATGTGTTTTTTATTCAACAAAAACCCTAAACCCCGTACCCAACACTATTCTACAACCAAGATACAGCAGTGTGCCAAGTTTGGCCTCATTCCGACAATTTTTGCTATGTCAAGGGTCATACCCTAGCTCATTTCAGTCATGGTCAAACCTCTTTGAAACCCTGTTGACCATCTCCAAACCAGAGCGCCACACTACAACCGTCAGAAATGGTCTTCTACAAGGTTTGGCGAGGCGATCCACAAGATGCTGGTTCCTGCAATGTGATTGGCCTATTATGAATATGTTCCATATTTATTTCTATTTTTTTGGTGATAAAAAAGGGGAAAAAAGACCAAAACCGCAAAACTCAACTAGTCAACAGGGATCGAACTCGGGTCGTTGGAACACCAAAACCGCACCCAACCACTGGGCCACTGCCACTACAGGCTATTGCATGAGACTTTGCACTTCCTTTCACCTCTGCGTTAATGCACGCATGCAGGGTCACGTCGCACGTACTACAAAGCCTAATTAATCCTACGTACGCTTTCAAATGCATGTCTTTCACACAGTTGCGCGGCGCCCATCGCTTAATTCATCCACCCACCCAATTAATTCGCGTATTTAAATAGTGCCTCATTGCCTCCTCCTCCCTCCCGCCCCATTCTTCTCATCCCTCTCCAGCCTCCTCCCTCTAGCAACATGGCGACCAGCCCATTGTCTCTCCCTTCCAGCCCCGTGCCCTTCAGCGATGAGGACAACCACCCAGAGCCGCGCGGCTGGTGGGAGGCGCCGGAGAAGGAAGCTCCGAGGCGTCGGTGTGGCCAGCGACGCCGGCGAGGCAAAGCCCTCGTCGAGTCGGAGGGCCCCTTCATCCACAACCCCACCCCCGACGACGTCCAGAAGATGGCCCGCTCCGAGAAGGCCCTTGAACGCCGCCTAGCCTTCCTGGAGAAGCAGGAGATGAAGGAACTCGCCGCCGAGGAGATGAAGGAGTGGCGCCCCATCCCGACACACTGGGACAGGGCCATGAAGCGGCTCCGGGAGGACAATCTCCGGGCCTTGTCCAACGCCGAGATGGCGGACAGGGCGGCGGAGTGGAGGAAGGCGGCCGGCGGCGAGTAGGGTTAGGGTTTAGGCTCCGCAGACGAAGGGGCGCCAACGGGTAGGGTTATGGTTTAGCGCCCTTTATATTTAGGGCCATATATGACATGTAATTTTTCTTTTTTTACTTTTATATATGTAATGTGTAATGTCGGTCGGGCCCCTCAATATATATGTAATGTGGTTGCCAATGTTTTCTTTGACTCCTTCATGTCCTCAACAAATTCATTTGAATTTTAAGCAATAGCCAACATACTCTTCTCCCCTACTTCAGAAGCAATGCTAGAAGCCTTGTGCTTGGGTATAATATTCCTCCCCGTTACTCTGTGTTAACCGCTGGACCGTCGCTGGTCTTGATGCGTGACGTGCAGTCCAGTTTGACCCCCGCGTCCCATCGTGTTGTCACGTCAAAACCCAGCACCGCCCCTCTGCCTCTCCGTTTGACCTACCGCTATTTATTCCACCAAATAACTGGCCATCATAACACGTCCTCCTAAGCCGCCGCCAGATCTCGCCACGTCTCTCGCCGCCACAGCTCTCGACGTCTCTCGCCGCAACATCTAGCCACATCTCTCGACGTCTCTCGCCGCAACATCTAGCCACATCTCTTGTCGCCGAAGTCTGTACCGAGGACACTTGAATCGAGCGACGCTACGCATGGCTGGCTGGCTGCTGCGCGTGGACATTGCATGCATGCATTCATTGACGAGACGGTGGCAAGCGTGCGTGCGCGTGCCTGGCTTTGCGTGGCTGCTGTGCGTGCACGAGACATTGTGGTGGCGCGTTTCAGCGTTTGTATCGTGGCGGCGCGCGCGTGAATGCATGCATGGTAAAGTCAGCACTGCGCGCATGCACTGCAGGCTACGTAAACCTAAAAAGAAACGGAAGCTACGATCGTCGCATGCATAACAGGCTGGATCGGCAAATAAATTAAGGGAATCAGTGAACACGCCACGGCCCAATGGACACAACCACGGGCCGAAGAGAATCCACAGAACCACAGCCTAACGGTCCAAACAGCGCCACATGCCGATCAGCCCCACTCGTCAGAGTTAACGGTCAATGCTTGACCAACGGCAAACGTCCAGTTTGTCCATTTGTGAGAGTTTCAGCTAACGAAGAGGGGAAAAGTGAGCAAAAGTTAAGAACATGGGCATGGCTGAGTAGTACTAAGGAACTAGGGGCACAGAAATAGAAAACCCTAATATATATAGGGCAGGACTAAACAGGAACCTACTTTAAGATAGCCTTNTTTATGTGTTGAACCTTTATTTCAAATTTATTTTCTTTTAGAAAATTAGTTGTTTTAGAAGCTAGTACAATTCAATTCCACTTACTACCTTTGAATTAATTATATAAGAAATTCTTTTCCAATAATTCATTTTAAAATAATTGAAATCATATCCATTTATGGATCTTAGTATTGAAATCATATCCATTTATGGATCTTAGTATTTAAAATTCTTTTCCAATGCTTTCTTTATAAATTTGGAGTTGAGAACATATTTTTATTTAATTTTAGGAATTTATTTGGTTTTCAAAATTTTAGGTGATGTTAAGTGGCATTTTAGTAATTTTAGATAACTGTATTTAAAGTTGATCAATAATTATGCAATAATTATAATCTGGTAGATTTTATTTTTCCGATCATTTTGATATATTATTTGTATTTTTTTGATAAACAGATTAAAGTTATTGATTTTATAATTTTATAACATTTTCTGGAATTATTTAAATATCTGCCAGAGGGGTCCCACATGTCAGGATTTAATCATTTCTGAAAGGCTAAAAATGGGATGACGTCAGCTGACGTCATCAACCATGGGCAGCGGCCACTCCGGCCTTGCTCCGGCCGACTCCGGCCATCCCCGGCCACGCGGACACGCGCATTCGACGCGCACGGTCGAGGCGTACCCAGGGTTGGCGGCGCCGCCCCTAAATGGCCGGAGCTACCACGGCGATGACGCACCGCGACGGCGCACAGCGGCCGACGGCGAAACTACGCCAGAGGATGAAATCAACGCGAAGACGTAGGGCAATCGAAGGAGGAGCTCACCCCGAGATTGATGGACAAGGTTGCATGACCGGAGGAGGCTCGACGGCGACGGAACACATGCTCGACGGCGGCGGCTGGCGTTCGGGGCGTCGCGCTGTTCCCATCTTCAGGCCATCCCAGCAGGCGCTGTTTCCACCCAGAAGACGAGAGGCGAGGCGGAGTTGCTGGACACGACGGCGGAGCTCAAGGTGGCGCCGGTCACCGGCGATTTGAGGGGAAACGACGGCGGCAGTACGGGCTAGGGTTAGGGTTTCGGGTCACTTCCTGAGAGAGAGGAAGAAAGAGAGAGAGTGAGGAAGAGAGAATGGGCGAGGGCGAGATGCGGACGTCTCCTCCTAGCTCTTATCCTCCCCTGCGCGTCGGTAAGCAGGACGGTGGCAGGCGACGGTCGCTGTCGTCCTTCTGGCCGGAAGAGAAGGAGAAAGAAAAGAAAAAAGATTTTCTGAAAAACCCCTGGGCTTTCTCGTAATTACTGAATCTTTTAAAACAGAGACTTCATATATATTTTTAGGGTTTTAGACAAGTCTAAAAATCATGGAAAAATTCATGGATGCTCCTAATATTGTAGAGAAGCTCCACATATTTTTGTTTGAATTTTTAAAACACCTTTGTCACATTTCAAAATAGAGAGAGTTTCAGTTATTTAAGTTGCAATTATAAACTATCTTGTGTACTTACTTAAAATAATTATTAAAATTTTGTTATGAAGTAATTAAGTGGGGAAAAGTGTTATGGAATTATTAACTTTGTTTCTCATGTATTTATTACTTGAACAAATGTGTTGAAAAAGATTTGAAGTATAAACAATTTAATTTTCTTTAATCAATTAATTTATTGATGACTTGTGGCTTTTCTCAAATAGGCACTTGATTGAATGAAGAAGTTGATACTTTGCCTTCTTGGTAAATAGCTCAATGTTGCACCTTGTCCCTTCTCTTGTATTGATCAAATGATGCTCCTCATCCTTGTTGACTGCTTGACTCCAGATGATTCAGCTGATCCAAAGACCCTGTTGCTCTTATATTAAATTGATTCCCTCTAGTCAATATTTGGATATTAGGGCAAGTTCCTAATATCCATTAATTAAGTTCCAAGATTTATTGCCTCACCCACGTGGTGAAGGCAGACATTTTATTCAAAGGACACTCTCCTTCTGACCAGGAGTAATCTTATTTGAAATTCAATTGCTTTAATGTATACAAAGAAATAAGTTAACAAGGTTGCAAGGCTTGTTACCAAACTCCTTTCATATAACACCAAGCCTTTAAATTTCACCCCAAGTTTCTTTATTATTCAAATGTCTTGCAGGAATGAATTTGGAAAGATTTGAAGATAAGAAGCTAAGATCAGATAAGAAGATCAAATTTGATGCAATAAAGTAGATTACTTAAGCATTTATATTCTTTTATGTTTGGGCAATGTAAATGTCGGAGATGTCCCCGGAACTAGGGGGTCTCCAAGGTATCGTGTAAGAGGCTGAACACGGAGTCAAACAATCCACAACGTGCTCCGGCGACGGTGCTCGTCAGGCTCGCTGCGGACGTCACTGCAGAGATTGACACAAGGTATTACCCAGGTTCAGGGCCCTCTTGTGGAGGTAAAACCCCTACGTCCTGCTTTCGTGTATTGCACTGCTTGGAGAGTTTTACAGTACAAGGAGAGCTTGTCGAGCTCTGGGTGGCTAACAATGGCTACTTGCTAGTCTTTAGATCTAGGGTTAGGGTTTGCTAGAGCTGCACCAACCGAAGATCGAACCCTTTGCTAGGGCGTGCTCCCCCTCCTTTTATAGGCGCCCTGGGCCTCTTCTGCCCAAACATTTGGGCGGGAAGGGCTACCACATGGCGACGAAGGAGGAGGCGCGGTGCACCGTAAAGGTGAGGTCTACCATAAAGGTAAAGCTCGTGGACGCGGTCCACGGCAGGGGAACGGCGTCACCAAAGCTGAAAAGGGGCACCGACCAGCTGGACAGTGGGCTGGCGCTTGCCGAGGTGGGAGGTGACCCACGGTGACGTCGTCCTTGGAGCGTAGCTGCAGACTGTTCCCTTGTCACCAAATAGTCAATACTCGTTGTCCGCTTTGCTTGGCTCCGCTTTGTTGACTGCTTTATACATGGAAACGGCAACTGCGGCGTTGTCGTCATCGCGCGTAGGCACGCGCGTCACTCTGCACACGGCGCAGAGCCCATGTGCGCTCTGCCGCGGGGGCAGAGATGGCTTCACGAAGAAAGTGCTTCGCGAGGCGAAAAGCCTCGCCAAGCCCTTCAGCTTGGTCCTTGGCAGAATTGCGGGCGGCGTCGGAGACGCCTTGTCGAGGAGCGATCCCTCGCCGAGGGAAAGAACCCTTGGCGAGGAGAAAAACCCTTCGCGAGGGGAGAAAACCTCGTGAAGCTCGCCAGGCTTGGAGAGCCTGGTCCTTAGCGAAAATCATCCAAAGAATCTTGTGGGCCCTGGCAGGCCGGCCCGTGGTACCCTGGTTTCCACTGTGCCGACAGTAGCCCCCGGGCCCGCGATGGGCACGCCGAGGCCCATGACGAAGGCGAAGCGTCGAGGGGCCAAAGATGCCTGACAGGGCCGTGACACGTGTCACGCAGTGGTTGCGCCCGCGGCCGCGACCTCCTCGGCTCCAACGGGCGACGTGGCGGGGCCCGCCACGACTCGAGTGCTGGTCAATAAAGCCTGGGCGCGTAGGCGGCGCCCATTACTTCTCCCGTAACTCCTCCGCACACTTCTTCCCTCGCCTCCAATCTCTCCAGAGAGCTCCAATCTCCAGAGTACTCTTCTTCTTCTCCGGCGACCAATGGCGCCCAAGAAAGCAGCCACCGACTTGAAGGGCAAGGCCACTGCGCAGGCGAGCTCGACGGCGCGGGCGGGCACGTCCGCGGCGATGGCGCGTGCCGCTGCTCTCGAGGGAGCACTGCCGAGGACGCGTGTTACCGCGGCGACGATAGCGACGGTGCGCCATCTGGCGGCGGCGCGAACCAACGAGCACTGGTGCCACCGAAATGAGGCCGGCCGGTAGCAGGCTCACCGACACCTTCTACCCCATCTTCCTTCATACTCTCTACGCCGGCCTGGTACCACCATTCTTTGATTTCCTCCTGGCGATCTTGGAGACGTACCAGATCCAACTTCTTCATCTTCATCCCAACTCCATCCTCATCCTCGCCATCTTCGCCCACTTCTGCGAGGCCTACGTCGGCATCCGCCCCTCGGTGGCGCTCTTCCGCAGCTTCTATTCTCTTCGGAACTCCGCCAAGGGCGAGCGGCTTGGATGCGTCTCCTTCCGCACCGCCGACGCCAGGAGCGACAACTACATCCCCATCGCCTGGTGCGGTGAGGACGCCGTCACCAACGTGACGAAGAAGGTGGACAAGTTCCGTGAGAAGTGGCTCTTCATCGACGCCAAGGCCACACACCCTCTCCTGGAGGTGCCCGAGGGGCCGCCGAGGAAGTGGGCGCGCTGGGCGAGCGCGGACTTCAGGGGCTCGAAGCTTGACGCAGTGTACGAGTACATCCGTCAGATCCGCGAGGCAGGGGTCACCGGCCAGATGGTGGCGAAGGACTTCACCAGGCACCGCATCGCTCCCCTCCAACAGCACACCGAGCCGGTGTGGCGATACGACGGCAAGGACGATGCAATGCGGCTAAGCAGGGACGGCTTTGAGCCTGATGTGCTCCGCCAGATTATGAGCGTTCTCTTCACGTCGCCGGAGATCCCGTCCGCCAAGAAAGAGGCGGCCAAGCCGCTCATTGTCTTCGCCGAGGAGAGCATAGAGGAGCAGCGGTCGCATATGCCCACGTTCGACGAGTGGGGAATTGTGCCCGCGGGGCACAGCGGGCCTCGCCCTAACCCGTGGGCAGCGGAGCCGGAGTACATGGATGAGGCTCCTGAGGCTGAGGAGGCCGAGTCCGCCGAGGAGGAGGCCTCGAGAAGCGAGGACCCCCTTGGCGAGGACGAGGCTTCGAGGGCGCTGACCCCGTCGGCGAGGACGCCGGCTCCTCGAGGAGCGCCCACGCCGAGGTGGACCTCCAGGTGCTCTCCTCCGGCGACGAGGAGGACGCCTTCCGCATCGTCCGCTCCCAGCGCGCCGAGGAGGAGGAGGAGACGAGCGGCGGCGGAAAAGGGCGTTGCGAGCCCCGCTCCAAGGCCGTCCACGACAGGAGGGCCGCAACCGCGGGAGGCATCCCTCGCGCGGAGACAGGGGTGGCCCGGGAGGAGGCCGGAGCAAGCCTCACCCAGCCTCCCAAGGCGAAGAAGAGGGTGTGGGTGATGGCCGGCGAGTAAGCCCTCGACTTCTCTTTCTCCTTCAATATTTCACTTTGAGAATTCCCCCCTTTGAAGGATTTTCGACTTGTCTTCCTTTCAGGCAGCCCGCGGAGCCAAAGAGACGGCGGCTCGGCGGGCTGGAGGGACCACCAGCGTCGCCACGGAGACGCCTGCGGCTGGCGAGCCGCAGCAGGCAGGTGTTCCTCCCGCGGTCGAGCACCGCGCGGGGACGGTGGTGGCCGAGGAGAGCGTGGCGTCGCCGATTCGGGCGGCGACTCCTCCAGCGGCGGAGCACCGTGTGGAGGAGGAGACCGCAGAGGCGGCGCCGTCGCCAACCAGGGCGGCGACTCCTCCAGTCCAGCAGGAGACGGAGGAGGAAACCGTGGACGAGGACATCGTCGCGGAGCCGCCTCTAGAGGAGGGGGCCTCGAGAAGGGCTGACGTGCCCGGGGCCACGGCGGACGCGGCCGTTGCAGAGGGGGCCGGAGGCGCCCCTGTGGAGCAGGAGGCAGAGACACCTCTGGAGCCCCGAGCAACGGGGCCAGGGGCGAGGAGATGCCCTAGCCCCCTGAGGGCTCTCGGTGCGGGCGGCGAGGGAGACGCCCCCACAAGCCCCCACGCCGTGGCGGGGGCCGCTACAAGTTCCGGGCAGGATGCCCTAGGTGCCTCGACAAGCGTCGAGGGAACTGCACCTAGCAGCAGCGTGGGAGTCTCCTTGGCGCTGCAAGCGCCACATCGTCAAGCAGCCCATCGCCGGATCGTCCTCAACCGGGCGCAGCGAGCGCTCAACGGGCTGGAGGAGCAGCTCACCAAGGAAGAAGACGCCCTGGCGGAGGAAAGGGCAAGGCTTGGCGACGCCTGGATTCTTCTCCACGAGAGGGTGGAGATGTGTCGCCGGCAGGACGTGTCGGCAAAGGCGGCTCGCGAGGAAGCGATCCGCTTCGCCAAAGAGACCCGCGACAGCGTCAAGCGGAAGGCGCAGGAAGTGATGCAGGAGCTCGACGCCGCCAGGGAAACGCTCGAGGTGGAAACCACCTCCAAGCATGACGAGCTGGCGGCCGCGAAGCAGAAACTCGCCGCCGACTCCGAGGCCGCCAAGGCCAACCTGAATGAGCTCCGCGAGCAACTGGATGCCCGCGAGGGAAATGCTCGAGCCTCGCGAGGTCGAGCTAAAACGGCGCGAGGAAGAGCTCGCCCTCCAGGAGAAGGAGCTGCAGCGGCGCGAGGAGCAGATCCAGCTGCTCGTGAAGGACCAGGCCACCCGCGAGGGGCAGCTGGAGGAGCGTGAAGGTCGGGTGGCCACCGACGAGGCCAACCTTGCGGCGGAGCATAAGAGGCTCCAAGAAGAGGCTGACCTCAAGGTCAAACTCGTCCGCGAAAGCCTCTCAAAAGAGTATGACGAGAAGGTCGCGAAGCACGAGGACCGCCTCAAGACCAAGCGCAAGGAGCTCGAGAAGCGCATCAAGGAGCTTGAGCAGGAGGAAAAGCGGTTGACCTCCTGCCTCGAGGTCTCTCGGGAGGCCCAGGCGCGCGTTGAGGGGAACGCCTTCGCCCTGGAGAGAGACCTGAATGAGCTCCGGCAGCAGGTGGGACCTGCCGCGGCTCTGGCGGAGCGGGCACGGGACCAACGCCAGGTTGACCGGCTCATGACGTGCCAGTGCCAGAGCATCCTCCAGAGCTTGGTGAGCTGCGTGCGCGCGGTCGGGAGAGACCTGAGGATCGACGTCCCCTCCTTCTCCGCAGCGACCGACGACGAGACCTCGTACTCGCACCTCTTCGAGCAGTTCCTTGGAAAGCTTGAAGGGGTCGCGAAGAGCTTCGACAAGCGTGTCGTGGAGGAGAGTCGCGACCTCCTTGTCGTCGCCGTCACCAACGTCTTCAGCAACCTCGTGAGGCTCCAGCCCTCACTTGATCTTGAGGACGTGATGGCGCCACCGCGCGCCTTCAGCGACAAAGCGCGGGAGACCACCACGCAGGCCGTCATCGCGTACGCCAAGAAATTCGACCAAGTGGTGATCGAAGGCGACGACGAGGAAGCCCTGGAAGAGGCAGAAAACACCGTGGATCGCGTAGGCACCTCAGGAGGCGCGACGGCCTGAGCTCCTTGCCTGTAGCTGGACGTGCCGGGGGCACATTTATCTTAGCCATTTTGATTGTAAACTTTGTAAAAAACTTATCAAGTTATATTTGAGTGTGCTTGTGAATGTCCCTCGGGAAGCCTTTATCCTTCCCCCTCATGTCTTTTTCGCTCTACGTCTTAGGACCCTCTCTTAGCGCTACACCACCGCCGCTTCGGTATGTGCGAGTCAGTGCTCCACAAGTCCGGGGGGTGCGTGAGGCCTCAAGAAGTAAGAGCTCCGCGAAGCGCGATGCTTGGGGCTCCCCTTTGACGTACAAGCAGCCCATGAGGCGTGGGAGAGAGAAAAGAGACTCGAGGAGCAAAGACCAGCAAGAGGAAATTTGACCAAGTCTTTGTACTTAGCTTGACGGGGCGTTTCCGCCTTGGAGAGGGTGTTGGTGTCCTGGCAAGGCGTTGTTGCCTTGGAGAGGGTGCCTGAGGCTTGGAGAGCCTGTTTCCCTGCACTTGGAGAAATAGGCATACCCACAAGCAATAGATAGCTAAAGAATCTTATGGTGCTCGTAGGTTCCTTCATGTGTGTCTCACGAGGAGAACAAGCACCAAGGTTTTGGTGATCCTTGGTGAGTTGACGTGCGCGGGAGCTGACCCATGAGTTCAGAGCTCCTTGGGAGTTGACATGCATGAGAGCTGACCCGCAAGTTCAGAGCTCGGATCCCTTGGGTTTTAGGCGCTGCCGGGATGCTCCCGTGGCATGGCACCCTGCTAGCCCCCGCTCGTGAGATACACAAGAGGGATCATACGAGCGAGAATAAATAGTAATAACAGCTTTGCCGAAGTCGCAAAACATGCTGGCGCGATGCGCAAAGGTTCAGAATGACCTGAAATAGGTGTTCATTACACTGGCGTGGCCAGGAGTTTTTCTTCTTTGACGACGAAGTGTTGCTCCTCCGGGAGCGCGCTCCCCTACTTAGGAGGCAGGTTGGCGCCGATGGTGACGCAAGCCCCCGAGCCACTCGCCTCCAGAGACACTTGTTTCGTCGCGGCCTTCTCCTGGGAGAACAGCTGCTTCTTCTTCGCGGGGGGCCTCGGGAGGGGTTCCTCATCCTCGTCAGCGGGTGACGCCACCGCGGCAGCCTTGTAGGCCGCCTGCGCAGCGTACAGGGCGTCCGAGACCACGCCGCGGATGACAATGGTGCCACCCGAGCCAGGGAGCTTGATGAGGTTGTAGGCGTGGTGGGTCACCGCCATGAATTTGGCGAGGGCGGGGTAGCCGAGTATGGCGTTGTAGGGTAGGCCGATGTGCGCGACGTCGAAGTCGATCAGCTTGGTGCGGTAGTTGGCCTGGGTGCCGAAAGTGACGGCGAGCCTCACCTGCCCCAAAGGGGTGGTGAGACCCTCTGTCACTCCCGAGAAGGGCCTGGTAGGCATGAGCCGCTCGTAGGGCACCTGCAGCTTCTCGAATGTCTTGACGGAGATGACGTTGAGGCCAGCACCCCCATCAATGAGCGTCTTAGAGACGGCGATATTGTTGATGGTGGGGGTCAGACCAACGGGATGGTGCCAACGGTTGAAGTGGACTTGGGGTGGTCGCTGGAGTCGAAAGTAATGGGGCACTGGGACCACTTGAGGGGCCTGGAGGCCTCGACTCCAGGAAGGGCTGCTGCGACCTCGCGAGCGAGTTGCTTGAAGTGGCGGTTGGAGTGAGGGGCCTGAGCCCCGCCAAGGATGCAAGCGGCTCTGCGAGGTACCTGGTAGCCTTCGTCAGCCTCGGCAGGCAGGTTGTCGTTTGCGGGTTGGACAGCGTTGGCCTGGGGGTTCTGCTGGTAGTTGTCGTTGTAGTTGTTGTTCCAGCGTCGCCCCCCGCGGCCGTTGCGGCCTCCGCCGCGGCCTCCGCGGCCTCCGTTTGCCTCGCGGGCCTCGCGAGCCTCGCGAAGCCTCTTGATGTCGAAGTAGTCCTCGGTGGCGTGAGAGTGCCTGTTGTGGTAGATGCAGAAAGGACGATCATCCTTCTTCTCAGGTCCTGCGGCTAGAATGGCAGCTTGGCGAGACTGCTTGGCGTCAGGCTCTGCTGCGAGGACCGCAGTAGTCTTGCGCTTCTCAGAGGATTTCTTCTTCTTGGACCCCTCGGCGGGGTCCCCTGGCTCGTTCTTGACGAACAAGCGGCCCTCTTCAGCCTTGGCGCACTTGTCCGCCAAGTCGAAAAGCTTGACGACGGTGGTGATGTTGTCGTGGATGCCGAGCTTCTCGAGCATCCGCACGTCTGTGACCCCAGCCTGGAAGGCCGAAATGACCTGCGCGTCGGTGGCGTTGGGGATCTTGTTGCGCACTTGGCTAAAGCGCTGGATGTACTTGCGGAGGGTCTCGCCGGGCTTCTGACGCACGGCGCGGAGGTCGTTGTAGGTGAGGCCGCGCTCGTACGTGCCCATGAAGTTGGCGACGAAGCACCGGCAGAGCTCCTCCCAGGAGTTGATGGACTCAGCGGGGAGGTTGGTGAGCCATGAGGACGCAGAGTCCTTGAGGGCCATGGGGAACCAGTTCGCCATGACCTTGTCGTCGCCCCGGCGGCCTGGATGGCCAGAGAGTAGAGCTGCAGGAACTCCAGGGGGTTGTTCTTGCCTGTCGTAGCGCGGAGGGAGGTCCGGCCTGAACTTGACCGGCCAAACGACGCGACGAAGGCCGCAACTGAACGCGGCCGTCGTGCCGTAGGTGACCGTGCCGTTGGCAAGGGTGGCGCGGAGGTGGCGCCCGGCGGTGGCGACGTCCTGGACGGCGCGGTTGCGGCGTTCTTGCCCGCGCTCGATGCTCACGCGTGCGTCCTCAGGGGCTCGCTGCACGATCTGGCAGTCATGCGGCGACGACGCGTGCGATGCAGCGCGGCCGTCGCGAGGAGGAGCCCCCGCTGGAGCTGGTTGCGGTGCAACCGGTGGAGCCGGAACGGGTGCGGGTTGGAGAGGAGGCGCGGGAGGTGCGCCGTGCGCCACGTCCCCCACGAGCGCAGAAGGAACCAAGGAACGAGACGGCGCAGGTGCCGCGGCGCGAGCACGCCGATGAGCTCAGCAACGCGGTTGAGCCAGGCCTCCTGAGCCGCCGGCGTGGGGCGGTACTGCAGCAGCTCCTGCGCCATGAGGAGCGCAGTCGCCGGGCTGGGCGCAGGGCGGCCCAGCGAGGAGGCAGCACGGTCCCGCGACGGGGGCAGGGAGGAGGCCTCCTCTTCGCCGAGGTCGTCCTCAGCGTGGTCGATGTCGTCGTCGTCCGGGTGCTCGACACGGGGCTCGGGGTCGACACGGCGCTCCGGAGAAGAGCCCCCACGTGGGCGGCCGCGCGGGCGGCCTGCGGGAGCGGTGGCGGCGCTAGCCGTCCGACGAGCGAGACGTTCGGCACGAGAACCGGCCATGGCTGTGTCGAGGATGAAGACGCGCCTCAGCCCCCTACCTGGCGCGCCAAATGTTGGAGATTGTCCCCGGGAACTAGGGGTGTCTCCAAGGTATCGTGTAAGGGGCTGAACACGGAGTCAAACAATCCACAACGTGCTCCGGCGACGGTGCTCATCAGGCTCGCTGCGGACGTCACTGCAGAGATTGACACAAGGTATTACCCAGGTTCAGGGCCCTCTTGTGGAGGTAAAACCCCTACGTCCTGCTTTCGTCTATTGCACTGCTTGGAAAGTTTTACAGTACAAGGAGAGCTTGTCGAGCTCTGGGTGGCTAACAATGGCTACTTGCTAGTCTTTAGATCTAGGGTTAGGGTTTGCTAGAGCTGCACCAACCGAAGATCGAGCCCTTTGCTAGGGCGTGCTCCCCCTCCTTTTATAGGCGCCCTGGGCCTCTTCTGCCCAAACATTTGGGCGGGAAGGGCTACCACATGGCGACGAAGGTAGGAGGCGCGGTGCACCGTAAAGGTGAGGTCTACCATAAAGGTAAAGCTCGTGGACGCGGTCCACGGCAGGGGAACGGCGTCACCAAAGCTGAAAAGGGGCACCGACCAGCTGGACAGTGGGCTGCGCTTGCCGAGGTGGGAGGTGACCCACGGTGACGTCGTCCTTGGAGTGTAGCTGCAGACTGTTCCCTTGTCACCAAAGAGGCAATACTCGTTGTCCGCTTTGCTTGGCTCTGCTTTGTTGACTGCTTTATACATGGAAACGGTAACTGCGGCGTTGTCGTCATCGCGTGTAGACACGCGCGTCACTCTGCACACGGCGCAGAGCCCATGTGCGCTCTGCCGCGGGGGCAGAGATGGCTTCACGAAGAAAGTGCTTCGCGAGGCGAAAAGCCTCGCCAAGCCCTTCAGCTTGGTCCTTGGCAGAATTGCGGGCGGCGTCGGAGACGCCTTGTCGAGGAGCGATCCCTCGCCGAGGGAAAGAACCCTTGGCGAGGAGAAAAACCCTTCGCGAGGGGAGAAAACCTCGCGAAGCTCGCCAGGCTTGGAGAGCCTGGTCCTTAGCGAAAATCATCCAAAGAATCTTGTGGGCCCTGGCAGGCCGGCCCGTGGTACCCTGGTTTCCACTGTGCCGACAATCGAACTGGCTGAAAAATGGTGATCGGAACACTTTTTTTTCCAGGGTTTTGCATCGGCAAGAAGGAAAAGGAACTTTGTAAAAAAATTTGAAGAATGATACTGGGGATTGGATAGAAGGTTTGGATGTTCTAAATGTCATATTGAGGGTTATTTTTCTCACTTGTTCACGTCTGAATTAAACCAAACGGATCCTGAGGTTTTGAATAAAGTAAATGCTAACGTTACTATTGAGATGAACAATATGCTAATGGCTCCTTTTACTGCAGATGATGTACGTAAAGTAGTTTTTAGCACCGGAGATTTAAAGGCACCAGGGCCGGATGGACTGAATGATATATTTTATAAAAATATATTGGCATATTACTGGAGATGATGTTACGACAGAAGTGTTAATGGCAACTAATTCGAGACAGATTCCGGCGGAATGGAATGATACTGCTATTGCTATCTCTATGATACCAAAGGTGGATTCTCCTGAGGTAGTGACACAATTCCGTCCAATTAGTCTTTGTAATGTTTTATATAAAATTGTCTCAAAGATGCTTGTTGCCAGACTAAAGACAATTTTACCTGAGATTATATCCCCTACTCAAAGTGCTTTTGTCCCCGGGAGGCTTATTATAGATAATATTCTCATAGCATATGAGTGTGTCCACAAAATTAAAAACAAGAAGATGGGACTTGCAAGTATGTGTGCAGTCAAACTAGATATGCACAAGGCATATGATGGAGTAGAATGGGTCTTTTTGAGAAATATGATGCAAAAGTTGGGCTTCCATCCGCAGTGGATTGATATGATGATGGCATGTGTGAGCTCTGTCAAATATAAAGTTCGGTTTAATTCCCAGGAGACATATGAGTTTATCCCTTCCAGGGGTATTAGGCAAGGGGGCCCTTTATCCCCTTACTTGTTCTTAATTTGTGCCGAATGTCTTTCTAGCTTATTGCAGTATGAAGAAGTTGGTGGCATTAATGGGATTAGAGTGTGCAGGGGTGCACCATCAGTATCACACCTTTCATTTGCTAATGATTCTCTTATTCTCATGGAGGCAGATATGTTGAATGGAACTTCCTTACAACAAGCGTTAGATACCTATTGTGAAAATTCAGGACAATTGGTGAGTTTGGCTAAATCAAGTATATTTTTTAGTCCAAATACCAATGTCAACTCAAGAGCGGAGATTTTCCAACATCTAAATATTGATACCGAAGCCCACTACCGGATAAATATTTGGGCCTACCAGCTATGGTTGGAGCGTACATGAGTGATTGCTTAAAATACTTCAGTGGTAGTATTATGCAGCATCTAAAATGGTGGATGGAGAAACAGTTATCCATTGGAGGTAAAGAAATTTTATTAAAAGCTATTGCTCAAGCCATACCCTGTTTTTGCGATGTCAATATTTTGTTTGTCGAAGGGGATATGCAAAGATATCATTGATCTTATAGCCCAATTTTGGTGGGAAGACGACGAGGAAAATAAAAAGATGCATTGGTATGCTTGGTGGAAATTATGTTTCCCAAAAAGAGAAGGTGGAATGGGTTTCAGAGATTTATATTCTTTCAACTTAACTATGTTGGCAAAACAATGTTGGAGATTAACCACAAATCCTGAGTCTTTGTGTGCTAGGATTTTAAAAGCCAAGTACTATCCCAATACATATCTGATACATGCGGGACCGAAGCCGTGATCCTCTTATACTTGGCAAAGTATTGTGGCTGGTATCACAACTTTCAAGAGAGGTTACATTTGGAGAGTTGGAACAGGAGAAAATATCAATATATGGTCTGACCCGTGGATTCCATCGAGCCCATATCGTAAGGTAATCACACCACCTGGACAAACTATTGTATCACGTATCTATGATCTTATTGATCCTGTTACTGAAACATGGGACGAGGACATGATCATGAACATTTTCAATTCTGTTGATGCTAATAGGATCCTCCGTATACCTCTTAATTCTCATGGCTTTGATGACATCATAGCATGGCATTTGAATAGAAGTGGGATGTTCAGCGTTCGGATTGCCTACCATGAACAATTGGCACACAAGTTTCGAGCCCGTGTAAATGCAGCTACTGGATAGGGGCCGGTGACGTCGCCAGTAGTTTGGAAACAATTATGGAATCTGAAGGTCCCATGAAAAACCCAGATTTTTGGTTGGATAATTCTTCATGGTATTGTTACGACGAAATCTATACTCTCCAATAGACATATCGGAACGAGTGGTGAATGCCCTATATGTCAGCTAGACGCTGAAGATCTGCGCCATCTTTTATTTGAGTGTGCTCCTGCAAATGAACTTTGGAGGCCACTAAGATTGCAGCAAACCATTGGTACCTAGAAGCATGTTGACAGGTCTGGATTAGCTATATTATATGCTATTCTCATACTACCAGATGTGCAACTAGAAGTGATGCCTAGTATTGGAGCTAAAGAAGTGCTGATAGTTGGCTGCTGGCATCTTTGGTGGTTACGAAGACAATACACCCATCATGAACCAATCCCTCCTGTAGCTAGATCGCTGATTTAAGTTTTGGCCATTGCAAGAAATTATTTGAAGGCATCCAGTAGGAATCCACCTGGGGAGGAGCATAGATGGGAGAAGCCGGAGTCAAATTTTGTTAAAACTGACGTTGATGCGGCATATCATAAAGATGTAGGCGAAGGGGCTACATCGGTAGTGATCCATGACAATAAGGGTAATTTCCTAGCTGCTCAATGCAAATATATTCCAAATGCTTCAGGTGTTGTGATGATGGAGGGAATGGCTATGAGGGATGGACTGGAGTTGACAAATTCTTTGGGATTTCAACAGATAAAGGCAGAATCTGATTCTCAAGATGTGATTAATTTTTGCGATGGACAATCACAATGGTGGGATGTTGCAGCAGTAATTTTTGCGGAGTGTTTGGATATTGTAGCTCATTTGGGGAAGGTCAAATTTAAGCATTGTTTTCGCTCGGCAAATTCTGTAGCTCCTGAGCTAGCTAGACATAATTTTTGTAATAAGATAAATTTGAAACTGATGAACCACCTGATTGGATTATCAGTAAGATCGTGAACGATGTAATCTATTATATATTAAAAGTACATGACGGGCTCACCAGAAAAAAGAGAAATATGCTAGAAAATCCCACAATAATCAGAAACATCTGACCGTCCATCTAACACATAAGCAAACCATGACCAATTGATCTTCATAATATTTTTTTTATTAATAAAGGTTGTTTAAATTACCCACCTTTGCCATTATGTTATGTAAGATACCTTTTCATCTTAAAACGTATCCTAAGAGATCCCAGCAGTTTCCTCCGCAACATGTCCACGCGATCTGGAGGGGATGCCCTCACGGCGCTGTTAATTCCAGAAAATCGTACTCCAATCTTTGATACGTACAGTTTCCTCCGCAACATGTCCACGCGATCTGGAGGGGGTGCCCTCACGGCGCTGTTAATTCCATAAAATCGTACTCCAATCTCTGATACGTGTAATACCAAGATCGATAAATAGTCGATTAGAGCATGAGGAGACATCCAGCGGAACCAGGTGAAGCCGATGAAGTGGCCAGATCGGCGCAATCTTCTTGATGCGATCTCCGACGAGCACGGTTGTGGCATCGACAAAACCAGCCAGTACTCAATCGGAAGACGGCGACCACCAGCACCAGGGCGTCAACCTCTCCTACAACGAAGCCGCCGACAGCTGTTACATGCCCGTGCGGTGCTCATGGATCTGGAGCACCATAGACCGGTAAACTTAATCCCCCACGGCAAAATCCTTCATAGTCGCTGGTGACCTACTGACCTGCACCTACCTGACGGGAATCCCGTAGCAACCTCACAGCTACGAGTGCAACACGTAGTTGCATGTGTTAAGTACGTCCTTTTGCAAATATTTGACATATTTATTGGAGTTATTTAATTGCTATTGATCAATTAATTTTCCATCGGCGCATGACTACATCCAGCCGGATCAGTAGCCGGATCAGCACCATCTTCTGGAAGCGGCATCGACTAAACAGGCAAGTACTCGATCAGAAACCATCAGCTCGAGCGCGTCAACATCTCCTACATGCGAGCTATTTAATCTTTGTTGATGGAGAAGGAAGCGTTGCCATTGTTTCTTTTTAGTTCTCAGCTATTCTACCGAGGGATAGGTAAACATGGCAAGTTGCAGCTATTGGCTGGCGACGTGGTGTACACTAAATTGGAAAACTAAGATCGATGAGGAAACGAGGAAGCAGTGGAGGAAGAGGAGCATGTATGTAGAAGGGAAGACAATGACAGGTCTGCAGTTCTGCACTCTTGTATTTATAGCAATTTACGATCTATTCTGTATTGAGTGTGCTTGATGTAGGAAGCAGAACTGGAGGAAGAGGAGCATGCCTCTAGAAGGGAAGACAACTTGGAATCATGCTGTCATACGGAGGGTTGCACTCTTGCGACGAGTATAATTTTCGTCCTATTCCGCATTAGAGTGTTCTTAACTTAATGCATACTTATATTCGTTTATCCATGGTGGTGAAAAAAATGCTGATATTGAGCACAGGCATGAACCCCCAATGTTCAGTTTTGCCCTCCACTAAAATAGAAGCCAAGAGAAGGTTCTTGGTGTTTTCATTACTTTTGATGGGTAATATTTACAATTTAGTCAGCAATTTTCAGTTCAGGAAGTAGTCTGTTATAATCGTATCCCAGAAATTTATAATTTGCACAGATGTAGACGTGATTGGCTATCCTTGGCCGCCACAATGATGTATATTGTTTTATATGAATTCACTAACTATGGTTAGGAAGAGATCCCGCTGATTTACTTCTTCTTCAAGTCCAGCAATACTCGTGATCTCAAATATGCTTCTCTGCAGTCCATCTCTTGAAAATATTCAGCTCTGTATATACAAAATAGGTAGTGTATCAAGTCTATATATTTTCTCCAAATGAAGAAGCATATACTCCATTCAATCCAAACTTGAAGTCACACTTCAGTTTGTCCTCATAGTGTTAGTCCCTATTAGAGTACCTCCAGTAATCACCATCCGAACGTGCAGGTATATTGTTTATCCTCAAAAACTGAAACCACTCGGTGTGTTTAATTGTCCTTTGATGGGTTTATTCACTGAAGAAAATACATCGCCTCTTCATATTATGTAAAACATATATTCTATCACTGGAGGTTCTGCCATAGATTTGTAACCAACAGAATGAATCAGAAGAAGATCAAGTTCATCTGTCTACACAGTTTTCGCAGGGTCTTCTTTGCTCCTCATTATGTTGCCAATTTTTAGGTTTACACCATATACGGATATCTACTTTCTATGTTCATGTTCGGAAGCCTACATGGAGCCAAGATAGCCTAACCATTCCATGGCTAAGAGGAGCAACTATCAGGTATAGTCAAAATCCAAAAGAGTAACAATTATTTAGATACGTTCTACTACTGGATTACTCGCCCATGACACACAAGGAAATACCTTTATTTTTTCATAAGCTTATGGGCCTTTCCTCTTTATGGCAATGTTTTTAATTAAATTTCTGACCGGTCATTCACCAACACTTCCACACAGGTATATTTCACACAATCTCTCATGTACCATACCATGTTCATATCATTGAATAGAGAAGCTTTCCCTTAGACACCTCGGTAAAGTCGTAACAGTAAAATAATGTTTTTGGTGATAGACCACTCATTTTATGAACACAGAATCTATGATTGAACCTACCTCAGTGCTCACTAAATGATTAGTCTTACTTTGTAGTCTCAAGCGTGTAACATATATATGGAAAAAAATTGCCTCAAAATCTACACCATATGAAGTACTTTGATAGGGCTCTGTAGAGTACTTTGATATGTTCCCTTTTTTCCATAATCATTTGAGATGTTCATCATTGATTTATTATTTTTAAATCCTATTTCACGAACAATTTAAAGCAATTGATTGACCGTTCTGGGTCTGCGGTTATAGTACCATGGAAATGTGGCAAAAAATGGGAAATATCTTAATCCCCTGTGATAATGAATACCTCCTGCTTTGCTCCCGCAAGGGATCAGAGGTGGTTGACATGACTAAAGGTGAAAATGACACTGCCCTCATTCAAGGGCGCTTGAGAAATGATGGCATTTAACCTAAGTAAGTACACCTGGAAGAACAATCCAGGATGCTTATGTAAGTTTAGGGCATGTTTCGGCTTAGGTGCAGTGACATAAGAAATAGAAAAAATGCAGCTCAAAGGGTGAGTACAAGTGAATAATATGCTATAAATTTTTCTTTGTTATAACTTCATGTAGTTTAAAAATATATAGACTGTAAATTCAGAAAAATATACCATCAACATCAGTTGTATGTACCTGATCAAAAGCACTTGTGAGATACGCTGTTAATTAACTAATATTTTCCATCTTTTTATTTAACCACAAAATTTATTGGAGTGTACCAATATTTTCTAGAGCGAGGTTTGTTTGGTAGCACCTTCAATGAATTGAAAGATGCTGCTGGTGCTAAAAAGGGACATTTTACCGGTACTGAAAATCGATCTATAAAGCATAAAGCATTAAATCCACTAGGGCACATGGTTGTACTTAAAATCAACACTTCGGCAGGAACCGGTGTGATGGCAAGAAGTGGAGACGCGTAACCTATTCTTTGCTCACAGAAGTATATACTATTGTTGACAATCATTGTTGGACACAACCACTATGTACCCAACATTTGAACCATCCGTTTTGTTCCGACATCCGTGTGAATCATCCAATTACTAGGTTAAGTTACAAATTTTGGAATCACGGATGGTCATCTCTAAGTTTCAAACTTCATACCTACATACCTTGATCTATTACCAGCATGTATGATTTCCTCAGAATTTTGTGAAACTTGAAAGTACACATTTTTGCATCCTAACAAAAAATGCAGGATTCCTTGTGGGTACGGCCTCCTCTGTTCCTATTGACTGGTGTGTTGAATTCAGATGTGTGTACGCTCTGAAACTCCAATCTATACTACATCAGATATACCTGGAAACAAAAAAAATTGTTCAATGTAAAAAGATGCTAAATATTGGAACACAATTGGTAAGACCAGTGATAGTAGGCACATATTGCTCATTAATTAAGTTGTACAAGAGTTTTTTGCTAGGTCTTATAGTTCTTACAAGTGTGTTTCATCAAGTAGGTAAATGAAGTAGGAAGGACATGGGCAAGGATGGCAAAAAGATGTGCTGCTCACCAGTAGGTTCTGCCTAGCATGGAAAACTAAGTCCATGTGTTGCATCTTTGGAGCACACATTTGATATGATTAGTAGAGCCTTTTATGGTAGAAGTCTTTTTTAATGATTAATGAGGCAAAAATGTAGTTATACATTTTATTATGCTATGAAGAGTTGCATTCTAGGTCATAGTATTTTTAACAAAATTACATAACTAAATTCACACAAAATAACAAAATATTCTGTATATGGTACTAATATTACTAAATATCTTTGAAAAAACAACTCAAGTTGTTGCCCGCGCAATTGCGCGGGCCACTGTGCTAGTTGTGGTTTAAATTAAAAAAAACTATCTCAGCCTCTTTCCCTTAA
Source organism: Puccinellia tenuiflora (assembly GCA_012064385.1). Lineage (NCBI taxonomy): Eukaryota > Viridiplantae > Streptophyta > Magnoliopsida > Poales > Poaceae > Puccinellia > Puccinellia tenuiflora. The sequence goes on from QRDG01001200.1 coordinate 567,220, forward strand.
AAAAAACCGTCTGAGCCTCTCAACGATAAGGCCACATAGTAGTCATCTAAAAATATAAACGGTGAGAGATCCAGCTATCTCTCAGAGTTTAGTGTACGCCAGCCATCCGATCCGCACCCCAGAGCACGTTCACGTCATCCGTTCGCGTCTGTTATTTTTCGCTTGAAAGGGTATTTTCTGAGGAAACGATTATTTTTTGTTCATATGTGACTGGCCCTTGGTTTTCCTTTCGTTTGTATCAAAAAAAATTGGGAACTTATTAAACATGACTATATGGCTTTAGTGAGGAAGTTTGAGCGTGGAATATTTGATGCATTTCACACTAACTATTCAATCGTTACGTTGACACCGAAGGAATCAGATGCAAATATCATGAAAACTTTTGAGCCTATCAATCTTTGTAATTGTAGCATGAACGGAATAACAAAAACAATAAACGAACATGCTTGGTCCTGTAGCAGTTAGATTGATCTCATCTAACCGGATCGTCTTTTCGAAAGGTAGATATATTTTTTACTTTCTCAAGAATTCTCCATGAAATTCATAGGTCTCATTTCGCCAATCCATCTCTAAAACTAGACTACGAGAAAGCGTATGATATAATTAATTGCAAATTTTTGGGATGAAATGTTCGCACCTAGGGGTTTTGGTGTGTTGTTAAGAACTTGGGTTTATAGAGGCGATCAATAAGAAAAAATAGAAAACCTAGCCTCCCGGGTCGCTCTCCGCGACTCCGGAGGTGCCGCCACTGTCGTGGTGGGCTGCACGGCATATCCATCAGAGATGGAAAGAAGTATGGGGCAGGCGACGATGGATGCTCGCGCGGGATTGGGTAACAAGCACGCAAACACACACGAGTTACCCAGGTTCAGGGCCCTCTTGTGGAGGTAACACCCCTACGTCCTGCTCTTCTTGTTCTTATTGCTTGATCATAAGATGCGGGCTACAAAGTGCTCCTTGAGCTGTATTCGGGTGGCAGCCGGCTGGGAGTCCTAGCCGGCTGGAGGTTGAAGATGATGCAATCTGCTACCTGTCTGTTCTGGTTGCCCTCCCCACGCAGGAGGCTTTAGCCCGCTTTATATAGGCAGCGGGCTAGGGTTTTAGGTTACAAGGATTTTACAGGTCTGTCCCTATGACATCATCTACTTTCTGGCCGGCTAGAGCTCGTTGCCATGATTCTGCACAGGAGATGCCCGACAGGATGTACTGTTCACCAGGAGCGGTTATACGGGCCTGGCCCACCCGTACGGAGCTGTCGGTCGGTGCGTCCGGCTCCAGCCCAGCCGGTCGCCTGTGTCCGGGTAGACGTAGGCGGCTTGATTCAGCCGGCTGGTTCCAGGCGACACTACGCAGCCGGCACTTATTCAACCGGCCTGTGGAATTCTGAAGGAATGGACCTCTTTGGGATATCCGGGGTTCATATCCCCGACACTAGCCCCCGAGATCCTGGAGTCTTGTTAGCTTGCTGGGAAGACTTTACGATCTTCCCCTTTGTCTTGGCCGTTGTGGTTGAAATGTCGAGGTTGGAGATAGGGCCGGCTGAAATTGGAGCCGGGTGAAGCTGAAACTTGTGCGCGGGGAAAGCTCCGCGGGCATCCCTGATCTTGGCTGCGTATTGTCGAAGTTGTCGTTGACTTGTTCGGCTGCCACTACTAGGAAACTAGCTATAGGTGGATATATATTCTGTGGCGCACTAAAGTAGCCGTGCGCCACAGAATATATTCTGTGGCGCAGAAATCCCCCCCTTTCTGCGGCGCATATCTAACAGATGCGCCACTGAAATATCTTATTTTGTGGCGCACCCGTGTCCATGCGCCACAGATAACTAGTGGGCCCCACAACCAACGGCTGGATTGCAGCCTACTCCACATTTTCTGTGGCGCATGGCGAAGGATGCGCCACAAAAATATGTGTTTCTGTGGCGCATCTGGACCCATGCGCCACAGAAATATGGGTGGTCCCCGCCCCAAAAAATTGAGTGAGCCATTTCTGTGGCGCATGGAAGAGATGCGCCACAGACATGACACTTTCTGTGGCGCATCCTGCTCTATGCGCCACAGAATTTAAATATAGAACACAAACACATTTTAAAGAAATTAAAGACTTTTTTGTGTATCAAAATATGTATGCTCTACTAAAATATGTGTGTTCTAGCTACTATATATTATATAGCATGTGTGTGTGTGAGACAAGAATATATATATATACCATGAATAAAATATGTGTGGTCTACTAAGAATTGTGTATATATTCGTCTTTAATTTCTTTAAAATGTGTTTGTGTTCTATATTTAAATTTAACCAACGATTTTTTTATTTCAATATAACCAAAAATGTTTTTTTAAAGCATAACAAATGTGTTTGTGTTCTATATTTCAATTTAACCAAAAAAAATTTGTGTAAATTTAAATATAGAACACAAACACATTTTAAAGAAATTAAAAACTTTTTTGTGTATTAAAATATGTGTGGTCTACTAAAATATGTGTGTTCTAGCTACTATATATTATATACCATGTGTGTGTGTGAGAGACAAGAATATATATATATATACCATGAATAAAATATGTGTGGTCTACTAACAATTGTGTGTATATTCATCTTTAATTTCTTTAAAATGTGTGTATGTTCTTTCTTTCAATATAACCAAATTTTTTTAAGAATAACAAATGTGTTTGTTTTCTATATTTAAATTTAACCAAAAAATTAAAAGAATTTTTTTTGGGACAGTCAGGATTCGAACAAGGCTGTCACCCAACAACAAAGTGCAGCAAATCACTGGGCTGTGTGTGTACTGGTGTCATATTACAGCAAAACGCTTATTTTAAATATGAGGCCACATAATTCTGTGGCGCATCCTTGCTGGCATGCGCCACAGAATATGCCATTTTTGTGGCGCACCCACGAGGGGTGCGCCACAGAATCTCAATATTCTGTGGCGCATGCCAGCAAGGATGCGCCACAGAATTACCTTTCCCCACTTACATGTGGGGCCCGCCCGCGCCTCTCCATCACTTAGCAATTTCACCACCGCGCGCACTCTGCAACGCCGCCCTCTACAACTCGCCGCCGCACCCCAACTCGTTCGCCGTCGACCGCCGCCGGCCGCCGGAGGACACGCGCGCCCATCCCCGCCTCCAACTCGCCGCCGCCGGCTGCCGATACTCCGATCGTCCCCGTCCTCTGCAACTCGCGCGCGCCTCTGCAACTCGCCGCGCCCCGCGTCCACGCCCGACGCCCGCCCCGGACGGCCTCGCAGGTTCCTCCCTCCTCCCTCCTCCTCCCTCCTCTCGCCCTGCGCCCTCCTCCCTCCTCCCTCCCTGCCATCTTCCTCCTCCTCCCTCCTCTCCATGGAACATGCACTCTAGGTGCTTGTGGAAATGCCCAAACCGAGACATTTTGAACATGTTAGTGTCAGCTTAAGTCCTCAAATTTGCAGCTCCATTCTGTTTCTCTAATCGAGCATATTCAAATTTGCAAAAATTGGAGATGAAAAATTGGAGATAAAAAATTTGCTAAGTGTTAAATGGTCACTGTTTAAACATACCTTTAAAACTGACGTGAATTAAGGTGCTAGAAATTTTCAAAAAACTATTTTTGAGCTTTATCATGATGTAATAATGTAGTGCAATAGATCCATGAAGGTACATTGTAAATAGGATCAACATTTCATAATTTTGTAAGCCTCCAAATTTGGTACTTTTTAACTGTCTTGAAGATGCTTAAATATATTGACGCAAGCTTAAATATTAGTTGCTGGCTGCTTAATTAACTCACAGTATGTTACTTGAATGTGTAGCAGGTGTCCTAAGCGCTAGCTGCTGTGTGGTGGTGATCGAGAAGGACCTCGACGCTTGTTCAATTTCAGGTGAGATGGTGGTGGTGGATGTGTGTGATGCATGGTGGTGAATGCATGTCTGATGTTGGTGGTGGATGTGTGTGATGGTGGTGGTGGTATGTGTGGTGGTGGTGAATGCATATGTGTGATGGTGATGGTGGATGTGTGTGATGGTGGTGGTGGTATGTGTGGTGGTGGTGAATGCATATGTGTGATGGTGATGGTGGATGTGGTGTGCTGCATGTGTTGAATGTGTGCCCTAGAGGCCTTTTGTGAAATGCTTGCAGGTACCCCGAGAGGCCCTTGAGATTGCCGGAACGTTGATTAACTTCCGTTCCGGCAAATTCGGGTACTCCATATGTCCCTTAGGTCATGCCGAAATTTTTCGTGAATTTTGGCATGACTGCTAAAAAAGGGACATATGGGGTATTGCGACTAATGCATGGGCCGGGGTATCCTAGTAATTAATTAATTGATTTTTTTCTTATATTTCTGTTGTACTAACTTTTTGCCTTTTTTTAATTAAGTGCAAACATGTCGGACTCCGCGGGCCCTTCTAAGAAGATGAGCGTCGAAGAAATAGCTAGAGACGCCAACAAGTCGTTCTGGGAAGCGTCCCAAGAGTTGGAGGAGGCCGCCGCCGCTGGAGCTGCTAGTGGCGACCGTGCCGACGATGAGCAAGACGCCCTGGAGGGCGACAACGCCGAAACCACCGATGGCGGCGACCACACGGATGGTGGTGTCGACCCGACCGCTCCAAAGCAGAAGAAGGAAAGGAGGAATAGGACACCTCAAGTGCTCGCCAACGTCACAGACCATTTCACCGAGGTCACGCCAAGTGGCCTACCAGTGGCGCCTAAGGCCACTGCCAAAGGGTACAGCATGCAACTAGGGTGCATCCTCCGGGAAAGCGTGTCCATCAACACGAAGGACATCAGAAGCACGACCAAGGCTTTGCGCGACGTCCTCCTCCAGAAGCTTCACCAACGGTACACGTTCCCAGAGCCGTTCAACAAAAAGGTGGACAGTTTAGCCATCTCAAAGATGAGCACCGCCTTGAGCAGCTGGAAACACCGGGTGAAGCGGAAGCTTGAGAAGGGTCTCAGCTGGGAGAAGATAAAAGCCAAAGAGCCGATGCTCGACCAAGAAGAGTTTGAGGAATTCAAGTTGTCCTTAAGAACCGAGGAGGCTAAAAAATGGACTGTAACATCCCAAATTTAAAATAAGAATTAACGAGACCCAAAATTCAGAACCAACAAAAACTTTTTCAAATTACTTCACTATTGATTGTGTTTTCCTATTTATTGTTCTGTTTGACCTTGTGTGACTTGTTGTTTATGTTGTTTGACTAGTAAATATTAATCCAAGAACCCAGCCCAAGTAAAAATATATTAAACTTGGTGCTCATGTTATGACAAGAGTAGATTCCATATGTCTTTTCCAATCTTATTTTGGCCAAAGTCTATTCCAATGATGTTTGATATCAGCAACAAATAAAATACCCTTTAGTTGGGAAAGTAAAAGTATTTCCAAAATTATGTTCTCCCCAAAAATATGGAGATCTATATGTTATCTCCTACCTATTGTCAACCATGATATTTCGCATGTATATGCAACTCCCATTTTATAAACTCTGATTTCCACTCCATTTGAAAATAACCCTAGTGGGAAATATATTACCCCACATATTTTTCTTTATCAAACCCTTTTGAAAACTATTAAGTGGTCAGTTGAGATATTCTTTAAACATCATTTTGTCATAGTTGAGTGTGATCATTTTTACCAGATAGTATTGTAATTATGGAAATGGTGGTGTAATTAATTCATGTGGTTGGAATTGTGTGGTCATGGTTGTGAAGTAAATATTGTTGTGTTTTGATGTGTGTGTTTGCTAAATAAAATTATGAAGAAAGGAAAAGAAACTAAATCAAAACATCAACGCATAAAATCATGTGACAAGTGACAAACAAATTCCTCCAAGTAAGAAATTAAGTTCCTTCCAAATAAAATTCAGTGGAGTGACATTTAATCACTCTCAATTTTATTCCTACCCTTTTCCCTCTCAAAATATATTTCCAAAAAAAAATCTTAAATTTAAAATTCTATTTCTTTCTTTATCCTTTTTAAATCACAAAATGTGCCATGTTGCACTTGTGCAAAAATTCCCAAAACAGCACAACAAATACCGGTAAACATATGTGAAGCAAACTATGAAAATGAATTTCAAAAATTCGAATTAAATTTTGGTTCAAGCATTCTGTCGAACAGGTGGTGAGCACCACCCTGTTCTTCCTAAACTAAGAAATTCGACTCCGAATTCGAGCTCAAATTGGTGCAATCCCGCACCAATTCGGCCCCCCTCTCACCCCACCGAGCTATGCCACGCATCAAAGAGCACTGGAGGCAGACCAATTTGGTCGCGCCATTCACCATCGCCAGGGAGCAGAGCTCCTGTCACCACGCCACGGTGCTCCTCGCTTCCGTGCTTCGCGCGGCCGTGTCCCGTGTCCCCTCTCGCTCTCCCAGGCCCCCCTCTTCCCTGCCGCGCGTCTCTCTCTCCCTCCGGAACACAACGCGGCCCCCGCCCCCAGCACCCTGGAGCACCCGCGCCACTCCCGCTCTCCCGCGCCAGCACGTCACCCTGCTGCCCCTCGCACCCGCGGACACCGACCCGACACACAATTGCCTCTCTCCCCAACGCAACGATGCGCGCCTCCCGCGTCGGCTGCGCCATGGTCGCCTGCACGTTCCCACGCCCCCTCTGCACCTCTGGCCTCGCCACCGCACCCACGGACGCGGATGCGTGACGTGGTTGACACCACCATTGCGTCGCCGCCGTCCTGTGCCTCACCGAAAACCTACCCGACGTCGAGCACCTCGCCTGCGCACTGGACCCGACCGCCTTAATCTCCAGTTCGACCCTTGCTCGACCTACGCCGCCCCCTAGACGTAACTATGCATGTGGTGGGCAATGCCGCACCGTCCAGCCCGAAGATGGCGGGATTTGGTCGCCGATTCTCACCCCCACCGCGCCGGACCCCCACAGCCACCGAGACTCCCTCCACCGCTATAAACGACCACCCGAGCCAGCCTCTAAGCCTCGCACCACCCCACTCCACCCTCCCTCACTCACCACTCGCCCACTGCACCACCAGAAGGACCGCAGCACACCTCTGCCACTGCCAGGCCGAGGAGTTCGTGCTCCGCCGCTGTGAAGGTCGACCACGGCCCCGCTGCCGTGCTACTCTTCTTCCTCTCTCTCGTTTTCTCTCTCTCGCTCCGTTCCTTTCCTCCCTCATCAACCTCTCACGCACACGCCCACTCCCCTGTCCAGGTATCGTCCAGGAGTTCACTGGCGAGGACCTTTGGACCGAGACCATCGCGACACTGCCGCCGTCAACCAGGACCGTCCCAGCACCTACGACTCCGCCCGCCAGCTGCCCCGACCCTCCGCCGCTGAATCCCACCGTCGCCGCCGCCCACGGACCCCTCTAGGTGAGCAATTTTGCCCACCACCATCGCCGGCAGCACGGTGGTGCCGCCGATTTCACATCGTCACTGATGCTTGTCTCCAGAGCCGTTGGATCTTGATCCAACGGCAACGTACCGATTCGTTTAGATTCAATTTAAATTCAAATCCTGAAAAAAAATGGTACTGGACCTATCATTAAACCACAATATCTCGAGATCTACTCATCCAAATAAATCAAACCAAAATCTCCTGGATAGCTTATGAAATTATCTAACCAACAAAACTAGTTTCACCCTGTTTAGACTAATATTTAATGAGTAGTATTAAAAATTCCATAGAAGGTATAAAACACCAATTTAATTGTTTCTGGATCCTTGTTAGTTCAAATGACCTGAATCCAACTTTGTTAGCTTGGTAATGTAAAACCCTAGCTGCCTTTAAATTGCAAAAATTGTTGGAGCCACAGGATTTAAATAGATTCAAAACTCCTAGTTGAACACCTTCGGTACCATTTACTTTATAACATGTGACTTAAATGTTCAAATGGCATGGGACAAATTTTGTTAGATCTGTAAGTTGATTGTCTAGCTACCCTAAAAATCTCATGATTTTAGGAATAACAGAAAATAAGATAGAGCCAAAACTTGACATAATGGGCTCCTGTATTGAATCATTTATTCCTGCCAAAATAATAATTGAAATGAACCAAATCCAATTTTGCTAGATCACATTTATTCATATCTAGATACCTCTAAAAGGATTTAATTTTTGTGGTCAACATACCTTAGGCAGTAGCACAAACTTGAATATTGACCTTCTGTAATAGAACAAGTGTGAAGGAAAATTAATAACTCTAAATGAATCAAATCCAATTGTATTGCCTTCTAAATATCAGTAGCTAACTATAGAACTTTAATTTGTATCTTTGTGACCAACAGAACAAAAGTTATGTAATTAAACATGAAACCCTTGTTTCTGCCATAATTGTGACACATTTAAATAATGGTTAATTAAATCAAATTGAAATCAAATTGTGTTGCTTTGTGAGTGCAGTAGCTATGTGTGATGTATGATGATTGTGATGTGATGCTTGCTTGCCTATGTCGGCACAGTGGAAACCAGGGTACCACGGGCCGGCCTGCCAGGGCCCACAAGATTCTTTGGATGATTTTCGCTAAGGACCAGGCTCTCCAAGCCTGGCGAGCTTCGCGAGTTTTGCCCCCCTCGCGAAGGGTTTTTTCCCTCGCCAAGGGTTCTTTCCCTCGGCGAGGGATCGCTCCTCGACAAGGCGTCTCCGACGGCGCCCGCAATTCTGCCAAGGACCAAACCGAAGGGCTTGGCGAGGCTTTTCGCCTCGCGAAGCGCTTTCTTCGTGAAGCCATCTCTGCCCCCGCGGCAGAGCGCACATGGGCTCTGCGCCGTGTGCAGAGTGACGCGCGTGCCTACGCGCGATGACGACAACGCCGCAGTTGCCATTTCCATGTATAAAGCGGTCAACAAAGCGGAGCCAAGCAAAGCGGACAATGAGTATTGCCTCTTTGGTGACAAGGGAACAGTCTGCAACTACGCTCCAAAGACGACGTCACTGTGGGTCACCTCCCACCTCGGCAAGCGCCAGCCCGCTGTCCAGCTGGTCGGTGCCCCTTTTCAGCTTTGGTGACGCCGTTCCCCTGCCGTGGACCGCGTCCACGAGCTTTACCTTTATGGTAGACCTCACCTTTATGGTGCACCGCGCCTCCTCCTTCGTCGCCATGTGGTAGCCCTTCCCGCCCAAATGTTTGGGCAGAAGAGGCCCAGGGCGCCTATAAAAGGAGGGGGAGCACGCCCTAGCAAGGGGTTCGATTCCTGGTTCGATCTTCGGTTGGTGCAATCCTACTAGACAAAACCCTAGATCTGAAGACTAGCAAGTAGCCATTGTTAGCCACCTCGAGCTCGACAAGCTCTCCTTGTACTGTAAAACTCTCCAAGCAGTGCAATACATAGAAGCAGGACGTAGGGGTTTTACCTCCACAAGAGGGCCCTGAACCTGGGTAATACCTTGTGTCAATCTCTGCAGTGTCGTCCGCAGCGAGCCTGACGAGCACCGTCGCCGGAGCATGTTGTGGACTGTTTGACTCCGTGTTCAGCCCCTTACACGATACCTTGGAGACACCCCTAGTTCCTGGGGACAATCTCCGACAGCCTAGTCTTAGTGATTGTTTGCTTGTATTGTTTATCGATTAGACGAGAACATTGTCGGAGCCTACGAGGAGGGAGATTACTTCGAGCAGCAGGAACCCGAGCACTTTGTTGAGCAAGGCAAGCTACTTCACTGAGCTTGCATTTATATTCATCTATTTTGATAACCTGAAATATTCAAGAGTAGCGATGATTTTAAAAACCTTTTTTTTACAAAGATATGAAAAACTATTTTGCCACCCTATGTAGAACTATAGAGTAGATATGTAAAACTATAGGATGGGAAAATATGGTTTATTCAAAACTCCTTTTTAAAGTACCTAGTGGTTATGACATGCCGAATGGTCGGTGTTGAAATGGAGAAATGGTGAATGGTGATGTTTATGAAAAATGCACATTGTGTCCTAGTACTATGACGACCAGCCAATAACCTGTGCGACCACATCTACCCAAATATGGGAACGGGCGTAGTCATATAATTTGCTCGTGTTAGTACTGGATACCTCATCGACGGAGACGGCTCCGTTATGCATGAGGGGATGAGCATGGCGACTCTAACCCCTGACCTGGGTCCCGGCAATATGTTGGCTTGCGGGATTGAAGAGATTACTCGCCGGGCAAAACTACGAGTCCTTACATCTAGGTTCCTCGACGGGGGATCCTGTACTAGGTGTTGAAGGAATGGTGAATTCGTAAGGGCAGGGTCCTATACTAGCATGAGCAAAGGAAAGGCTATGGCCGGTGGCTCAACTTTGCATACACCTTGTATGGCGGGACGTGGCTGACACGATGAGTTACCGGATGGGTGTGGGAAAAGCGTGCTACCTCTGCAGAGGGTAAAACTATTCGAATAGCCGAGTCCTCGGATATGGACAGTTGGAGGCTGTCCTAGGCCTATGTGCAAAGTTTTGGAAATGATTTGAGTTTTGGAAAGAGAAAATGAAGTGGAGTATGTCTTATGCAACTATGCCAAGGTGCTGGCATGAGTTGTCGGAAATAAATGGACCATGATGAGACATGGTCGGGAAAAAGGAGGAGTTTTGGAGAAATAAACAAAATGGTGATTTTCCGGGAAAATAAAAAAATGTTTTTAAAACGGGACTTCTTACCTTTTCAACAAACCTCTATTTTCGGGAAAAACGTTTTAAAAGAGAAACTCCTTACAAAGAAAGTTTTATGGGAAAAAGATCTAAAAGCCTTCTTTTCGTTTTCCTTAACAAAGGCTATAGATGTTTTGAAAAATATACAAGGGTATTGAAAAGTTATAAAAATCTCTCTCATTTTTCTTCAACAAAAGTCATAGAGTTTCAGACAAAGTTTTATTAAACAAAAAGTCTATCCTTCTTCTCAATAAGGACAGAGTTTTCAAAGCAAACAAAGTTTTACTCAAACTATAAAAGTGTAGTGCATGCTCATTCGGGGGTAGTTTGCGAGTACAATTCCCATTGTACTCATATTGGTTTCGTCCCTGGCTATTGTCTTAGCCAGATTTTAAAGAAGAGCAGCTTGAAGAAGGAGACGGAAATGACGTCAATGCGAACTAGGGCGCTTCCCAGTCAGTTGCCTGTAGGGTTAAGGCGAATGACTTGGGCTCCACGTTGTTTGGTGATTTCCGCTGCAAGTACCTATTGAAGAGTATGACTTTAGTCAAGTAAGTAAATTCCTTCGGTATTTATGGATTTTCTTTGATTACCAGTTTGATTGTGCTCAGCGACACACTGATCATGGGATCGCTGATGTAGGCACAAGGGTATTTCGGACTGCTAGTCCGGGGTCCCCACAGACTTGGTATCAGAGCCATCCTGACTGTAGGAGACCTTAGTTAGCATGGACGTTAGTTTGGAAAGCAAATGTTTTTGATAAAAATATATTACTACCAAAATATATTTTCTATCTAGAGAAGTCCTAAAAATGGCTTCGCTCTTCTCATCTCCTCACATATTTCAACGTCTTACCCCTCTATTTTAAGATTTTCTAAGGAATCTTCTATTATCTTACCTTCATTCAAAACCTACATATATACTCGACGATGAACCCAAGTGAGACCTAACTGACTAATAGCCAGAAGGAGAAGAAGGTTCCATCCCAAATCCTCGACATTCAACCTCAGGGTGGTTGATTTGCAAATGCCAAGATCGTCAATGTCAACAAGGAAAGAGACCTCCGAAGACCTCAGTTCAACGTCAACAATTCTACCCAAGTTGCCACTTCAACGATCTCAACTTCTCCAGCTGAAGACTAAGACGATAAAATGAAGACTTCACCACCCATGTTTAACAACGACCCATAGGAAAACTTATGATAGGAACCTTGGTTACCCCGACTACCACGAGTTTTAGGCGTCTGTTGGTACTAGACGTACCTTGTGTGAACTCTGCTTGTGTGTTGTTTGTGAGATGGAAAAAGGAGTTTTATAAAAAGAAAAGTTTGGTTTCCTTTTTGCCACAAAAAAAATCTTTTGCCAAGGAAAATCTTTCTAAAATAATTTTCCCTCTCATCTAAACCATCTCTCGTTAAGATCTGGCAGTTCCGTAATATACAAAAGACCCCCGATCCTTAGCCAAAAAGCCAGAAATTTTTGTGTAACCTAACTGACAAGTTAGACAATGGAATTCATGCACCATCTGGAGCAGGTGCGTCAAGATCTTGAAGGAAACTGCAATTGTACACCAACCTCGTGAAGGCACGAGCCCCACCTCACAAAATTAACTTGTGAAATTTCAAGAATACTACACTAACTTATCGTATCTAACCTTAGTTTAACAACTGACTCAAGTCCATGATAGTGCCAACTAATCTTCTAGGACCACAAACCTTGACGTGGAACGAGGACCTAAGGAGACTCATTTAGAATGGGTAACTAGAGGAACTCAAGGAGTGCATCAGAGTTACTATGAAGATTCGAGCTCAGAGACCGACGGTAATGATGGGTTTCAAAGAGGATCATGTACCTACCCGTTTGACGATCAGTTAGTGGCACCTTAATCCCTTGCGCTAACCTTGCTAGGGTTGACCCACCCAAATTTGTCCCATGAAATAAAACTAACTCCTACCTATCACCGCAAACTTGGGAAAGATGGATGAGAACCCTAGCCTGCCGCTGATTTTCTGAAGATTATACGAAGCCTCAAGCACAAGATTCATCCAAGGGAGATCGCCACCAACAAACCCGAAGGAAACCAACTTAAAGATCGTCAACACGAAGTTACCCCAGGAGAAAGGACGCCATCGATGTCATCTGCCGAACAAAAATCTCAGTTCAACACGGCTCAACTAGTCGGAACAAGAAAGACAAAGGTACCTGTTTGGAAAACAACTGGTGTGAAGATTCTTCACTAACTTTTGTGTTCTAAAGTCCATTAAGCCGTGACTTTTTGAACAAGCTTACCGAATTCTAGACTAACATCTAGCACCAGTTTGTGACAGTACTAACTGGCCCTTATCTGACCACAAGTTTTGACAAAAAGAGAGGTGATATAGAAAGAATCACATATAGTTGGTAGTGAGAAGATCGCCATCATCAAGACAGAAGTCGACCAACATTGAAGACCATCTGCGCATAATTGAACCCAGAAGCAAGCGCCATCAACGTTACCTATCGATCAATCATCCTTTTCAACTGGCCTCGATCAATCAAACCGAAGGAAGATTCAAGGAAACACGAACATCGACCACTGGCATGAAGCTCTTTTTCTAACTTATTAGGCTAAATGCGAACACGACCCTTGTACCCACATCGAACAGCAGACCAAACCACTTACCTTTAGGGTCCTTGTACTGACTTTTAGATTCCTCTGGAAGCTCAATAATCTAGGTTGTACTTCTTCAGATTCTTGCCAACGCTTCATGAAGCTCAAGAACCAAGGAAGTCAGCAATGAATTTCCTCCTTTACTCAGCTAAAGAAGGACAAGCATGAAGACAAATAACCAGCGGATACCCAGAAGAACCAAACGACGGAAGCACCTGCGGTGGACAACGTCAACCACCAAGCAAGTTTAGACGCCCTTAGCAGTTGTTAACATCCTTCATCTACCTAGAAAACCGAAGAGAGTTGAGTACGCAGACTCGACGCAACCTGAAAACCACACGTCCCCATCTACGACCCCTGTAAGGAGAAAAGGGTACAAAATGATATCTGCACCGACACCAAGCACCAAGGAGTGGCAACCGAGACGAAGATCATCAAGAAGAATAATGCCTCCAAGTCAACTCCAGCTGCAAACTTCAGCAAGACCGATTAAAAACCCCTTTTTAAGGGGGGAAGACCAGCAATAGGTAGACCAGAAAGTGGTAATGGTTAGTTCCTTGCGCCTCAGCCTCGTAGAAACTGGAAACAACCAACCAAGACTATCCATCAGCATCGATCGTCAAGTCAACCCTATCATCCAGGATCTAAACCCATCAGAGAAAATTATCTACGAGGAACGACCTCGCAACATCAATTTGTCAATATCTCATCTGGTGATCTCACTGAAGAAGCAATGACCTCGGAAGAATAGTCAGCCCAAAACCCGTGCCCTCGTACTCCCCCATACCCCGGGCAAAATCTCGGGACGAGATTTATTTTAAGGGGGAAGGATTTGTAACATCCCAAATTTAAAATAAGAATTAACGAGACCCAAAATTCAGAACCAACAAAAACTTTTTCAAATTACTTCACTATTGATTGTGTTTTCCTATTTATTGTTCTGTTTGACCTTGTGTGACTTGTTGTTTATGTTGTTTGACTAGTAAATATTAATCCAAGAACCCAGCCCAAGTAAAAATATATTAAACTTGGTGCTCATGTTATGACAAGAGTAGATTCCATATGTCTTTTCCAATCTTATTTTGGCCAAAGTCTATTCCAATGATGTTTGATATCAACAACAAATAAAATACCCTTTAGTTGGGAAAGTAAAAGTATTTCCAAAATTATGTTCTCCCCAAAATATGGAGATCTATATGTTATCTCCTACCTATTGTCAACCATGATATTTCGCATGTATATGCAACTCCCATTTTATAAACTCTGATTTCCACTCCATTTGAAAATAACCCTAGTGGGAAATATATTACCCACATATTTTTCTTTATCAAACCCTTTTGAAAACTATTAAGTGGTCAGTTGAGATATTCTTTAAACATCATTTTGTCATAGTTGAGTGTGATCATTTTTACCAGATAGTATTGTAATTATGGAAATGGTGGTGTGATTAATTCATGTGGTTGGAATTGTGTGGTCATGGTTGTGAAGTGAATATTGTTGTGTTTTGATGTGTGTGTTTGCTAAATAAAATTATGAAGAAAGGAAAAGAAACTAAATCAAAACATCAACACATAAAATCATGTGACAAGTGACAAACAAATTCCTCCAAGTGAGAAATTAAGTTCCTTCCAAATAAAATTCAGTGGAGTGACATTTAATCACTCTCAATTTTATTCCTACCCTTTTCCCTCTCAAAATATATTTCCAAAAAAAAAAATCTTAAATTTAAAATTCTATTTCTTTCTTTATCCTTTTTAAATCACAAAATGTGCCATGTTGCACTTGTGCAAAAATTCCCAAAACAGCACAACAAATAATGGTAAACATATGTGAAGCAAACTATGAAAATGAATTTCAAAAATTCGAATTAAATTTTGGTTCAAGCATTCTGTCGAACAGGTGGTGAGCACCACCCTGTTCTTCCTAAACTAAGAAATTCGACTCCGAATTCGAGCTCAAATTGGTGCAATCCCGCACCAATTCGGCCCCCCCTCTCACCCCTCTCACCCCACCGAACTATGCCACGCATCAAAGAGCACTGGAGACAGACCAATTTGGTCGCGCCATTCACCATCGCCAGGGAGCAGAGCTCCTGTCACCACGCCACGGTGCTCCTCGCTCCCGTGCTTCGCGCGGCCGTGTCCCGCATCCCCTCTCGCTCTCCCAGGCCCCCCTCTTCCCTGCGCACGTCTCTCTCTCCCTCCGGAACACAACGCGGCCCCCCCAGCACCCTGGAGCACCCGCGCCGCTCCCGCTCTCCCGCGCCAGCACGTCACCCTGCTGCCCCTCGCACCCGCGGACACCGACCCGACACACAATTGCCTCTCTCCCCAACGCAACGATGCGCGCCGCCCGCGTCGACCGCGCCATGGTCGCCTGCACGTTCCCACGCCCCCTCTGCACCTCTGGCCTCGCCACCGCACCCACGGAAGCGGATGCGTGACATGGTTGACACCACCATTGCGTCGCCGCCGTCCTGTGCCTCACCGAAAAACCTACCCGATGTCGAGCACCTTGCCTGCGCACTGGACCCGACCGCCTTAATCTCCAGTTCGACCCTTGCTCGACCTACGCCGCCCCCTAGACGTAGCTATGCATGCGGTCGGCAACGCCGCACCGTCCAGCCCGAAGATGGCGGGATTTGGTCGCCGATTCTCACCCCCCACCGCGCCGGACCCCCACAGCCACCGAGACTCCCTCCGCCGCTATAAAAGGACCACCCGAGCCAGCCTCTAAGCCTCGCACCACCCCACTCCACCCTCCCTCACTCACCACTCGCCCACTGCACCACCAGAAGGACCGCAGCACACCTCTGCCACTGCTAGGCCGAGGAGTTCGTGCTCCGCCGCTGTGAAGGTCGACCACGGCCCCGCTGCCGTGCTACTCTTCTTCCTCTCTCTCGTTTTCTCTCTCTCGCTCCGTTCCTTTCCTCCCTCATCAACCTCTCACGCACACGCCCACTCCCCTGTCCAGGTATCGTCCAGGAGTTCACCGGCGAGGACCTTCGGACCGAGACCATCGCGACACTGCCGCCGTCAACCAGGACCGTCCCAGCACCTGCGACTCCGCCTGGCAGCTGCCCTCGACCCTCCGCCGCTGAATCCCACCGTCGCCGCCGCCCACGGACCCCTCTAGGTGAGCAATTTTGCCCACCACCATCGCCGGCAGCACGGTGGCGCCGCCAATTTCACATCGTCACTGATGCTTGTGTCCAGAGCCGTTGGATCTTGATCCAACGGCAACGTACCGATTCGTTTAGATTCAATTTAAATTCAAATCCTAAACAAAAAGTGGTACTGGACCTATCATTAAACCACAATATCTCGAGATCTACTCATCCAAATAAATCAAGAAAATACTCTCTGGATAGCTTGTCAAAATGTCTATCCAACAAAACTAGTTTCATCCAGTTTAGACTAATATTTAATGAGTAGTATTAAAAATTCCACAGAAGGTATAAAACACCAATTTAATTGTTTCTGGATCCTTGTTAGTTCAAATGACATGAATCCAACTTTGTTAGCTTGGCAATGTGAAACCCTAGCTGCCCCTAAAATCCCAAAATCATTAGAGCCACAGATTTTTAAATAGATTCAAAACTCCCATTTAAACACCTTCTGTACTATTTAGTTATAGCATGTGTTTTAAATACTCAAATGACTTGAGACCAATTTTGTTAGATCTGTAAGTTGATTGTCTAGCTACCCTAAAAATCTCATGATTTTAGGAATAACAGAAAATAAGATAGAGCCAAAACTTGACATAATGGGCTCCTGTATTGAATCATTTGGCTCTGCCAATATATTAATTGAAATGGACCAAATCCAATTTTGCTAGATCACATTTATTCATAGCTAGATACCTCTAAAAGGATTTAATTTTTGTGGTCAACATACCTTAGGCAGTAGCACAAACTTGAATATTGACCTTCTGTAATAGAACAAGTGTGAAGGAAAATTAATAACTCTAAATGAATCAAATCCAATTGTATTGCCTTCTAAATATCATTAGCTAACTATAGAACTTTAATTTGTATTTTTGTGACCAACAGAACAAAAGTTATGTAATTAAACATGAAACCCTTGTTTCTGCCATAATTGTGACACATTTAAATAATGGTTAATTAAATCAAATTGAAATCAAATTGTGTTGCTTTGTGAGTGCAGTAGCTATGTGTGATGTATGATGATTGTGATGTGATGCTTGCTTGCCTAGTCTTAGTGATTGTTTGCTTGTATTGTTTATCGATTAGACGAGAACGTTGCCGGAGCCTACGAGGAGGGAGATTACTTCGAGCAGCAGGAACCCGAGCACTTTGTTGAGCAAGGCAAGCTACTTCACTGAGCTTGCATTTATATTCATCTATTTTGATAACCTGAAATATTCAAGAGTAGCGATGATTTTAAAAACCTTTTTTTTACAAAGATATGAAAAACTATTTTGCCACCCTATGTAGAACTATAGAGTAGATATGTAAAACTATAGGATGGGAAAATATGGTTTATTCCAAACTCCTTTTTAAAGTACCTAGTGGTTATGACATGCCGAATGGTCGGTGTTGAAATGGAGAAATGGTGAATGGTGATGTTTATGAAAAACGCACATTGTGTCTTAGTACTATGACAACCAGCCAATAACCTGTGCGACCACATCTACCCAAATATGGGAACGGGCGTAGTCATATAATTTGCTCGTGTTAGTACTGGATACCTCATCGACGGAGACGGCTCCGTTATGCATGAGGGGATGAGCATGGCGACTCTAACCCCTGACCTGGGTCCCGGCAATATGTTGGCTTGCGGGATTGAAGAGATTACTCACCGGGCAAAACTACGAGTCCTTACATCTAGGTTCCTCGACGGGGGATCCTGTACTAGGTGTTGAAGGAATGGTGAATTCGTAAGGGCAGGGTCCTATACTAGCATGAGCAAAGGAAAGGCTATGGCCGGTGGCTCAACTTCGCATACACCTTGTATGGCGGGACGTGGCTGACACGATGAGTTACCGGATGGGTGTGGGAAAAGCGTGCTACCTCTGCAGAGGGTAAAACTATTCGAATAGCCGAGTCCTCGGATATGGACAGTTGGGAGGCTGTCCTAGGCCTATGTGCAAAGTTTTGGAAACGATTTGAGTTTTGGAAAGAGAAAATGAAGTGGAGTATGTCTTATGCAACTATGCCAAGGTGCTGGCATGAGTTGTCGGAAATAAATGGACCATGATGAGACATGGTCGGGAAAAAGGAGGAGTTTTGGAGAAATAAACAAAATGGTGATTTTCCGGGAAAATAAAAAAATGTTTTTAAAACGGGACTTCTTACCTTTTCAACAAACCTCTATTTTCGGGAAAAACGTTTTAAAAGAGAAACTCCTTACAAAGAAAGTTTTATGGGAAAAAGATCTAAAAGCCTTCTTTTCGTTTTCCTTAACAAAGGCTATAGATGTTTTGAAAAATATACAAGGGTATTGAAAAGTTATAAAAATCTCTCTCATTTTTCTTCAACAAAAGTCATAGAGTTTCAGACAAAGTTTTATTAAACAAAAAGTCTATCCTTCTTCTCAATAAGGACAGAGTTTTCAAAGCAAACAAAGTTTTACTCAAACTATAAAAAGTGTAGTGCATGCTCATTCGGGGGTAGTTTGCGAGTACAATTCCCATTGTACTCATATTGGTTTCGTCCCTGGCTATTGTCTTAGCCAGATTTTAAAGAAGAGCAGCTTGAAGAAGGAGACGGAACTGACGTCAATGCGAACTAGGGCGCTTCCCAGTCAGTTGCCTGTAGGGTTAAGGTGAATGACTTGGGCTCCACGTTGTTTGGTGATTTCCGCTGCAAGTACCTATTGAAGAGTATGACTTCAGTCAAGTAAGTAAATTCCTTCGGTATTTATGGATTTTCTTTGATTACCAGTTTGATTGTGCTCAGCGACACACTGATCATGGGATCGCTGATGTAGGCACAAGGGTATTTCGACTGCTAGTCCGGGGTCCCCACAGACTTGGTATCAGAGCCATCCTGACTGTAGGAGACCTTAGTTAGCATGGACGTTAGTTAGGAAAGCAAATGTTTTGATAAAAATATATTACTACCAAAATGTATTTTCTATCTAGAGAAGTCCTAAAAATGGCTTCGCTCTTCTCATATCCTCACATATTTCAACGTCTTACCCCTCTATTTTAAGATTTTCTAAGGAATCTTCTATTATCTTACCTTCATTCAAAACCTTCATATATACTCGACGATGAACCCAAGTGAGACCTAACTGACTAATAGCCAGAAGGAGAAGAAGGTTCCATCCCAAATCCTCGACATTCAACATCAAGGTGGTTGATTTGCAAATGCCAAGATCATCAATGTCAACAAGGAAAGAGACCTCCGAAGACCTCAGTTCAACGTCAACAATTCTACCCAAGTTGCCACTTCAACGATCTCAACTTCTCCAGCTGAAGACTAAGACGATAAAATGAAGACTTCACCACCCATGTTTAACAACGACCCATAGGAAAACTTATGATAGGAACCTTGGTTACCCCGACTACCACGAGTTTTAGGCGTCTGTTGGTACTAGACGTACCTTGTGTGAACTCTGCTTGTGTGTTGTTTGTGAGATGGAAAAAGGAGTTTTATAAAAAGAAAAGTTTGGTTTCCTTTTTGCCACAAAAAAAAATCTTTTGCCAAGAAAAATCTTTCTAAAATAATTTTCCCTCTCATCTAAACCATCTCTCGTTAAGATCTGGCAGTTCCGTAATATACAAAAGACCCCCGATCCTTAGCCAAAAAGCCGGAAATTTTTTTGTAACCTAACTGACAAGTTAGACAATGGAATTCATGCACCATCTGGAGCAAGTGCGTCAAGATCTTGAAGGAAACTGCAATTGTACACCAACCTCGTGAAGGCACGAGCCCCACCTCACAAAATTAACTTGTGAAATTTCAAGAATACTACACTAACTTATCGTATCTAACCTTAGGTTAACAACTGACTCAAGTCCATGATAGTGCCAACTAATCTTCTAGGACCACAAACCTTGACGTGGAACGAGGACCTAAGGAGACTCATTTAGAATGGGTAACTAGAGGAACTCAAGGAGTGCATCAGAGTTACTATGAAGATTCGAGCTCAGAGACCGACGGTAATGATGGGTTTCAAAGAGGATCATGTACCTACCCGTTTGACGATCAGTTAGTGGCACCTTAATCCCTTGCGCTAACCTTGCTAGGGTTGACCCACCCAAATTTGTCCCATGAAATAAAACTAACTCCTACCTATCACCGCAAACTTGGGAAAGATGGATGAGAACCCTAGCCTGCCGCTGATTTTCTGAAGATTATACGAAGCCTCAAGCACAAGACTCATCCAAGGGAGATCGCCACCAACAAACCCGAAGGAAACCAACTTAAAGATCGTCAACACGAAGTTACCCCAGGAGAAAGGACGCCATCGATGTCATCTGCCGAACAAAAATCTCAGTTCAACACGGCTCAACTAGTCGGAACAAGAAAGACAAAGGTACCTGTTTGGAAAACAACTGGTGTGAAGATTCTTCACTAACTTTTGTGTTCTAAAGTCCATTAAGCCGTGACTTTTTGAACAAGCTTACCGAATTCTAGACTAACATCTAGCACCAGTTTGTGACAGTACTAACTGGCCCTTATCTGACCACAAGTTTGACAAAAAGAGAGGTGATATAGAAAGAATCACATATAGTTGGTAGTGAGAAGATCGCCATCATCAAGACAGAAGTCGACCAACATTGAAGACCATCTGCGCATAATTGAACCCAGAAGCAAGCGCCATCAACGTTACCTATCGATCAATCATCCTTTTCAACTGGCCTCGATCAATCAAACCGAAGGAAGATTCAAGGAAACACGAACATCGACCACTGGCATGAAGCTCTTTTTCTAACTTATTAAGGCTAAATGCGAACACGACCCTTGTACCCTCATCGAACAGCAGACCAAACCACTTACCTTTAGGGTCCTTGTACTGACTTTTAGATTCCTCTGGAAGCTCGATAATCTAGGTTGTACTTCTTCAGATTCTTGCCAACGCTTCATGAAGCTCAAGAACCAAGGAAGTCAGCAATGAATTTCCTCCTTTACTCAGCTAAAGAAGGACAAGCATGAAGACAAATAACCAGCGGATACCCAGAAGAACCAAACGACGGAAGCACCTGCGGTGGACAACGTCAACCACCAAGCAAGTTTAGACGCCCTTAGCAGTTGTTAACATCCTTCATCTACCTAGAAAACCGAAGAGAGTTGAGTACGCAGACTCGACGCAACCTGAAAACCACACGTCCCCATCTACGACCCCTGTAAGGAGAAAAGGGTACAAAATGATATCTGCACCGACACCAAGCACCAAGGAGTGGCAACCGAGACGAAGATCATCAAGAAGAATAATGCCTCCAAGTCAACTCCAGCTGCAAACTTCAGCAAGACCGATTAAAAACCCCTTTTTAAGGGGGGAAGACCAGCAATAGGTAGACCAGAAAGTGGTAATGGTTAGTTCCTTGCGCCTCAGCCTCGTAGAAACTGGAAACAACCAACCAAGACTATCCATCAGCATCGATCGTCAAGTCAACCCTATCATCCAGGATCTAAACCCATCAGAGAAAATTATCTACGAGGAACGACCTCGCAACATCAATTTGTCAATATCTCATCTGGTGATCTCACTGAAGAAGCAATGACCTCGGAAGAATAGTCAGCCCAAAACCCGTGCCCTCGTACTCCCCCGTACCCCGGGCAAAATCTCGGGACGAGATTTATTTTAAGGGGGGAAGGATTTGTAACATCCCAAATTTAAAATAAGAATTAACGAGACCCAAAATTCAGAACCAACAAAAACTTTTTCAAATTACTTCACTATTGATTGTGTTTTCCTATTTATTGTTCTGTTTGACCTTGTGTGACTTGTTGTTTATGTTGTTTGACTAGTAAATATTAATCCAAGAACCCAGCCCAAGTAAAAATATATTAAACTTGGTGCTCATGTTATGACAAGAGTAGATTCCATATGTCTTTTCCAATCTTATTTTGGCCAAAGTCTATTCCAATGATGTTTGATATCAGCAACAAATAAAATACCCTTTAGTTGGGAAAGTAAAAGTATTTCCAAAATTATGTTCTCCCCAAAAATATGGAGATCTATATGTTATCTCCTACCTATTGTCAACCATGATATTTCGCATGTATATGCAACTCCCATTTTATAAACTCTGATTTCCACTCCATTTGAAAATAACCCTAGTGGGAAATATATTACCCCACATATTTTTCTTATCAAACCCTTTTGAAAACTATTAAGTGGTCAGTTGAGATATTCTTTAAACATCATTTTGTCATAGTTGAGTGTGATCATTTTTACCAGATAGTATTGTAATTATGGAAATGGTGGTGTAATTAATTCATGTGGTTGGAATTGTGTGGTCATGGTTGTGAAGTAAATATTGTTGTGTTTTGATGTGTGTGTTTGCTAAATAAAATTATGAAGAAAGGAAAAGAAACTAAATCAAAACATCAACGCATAAAATCATGTGACAAGTGACAAACAAATTCCTCCAAGTAAGAAATTAAGTTCCTTCCAAATAAAATTCAGTGGAGTGACATTTAATCACTCTCTATTTTATTCCTACCCTTTTCCCTCTCAAAATATATTTCCAAAAAAAAAATCTTAAATTTAAACTTCTATTTCTTTCTTTATCCTTTTTAAATCACAAAATGTGCCATGTTGCACTTGTGCAAAAATTCCCAAAACAGCACAACAAATACCGGTAAACATATGTGAAGCAAACTATGAAAATGAATTTCAAAAATTCGAATTAAATTTTGGTTCAAGCATTCTGTCGAACAGGTGGTGAGCACCACCCTGTTCTTCCTAAACTAAGAAATTCGACTCCGAATTCGAGCTCAAATTGGTGCAATCCCGCACCAATTCGGCCCCCCTCTCACCCCTCTCACCCCACCGAGCTATGCCACGCATCAAGAGCACTGGAGGCAGACAATTTGGTCGCGCCATTCACCATCGCCAGGGAGCAGAGCTCCTGTCACCACGCCACGGTGCTCCTCGCTTTCCGTGCTTCGCGCGGCCGTGTCCCGCGTCCCCTCTCGCTCTCCCAGGCCCCCCTCTTCCCTGCCGCGCGTCTCTCTCTCCCTCCGGAACACAACGCGCCCCCCCCCCAGCACCCTGGAGCACCCGCGCCGCTCCCGCTCTCCCGCGCCAGCACGTCACCCTGCTGCCCCTCGCACCCGCGGACACCGACCCGACACACAATTGCCTCTCTCCCCAACGCAACGATGCGCACCGCCCGCGTCGGCCGCGCCATGGTCGCCTGCACGTTCCCACGCCCCCTCTGCACCTCTGGCCTCGCCACCGCACCCACGGACGCGGATGCGTGACGTGGTTGACACCACCATTGCGTCGCCGCCGTCCTGTGCCTCACCAAAAAACCTACCCGACGTCGAGCACCTCGCCTGCGCACTGGACCCGACCGCCTTAATCTCCAGTTCGACCCTTGCTCGACCTACGCCGACCCCTAGACGTAGCTATGCATGTGGTCGGGCAACGCCGCACCGTCCAGCCCGAAGATGGCGGGATTTGGTCGCCGATTCTC
This sequence comes from Puccinellia tenuiflora, assembly GCA_012064385.1. Taxonomy (NCBI): domain Eukaryota; kingdom Viridiplantae; phylum Streptophyta; class Magnoliopsida; order Poales; family Poaceae; genus Puccinellia; species Puccinellia tenuiflora. The sequence goes on from QRDG01001200.1 coordinate 591,073, forward strand.
ACCCCCCACCGCGCCGGACCCCCACAGCCACCGAGACTCCCTCCGCCGTTATAAAAGGACCACCCGAGCCAGCCTCTAAGCCTCGCACCACCCCACTCCACCCTCCCTCACTCACCACTCGCCCACTGCACCACCAGAAGGACCGCAGCACACCTCTGCCACTGCCTAGGCCGAGGAGTTCGTGCTCCGCCGCTGTGAAGGTCGACCACGGCACCGCTGCCGTGCTACTCTTCTTCCTCTCTCTCGTTTTCTCTCTCTCGCTCCGTTCCTTTCCTCCCTCATCAACCTCTCACGCACACGCCCACTCCCCTGTCCAGGTATCGTCCAGGAGTTCACCGGCGAGGACCTTCGGACCGAGACCATCGCGACACTACCGCCGTCAACCAAGGACCATCCCAGCACCTGCGACTCCGCCCGCCAGCTGCCCCGACCCTCCGCCGCTGAATCCCACCGTCGCCGCCGCCCACGGACCCCTCTAGGTGAGCAATTTTGCCCACCACCATCGCCGGCAGCACGGTGGCGCCGCCAATTTCACATCGTCACTGATGCTTGTGTCCAGAGCCGTTGGATCTTGATCCAACGGCAACGTACCGATTCGTTTAGATTCAATTTAAATTCAAATCCTGAAAAAAAATGGTACTGGACCTATCATTAAACCACAATATCTCGAGATCTACTCATCCAAATAAATCAAACCAAAATCTCCTGGATAGCTTATGAAATTATCTAACCAACAAAACTAGTTTCACCCTGTTTAGACTAATATTTAATGAGTAGTATTAAAAATTCCACAGAAGGTATAAAACACCAATTTAATTGTTTCTGGATCCTTGTTAGTTCAAATGACCTGAATCCAACTTTGTTAGCTTGGCAATGTGAAACCCTAGCTGCCCCTAAAATCCCAAAATCATTAGAGCCACAGATTTAAATAGATTCAAAACTCCCATTTAAACACCTTCTGTACTATTTAGTTATAGCATGTGTTTTAAATACTCAAATGACTTGAGACCAATTTTGTTAGATCTGTAAGTTGATTGTCTAGCTACCCTAAAAATCTCATGATTTTAGGAATAACAGAAAATAAGATAGAGCCAAAACTTGACATAATGGGCTCCTGTATTGAATCATTTATTCCTGCCAATATATTAATTGAAATGAACCAAATCCAATTTTGCTAGATCACATTTATTCATAGCTAGATACCTCTAAAAGGATTTAATTTTTGTGGTCAACATACCTTAGGCAGTAGCACAAACTTGAATATTGACCTTCTGTAATAGAACAAGTGTGAAGGAAAATTAATAACTCTAAATGAATCAAATCCAATTGTATTGCCTTCTAAATATCAGTAGCTAACTATAGAACTTTAATTTGTATTTTTGTGACCAACAGAACAAAAGTTATGTAATTAAACATGAAACCCTTGTTTCTGCCATAATTGTGACACATTTAAATAATGGTTAATTAAATCAAATTGAAATCAAATTGTGTTGCTTTGTGAGTGCAGTAGCTATGTGTGATGTATGATGATTGTGATGTGATGCTTGCTTGCCTAGTCTTAGTGATTGTTTGCTTGTATTGTTTATCGATTAGACGAGAACGTTGCCGGAGCCTACGAGGAGGGAGATTACTTCGAGCAGCAGGAACCCGAGCACTTTGTTGAGCAAGGCAAGCTACTTCACTGAGCTTGCATTTATATTCATCTATTTTGATAACCTGAAATATTCAAGAGTAGCGATGATTTTAAAAACCTTTTTTTTACAAAGATATGAAAAACTATTTTGCCACCCTATGTAGAACTATAGAGTAGATATGTAAAACTATAGGATGGGAAAATATGGTTTATTCAAAACTCCTTTTTAAAGTACCTAGTGGTTATGACATGCCGAATGGTCGGTGTTGAAATGGAGAAATGGTGAATGGTGATGTTTATGAAAAATGCACATTGTGTCCTAGTACTATGACGACCAGCCAATAACCTGTGCGACCACATCTACCCAAATATGGGAACGGGCGTAGTCATATAATTTGCTCGTGTTAGTACTGGATACCTCATCGACGGAGACGGCTCCGTTATGCATGAGGGGATGAGCATGGCGACTCTAACCCCTGACCTGGGTCCCGGCAATATGTTGGCTTGCGGGATTGAAGAGATTACTCGCCGGGCAAAACTACGAGTCCTTACATCTAGGTTCCTCGACGGGGGATCCTGTACTAGGTGTTGAAGGAATGGTGAATTCGTAAGGGCAGGGTCCTATACTAGCATGAGCAAAGGAAAGGCTATGGCCGGTGGCTCAACTTCGCATACACCTTGTATGGCGGGACGTGGCTGACACGATGAGTTACCGGATGGGTGTGGGAAAAGCGTGCTACCTCTGCAGAGGGTAAAACTATTCGAATAGCCGAGTCCTCGGATATGGACAGTTGGGAGGCTGTCCTAGGCCTATGTGCAAAGTTTTGGAAACGATTTGAGTTTTGGAAAGAGAAAATGAAGTGGAGTATGTCTTATGCAACTATGCCAAGGTGCTGGCATGAGTTGTCGGAAATAAATGGACCATGATGAGACATGGTCGGGAAAAAGGAGGAGTTTTGGAGAAATAAACAAAATGGTGATTTTCCGGGAAAATAAAAAAATGTTTTTAAACGGGACTTCTTACCTTTTCAACAAACCTCTATTTTCGGGAAAAACGTTTTAAAAGAGAAACTCCTTACAAAGAAAGTTTTATGGGAAAAAGATCTAAAAGCCTTCTTTTCGTTTTCCTTAACAAAGGCTATAGATGTTTTGAAAAATATACAAGGGTATTGAAAAGTTATAAAAATCTCTCTCATTTTTCTTCAACAAAAGTCATAGAGTTTCAGACAAAGTTTTATTAAACAAAAAGTCTATCCTTCTTCTCAATAAGGACAGAGTTTTCAAAGCAAACAAAGTTTTACTCAAACTATAAAAAGTGTAATGCATGCTCATTCGGGGGTAGTTTGCGAGTACAATTCCCATTGTACTCATATTGGTTTCGTCCCTGGCTATTGTCTTAGCCAGATTTTAAAGAAGAGCAGCTTGAAGAAGGAGACGGAACTGACGTCAATGCGAACTAGGGCGCTTCCCAGTCAGTTGCCTGTAGGGTTAAGGCGAATGACTTGGGCTCCACGTTGTTTGGTGATTTCCGCTGCAAGTACCTATTGAAGAGTATGACTTTAGTCAAGTAAGTAAATTCCTTCGGTATTTATGGATTTTCTTTGATTACCAGTTTGATTGTGCTCAGCGACACACTGATCATGGGATCGCTGATGTAGGCACAAGGGTATTTCGGACTGCTAGTCCGGGGTCCCCACAGACTTGGTATCAGAGCCATCCTGACTGTAGGAGACCTTAGTTAGCATGGACGTTAGTTAGGAAAGCAAATGTTTTTGATAAAAATATATTACTACCAAAATGTATTTTCTATCTAGAGAAGTCCTAAAATGGCTTCGCTCTTCTCATATCCTCACATATTTCAACGTCTTACCCCTCTATTTTAAGATTTTCTAAGGAATCTTCTATTATCTTACCTTCATTCAAAACCTTCATATATACTCGACGATGAACCCAAGTGAGACCTAACTGACTAATAGCCAGAAGGAGAAGAAGGTTCCATCCCAAATCCTCGACATTCAACATCAAGGTGGTTGATTTGCAAATGCCAAGATCGTCAATGTCAACAAGGAAAGAGACCTCCGAAGACCTCAGTTCAACGTCAACAATTCTACCCAAGTTGCCACTTCAACGATCTCAACTTCTCCAGCTGAAGACTAAGACGATAAAATGAAGACTTCACCACCCATGTTTAACAACGACCCATAGGAAAACTTATGATAGGAACCTTGGTTACCCCGACTACCACGAGTTTTAGGCGTCTGTTGGTACTAGACGTACCTTGTGTGAACTCTGCTTGTGTGTTGTTTGTGAGATGGAAAAAGGAGTTTTATAAAAAGAAAAGTTTGGTTTCCTTTTTGCCACAAAAAAAATCTTTTGCCAAGAAAAATCTTTCTAAAATAATTTTCCCTCTCATCTAAACCATCTCTCGTTAAGATCTGGCAGTTCCGTAATATACAAAAGACCCCCGATCCTTAGCCAAAAAGCCGGAAATTTTTTTGTAACCTAACTGACAAGTTAGACAATGGAATTCATGCACCATCTGGAGCAGGTGCGTCAAGATCTTGAAGGAAACTGCAATTGTACACCAACCTTGTGAAGGCACGAGCCCCACCTCACAAAATTAACTTGTGAAATTTCAAGAATACTACACTAACTTATCGTATCTAACCTTAGGTTAACAACTGACTCAAGTCCATGATAGTGCCAACTAATCTTCTAGGACCACAAACCTTGACGTGGAACGAGGACCTAAGGAGACTCATTTAGAATGGGTAACTAGAGGAACTCAAGGAGTGCATCAGAGTTACTATGAAGATTCGAGCTCAGAGACCGACGGTAATGATGGGTTTCAAAGAGGATCATGTACCTACCCGTTTGACGATCAGTTAGTGGCACCTTAATCCCTTGCGCTAACCTTGCTAGGGTTGACCCACCCAAATTTGTCCCATGAAATAAAACTAACTCCTACCTATCACCGCAAACTTGGGAAAGATGGATGAGAACCCTAGCCTGCCGCTGATTTTCTGAAGATTATACGAAGCCTCAAGCACAAGACTCATCCAAGGGAGATCGCCACCAACAAACCCGAAGGAAACCAACTTAAAGATCGTCAACACGAAGTTACCCCAGGAGAAAGGACGCCATCGATGTCATCTGCCGAACAAAAATCTCAGTTCAACACGGCTCAACTAGTCGGAACAAGAAAGACAAAGGTACCTGTTTGGAAAACAACTGGTGTGAATATCCTTCACTAACTTTTGTTCTAAGGACCATTAAGCCGTGACTTTTTGAACAAGCTTACCGAATTCTAGACTAACATCTAGCACCAGTTTGTGACAGTACTAACTGGCCCTTATCTGACCACAAGTTTTGACAAAAAGAGAGGTGATATAGAAAGAATCACATATAGTTGGTAGTGAGAAGATCGCCATCATCAAGACAGAAGTCGACCAACATTGAAGACCATCTGCGCATAATTGAACCCAGAAGCAAGCGCCATCAACGTTACCTATCGATCAATCATCCTTTTCAACTGGCCTCGATCAATCAAACCGAAGGAAGATTCAAGGAAACACGAACATCGACCACTGGCATGAAGCTCTTTTTCTAACTTATTAAGGCTAAATGCGAACACGACCCTTGTACCCTCATCGAACAGCAGACCAAACCACTTACCTTTAGGGTCCTTGTACTGACTTTTAGATTCCTCTGGAAGCTCGATAATCTAGGTTGTACTTCTTCAGATTCTTGCCAACGCTTCATGAAGCTCAAGAACCAAGGAAGTCAGCAATGAATTTCCTCCTTTACTCAGCTAAAGAAGGACAAGCATGAAGACAAATAACCAGCGGATACCCAGAAGAACCAAACGACGGAAGCACCTGCGGTGGACAACGTCAACCACCAAGCAAGTTTAGACGCCCTTAGCAGTTGTTAACATCCTTCATCTACCTAGAAAACCGAAGAGAGTTGAGTACGCAGACTCGACGCAACCTGAAAACCACACGTCCCCATCTACGACCCCTGTAAGGAGAAAAGGGTACAAAATGATATCTGCACCGACACCAAGCACCAAGGAGTGGCAACCGAGACGAAGATCATCAAGAAGAATAATGCCTCCAAGTCAACTCCAGCTGCAAACTTCAGCAAGACCGATTAAAAACCCCTTTTTAAGGGGGGAAGACCAGCAATAGGTAGACCAGAAAGTGGTAATGGTTAGTTCCTTGCGCCTCAGCCTCGTAGAAACTGGAAACAACCAACCAAGACTATCCATCAGCATCGATCGTCAAGTCAACCCTATCATCCAGGATCTAAACCCATCAGAGAAAATTATCTACGAGGAACGACCTCGCAACATCAATTTGTCAATATCTCATCTGGTGATCTCACTGAAGAAGCAATGACCTCGGAAGAATAGTCAGCCCAAAACCCGTGCCCTCGTACTCCCCCATACCCCGGGCAAAATCTCGGGACGAGATTTATTTTAAGGGGGGAAGGATTTGTAACATCCCAAATTTAAAATAAGAATTAATGAGACCCAAAATTCAGAACCAACAAAAACTTTTTCAAATTACTTCACTATTGATTGTGTTTTCCTATTTATTGTTCTGTTTGACCTTGTGTGACTTGTTGTTTATGTTGTTTGACTAGTAAATATTAATCCAAGAACCCAGCCCGATTAAAAATATATTAAACTTGGTGCTCATGTTATGACAAGAGTAGATTCCATATGTCTTTTCCAATCTTATTTTGGCCAAAGTCTATTCCAATGATGTTTGATATCAGCAACAAATAAAATACCCTTTAGTTGGGAAAGTAAAAGTATTTCCAAAATTATGTTCTCCCCAAAAATATGGAGATCTATATGTTATCTCCTACCTATTGTCAACCATGATATTTCGCATGTATATGCAACTCCCATTTTATAAACTCTGATTTCCACTCCATTTGAAAATAACCCTAGTGGGAAATATATTACCCCACATATTTTTCTTTATCAAACCCTTTTGAAAACTATTAAGTGGTCAGTTGAGATATTCTTTAAACATCATTTTGTCATAGTTGAGTGTGATCATTTTTACCAGATAGTATTGTAATTATGGAAATGGTGGTGTAATTAATTCATGTGGTTGGAATTGTGTGGTCATGGTTGTGAAGTAAATATTGTTGTGTTTTGATGTGTGTTTGCTAAATAAAATTATGAAGAAAGGAAAAGAAACTAAATCAAAACATCAACGCATAAAATCATGTGACAAGTGACAAACAAATTCCTCCAAGTAAGAAATTAAGTTCCTTCCAAATAAAATTCAGTGGAGTGACATTTAATCACTCTCAATTTTATTCCTACCCTTTTCCCTCTCAAAATATATTTCCAAAAAAAATCTTAAATTTAAAATTCTATTTCTTTCTTTATCCTTTTTAAATCACAAAATGTGCCATGTTGCACTTGTGCAAAAATTCCCAAAATAGCACAACAAATACCGGTAAACATATGTGAAGCAAACTATGAAAATGAATTTCAAAAATTCGAATTAAATTTTGGTTCAAGCATTCTGTCGAACAGGTGGTGAGCACCACCCTGTTCTTCCTAAACTAAGAAATTCGACTCCGAATTCGAGCTCAAATTGGTGCAATCCCGCACCAATTCGGCCCCCTCTCACCCTCTCACCCCACCGAGCTATGCCACGCATCAAAGAGCACTGGAGGCAGACCAATTTGGTCGCGCCATTCACCATCGCCAGGGAGCAGAGCTCCTGTCACCACGCCACGGTGCTCCTCGCTTCCGTGCTTCGCGCGGCCGTGTCCCGCGTCCCCTCTCGCTCTCCCAGGCCCCCCTCTTCCCTGCCGCGCGTCTCTCTCTCCCTCCGGAACACAACGCCCCCCCCCCCAGCACCCTGGAGCACCCGCGCCGCTCCCGCTCTCCCGCGCCAGCACGTCACCCTGCTGCCCCTCGCACCCGCGGACACCGACCCGACACACAATTGCCTCTCTCCCCAACGCAACGATGCGCACCGCCCGCGTCGGCCGCGCCATGGTCGCCTGCACGTTCCCACGCCCCCTCTGCACCTCTGGCCTCGCCACCGCACCCACGGACGCGGATGCGTGACGTGGTTGACACCACCATTGCGTCGCCGTCGTCCTGTGCCTCACCAAAAACCTACCCGACGTCGAGCACCTCGCCTGCGCACTGGACCCGACCGCCTTAATCTCCAGTTCGACCCTTGCTCGACCTACGCCGCCCCCTAGACGTAGCTATGCATGTGGTGGGCAACGCCGCACCGTCCAGCCCGAAGATGGCGGGATTTGGTCGCCGATTCTCACCCCCCCACCGCGCCGGACCCCCACAGCCACCGAGACTCCCTCCGCCGTTATAAAAGGACCACCCGAGCCAGCCTCTAAGCCTCGCACCACCCCACTCCACCCTCCCTCACTCACCACTCGCCCACTGCACCACCAGAAGGACCGCAGCACACCTCTGCCACTGCCAGGCCGAGGAGTTCGTGCTCCGCCGCTGTGAAGGTCGACCACGGCACCGCTGCCGTGCTACTCTTCTTCCTCTCTCTCTCGTTTTCTCTCTCTCGCTCCGTTCCTTTCCTCCCTCATCAACCTCTCACGCACACGCCCACTCCCCTGTCCAGGTATCGTCCAGGAGTTCACCGGCGAGGACCTTCGGACCGAGACCATCGTGACACTACCGCCATCAACCAGGACCATCCCAGCACCTGCGACTCCGCCCGCCAGCTGCCCCGACCCTCCGCCGCTGAATCCCACCGTCGCCGCCGCCCACGGACCCCTCTAGGTGAGCAATTTTGCCCACCACCATCGCCGGCAGCACGGTGGCGCCGCCGATTTCACATCGTCACTGATGCTTGTGTCCAGAGCCGTTGGATCTTGATCCAACGGCAACGTACCGATTCGTTTAGATTCAATTTAAATTCAAATCCTAAACAAAAAGTGGTACTGGACCTATCATTAAACCACAATATCTCGAGATCTACTCATCCAAATAAATCAAGAAAATACTCTCTGGATAGCTTGTCAAAATGTCTATCCAACAAAACTAGTTTCATCCAGTTTAGACTAATATTTAATGAGTAGTATTAAAAATTCCACAGAAGGTATAAAACACCAATTTAATTGTTTCTGGATCCTTGTTAGTTCAAATGACATGAATCCAACTTTGTTAGCTTGGCAATGTGAAACCCTAGCTGCCCCTAAAATCCCAAAATCATTAGAGCCACAGATTTAAATAGATTCAAAACTCCCATTTAAACACCTTCTGTACTATTTAGTTATAGCATGTGTTTTAAATACTCAAATGACTTGAGACCAATTTTGTTAGATCTGTAAGTTGATTGTCTAGCTACCCTAAAAATCTCATGATTTTAGGAATAACAGAAAATAAGATAGAGCCAAAACTTGACATAATGGGCTCCTGTATTGAATCATTTATTCCTGCCAATATATTAATTGAAATGGACCAAATCCAATTTTGCTAGATCACATTTATTCATAGCTAGATACCTCTAAAAGGATTTAATTTTTGTGGTCAACATACCTTAGGCAGTAGCACAAACTTGAATATTGACCTTCTGTAATAGAACAAGTGTGAAGGAAAATTAATAACTCTAAATGAATCAAATCCAATTGTATTGCCTTCTAAATATCAGTAGCTAACTATAGAACTTTAATTTGTATTTTTGTGACCAACAGAACAAAAGTTATGTAATTAAACATGAAACCCTTGTTTCTGCCATAATTATGACACATTTAAATAATGGTTAATTAAATCAAATTGAAATCAAATTGTGTTGCTTTGTGAGTGCAGTAGCTATGTGTGATGTATGATGATTGTGATGTGATGCTTGCTTGCCTAGTCTTAGTGATTGTTTGCTTGTATTGTTTATCGATTAGACGAGAACGTTGCCGGAGCCTACGAGGAGGGAGATTACTTCGAGCAGCAGGAACCCGAGCACTTTGTTGAGCAAGGCAAGCTACTTCACTGAGCTTGCATTTATATTCATCTATTTTGATAACCTGAAATATTCAAGAGTAGCGATGATTTTAAAAACCTTTTTTTTACAAAGATATGAAAAACTATTTTGCCACCCTATGTAGAACTATAGAGTAGATATGTAAAACTATAGGATGGAAAAATATGATTTATTCCAAAACTCCTTTTTAAAGTACCTAGTGGTTATGACATGCCGAATGGTCGGTGTTGAAATGGAGAAATGGTGAATGGTGATGTTTATGAAAAATGCACATTGTGTCCTAGTACTATGACGACCAGCCAATAACCTGTGCGACCACATCTACCCAAATATGGGAACGGGCGTAGTCATATAATTTGCTCGTGTTAGTACTGGATACCTCATCGACGGAGACGGCTCCGTTATGCATGAGGGGATGAGCATGGCGACTCTAACCCCTGACCTGGGTCCCGGCAATATGTTGGCTTGCGGGATTGAAGAGATTACTCGCCGGGCAAAACTACGAGTCCTTACATCTAGGTTCCTCGACGGGGGATCCTGTACTAGGTGTTGAAGGAATGGTGAATTCGTAAGGGCAGGGTCCTATACTAGCATGAGCAAAGGAAAGGCTATGGCCGGTGGCTCAACTTCGCATACACCTTGTATGGCGGGACGTGGCTGACACGATGAGTTACCGGATGGGTGTGGGAAAAGCGTGCTACCTCTGCAGAGGGTAAAACTATTCGAATAGCCGAGTCCTCGGATATGGACAGTTGGGAGGCTGTCCTAGGCCTATGTGCAAAGTTTTGGAAACGATTTGAGTTTTGGAAAGAGAAAATGAAGTGGAGTATGTCTTATGCAACTATGCCAAGGTGCTGGCATGAGTTGTCGGAAATAAATGGACCATGATGAGACATGGTCGGGAAAAAGGAGGAGTTTTGGAGAAATAAACAGAATGGTGATTTTCCGGGAAAATAAAAAAATGTTTTTAAAACGGGACTTCTTACCTTTTCAATAAACCTCTATTTTCGGGAAAAACGTTTTAAAAGAGAAACTCCTTACAAAGAAAGTTTTATGGGAAAAAGATCTAAAAGCCTTCTTTTCGTTTTCCTTAACAAAGGCTATAGATGTTTTGAAAAATATACAAGGGTATTGAAAAGTTATAAAAATCTCTCTCATTTTTCTTCAACAAAAGTCATAGAGTTTCAGACAAAGTTTTATTAAACAAAAAGTCTATCCTTCTTCTCAATAAGGACAGAGTTTTCAAAGCAAACAAAGTTTTACTCAAACTATAAAAAGTGTAGTGCATGCTCATTCAGGGGTAGTTTGCGAGTACAATTCCCATTGTACTCATATTGGTTTCGTCCCTGGCTATTGTCTTAGCCAGATTTTAAAGAAGAGCAGCTTGAAGAAGGAGACGGAACTGACGTCAATGCGAACTAGGGTGCTTCCCAGTCAGTTGCCTGTAGGGTTAAGGCGAATGACTTGGGCTCCACGTTGTTTGGTGATTTCCGCTGCAAGTACCTATTGAAGAGTATGACTTCAGTCAAGTAAGTAAATTCCTTCGGTATTTATGGATTTTCTTTGATTACCAGTTTGATTGTGCTCAGCGACACACTGATCATGGGATCGCTGATGTAGGCACAAGGGTATTTCGGACTGCTAGTCCGGGGTCCCCACATGGACCAAGTGGGGGAAGGACATGCGGGAGCAGAACATAGGTAACCACCGTTGTGGAAGCGGCGGTTACCGAGGAAAGAAGCCCATTTGGGACAAAGAGGATGCCGAGTACGCACGTCTCGGAAAAGAGAACCCGTGGGAAAAAATCACGGACGAGCAGACAAGGTTCTTTGTCCGGTCCCGCTACTATCTGGACAAGACCACGGGGGAATTTGTTACCGACGATACCGCCGTGAAGGATTTTGAGAAGTATCTGGTAAGGAATTTAATTACCGCGGATATCTCAAAGTCCATTGCGTTGATCTAGTTAGATAACGAAGCCAAATATCTAAATTACTGCCTAATTTTTCTGCAGGAGGCAGAGTTGAAGGCTGACGCTGAGGCCAGCGGCCCGTCGTCCCAGGGGTCGACGGAGCCGTGGGACACAACTTTCAACAGGGCGACGAACGCCTAGAAGGGTAGGCCCCTGTCGATGCCGCCGACGTCAGCTGGCCGTGTGTCCGGCTTCGGTACAAGCATGAAGTTCATCAACTACTACCACTCGCACGCCGAGACGAAAAAGGAGAGGAGGAGGCCAAGTAAGGATAAAGTCGAGGTTGTGGAGCTAAGAAAGAAGGTGGAGACACTGGAGAATCAAAAAGTGGACTCCACCACGGTTGAGCGGTTAGTGGACGAGAGGCTGAAAAGTTTCTTACCCCCTGGGTTGGCGGAGGGGTTAGCTGCTTGGAATGCGAATGGTCGACAGGGGCCGATATACGTGCCCAGCGACAGCGGCAGCAACTCCATCATGAACCAAAACGTGTCGCCGGACCTGACGACCCCACAGCCCAACGCAATGACGCCCCCTACCGCGAAAGATATCGAGCCGCAGCCAGCGGAGGCTGTTCTTCATAATGCAACCGAGCGGCCGGAGAATGATAGGCCGGCCGCCGGCACCGGCGCCCTTGTCTCGACAGTTGCCGAGCTCGACGCCATCACCCAGGTAACTAATTAGTTAGTCCGCAGAATCTTCTATAACTATGCCTATGATGACTGCCATCTCATGATGTCCAACATGTTTTGACTCAGGACATGCCTTGCATACTACTGCATAGGTTGGTGCCCGGCGGAGAGTTGAAGGACTGTGCTCAGGGCACTGTCGTACAACCAATGAGCCGTGATATGCACCACAGTAAAATGGACGAGGACGTGATGAGGGTCAGGTTGGTTACGATAGTGCCTGAGTTTCGCGACGTCGAGCCCCCCATTCAACCTCCGGGAGCCGACGAGGATCACATGGTCCTTAAATATTGCATCAAGTGGCCGATGAAATGGCCGAAGACCCAGATTCGTCTTGGAACTGGTCTTCCAGGGTTAAGGCGCACCACCGGCGCCACCTCGAGGCCCCCGATCGTTCGGCCCTCGAGGCCGATCGTTCGGCCCTCCTCGAAGCCTGCAGCCATCACCGCCACCCAGAAGGAACCGACGGTCGTCGCCACCAGCAGTCGCCACCAAAAACTGTTGGGAGCGCCTGTACCGCAACCATCCAAAGGCGCTGCCAATGCACCTCAACTTGATGCCAACGACGACGATGGTGATGATGTCAACGTCGAGGGCTACCTCAACACTGGCGCCAGCTTGGACATGTACATGCCTCCTATGGATGAAGAACCCTTCCGCGCTCAAGGCGATCAAGCTGCTCGTCCCAGTACATGCACGCAGCGCCTGGACTTCCAGGGTTTATCTCAAGACACGCCTCCGGAGGCCGGCGATCAACCTCCACGCAAATTAACGTCTACCATTTTCAGCCCTGGTACACTACGTAAGACGGTTTTCCCGGAGTCCGCACCCCGACCACCCCACCATCCCCGGAGATGAAGAAGAAGAACAAGAAGAGAAAGAGGGGGCCAGGCGCCTCTGCGAGCCAGCCAGCTCCTAAGACTATCCGGGGTCATGAAGACACGGTATCACCCCGTGCGGTTGTTGGCTTGACCCGGGTTCATGAAGCTGGTAAAGCGATACTGCCTCCGGAGCTGCTCTGCCTTGCACGTGGATCCATGCACGCTTTGCATGAATCTATCTTGGTGCTAGAGCGCCTCCTTCTTCAAGACAAGGAGCCAAATTACCCGGTGTTCATGGTTAGGGTGCCAAAGGACTTGGACTTCATCTATGATGCCCTCGCGAATCCGTTCTTCATCGCGTACGAGGACGTCTTCAATCTCTTTCACTCTAGACGGCTGGACTATAACTTGGTCCGCCTATACGCGCTCGATATGTCGATGAAGATCAAGAGAGATAATACCCAGTTCGTCGCGGTAGCGGATCCCTACTATATGCGTGACTGCCAGCTGGTGGAAGGATCAGGGACACGGACCAAGGCGACAGAGTACCTCGGGAGTTTCATGCTGACCAACAAGAGGAAGAACAACGTTCTTCTGCCTTTCTTTCCCGAGTAAGTACACATTCGCTCGCTGCCGTCGTAACTTATGCTTTCTTGTAGATTTGTTCCATTGCTGATCCTTTCCAACATTTCGTTTCAATTGTGTTGAGCAGGAACAAGTACTGCACACTCGTCGTCCTGAACCCGAGGTGGTCCAGTGCCACTTATCTCGACTCGGGGAGTTTGGATATGAAGAAAGACTACACCAAGATAAAGGGTGTTCTCGATGAGGCTCTCGAGGGCTACGCCAAAAAGGGAGGCCCCTTCGAAAAGAAGCAACAAGTTTTCAGCAATGACGGCACACACCGGTTCAAGCATGTGACCGAGTTCTGCTGCGTGAAGCAGAAGTCTGGCAGCGTGAAGGAAGCCTTCTACGCCCTCCATCACCTTAAAGGGTTTGTCCGGGATGCTGAGAAATTGAAGTTGCCATCTAGCCTCCAAGAATGGACCAAATGTGCGGGGGATATCACCGATGCCGATCTTAGAGAAGACTTCCATCGCATCCAGGTGCAGTTATCAAAAATCATCGTCGAAGATGTCACCAATCATCGGGGGTCCTTACACAACGTCAGAGGTAGCAATAAGTGCTTCTTTATTTTCTTTATTATAGACTTGTCCACTTAGATTTGTATTATTAATCAATATATTTATATCCCAATCCATCTCCAGGGTTGCCTAAGAGGGAGATTGAAGAAATCCTAGAGGCTCAGCAGGACACCAGGACGTGGACGACGAAAGAGGGCTGCAAACCGTTCCCGGCGCCGACGAAGAAGGATCCATGATCTCGTCCTCCCCGCTTGATCTTGCTCACCACCGTCGCCGATGTACGCTCTACTTGATCCTAGTGTAGCTAGGCAGTGACCTCTCCATTTGTAATAATGTGTGTAAATGATGAACTTTTGTATCATAATGTTGTGTAAACATTCGGCACTTTGTGACTATATGTATGTATCTCGAGCACTAAGTAATATATATGTGTGATGACATAGTGATTAATGTGTTTGTCTGTTTTCATATACCTGTTAAATATACCTGTAGTTCTGTATAAATCTGTATAAATCATGTATACATGTATTTGTACAGCAAAATATGTTTTTCTGTATTTCTGTTTTAAATTTTTGTGGCGCATGGTTTTCATTTTTTGTGGCGCATCTATTTCTGTGGCGCACTGAGCGAGGGTGCACCACAGAATTAATATGCTGGTATGGGCCGAGGCAATTCTGTGGCGCAGCTTCTCGGTGCGCCACAGAATGTTGGCTTTTCTGTGGCGCACGGCCCAGGTGCGCCACAGAAATAAATTTTAGTGGCGACAATTCTGTGGCGCACCGGGAAGCAAAATCCGTGCGCCACAGAATGAAAAATCCGTGCGCCACTAATGGCCTGTTCCCTAGTAGTGTGCGTGGAGTGGGAACTGAAGACCTTGGCGGCCCAGAGTGGCCGGCTTGAGGGCCCGGGTCGTGGCTTACGTCAGCCACATTCCCACGTCCCATCCGCCTGGAGGCCTTCCCCGGGAATCGAGGCAGAACGCCTCGGCTTCGTCGTGGGGATCCCCTGCGGCAACCGCTCGCTAGCGGGATCTTTTGTGGGCGGTTTGGTGTAACTGCACGCCATGCATCGTGCGGATGCACGTCCCGCCCACGGCTCCTTGCTCGTAAAAAAAGGGGGAAGTGGCGAACGGTTCGAGCTACCGTTCCCATTCTCGTGCCTGCGCTCTGACTCCAGTCCCCTCCGAGATTACCTCCTTCTTTTGCATTCTCCCAACATTTCCTTCTTCTTCGTCAGCGTCGCCTCTTCTCCGACGGGGAACCAAACCTCAATGGCGAGCTCTGGGGCCTGGATGGGGTCCAGCGTCGACAGTGCAGAGCTCAAGAAGCTCCGTAGCGGGATGCTCATCGGCCGCGAAGAAGAAGTCGGGATCCGAGTTCCTGGCGACGCGGAGATTTCGCCGGTCGCGGCGGCGAACGAGTCGGTGGTGTTCGCCTCGCACCTGGCGAGGGGATTGGCATTGCCGGCGAGTCCCTTCCTGCGGGAATTCCTCAACTTCTACGGTTTGCAGCTTCACCACTTGGGGGCGAACATCATTACACTGCTCTCCTGTTTTGTGACCCTCTGCGAGGCATACCTGGGCCTCTGGCCCTGCATGGAGCTATTCGGGCTGTTCTTCTTCCTCCGCGCCCAGACTAGCGGCAAGAGGCTGCGGGAATGCGGATGCGTCTCCGTGTCCACAAAGAATATCCTTTTCCCCAAGGTTCATCTGCTCGAATCCGTCAAGAAGTGGCAGAGTAGCTACTTTTATGTTCGGAACCTCACGGCGGAGGACCGGATTGGGCTTCCCCGGTTAAAGAACCAATTGCGCGCGGACAAGTCTTGGAACCGGAAGGCGCCCCTTGATGAAGGTCTGGAGGCGGCCGTGACGGCTCGGGTGAAGGACCTGATCGCAGGCGGCCTGACCTCCAGGGATTTGAAGCTGGCTTGGCTGGCTAGGCGGGTGTACCCGTTGCAAGATAGAGCGCACAAGATGTGCTTTTATTCGGGTCTTCGAGACCCCACCCGGGCTTGCGCGGAAGCCTGGGAGTCGGGTGAGTTGCGACGCTGGGCCGGCCAAGTGATCACCGACGCGATTGAGCGGAAATGGCAGTTCGGCATGGAGCCGTTTTCACGCGTGCGGCGCGCTCCGGTGGTTAGTTCCTTTCGCCCTTTCTTGTCGTGCATTCCTTCGAGCCGGCTGAGCACTTATCCAGCTGGCGTCTCTTTGTAGATTTGCGATCTTCAGAGGGCCGAAGACCTTGACGTCGTCTTCGAGGCGGACCGGCCCGCTCCCCCCCGGGAGGAGCGGGCGGCCCCTGGCGAGGAGAGCGCCTCCGACGAAGAGGCGGACAGTGAAGAGACCGCCTCGGATGCCGAGGCGGGTGGCGGTTCCCCCCTTGCATCAGACGCGGGGAAGCGGTCGGCTAGGCACGACGACTCCACGGAGTCGTCTGATGACGTTGATGTCGAGGATGATGACGATGGCGGTCGCGCCGTGGCAAGCCCTGCCGCGGCCGACTCTGACTCTGACCGGGCCGCCCACGGGGGCCCGGACTTGGAGCGCAGCGCAGCGGCGCCGGCTCCGGCTCCCCGTGGTAAGTCTCCCACGTCCGACTTCGCCGAACAAAACAGCGGCGGGGGCGTGCGGGTATTTGTCGATCTCTCCAGTAGCTCCGAGCCGGATTCTGAAGGTTCTTCTTCCGTGCCAGCCTCCAAGCCGGGCGTGTCCAGCCGCAGGACAAAGGAGCTGGAGGCGAGCATCCGGAAGGCTCGGTCGTTGCCCTCCCCCCAGATCGTAAAGGATAGGCAGTCGAAGACGGCCGCCGACTCAGACGCGGTCGAGAGCGTCCGCAAGCGAGGCGGGTCATTCATGAAGCGGGGCGCGCCCCCCGCAAAGAAGCTTTCTTCAGTGTACAGCCGGCCGACCACGGCCCGCTTGACGCCCGCTGGGAAATTGATAGCGAAGAAAAAGGTTGATGGCATCGTGGAAGAAGCCTTGGCCAAAGTCACGGCAGAGCAGAAGGAGGTGGAGGATGCGGAGAGGGCGGAATCTATCGCTGGCGGGACCAGCGTCCAGGTAAAATTGGAGGATACTTATAAATTTCCATAAAAGCGGTCTTCTCAGTCTTAACATGGAGGATGCTTATACTAGAAACCTTGGTTTAATCTTTTGTTGTAAAATTGGTGATTTCCTTTTAAATATCTCGATGTGCCTTTGCACTATACCAAACTTAGAAGAGAAGATTTGCAGCCCATTGTTGACTTAATTATCAAGAGGATTGTTGGTTGGATGAGGAAGCTCATAACTTATGGTGCTAACTTATTTTGTTACAGTCTTGCATAGCCAACATTCCCTCTTATTTGCTTTTAGTGATAAAGTTTCCCAAATGGGCCATAAATATCATTTAATCCTTATATGTCTCACTTTTTCTAGGGTGATTTTGAACATAAGAATAAATACCATTTGTCCAAAAGGGGCATGATTTCTAGAAAAAATGACTTTGTACACAATTTACAAGATTTTAATCTATGCTTGCTTTCTTCTTGAATTAAAATATGTTGTAATAATCCTAATGCAATATGGGGAAAGTGCTGGACTATAAATATAATATAAGCCCTGATGCTTTTTATTCTAATCCAAATTAAAAATCCCCTTTGTCGAAAGGACTCATGTGGGACATTGAGATCTCAAAACCTTTTTACAGATGGTCTATCTTTTTTTTTTAGATAAAAGGCTTAAAGCCCTGCTTTAACTTAATAAAACAGAAGTTGACAGAGGTATCACCGACATACAGGAGCTGAGGCGTATAGCTTAGCCGAAAGACCCGGACATGAAACGAGAATAAACGGGGTCGGCCTCCCCCTAACAGACCGGAAACGACATGGCAATATGAACAACAAAACTAGGGTAAAGGATTCAGGGCCAGGGAGAAGTAGATTGCCTTAAGATCGCTTGCCATTGCCTGCAGCGCCTCCCTGTCGCGCTCCTTTGAGAGACCCGCCCACATCTGAAGGAACATTGAAAATTTGAAAATAAGGTCAGACGGGTGTCTCAGAACTTTTGCGTCCATAGCAAGTTTATTTCTCGTAACCCAAAGAGTCCACAACAAAACCGAAATCAGAATCCAGCAAAGCCTACGATGTGACCCCAGCAGGGGTTGTAAGCATGTAAAAAACTGGGGGAAGTTCGCCGGTGACCAGCTGCACCCTAGCAGTTTCCGCACGACACTCCAACCCAATTTCGCCATGACACAAGTAAAGAACACGCGCGAGGCATCCTCGGGCTCGCCACAAAGGGCGCACCGGCCGGAGGAGGGCCCGTGACGCTCAACTAATTGGATGCCCGTGGGCAGCCTATCAAGCGCAAGTTGCCAGGTAAAGATTTATTTTCAACTTAAGGGGAAGTCTGGCGTCCCAGATATCGTTTGCAAAGGCCACAGTTGCCCCTTGCGAGAGCCGCATGTACATAGATGATATGGAGTAGACTCCAGACTGCTCAAGCGCCCATCTCACCTCGTCGCGGCCCTCGCAAAGGACCACGGAATCCAGCAAAACCAACAGGTCGTGCCAATGGGCCATCCCCTCATGGTCCAAGGCGCGACGAAACGTGATACCCTGACTATCTGGAGCAAAAACCTCAGCAATAAGGATACGTGGATTGCTACAGACGACAAAGATGCGAGGAAAGGTAATGCTTAGAGGTTCAGCTCTGATCCACCAATCCGACCAGAAAGCAGTCCGCGACCCACTTCTAACCACATATTTCACCCCATACTTGAAAAAATGTTTGATCTTGTGGATACTCCGCCAGAACTGCGACCCCCCACTGGTCGTAGCTGCAAAAATATCATTCGCCTCTGTATATTTGGCTGTCACCAACTTGTGCCAAATGGAATCATCATTATGAAACAACTTCCAGACCCACTTAAGCAGTAGGGCAATGTTCATGTTCTTGGTGTTGGTCAATCCCAGCCCACCACATTCTTTTGGTCTACACACTACCGGCCAGTTTAGCCAATGGTATTTCCGATTGGGGCCAGACCCTTCCCAAAAGAATCTAGCCCGGATAGAATCAAATTTGGCATGAACCCCGTCCTGCAGAAGGAAAAGGCCCATGGCAAAGGTTGGGAGGGCGTCGAGGCAAGCATTGGATAGAATCAACCTCCCAACCGAGGAAAGCAGTCTACCCATCCAAACTTCTACTTTGTCAGCCAACTTATTCGCCAAAAAATTCCACTGTTCGATGGTGAGTTTACGGTCCGAAATAGGCAGACCAAGGTACATGAAAGGGAACTCCCCCAGCTTGTAGTTAAACATGTGGGCGATTCGCTGCTGCTCCTGCAGTGGCTGTTCAAGGACAAACACTTCGCTCTTGTGAAAATTGATTTTTAGGCCCGACATGTCCTCAAAGCACAGCAGGAGAAATTTCAAGTTGGCAATGTCCAACTCCTCGTTCTGAATCAGGATAAGAGTATCATCCGCATATTGAAGATGCGTTAAGCCCCCTGGAACCAAGTGTGGGACCACCCCTTTAATGTGCCCAGCGGCGGCTGCTGCCGAGAGAATCGCCGAGTGGGCTTCAACAATAAAGTTGACACTTCATAGTCTATCTATTGCCGAAGATGCGTTAAACTCCTCGTTCTGAATCAGGATAAGAGTATCATCCGCATATTGAAGATGGTCTATCTTTTATGACACTTCATCGTGTCATCCGGGAAGTGGTCCAAATCGCTTATTTTCTCCAAATGGAGACGATCTGAAATACACTATTTCATTAATATTTATACCTATGAAATTATGTGATCTATATGGGAAATTAAGATTTTAGGAAAATAACGAAAAAATATGAACTGCATTTGAGATCCTGCGATCCGTTACATACACACACTCGTGGAGAACTCTGCGCAAAGGAAAACAGACATCTCTGTTTGATCGTTGCATGCGCCTCCTGGAGAAGATGCAGACGGAATTACCTCGGGTTGCATGGTGAACTTCAAGACGGATGTTGAGCGCTTCCAGTTCCTGAAGATCAGTACTAATTGGTTCTGAATAGTCGTGAGCGCGACGAAAATAAGAGATGTGAAGAAATCCTGTAATAGACTACTCTAGGCCTCCTTTGATTCATAGAAATCTTAAAGGAAAAGTGTAGGATTTCTATTCCTATAGGAATTTGCACTGTAGCAGTGTTTGATTCAAAGGAAAGCACAAAAGGAAATCTGAAGGAAAATTTCCGTTACAACCAGATTCCTATGAGAAACAACAATTCAGTTTGACCTCATTTTTTCTTTCCTTTGAAGGTAGTTTTCCTTTGTAGGATTACACCTGCATTCCTACCCTAACCCTATTCCTATTCCTATTCCTACACTTTGAGATCCTACAAATCAAAGGAGGCCTTAATTTTGGCATATGCCTCATGTCATCATGTAAGACCTAATCACGCAGTTACTCCTTTCAGTCCTTTGGTCATGCATACAATGAAATCGGGACGACCCTTTGATCTGAAAAAAAAAAGTATAAATTAGGTAAGGTCTATACTAATGCTTAAGCGTTTTTCAGTGACCTTTTAAAAGAACTGATTAGGTGGTTAAGCGCCTGCAAATCGCTAATGATGACTTGACATGAACACAATCACCAAACAATTCGAAGTACAAAAACCGTTTGACTTCTTAATTCCGTCTTGCTCCTCGACGGGCCAGCCGCGTCCCCGTTGCACGCAGAATGTGGCTGGCGCTATAAGCAGGGATGTATCTAGGGGGCGTTTCATGAGTGTCATGGCACCCCCTTCGTAAATGTAAAATAGTACTCCCTCCGATTTATAAAAAGTGTCCCTCATTTTGTACTCCCTCCGATCCATAAAAAGTGTCGCTCATTTTGTACTCTCTCCGTTCCAAATTAGTTGTCTTTCATTTGCCAAAAAGTGGATGTATCTAGACATATTACAAGTATAGATACATCCATTTTTTGGCAAATGAAAGACAACTAATTTGGAACGGAGGGAGTACTAAGTTAGTACAAACTTTGTACTAAGTGTGCGACACTTTTTATGGATCGGAGGAGTACTAAATTAGTACAAACTTTGTACTAAAGGACGACACTTTTTATGGATCGAAGGGAGTATACTGTATACCGGACACCATTTAATATTACACCAATGGTTTAATATTTTGAAATATAATTGAGACTATTTGGTAGGATTATGATGAAATTTAGACCAAAATATATAGTTTGTAGTGTAATTTTTAGACAATTTGAATGTGTATATTGAAGTTATTTTTTCGAAATGGTATATTGAGTTATATTGTTCAAGTAATTTGTGGCACCCTCACCAATATGGATCTAGATCTAGTTTTTCCTTCAGCTGATTAACGATGTGTCGTTGGCCAGATAGATGATGGTGGTAGATGTTTCAACAGTGAGGGTGCACACTTCTGTGGAAATATTTTGACGTTGTTGATGCATTTTGCGTCGTGCCCTTGCTGAAGCTGGTGGCTTGAACGTCGTCTTCGGAGATGAAAATGTCGGGTGGATCTTGGATTAGACTCATCATTAACAGCCCACGCGCGACTTTCCCTTTTTAACGGATTTGCCTAAACCTTGTATATTTTCTACTCTCTCCGTTTCTAAATATAAGATGTTTTGATTGTCTCACATGTTGACTAGTGGTGGAACTAAATGAGTGAACATACGTACTAAAATATGTTCAAATACATGTAGACATATATGAATGTAGATAAAACCTAAAATATCTTATATTTTAGAACGGAGCGAGTATTTGTTTTTGTCTTTTATTGTAAGGTTACGAGGGATACGAGCTTGGGGTCTGTTTACTTTATATCTTTCTAAACTTTACAATGAAAAGTTATGTGCATCATTTCGACGCAGATGCCGGGACTTATTTACCCATTTCGGAAAAAAAAAATCGGCCACTAGCTGTAAGAGCAGTATAGGTTCGAGCAACCGTTTGCTTGCCTTCGAAAGAGAAACACTTGCCGACGGCATCGCTATAGGGAACTGTTGTTTACCCATAGTTAAAACCAGGTTCTAGCCACGGGTTCAGTTCAATTTAGGTGGAGTCTGTACTTGATTCAGTTCGGTTTGGGTGTCAATAAAAAAATTAAGTGGCTAGTTGGGTTTGGTTTTCTCATATTGATACGCAGGTTCAGTTGAGGTTTGGTTTAGTTCCCCGACCATTCTCGGAAAAATGAACGAAAATAACCACAAAGCGAAAGTAATTCACAAAATAAATGTCCGGCGAAACTATTTCACAAAATAACCCTTTCGAGTAGCGCCCAATACTTGGGCGCTATGGTATGCTATGTAGCGCCTCAGCCCAAGGCGCTACTCGTTCTGCCAACGTGGCGGCTACGGGCCCCACATTTGGTTGTGTAGCGCCTTAGCGTTAGGCGCTATGCTACATAGTGTAGCGCCTAGTGCTAAGGCTTTACACTAGGACTTATAAATTTTCGGCCAAAATTTAACTAAAAAATTAATGTTTTCAGAAAAAATTGAAAAAATTTCAGTAATTCAAGTCCATATATATAAGCAATTGGGGAAAGTTTGAACCAATTTGGGTGGGTGAATTGAGAGAAACGTTGATTTGAATGTTCAGTTTCAATTTTTAGCCGAAAATTTAAATTTCCAGAAAAAATTGAAAAATTCATGTAATTGAAGTCCATATATATAAGCAATCTAGAAAAGTTTCAATCAACTTAGACGGGTAGATTGAGAGAAATATTAATTTTAATGTCCAGTTTCAAAGTTTAGCTGAAAATTTAAAGTTTTCATAAAAATTGAAAAAAAATTGTAATTCAAATCCATATACATAAGCAATCTTAAAAATTTTGCCGAACATTTAAAGTCTTTAGGATTTGTTTAATTAATTCCACGTGGAAACTTTAATTTTTTATGGGGGTTGGCTAAGGCGTTTGTTGTTGATCTATAAAAAAATAGCACTTAAGGTGTAAACCTCTACAAATGTCTATGCCCATGGATTAATGTATTGTGCCAAATGTTTGGACTCACTATTAAAGGAACTGCGGATATCGAAAAAATCTCTGAATCCACCCATCTAAATTGATTAAGACTTTTTAAGATTGTTTATATATATATGGATTTGAATTACATAAATTTTCCAGTTTTATGAAAATTTAAATTTTCGGCTAAACTTTGAAACTGGACATTAAAATTAATGTTTCTCTCAGTCCACCCATCCAAGTTGATTGAAACTTTTCCAGATTACTTATATATATATGGACTTGAATTACATGAAGTTTTTCAAATTTTCTGAAAATTTAAATTTTCAGCTAAAAATTGAAACTGAACATTCAAATCAATGTTTCTCTCAATTCACCCACCCAAATTGGTTCAAACTTTCCCCGATTGCTTATATATATGGACTTGAATTACTGGAATTTTTTCAATTTTTTCTGAAAACATTAAAAAATTTATCAAATTTTGGCCGAAAATTTCTAAATCCTAGTGTAAAGCCTTAGAGCAACTCCAGCCAGCCCCCCAGCAGCTCCCCCAGAGCACCTTTTTGCTCGCCGGATTAGTAAAAAGGTCAAAAATTCTCCCAGCCATGTCCCCGTAGCCCCCCCAAGAGCTCAAAAAGGCATCGGGGAGGCGCCGGCGAACCCAGGCCAAACCCAGGGGGCTGGGTTCGGCTTGGGGGCGCCGGCGGAAGCAACGTCCAATTGCTTTCCCCCACGTGGTTAGATTCCTTTTTTCTCTCTCCTCATGTCGTCCTTTTCTTTGCTTGGGGTGGGCTACGGCTGGGAAACGCACTACATTTTTCCGCCGGCGAAGCGTTTTGGCCCCCCAGGACGTGTACTTTTTTATCCGGCGAGTGCCCTGGGGGGCACCAACGGCTGGAGTTGCTCTTAGCACTAGGCACTACACTATGTAGCATAGCGCCTAACGCTAAGGTGCTACACAACCAAATGTGGGGCCCGTAGCCGCCACGTTGGCAGGACGAGTAGCGCCTTGGACTTAAGGATGGAAATTTTACCCATGGGTACGGGTATCCGCGAGTACCGTACCCATATGGGGAGGGTATGGGCACATTTTCATACCCATAGGTAGTACCCATATCCTACCCGCTAAGTCGCGGGTAGGGCATGGGTACAACCCTATACCCGTGGGTATACCGATACCCTACCCGTTTATACTAACATATGGACCTACTAGGTTGACTTACTAGATATGACCATGAGATTGTGATTTCCAAAGTTAATAATTGTCATGTATTCATCTACCTATTACTAAGTGAGATAACTGAGTTTTTTTTTACAAATGTGCTACCAACAAATGTAAAAGTGTGAACAATTTGTGTACTACTTGATGTACCCAACGGGTACCCAATGGGTACGGATACCCACCGGGTATGGGTATGGGTATACTTTCATCCCCGCGGGTAAGGGTATGGGTAGAATTTTATACCCATAGACTATATGGGTATGGGTATGGTATTACTCTACCCTATCCATACCCTACCCATTGCCATCCTTACTTGGACTGAGACGCTACATAGCATACCATAGCGCCTAAGTGTTGGGCGCTACTCGAAAAGGTTATTTTATGAAATAGTTTCGTCGAACATTTATTTTGTGAATTGCTTTCGTTTTGTGGTTATTTTCGGTCAATTTTCCACCATTCTCAGCTAAAGCTGAACTACACCTCGTTAACTCCAGCGCCTCGGGGCTCGGGCCGTCGTCCTCGACGAGAACGACGAAGGCCGAGGGCGTCTCCGGTCGCGGAGCAGATCCGCCCGTCAAAGAAATTCCTCAACTTTGCCTAGCTGATTGTTGAGTTTCGGCACGATCGAGAAGCGACGCTCGCGCCAATCGGCGAAATGGTATATCCGCTCGGATATCCGCCCCCGGGCGGAATTATGCTGGGAATCTTCCTCGCCCGGCCGAGTACAATAGATTAACTCGGCCCCGCAACTTGCTTGATTTAATTATGCTCGGCGACTTGTTTGAATATGTGCTATACTGTGATGAAAACTCATCGACCATATCCGTTCCATCCTCTCCACATGCTGAGCCTAAACAATACGTTGACGGACGATGATGCACGGGAAAGGACGCGTAGATCGAATAAGGTTTCGCAGAACAAACCAAAAGTCAAAAGATTGTAGACCCGTGAGAAATTAGCCATTCTATGGTGCCCCTTGAAGTTGAAATGGTCAGCAAACTCTCAGCTTTTTCCAGCTAGGCTTATAATAACTGTTTTTATCTGCCGGGGATTTTTCTGGATATTGACAAGTTAACAGCCAGTCTATATATGTATCTATATACTATAAAAAAAAAGTTAGCGGAACAAAAAACTAAAATATCCATCCAACCTTAGTCTAATGAGCCACCCATTTAGTTGGGCGTTCGCAGTTCCAACCTATAGTTGTACCATACCTCTCGTATATCATCCCAGTTTTCGTAAATTTAAAACTATATGTGCATTAGTCACATTTATTATTATGATACACAATATAGATGTGTGATTTATGATACACAAACAATAGATTGTGTCACGTGTATATGTTGATATTATTTTTCCGAATCATGCAGGGGAACTGCATGCGATATATATTAAGAAAAAAGAACAGGTCCAAGAGAAGACCAAAGTCGTACAAACAAGAGTTTAGCATGTAGATTAAGAACAAACGGCAACCACAACCACAACCACAACCATAAAAGTCTACAACGAACATTAGAGACTAGACTTCAGCTAGTATGAGATGACCATCGCTTGCGATTGTCCATAACCTACCTTCCTCTCTTATTTCTCTAATGAGTTGTTGCACGTACTGGCGGAGCTTGGGCCGAAATCTTGGGAGGGGGGGGGGGGGCTAAATGGGCTGGGGGGCGAAAATATGAGGTTTAGTCTAATTTGTGTGAATAAATGGGCTGAATACATATAAATATTAGGCTAACACTTCGTGGGCTGGGGGGGGGGGGGGGGGGCGACAGCCCATTTCGCCCCCATGAAGCTCCGCCAGTGGTTGCACGGGTTTGAATTTTTTCCGAACCATGACCGTTTCTTTCCCTCCAGATCGACCAAGTCGTTAACATGACTAGAGAGTTAAACTTCTTTCTATTTGCAAGTTGAATGTTTGTCGTTGTGTTTTGCCATCATGAGTGTAGGGATTTGTGGTTTGAGCAAACAGAGAGAACCCTACCCAGTCTAACAACAACAACCCTTAAATAATATTTATCACCGTGCATCCCATGAATAGATGTTGATGGTCTTCCTCCGCCGCCGCATGCAGAGGACATATTTGTCATTGTGTGGTAGTCCACGCTTGGCTAATATGTCTCGGTCCACCCTCCTCGGATGAAAAGCCAACACACAATCTTGTCACGAAGAGGTGCCCATAAACCCCAAATTGCTTTCGCAAAATCCCAGAAATATTGTTTCTATTTATCATATTACTCCGGACATGAACCCCAAATTGCTTTCGCAAAATCCCAGAAATATTGTTTCTATTTATCATATTATTACTTCGGATGATTTCTCATATACTAGTACCATATTGCCCATGTGAGGTCACCCCTTGGGTACCCCTACCATTTCGCACCCTCCCCTAAACCTCCGACACGGCGAGGCCGCGCGCCATCGCCACGAGACCACGACGAGTCCCCGAATATTCCCTCTTCCGCCTCCCACGCGCAGACGCTACCCCTTCCCCTTCTTCTCCTCATCCCACCACGAAATCCTCAATCCGCGATTCTATCCAATTCTCCTTCCTTGGTATTCCCACGGGTTCGCGATGAAGTTCGGCAAGAGCCTGAGCAGCCAGATCGTGGAGACGCTGCCGGACTGGCGCGACAAGTTCCTGTCCTACAAGGACCTCAAGAAGCGGCTCAAGATCATCGCCGACGCCGTCGCCGTCGAGCCAAAGAGCAAGCGTCAGCGCGTAGGGGGCGATGGAGGCTCGCCGCCGCCGATGACGCCGGAGGAGGCCTGTTTTGTCTGCCTCCTCGAGGCCGAGCTCGAAAAGTTCAACGCCTTCTTCCTCGGGAAGGAGGAGGACTACGTCATCAAGCAGAGGGTGCTTGATTCGATTCCCGTCTCTTCTTGGTGACCTTGTTTGGATTTGTCCGTGTGCTTGGATTGATCCGATCCATGTGTTTCCGCAGGAGCTTCAGGGCCGTGTGGTGAGGGCGGCTGCGATGGGCTCCGCGGAGGAGCTGATGCGAGTGGGGAAGGAGATCGTGGACTTCCACGGCGAGATGGTGCTGCTCTTGAACTACAGCGCTCTCAACTACACCGGTGAGCTTTTCCTCTTCAGTTTTTTGCACATTGTGGATTTGTGGTTGGTGTCCCTAGCACTAGTGGAAGTGTGAAGCTCCATGAAACATGCAAGTGACACTTACACTTTATGGTTGGTGGGCTATTTGGAATCTAAGCGTGGTTCCCACTGAAGTTGGTACGATTCTTTATATATATGTGGACGTGGACTTTAAGAGTGGAACGATTACAAGTCTAGTGGGACCACTCGAGCAACTTGACTTATAGTTACATGGTCTTGGTTTATAGTAGTAGTATATATGTACACGTGTTATCTCCTATTTATAAATAGTTTCCCCTTTTCTTGTGATGGGTGGATTTGTAAACTTTTCTTGTGATGGGTGGATTTGTAAACTAAGTTTCTCTTTTAGCACCACGGCTACTTCGAATCGTGTACTAGAACTAAAATATTTGGTGATAACGCTAGTATTTGAAAGTTTCATCCTTTGGTGTTTTACAGTCAAGTTGAGTAGATATTCTACAAATTGTACAAAAATTTGCTTTTGGGATTTGATTTTGTTGTCCAAACAAGCCCTCAGCATGTCCTAATTTGTTTTCTCAGTGGGAATGGTGTACAACAACTGGAACATTGGATTTTTAGAACAAGTTCTGTCAATAAAATCGATTCCTTCTGATTAATTGGTACGGGCTGCCTGTAAAGATGTTACTGTTTGTGGTTACTGTTCATGAAAGTTCCATGCTTTCTAGCATCATATTCTGGATAAATTTAGAAACATCGATGATTTTTGTTTAGCCTTTAGATGGGTTGTTTTCTTTGTTCAGAAAAAGGTGGTGCTTTTCTGGACTCTGATGAGTTATTCACATCATGTAGTAACATTTTACTCCATGTGTAGAAATTTAGTAAATGCATATGAATTAACATTGTGAACTTTGAAAAGTATGAAAAGGCACTAGGTTGGGCTGTAACCATGAGCACATCTTCTTAGCAGGCTTCCCAAATTTTTGTGTTTCAAATGCAACAATAGGTGGTCTACTTGCTAGTATTACCCTTTTCAAATTCTACATTCTTAAAGTCGCCTCACATTTTTGCTGGCTGTAGTTGTGAAGCAAGTTACCCACTGGTCTCTGCTATTTCCTTTGTGCTGATGCAAGTATAAGGCATCTGCACTTCTGCAGGCTTTTTTTTTTTTTTTTTGCTCTACCATGTTAATGTACAGTTTTTCATGTACGTAGATAAAATGCTTTGACCGTTAAATATGTTGCAATTCTCCCTGTGTAACCCTGGTCATTTCCAAGATGCACCTATTCATGTCTGTATGAAAGATGCGTCGATCGTTTGGTTCTAAGGCGCTCACCAAATTCTGATTAAACTACTACTAAAACACAAATCTATACGGTTAGATGAAAATGATTTACCTATTATGCTCATTAATCATGTGAAAAGGATATGCAGGTGCACATGTTCAAACATTTTCCTATCAATCAATTATTATCAAATATGCTTCTCCGCTTATGTTGTACGCCACAACTTTTCAGGATTGGTTAAAATTCTCAAGAAGTATGACAAGAGGACCGGTGCCCTGATCCGCCTCCCCTTCATCCAGAGGGTACTACAGCAGCCCTTTTTCACCACTGACCTCCTTCAGAAGCTCGTAAAGGAATGTGAGGTGATGCTGGACCAGATCATACCGGCAAGGGAACCTTTTGTACCAAACGAAGACGGAAATGAAGGGAGCGACAGTGACGACATGAGGGGCATGTACATGAGGAGCACGGTGGCCGCGCTGCGGACTCTGAGAGAGATCCGTGGGGGGCCTCGACGGTGATCGTGTTCTCCATGCCTCTGCACGGCAGCAATAGGCAGGAGAAGCAGGAGAGGTGAAACAAGATTTCTGGGAACGATTGGTTGAGGAACAGGAGACTTGTTCTCCTTTGTCTCATGTAAATTGGTATTTTTTGTATAATCTGTGGTTGGAGGATGTTGTAAAATGAGGTGGAAAGGGTTAGTATACATTCATAAAATGTAAGGTTCTTCATAACCATAAATCTGAAAGTGCGGTTTATTTCTTTTCCTTGTTCATGTGAGGAATATGAACATTGTTTCATTTTTGTTTTTATTTCTTGTTTTCAGTAGCAGATTTTTGTATAATAAAACGGGCATATATGTTAAATGTTATAGCTCGTGCACGTAAGACAGAAAACGGGATATTTGTGAACTGTCCCCTAAGTACTCAGATCTTGGAAACAGCCACTAGCCGAGGGGACATTCACGTACTTAGGGTTGCAAGATGCACCTTCGCAACTCCCTTTACGCTGCATGCAGCCATGTTCGTCTACCCCGTGAAGGAAGACATTGATAAATCATAAATCGGTTCTCATTCTTTACGGTATCAGCGATGTGACGGGTTCTCAGTACTAGTATACAAAAAACCTTAGTGACTCCGATAATATGTGATAACATAGACTTGCAAGAGATCCTACAGGAGTGTCACAAACTTCCTTATGAGATATCTTGGGCTGCCACTAACCGTGTATCGCGTGAGGGTGGTAGATTTTCATCACATTAGTGATTAAAAACTGTTGTCGTACATAGAGGAGCTCACCTTAAAAACTGTATTATGTGTGGATTTTTCTAGGATCCTCTCCTCCAGTCCCCTCTCTTCTAGGTTAGCTTTATGTGGGCTAGGCCTTGGGCCTTAAGTGAAGTCATGGTTCAACACTCCCCCTCAAGATGGTGGTAGATATCTATCAACCCCATCTTGTCACATGTCAAGTTCAGTCATTTGTTCCTAGTTCCTTTGTTAAGCAATCTGCAAACTGCTACCCAGAGGTGACATGAGTGAGGCTGATGATTCCAGCATCATGTTTTTCCTTAATGAAGAAGTGATCAACTTTCACATGTTTTGTCATATCATGCTGAACTGGGTTGTTTGCAATACTTATAGCTGACAGATTATCACACCACACTCTCAAAGGTCCCTTCCTCAGAAGTTTCAACTCACCCCGAAGATGCTTCACCCAGAGCATCTCACTCAACCCTTGAGATATGGCTCTATACTCAGCTTTTGTTGTTGATCTAGACACAACTGTTTGTTTCTTGCTTCTCCATGACACCAAATTTCCTCCCACAAACACACAATAGCCTGATGTTGATCTTCTATCATCTTGACAACCAGCCCAGTCAGAATCACTATAGCCATCCACCTCAAGATGTCCACTCTTCGCAAACCACAATCCCTTTCCCGAAGTCCCCTTCAAGTGTCTCAGGATTATGTGCACTATATCAAGATGCCCACTTCTCGGTGCATGCATGTATCTGCTCACAACACCCACAGCATATGTAATGTCAGACCTGGTGTGATATAAATACAATAACCTCCCAACCAGTTTCTGATAATCTTCCTTATTCACTAGCTCACCTAATTGTGCTGTCACTTGATGATTTTGTTCAATCGGGGTGGGGGCTGCATGACATCTCATCATGCCCATGTCACTCAAGAGATCCTAGGTGTATTTACGTCCGCACAAAGATATACCCTTCTGAAAGAGCATGGTTGCCCCCATGTGTTGTTTTGTTAATTAATGACAATCTCTATGGACTAATGGTTGCATTGAGTTATACTTGTAGTGTTTGTCCATAGGAGTGCTTGAAGACGAGTTATAATTGTAGTGTTTGTCCATAGGAGTGCTTGAAGACCATATGTTGGTTTCAAGGTGGAAAGAATAATATTAGGTGATGACCAAGAGGTTCAAGGTGTTATCTGAAGAATGGTCATATGGTGTTGAGCATAGTGCAAGTATGTCTTGAAGATTAAGATTGAGTGAATGTTCATGTTAACCTTCAAGACATCATCTTTATGAAGAAAGAAGTAAAGATACAAGTTGATTAGTGCAAGTCCAAGAAGAGCATCTTGAAGAGATCACATGCTTGGAGCTTGTCACCCCTTTAGAGATAATGTTCAAGTGAAGACATGCCTAATAGAGTCTTTCCCATAATGCTTATGGGGGAGCCATATGAGAGTCTTCACCAAGCGACGCAATCAAGAAAGGTGTTCCCACTTGAGAAGATCAAGACGTCATCATCTAGATCAAGTGGAATGTGCAAGGCAAAGGTATTATCTTGATAGGGTTTTAGGATAGGTAAACGTACTATCAAGAGGGGCTCTCAAGTGAGCTTTAGCGTATCGGTCGTAGAGAGCTCAAACCTTTGCATCCTTGGCATCATCTTTATTAGTTATTATTTGGATCTTATCGTGGTGTGGTCTTGGTGCTTTTTGTGCTTTTCATGACAAGGCCAAGTTCACCTAAAACAAGATTGGGTTGCATCTTCTATTGTGTTTTCGGTTGTGGAGATTTTGACGGTTCACCCGTGAGGAAAGGTTCACACCTTCCTACCCATAACAAAATCTCCATTGCATGTTCCTATTTTTCTTTTCTCTATGTGAGGTTTTAGAGATTGTCATGATCTTCAATACAAGCTCAAGTTTATCAAAAACGGATTTCGTATGCAAAACTTATCGAGTTTTTGATATTGGAGGTTTGTCGATTTGTCTTTCAAAGAGAGATCTAATCTATCCCCTATTGGTTTTATCCTCCCTTGTTTTACCATTATGTTTCTCTGCATGATCTTTTAGAGCTCGTTGCGGTGATTCCAACGAGCCCAAGATCATCGAAATCGGAGTCCGGATGAAAAAGTTATTGCAGTTTTCGTATTGCTATTTCTGTCAGTTTTCAGAAAACCGGATATTCCGGTCCAAACCTAAATAGGAATATCCGGTGACCTCCAGAAGGTTTTCATATGTTGCGCGGCCTGGGCCGGAAATTCCGGTCCAGACATGAACCGGAATATCCGGTCCCTGTTTTTCCTGCAACGGCTCTTTTCGTGGGGTCCTATAAAAGCTACCCTTCTTCCGCAAGTGTAGCAAGCTCTTGAGCACGAAAAAGCCCCCCATTGTTGACCTTCTTGAGCTTGGATTTCTCTCTATTCCTCCATGATTCTTGCCTCCAATTAGAGGGAAAAGAGAGAGGAGATCTAGATCTACATTTCCATCAAACCATCTCTCCTCTAAGTTAGGGGAACCCTTTGGATCTAGATCTTGGAGTTCTATTTGTTGAGTTATTCTTTGTTCTTTCTCTCTTCTCCCCCCAGAAGCATTAGTTTCTTTTGGTGGGATTTGAGAGTGAAGGATTTGACCACTTAGTGTGTTCTTTCCATTGCATCGGTTTGAGTTCTCTACGAGAATTCGTTTGAGTGAAGTTGAGAAGCTTATTACTCTTGGGTGCTTGGGTGCCCTAGAGCTTGTTCCTCTAGGGCACGTTGGTACCTGTCACAACAGTGGAACATGGGGTTCCCCTGATGCGGTCAAAGTGGGTCCAACGCCTGTGGGCCCACCAGGAAGGCGAGCAAGGTCTAGGTTCAAGACTGGCAGATGGGCCCCCCATGTGCCCCACGGTGACGAGACAAGCACGGCATCGACAACCACGGCTAAGGACCAGTGGACCCCCCGGGGCCCCCTTCAACCCGGAAGATGACGCGGAGGTCCCGGGGACCCCGATGCCCGGCAGGAGGCCAGGCTCACCCCCGGGAACCAACCTCCGCACGCGCGAAGAGGATAGGCTTGCCAGCCCCGGCTGGAAGCTCCTAGAAGACTTGGGCGCCAAGAAGACGAAGGCGCCGAATGGGGACAGGGACGGAAAAGGTGTCAGCCCCTGTCCGCCCACCCAGGGAAAGGTGGGCGACCGCACCTAACCCCCTCAGAAGAATACTTGGACGAGAAGAAGCCACGTCACCCCCAAAGAAGAACCCGGAGGGGTTTCCCGCCAAAACCCCTCCGCCCCCAAAGGTGCACCTGTGGGATCCCCTTAGCCTATAAAAGGAGGACCAAGGCACCTGAGGAGAGGGACCGGATTTCGAACAGATGCCCAGA
This sequence comes from Puccinellia tenuiflora, assembly GCA_012064385.1. Taxonomy (NCBI): domain Eukaryota; kingdom Viridiplantae; phylum Streptophyta; class Magnoliopsida; order Poales; family Poaceae; genus Puccinellia; species Puccinellia tenuiflora. Next base: position 624,478 of record QRDG01001200.1, read on the forward strand.
GAGTCGGAGGCTAGGCTAGGTAGCGCACAAGACAGAGAGTAGCATAGGCAAGAGGTGATCTCCTCCGGGTCAGGATCTGCTCGTCTTCAACCTCTAGCCGACACCTCCTGGGTTCGCACCCGCAACCACCTCTGTGAGCTACACCATGATACACCACTCAATCCAGACATGCAGGAGTAGGGTTGTTAGCCTCCGGGCGGCCTGAACTTGGGTAAACTTCTTGTGTCTCTGCGGTGCATGCTTGTACGTAGATCTCGGGCCTAGACGAAGTCTCCCCGACGGAAGACGTTTCTCGACCTCCTTCGCACCCCATACCGAACCTAAAAAGGGGGTATCCTTTACTCCTGGTGTCCGTGATCCAAGACACGACATATGGTGCGCTAGGTAGGGGGCGCAAGCGCTGGATCCATCTTCATCGACTTCGAGATCCTCGTCGAGATCTACCACAAGTCCTACGTCGACCTCGCCGTCAAGGTCATCGACAAGGTATGTGTCGGCCTCAAGGTCATCGACAAGGTCTGCGCCAGCCTCAAGGTCATCGACAAGTCTGTGTCGGCCTCAAGGTCATCGACAAGGTCTGCGTCGGCCTCAAGGCCATCGACAAGGTCTGCGTCGGCCTCAAGGTCATCGACAAGGTCTGTGCCGACCTCAAGGTCATCGACAAGGTCTGCGTCGGCCTCAAGGTCATCGACAAGTTCTTCATTGACCTCGAGTTCATCGACAAGGCCTGCGTCAACCTCGCCGTCGTGTTCGCCGGCAGGACCTGCGTTGGCTACGTCGCCGGGTTCTGCGTCAGGGATCGATGGCACGGAAGAATAAGGCCAAGTCCAGTGTGGAGTACCTGTAGTGCCCGGGTCTCGGTTTCGACCCTGAGGAATCCCCGGCAATGCCTTCAGCCCAAGGTCAGGCCCGCGGGATTTAGTTCGTCCCCCCAGCAGCACACACCGCCATGGTTGCCAGTGGAAGGAGGCCTCAAGGGAATGCTACAAGTATTGACGCTCCTCTTTCCCCGCGGACACGCGAGGTGAAGGGGAAACTCTACTTGGAAACATCTCTGCCGGCGCACATCCGAGAGAAGGGAAGTCAGATCCCGAGCCAATAGACCGAGATCACTAGTGAAGACCCTCATGTCTATGTGCCGCAAGAAGTCGAGATCCCTCTGGGTGAAGATGGTCAGCCAGGACCCTGGTGCCTGTTTCATCAATCTGATAGGCACAATATTGAAGACTGCCGTGATCTCAGAAAGCGCCCTAGAAGCGGGGAATGCTACACCTGTGGAGAACTTGGTCACCTCAGCAGAGATTGTCCTCTCAATCCGAGACCTAGGAAAGCCCCGAAGAAGAAATCACCAAGAACCGTCATCGACGCCTCCACTTAGACCGACAATCTAGACGAATCCTGCTCACCACCAACAGCACAAGGAATGCAAGGAAGTCAGCGAGTAACCGCCACCGGTTGGGATCAAGCCTTCTTCTATGAAGGCCAACCCGGAAAAGAATGGGATCTGCCGGGTCACATTGTGGCAATACACCCGGGACCAAGTGGATCTCCCAGAAGTATCGGATTGCAAAATGGTTGGCCTCCGGGCGACAAGGATAAAGAGCCAGGAAGGGTCTCCGGACCGGCACCATAAGAGTGTCAGCAAGGCGGACGTGCATCCAAGCGGCGTCAGAAATAATAAAAAGTGGACGGCCTCCGGGCGTCGAGGATAAAGAGCCAGACGGGGTCTCCGGACCGGCACCATGAGGGTGTCAGCAAGGCGTACATGCCTTCAAGTGGCGTTGGGAACACAAGGGTCTCCGGACCGGGGTCAATAAGGTCCTGCGCCAGTGGAGGCTGGCTGGGCAGGCGGCTATTTCAGCACGGGTCCCTAACCCTGCGGGTAACCGTAGGCAGGGCAGAGTTATGTCTTAAAAGCGGCATAGAAGACCCGCCATGGCGGTAGCGCGATGAAACAATTGCTTAAATAGCCAGGGAGTAAGAATCATCGCCAAGGGAACAAAAGATAAGTGATTTCAATTCCGTGAGCCTCAATTCTTGCATGCAAGCGTGTTATCCTTAGCAACCCGTAAGCAGGGGGCTGATATGTGCTGGTGGCTGACGGGTTGAAGCGCCGCGAGTGGCCTCACGGGCAAGGCACCGCCGCCCGATCGTGCCGTACTGCCGCGGAAAGGAGGAATCGGGCAGTGCTGTGGTGAGACAAAATTCACCACAGAAATGCACTATCAACTGTGCTTGCGGCTTGCTTCGGATAACGTGCTAGAATGGTAGGAGAGAGGGTCCATTCTTTTCCTACTAAAAGTTTGCTATGTGCAGCTCCTTCCCGGGACAGGATCAGGCGGCGGAACGCGACCAAGAAGCTGGATACCCGGGAAGGACGGGATGGATCGAGGACGCGGCAGGAAAACAGCTAAGTCCTTGCATCTGCATCCTGCACTTAGGCATAACATCTCGCTCGGAGTCAATATACCATCGACCTGCGCATACTTGACGGTTGATGAGAGCCTTTGCGGGGGTAGGCTCCACCCCGGCGAACGGTCCGTTTCCCTCTGGCCTAGTACTCGAGGATAGTGGCGAAGGACTCCCGGAAGGTATAGTCCTACTTAGGGGTACATCTACCGTGCAGAGGTATGAGTGCTTGGCACCTAAGAGGCCTCCTATGGAAACCCGACAGCGCGTTAGTGCAAGGGAAAATTTGGGAAATGACCCCGGGAGTTGAGTCTAGGGTTGCATTCATCCAAATTTACATTTTGAATTACATTTCTGAATTTACGTTCGGTTTTGCAACTACTTGAACCTATGCCGCTAAGGCTAGCTCAGAGCTAGGTCTCCCAGCTATGCACCCTTGTTTTCTTCGTGCCCGACGGGAGAACTCTCGATTCCCGAGGACGTCTGGGGAAAGGGAGGGAACCCGGAAGGATTTTCAGGCAGGTCATGGCCCTCCCGCGTGTTCGAGCACCAGGCAGCGGAGCAGGGAAAGCACCTTGGCCGCCACCTCGCTCATGGCATTGTCGTCCTCCTGTGACAAAGGGGCAAGTTCGGTCAGGATCTAGACCAGGCCCAAGAGGAGCAAGGGGTCGGAGGAGCTATGACGCTTACCTGCTCAATGGCATCGAGCTCGGCCCAGAGCACGGATGCCCCTGGGATCCCTGCGGTTTTCTCTTTCAAGGCCGCCAGAAGCTGAGCCCTTCGAAGGGCGCGGACCCGGGCCTCCTCCTGGGCTGCGGGACCGGAAATGATTGCCAAGGGCGAGACGCCCATGGCGAGGGCCAAGCGCGACACCACCTCGTCTTCCTCTCCAGCGGCACGGGCCCCAGCCCCCCTGGGTGCCTCCGCCGCGCCCAGATACACGGACGCCGCCGTCGACGTCCTTGAAAAGGACATCTCTGCCTCCCCAGACATGGCTCTGCGATCTGTGGATGGGCGGAGAGAGCAAGGAACAAGAAGAAGAAACGATCTAGGAGATGCTGAGGAGCTGGGGGCTGGAGAGCCTTTTATAGGCCTTCCACTCCCCACTGGCCCCTCGACGGTACAACTGGTGCAGTAATCAAGGCGCATTTTGCAAAAAACCCGTTCTCATTCACACCAAGTCAACTCGAAGGCCAGGAACTCCCCGACGTTGGGGAACGTCCTTGTGAACCCTGGCGCCGGGTCCGCTGTATGCGGGTCAGGTTGGAGGCTCACGGGCCCCGACACGGGGGCGCCACCGGGAGCCTGCTCGGCCTCGGCGCCAAGTTCGGGGCGGGCCGCTAGGGGCTCAACGTCGCCCTCGCCCTCGGCGCGGTCCTCCGCCCCTTCAGCACCAAGTTCTGGGCGGGCCGCTGGGGGCTCAACATCGCCATCGCCTCCGGTAAGGTCCTCCGCCTCGAGATCTGCATCAACAACGAAGTATCAGCCTCTGGGGGACCTTCCGGCCACCCGGGGGCAACGGTGACTACTCCGGGAGAAGTTACCTGGAGACGGCACGGAGGCTGTCGGGTCCCGACCCGGGGCCGCCTGTTCCTGCCCTCGAAGGGCGGCGTCTGGGCCGCCATTGACGGCGACCCTTCGGTTCCTCCCTCCGGGGATCTGGCCTCGGAGGGGTCCTGACGGGAGACCGGAACTCCTTTGCAACCACCGCGGAGCTCTCCGCGGCCTCTCCCGCCTCCTTATCTTCATCGACATGACCGCACTTCCGGACCCGGAGGGCCTGCAAACGCACAACGACGGTCAGGGCTGCCACAATCCCTGGCGGACACGGAAGGATCGGTGAAGGAGTCCGGACTCACCTCATGGCTCGTTTGGCACCAGAGAAGCCCCGACGCTCCGGCCGGCGCGGGGATCGAGGAGGCGTTCCGTACGGCACGTTTCCTCCCGTTGGATTCAAGACAAGCGTTGGCGATTTGCGCGGACCGCAACGTTCACCAAGGCAAAGAAGACCCGTGGGCGCGCGCCTCCGCGAAGTACGGCCCCGACTGATGGGACAAGACAGTCAAGACCGGACGCCGGGGACCCACTTTGATTCTTTTTTGGTCATAGCCCCAGCGGCAGAAGAGCATAGCCGCCGGGACTATATGCCCGGGGGCTACTGTCGCAACAGTGGAACATGGGGTTCCCCTGATGCGGTCAAAGTGGGTCCACCGCCTATGGGCCCACCAGGAAGGCGAGCAAGGCCAAGGTTCAAGACTGGCAGATGGGCCCCCCATCTGCCCCGCGGCGACGAGACAAGCACGACATCGACAACCACGGCTAAGGACCCGGGGCCCCCTTCAACCCGGAAGACGACGCGGAGGTCCCGGGGACCCCGATGCCCGGCAGGAGGCCAGGCTCACCCCCGGGAACAACTCTGCACGCGCGAAGAGGATAGGCTTGCCAGTCCCGGCTGGAAGCTCCTAGAAGACTTGGGTGCCAAGAAGACGAAGGCGCCGAAGGGGGACAGGGACGGAAAAGGTGTCGGCCCCTGTCCGCCCGCCCAGGGAAAGGTGGGCGACCGCACCTAACCCCCTTAGAAGAATACTTGGACGAGAAGAAGCCACGTCAGCCCCAAAGAACCCGCAGGGGTTTTCCCGCCAAAACCCCTCCGCCCCCCAAAGGTGCACCTGTGGGATCCCCTTAGCCTATAAAAGGAGGACCAAGGCACCTGAGGAGAGGGACCGGATTTCGGACGGATGCCCAGAGAGTCGGAGGCTAGGCTAGGTAGCGTACAAGACAGAGAGTAGCATAGGCGAGAGATTTTTTTTAAATCTCGGCACCCCCACTGACCGGGGACTAGATCCTCCATTGGCTATCGGACAGGTGCCTGACATGTCTCGCACTAGTTTGGCGTCAATTTGCAAAGTAAGTCGTTGCTCGACATTCCAGCAGAAACTACCGGACAGTCCGGCTCACAGACATAGGCTTGTCGGATAGGTATCGACACCACTCCAGCGCCCACACGAAGGAATACTCTCTGTCGGACAGTCCAACAGTAAATTCGCTGGACAGTCAGACGCAGGTGCATGACCAAATTTTCATCAGAAAACTATTTGAGTGTTGACTAGTTTTCAAAGACGAACATATGGGCAGGTTCACAAAGTGAAGTGAGATGAGCACAATGTCATACTCAAGAAAACGAAAAAGATGTTGCCGCTAATCTTTGCTCTCGCCACATTGAGAGCCTTTTTATTTTCTTGATCAACGATCCTTGACACACAAGATAGAAAACTAACACTGTAAGAACACTTACCAAAAAAGATTAGTTCCCTTCAATCTTATCGTCATCAACCACCAAAATATGATTAAGGTCATAAATTCCCTTTGAACTAGATTCTTGAGAAGTTCTCTAGTTGTTGAGGGTTCGTTGGCCATGGCTAGAGTGAAAGCACCTAGAAAGAGTGTGGGTGGGGTTTAGAGTGGTTAAAACGACATGGATCTCTTATATGCTTCCACTACAAACAATATTTTGAATGGGGAAAAGTTAAATTTGAAAGATCAAGATATACGACAAGAGGAAGTGTGAGTATGAGTTTATAAATTGTATTTTAAAGAAACTGAGTATTCTAGAACTTGAAGCAGCTTATGTAGCAGATGTGTGAGGCAAGTAAATTTTAACAGGATAAGAATGTCATACAATTAGTGCTATGGAGGTTATATAGGAAAGTAACTTAGATGCTTCAAGTGATGTGATGATAGAACATAGTGAGCGTAAATATCACTATAAGATGTGAAAGATGAATAAACAATTAGGTCAACCGGAGAACTCAAGACAAGACACTTCCAAACTAGAATTAAGTGTAGAGAAGATTCAGATAAAGATAACAAAGGGTAGAAGAAAAGCGAATCTCGAGAGATCAACTAGATTGATGAAGAAACGATAAAGATGCACAAACATGACAATACTTCATGTGCATTTATTGCAAACCAGGATGACAGAGATATACTGTCAAATTACTTGAGGCCAATATTGCTAGCAATAACATGAACTTAAACAACTGAATTTAAAATGGAAAGGAGAGTCCTAATTTGTTCCTCAAAGCTCAATTTGGTGGCCCAGATCTACATCTTCGTTTGGAGAGGCTATATATGCATGCATACACCCAAGTCCACCTAACTTATACCTTCTTATCCATTTGCAATGATCACGAGTTTGACCCAATCACTCTTGTTGATTTTCACAAAATTTCATGAACTTGCCACGACATTTCCACACGTTGGATGCTCGAACAGTTTACTCCTATCCGTTTAGGAGTGCCAATCTCAAAGAGTAAAAAATGGATCTATTCGTCTTGAAAGTGCTCTTGGTTTGTGCTCAGCTAAGCTCACTTGCTTTCTCTCTTTCTTTTTCTTTCTCTCACAGAATTCACTCAAGAACAGAAAGAGAAACCTTCGACTTCCAAATGGATCATCTTAAGTCACAAAGTCACCAACCTTGCCCACTCAGCATAGGTTCCTTCTATAGGCGCATTCCACTTAGACTATCCGTTAATAGAATATACCATGTACGACCCTCGTCACAACTGTCATATTCCTCTTCTCTCAAGTCTATGAACGCAAGAAGCTTTAGACATTGATGCTTCACCCACGAGGCATCAACTCCAAGAGGCATCATGTTTCTTCAGATCGAAGAACTAGACTCAACATAAGCTTTATTCATGTTCAAGTCAACTTAACAACAGTTATACTAGCCATCTAGTTATGATTTATGTTCTCTTAATATAACCTCTACTGTCGCAGCTAGTTCTTCTTCAAGTTCAATCTTGACCTAACATGGTATCTACTGCTACACCCAGTTTCGCTTCATGTTCAAAGCAAGTGCTTTATCTTCTCACCCTAATGCATATGAGATTTCTAACAAATTGTTGTATGTGCTTAGATGGATGAATCCAACTGATCACACAACTAAGATTCACTTCTGTCCTAAGAGATCAAACCCCTTTTAATAGGACGGATTTCCTATGACTCAAAAGCATAAAACCTAAGCACCTACTCTAGGTCTTCACGTCTTGCACACACAGTCCTTCCCTCTGCTTCTTGAGTCCTCTTCATCTGTTGAGGCTTTATCTTTAATGAATCCTCAATTGTACATTCCGCACTATATCCACTCCACTCCTAGAGGGTTCATCATGAGGCTTCATCTTTAATGATTCTTTAACTCTTTGATTCGCACCATGCTTGAAGACTTCATCTTCTATGAATCCTCGGCTTCTCTGGTCCGACAACTTCTTCATCTTTCAGGCCCTCATCTCCAGGATTCATGAATCCTTCTTCATATTGGGTCAACTTTTTACATGGTTAAACCAATCACATTTTTTGTTGTTTCTTTTTATAAACTCAAGAACACATTTGTCCCTTATCAATGTTGTCATCTATCATCCAAAACCCACAACGGGGGCACTAGATACACTTTCAATCCCCCCTTTTTGGGTGATTGATGACAACATGGTTAAGACTCAACATATATGGAGATTTAAGTGTTGATTTTTAATTCCACTCTATAGGGGGTCTCCCCCCAAAATGTGTACACTATTTGAATTTGCCCTTAAATGCAAGTGTGTAAAAGATGATCGCAAAGAGCTCCCTCTGTATCTAGAAATCCATGGGGTGCATTGAGTAAGATAAACTTGAGTAATGCACATGTTTGTTATGCATTAAAGAGCCACACATGCATAATATTGGAATTTGTGGCACATTAGAGCATAGAGTAGAAAAATATGACATCGCACATGTTAAGTTTACAAACTCGTACAAGAAGCATATAATAAAATGGGGGTTTGTAACTTCTGTTCTTCAAAAGCATGAACCTTCATAAGACATCCCTTCTCCTCCTTTGGCATTGAGACACCAAAAAAGAGAAATGAAGATTGTAGCATGAGAAGCTTCAGAATCTTGTTGGAGTGATTGGTGTTGTCATAGATTTGGAAGCAACTTAATTCAAGAAGTTTTCATTGCTAGAAGACGAGCTTAATTGGTTAAGGTGTAAAAGAGACCTTGATGCAGATCCTAGTTTTGCAGAAGTGGGTGGTGATTAATTATGTGATTCTTGTTTTTCTTTAGAAGTATCGCACGAATAGTCATGAAGTTGATGACTGAGTGCATGCTCTGTAGATGGTGTGAGCCTATGTGGTGGAGTTGGAGGCACCGAGGGATCGTCTAGATCGAAGTTCAGATAAGCTTGTTCTTCGAGTGGAATAACTTTTATCGCGATACTATGTATGGCTTTCTTGATCTCATCTCGGAATTTTGGAGTTGAAGCATGAAGGTTGAAGAGCCTTTTGAGATCTAAGCGAAGCAAACCTATCTGTTTAATATAAGTATCCACTTTTGAGCATTCCACGTGATGACTTTATCATGAATCTTGAGAGTATCTTAGATCTCCAGTTTACACTGATTAATCTTTCACAAAAGTGAGACACTAGGGGTTGTATCATCATTGGAAGAGGAGCAGTAAGCCGAATCATATGGGTTAAGAGGTGTGCAAAGTTTTCCAAATTTTGGAGGTGCTCTTTTTTGTGCATGGCCTATGATGGTCGAGTAACAATATATCTATTTAGCATTTCATCCTCAAGCCTCTTGCGAGCTTCTTCGTCATTTTCTAACTCAATAGATGTAGCTGAAACATCAGTATTTGTATATGCTTCTTTATTAGGTTTTGTTTCTCAGGGACAGTCTCTCCTTCTGTATACTTCATTAACGCATCTTCTGATTGTTTGCTTTGTTCCATTGTAAATTGCACATATGCATCAACTAGATCATGGATTGATATTTCACCTCTCTATTTTCTTGGTGTTGTAGTCTTGGGAGTAGTGAAGCCGTTGTTTTCTTCTTATTTGGCTCACACTTCATTTTCTTCCTTCAGTTTAACTTTGTGTCTTTATATTCGCTGGATAGGTCACATGCTTGAGAATTCTTAGAGGATTTAGCCTTTTATGAGCTACTTCTTCAATTCTTACTTGTGCAAGCTCTGCTTCCTTGGTTGCTTCCATTTCCCCATCTACCGCGTTCTCCTCTACTTATTTGACTACTTTGTTTGCCTCCTCTAGATCTATCCATAGGACTATTTCTGTATCGTTCCAATTTTATCGGATGTCCCCGAAGGGACATCCATAGGACTATTTTAAGATGGCACAAGATGTTTGGAGACCCCTCAATATGACAAGAGAAAAAAGAGACGATACCCGATGTTTGTTGTTTATTCGATTCGTAGCTAAACCATACTATTAAGAGGGAAACCGCTTCAGAAGGTATGGGCGAAATAAACACGTACACAAACTACATATATGCACCCTAGAATCTTATGGTAGAGAGAGTTCACCCTCATATTTGTTGTTGAATTTATGGTTCTCTAGGCCCGGTTGTACCGGGGCATTTGTTGTATAGCGGTGGTATATGACCGAAGCACACCCTAGGGTGGTGTGCCCGTTCGTCGCTCTCGGCTCTTGCTCGGTACATGGCCTTGTTGTACATGGGGCTGGAAGTGTCATCCCTGTGGCTTATGGTCTGGGGCACCTTCGAGAGTGACCAAGTGCATTGCTCAATAGGGTGGCCCGGTTTTACCGGGGCTCGGAAGTACTGGTCCACCGTGGCTCAGGGTCGGGGTACCTACAAGAGTGGCACCAACTGTGCTACTCTGTGGAGTGGCCCGAAACTTGTCCTCGTTTTTTGTTGATTGTACTGGATCCACGGTTTTTCTGGCATGCGATACTTGGAACATAACAATCGTATTTGGAGGGTCCATATAGACCCCTTCTTCCCCAAGGGAGGGCACGCCTTCTCACCTCTAAGCCCGGCAATCGGGTCGGGTTTGGCCGGGTCGAGCTCTTCCAGACCCATGCCCGATTGACTAATGGGCGAGAGTTTCTGCCCACGACCCTGCCCATGGGTCAGATTTCGGACCCATGCCCGAACCCGACGGGTCGCCCGACCCGACGGGTCGCCCATCGGGTCTTCATACAACATCTTAAAAATGACCATTTCAGCATCAAATATGATCATATTAAGTGTTTAAATACATCAGTATATCAATATGATCATATTCAAGTGTAAAAATGCATAAGGACATCAATATCATCAAATTATCAATCAATAGATCAATTCACAGCCACACAAATTAGTTGCATAGTCTCACACAAATAAGTAGTTGCACAGTCTCATACAAATAACTAGATAAGCATTACACAAACAAAAACAGTCTGATTATCTCACACAATTTGGTGTCCAGCATTACAACTAGTTCACGATCAGGAAGGCAAATAGGAAGCAACAAGCAGCAGCCAGACAGCACTCGGCACCAGCTTGCTCCTTACTTCTTTATTCTTCGGTTAAGATCGAAACACTTTCATCCTGAAAATTACAAGAAGCAACCTATATGAGAATACTTTATACAACCAAACCATGTGTGACGGTATGAGTATAAGTGTATAATTACCATTGGTTCTTCTTCATCATCAAGAACAGATTGAAACTCCGCAAAGAGGGTAGAATTGCAATCCCCTAATACAAATATAGAAATAACACACAATAAGAACATAACATGGTGCATGAAAAACAGAAATACAATTTAACTAGCTGATTACCTAACATGTCGGCGCGAGACCAAGCTTGCATACACATAAGGGCTTCAGCCATATTTGGAGCAAGCGAACTACGGTGTGCACTAAGTACTCTACCGCTAGTACTAAAGGCAGATTCTGACGCCACAGTTGTTACGGGGATAGGCAATATATCATGAGCCATTCTTTGCAAAGTAGGATACTTGATACCTCCAAATTTCCACCAGCTAATGATGTCCAGCTCTTCACCTGTTATCGGGATAGTTGGTTCTTCCAAATACAAGTCTAATTCAGTCCGCACACGAGAAGCACTCACAACAGGCTGCGAAGACATATATTGAGAAAATATCTTCAAGGCTTCATCTTCTCCAACTCTACCTTGGGGGGCAGCAGTACTACCAAGGTGAGATGAACTCCCAGCATCCTCACCAGCCCGGTATTCTTCCAACAAATCAACCATCAATTGCCTAATTTTTTCCACTTCCCTAGTTGCATGTTCATATCCATATAGAGAGCCAAACAAAGCTTGCAGCATATGTAGCTTATATCTAGGATCAAGGACTGTTGCAACAGCCATAAGTCCGTGAACATCTTTCCAATATTTCTCAAACTTTGATTTCATTTCGTCGGACATCTTTTGAATGAGAGGATCATTACTAGTAGACCATGTCCGTATTGATAAACGAATGGTGGATATTTTGGGAAAGAAGAGATTGGCTGTGACATATTTTGTCCCGGAGAAAAGCTCGGTGATGTCAAAAAATACTTTCAGCCTACCACAAAGATCTTTTGCGAAATCCCAATCATCCTTAGTTGGACAACAGTCAAATAGTTTTTCCCGTGTGCTTAGCTTTTCAAATATTGGAATGTATTCTAATGCAATAGACAACATTATATATGTTGAATTCCACCTAGTTTTACAATCCAAATTCAACCTTCTAGTGTACTCAATGTTCAGAGTTCTAGCCATTTTCTCAAACCTCTCATGCCTTTTAGGTGTGGCTGACCAAAACGCAACACTGTCACGGACCCTACCAATACCATCCTCCATTACATCCATTCCATCTTTCACAATCAGATTCAGAAAATGCACCTCAACGACGGCAAGGAGTCGGGGATGGTAGCGATTCGGTGACGGCGGAGTCGGGGACGGCGGCGTCGGGGATGGCGGCGTCGGGGACGGCGGCGTCGGGGCGGCGTCGAGTTGGGGACAGCGGCGTCGGGGCCGCGCCCAGTTGGGGACGGCGGCGTCGAGGACAGCGGCGTCGGGGCGGCGTCGAGTTGGGGACGGTGGCGTCGGGGATGGCAGCGTTGGGGACGGAGCGTGAGCGTCGCCGGGCCGCCTGCTAGGGGATGGACGGACGGACGGGGGAGCTAGGGGATGGACGGACGGGGGAGCTACCGAGCTAGGGGACGCCGGGACGGACGGGGGAGCGCATCGCGAGTGTGAGGGAGGCCGGCGGCGGCTCGAGTGGGGAGGGGAGAGGGGAGTGGCTGAGTGGGGATTGGGGAACTGGGGACTGGGAGTGGGATGCCTAGGGTTAAGGCAGTGCCGCAGTGCATATTGGGCTGGGCTGGCTAGCCCTTGTTGAATTGGTAGTGGGCTATGTTCATTTCTTACCAGTGGACCCCACATGTCAGCTAATCGGGCGACCCATCGGGTTGCCCATGGGTAAACATGTCCGCCCATACCCTGCCCACGACTAATCGGGTCGCCCATGGGCGAGACCCACGGGTGAAGATAGCGACCCATACCCTGCCCATTAGGGTCGGGTGCCCATGGGCGGACGTGCCCATGGGCGAAATTGCCGGGCTTACTCACCTCCATCCACCATTGTTCCCAAGCTACAAACTTTGAGATATCCCACTCCCTTGCCCCCAATCTTGTTGATTCTTTGAGGGATGCTTGAGGAGGTCTAGATCTAGGGTTTCATGAAAGCAATTAGATTTTCCCTAATATCCTTAATTAATTTTATTACTCTTTGGTTCCTTGGAACCCTAGACGGAAGACGTGTCTTGGAGCTCGCCTTGGTGGTGAGGAGCTTCGGGATATAGTTGCCTCCAATTAAGCCAATTAAGTTGTGGAGATTGTCCCAGCCTTGTTGTTAAAGGATAAATTGTCTCCTTCAAGGACTCCGTATATTGGATCGAGTCACTCCACTTTGGTGGAGGTTCGTGGCGAATAAGATGAGTCATTGTGGCTATCCGGGAGCACTTATGCCCCCACACACACCTCACCAACAGAGACTAGCTTCCTATGGGAAGTGAACTTCGGGATAAATCGTCGCATCCATTGTGTGGTTACTTCCCAACCCCTTACTTCTTTGTTTGTATCACTATTACCATGATTATCTCGTATGCTAGTTTATATACTTGTCGGCATATAGGTTTCTCACCTAGTTGCATTATCTACAGAAATTATATTTGTGTTAATCCCTAAATTGATAAGAAATAAAACTTGTAGTCGCCTATTTACACACACAAACACACACACACACACACCTCTAGTCGAGCTCTTCGATCCTTTCAATCATCACCATTGTCTTGACATGAGGAATAATGGAAACAAGAAACCTTACCTTGAACCATTCATCGTCTGTGTCTTGGAATCTAAAGCCCCTCATCGCAATAACTAGATACTTGGGTCTCCAAAATAGAGTTTTGAGCGTTTCACCTTCATTCATCGCAATACTTTCCTATTTTTCTTGAGAATTGTAAACTTGAAGCGATGAATGCATGTGTTCCCTTCAAACAAATCCTCAAGATAGTCCCATACTTCTTTGGCGGTCTTGTGCAAACAATTGTGATCGATGTAATCTTTTGGCATGTGTAACCGTTTCTCTTAGAGCCAAATGGCTTAAAATTATCCTCAATTAATTTCCACAATTGTGTGAATGAGTTGCGAATATGGGAGTTCATGGAATATTTTTCAATTAGGAAAACGCCAATGCATCTAGCATGGGTGGGGGCCTTAATTAATTATACGAGGGTGTGGAATAGGTTGTGGAGGTAAGAATGGGGGTGGCATATCCCCAAACCGCCTCGAACCATTTTGTGTTTTCAAGTTTCGAACCCGCCACCTTAGCCTTAGGATCCACTCCGGGAGTGGTGCTTCTAGAGGCAGGGTCTTTGGCTTGTTGACTTGTCCCCATCTTTTCTCACTTCTTCAATGATTGATTTTTAAGAGACTCCAAGAAGCCTTTTAAATCATCATCAAAGATGTATGAGTGGAGGTGCGACTTGTTCAACCTCATCCCCAAAGACCATCCTCTTTAGGCAGTAATGCCTTGAACAAATAGACGAAACTCATATACCAGTTGAAAGGATCGAAAAGGACAACTAGAGTGGGGGTGAATTGGCAACTAAATTTTTTAATATTTTTTTCTGAACAATTTAAATGATGAACAATAATTTCTCTAGATATGCAACTAGGTGAGAGAAGGTGTGAAACCAGAAAAAATGGTCACTAGTGTCAATATGAACGTCAAGTACTAATATATGTACCAAGAAAAACTCTAAGAGACCACGAAACCATGATCCTTTAGTTTCAGGATTGAGCGAATCAACGAATCGTGTGCTGCTAGTTCCTATTCCTGCTTGTTTTGGGCTTGAATTGGTGGACTTGCCCACACACACGTGAATGGCTCAGGTCAAACTTTGTTTTACATTTGGGGTCTTTTTTTGCACTAGGTTATCTGTACATAAGTTTGGGCCTAAGCCATCGGGTCAACTGACCCCATTCTAACATTGTAGCTCCTCCTATGGATGAGAGCAAACTATATAGCAAGATATAACTAGCTACACAAGATAAACAAAGTAATAATGTAGTACAAAGTAAGTAAAAAAGTTGAGAGATAACCACACAACAAAGGCGAGGAGTTGCCCTCAAATTCACACCTTCGAGTGTACTAATCTCCGTTGGAGCGGTGTGATGGTACAATACCCGCCAATAGACACAATGACTCACCGTATTCTTCTTGAACCTTTATAGGTTGTGGAGGGAAGAACTGGGGCGGCACATTCCAAACAGCCACAAGGTGACAATGTAATGAGTGAATATGGAAGTTCCATGCCAGAGTCCAAAAAAGTCAAGTGGGTAGCAAACCCTCCTGTGATGCTAGACGCAAGCTATGACCATGGCAAATAGCAGGGGAGAGACCTCATGTCTACAACAATGCTTGTGAGCAATATATCCACCCAGTGGCGGATCTAGGACCCTAAAACTGGGGGTGCCACAATTTGCTATACACAAAATTTCAGTACATCGATTATAATTTTGCAAAATTTACATTACAGATTGTATAATTTTGTCTATATATCATCACAATTCTAACATATAGTTTAAAATAGGATTTAGGATCTTATAGAACTAGTGTTGAGTATACAACAAAAATAGTTTTGTATTTTTGGAGGGAGTGCCATGGCACCCCTAGATCCGTCCTTGTATCCACCGGCTAATGTAGGTGGAAGAGAGTAGCATGTAAACCAAGAGATCCGAGCCAAAATTGCCAATCCACCGTGTTGAATGCCTTAGTAAACATTACCGCGCCAGTGTCACTGTTATGTACTTATCAAGCCGCCAAGCCGCAAGATGTTGCACACGTGCTGACGCACATTTTTTGGTTAAGGAAACAGCCGAGGACACGTTCAAGTTCATCGCACAGCTCAAGTGAACTACACATGGTGCTACATTTTCTAGGTTAGGGTGTAATGCGTTTTATGGACAATTGTATCTATTCACAAATGAGTCATAATATGAAACTGAGGTATTTGAAGGATTGTTTTCAATTTGTGGCTATTAAGGACTTCTATCTCTCGATTTTTTCCATAATAAAATAAGTCCACCACATACATATAAAATACGGATGTGTTAATATCCGTGTCAAAACCTTACATCTTATATCGAGTAACGGAGGGAGTATAACTTATCACAACAAGCGTTGCATTACATTGTGTATTATCGGGGTGATTTGGGAGCGAGCTGTTTACAGTTCAAGGTTGCTTGTTTTCTTGTTCGTTAAAGGTTTGTTTCTCCAAATCCCACGGATTTAAGCGTACTCAACAGGAAATTATTAAGAAGTAACAGTACTAGTTAATAACCGCAACAGTACAGACTACGAATCTGTTTATTACTGTAATATAGATTTATTTTAACTATTACTGCAAGATATATTGTTTACGCAGCAGCGTAGAACAGCCGCTGCAGAAAAAACATACTCAGAGCATTGTCTGAACAGAGTACACGACAACCATCACCACGGGAACAGACAAGGACGTTGCTAGGAACGGTATTGACGCCTCAGAAAATTGTCACATCACTCTTACTCAACGGTACCCCGACAGCTAAAAAAACATTTATAGAAGCGAAAAAAGTATTCTACGTAAAGCGCCAAAACCAAGGATAGTCCATAGTTCTAGCAACAAATCGTGAATCTTGTGACGGCCTAATGGCCAAACAGCCCCATAATCTGAAGGTGGGTGGGTGGGGGATCCATTTACAACTTGACGACACTGCTTAATTCCTGATCAACATACCACAACGAAAATTGGCATCTCAATAGAGCAGTAACTGATACAACACGTGTCCTTAATACAACAATGTTACACAGCTAGAAATCTACTAAACTGCACTTATCCTACAAAACATTTGTATTGTATACAGCTCCCACGCATCCCCTTACATGGCCATGCTTCTTACGGCCGTCTCTTTCAGAGTGCTAACAGATCTATGGAACAACTTGAGATTACGCCCAACTTTGTCCTGCGAGGGCAACAGAAGAATTGTTGCATTGTCAGAGCACACTAACCAAAACAAAAACATGAAAAAGTGGGTCCCCAACTCATGAGCAAGCTCAATGGAAGGTATTATGATCAATTGACCAAATTTTGCTGAGTAAATGAACTGAAACATTTATGTGAGTTCCATACCTCTTTTAAATTCTCTAGCCTCTCCAATATCGGGAGTAGCTCATCAGAAAATGAAGACAGGTCTTCTGCACAAGCTCTGCGAATATATAGATTTAACTTGGTTTCAGTCTTTAAGGACAAACGTAAGAAACAAAGTCTTTGCAGAACTGGTACATATTCTTACTCATCGTGAAAATGAACGAGGAGAATAGTGATGGCACATTCAGCGACTTGGAGTAGAAGCGTTATAAGCTGGTCCCGGTTGCCAGCCATGCAACACAGATCTATCATTGCAATATACCTCCTGCAAAGAGAGAAAGTCTCATGGTTACCTTACTAAAAATGCAGTCGATGACCATTATTACCTCCTGCAATATACCTAGTAATAGCATGATAACACATGAGAAAATAAAACTTTCACTGCCATTGAATAATGAAGTGGTCAAATCTTTTCCCCATTACTCAAGCAGAACAGGGAGAATATAGTCATGGGATCACGAACATTTTCTTAGTTTGCTATGTGCTTCCCTTTTTCAAATATGTGCATCGTTACTGAAGACGATATTAACAAAGATATTTGAATAACAAGATAGCCTACATGAACCAAGAACGTGGAAAAGGATTCCCACACAAAATAGAGCATCGTGTACCTTTTACGGATGTTATCGTTGGGCGAGATGCAATCTTGCTTCATGCATACTTTTATTATCTCATCAACCTCCTTCCTAGACAACTCATTCAAGTCACGAACCTACAGGATGAAATAGACAAATTAACTGTTTGTTTTGGAATCAAAGATTCATAGAATACACATAGTTACTTTCAAATCCAAACAACTAAACCGCTCAACCCTTTCCATCAACTCCAGACATGTATTCCAACTTCCAACTACAGATTCAGTGCATATGCTCCTTACTTGAAATCTGCTCTAAAAAATATATTTATTGTGAAAGGTGCAATTTCAATACCTTATTTAACAACAAATATTTTTCTTCGCCTACTCTCTCGAGAGCGAGTGTTACAGAGTTCAGAAGATGTGAAACCATTTGTAGTGTGGGTTGCTGCTGACCATGTTCGCTGTTATCACCGTCTGAAATCTGCCAGGTGAAGTTGCAGAATGTTATCAGCGACAAGTGAAAACATATAAAGCACCAAACAATTGGACTGAATTTGACTTCTACATGGCAGCATACATATAACACTGCATTGGCCACTTAGCTCAATTTCATAATCTCATGTGTTGATTTGGTACAAGGGTACTAACTGCAATTGTTGCATGATTGCAGGCAGCTGTCTATATTGGTTAGTGGTACATAAATCACATGATATAATATTTACATATTTTTGTAAATATCATAACTTGATGTGTATACTAGAGACCGCCAAAGAACTATTCAGGACATGTGCAGTAACATGTGGAAAAGAATTGGTATAATACCCACCAGCTAGAAGTTTTGAAGAAAACAGGAATACAAAACAGCATAGAAGTTTATATTAGATTTGAATTTATCAGAGTTTTTTTTTTTACTCCTCCGATCCATAAAAAGTGTCGCCCACTTAGTACAAAGTTTGTACTAACTTAGTACAAAATGAGCGTCACTTTTTATGGATCGGAAGCAGTAGAAAGGATACTTCACAAGCATCGTGCCTAACCACTACAAAGCATGAGTTTATTAACTAACAGATTGTTACTAACA
This sequence comes from Puccinellia tenuiflora, assembly GCA_012064385.1. NCBI lineage: Eukaryota > Viridiplantae > Streptophyta > Magnoliopsida > Poales > Poaceae > Puccinellia > Puccinellia tenuiflora. Next base: position 643,088 of record QRDG01001200.1, read on the forward strand.
AGGTTCAAACTTGTCAAAAAGTAGGATGACCGCACCTAAATGTCCAATCTCTTAAAATACTTATTTCCTTTATTATTGGTATAAAACTTGATAATACCAGAGGGAACAACAAAATCAACAGGAGCTCAAAACTACATCACTTACTTGAAACCGCATATTCTTCTTTGTAGCAAGAAAATATAGGTAAGAGATTAGGCCAAAGCAGAGACCAAATAATACCAACTCTGACTTCTGGTTCTGGTAAGCAGTGACATTTACAAGTATTAGAAGAATCCCAAGTGCATAAGATTGCATAAATAGAGGATTAGGGCTTACCTCAATCATATTTGTTGATTGAATTAAATTCAGAGACCCAAAATCAAGACTAAAAAGAGAATGCATCATGGAAAACAGATCTTGGACATAGCTGCATTCATCATTTTCCTCATATGCCCATACCTGTAAAGTATAGGGTGAACGTGAACCCACCACAAGAGAAAAGACCAAAATAATATGAGAAGCAAATAGCAAACCTTGCTGAGAATAGACACCACCATATTAAGCCGCTCCAAGGTGAAGGCATTAGCTCCAGATATGTTTTCTCTTAAAATGCTATTAAAAATGGGCTGATTTTGCTTGGCAAAATCCACTATCTCACGTACAATTTTGTTCTTCACCTGAATCAAAATTTAATTTTCTATGAAGTGGGACAGAAATACAATTATATCGCAGAGTATTATCAAAGCAAAAACTGCATTTCAAGTAAGCTCATCACCACCAATAGGACCACAATCCTCATCAAGACCATTGTTTATGGAAGCCCAAAGCTACTAGACAGAAATATTATGTAATTCAAATATTTAAATGACCCTGAAGTTGCATCATCGCTATGGTCAGATTCGTAAAATAGCAAGACTACCAAAAAAAACTGTTAATCTAATTGTATTTAATCCTCATAATTAAAGATGACATGATATACATATACCTAGAAGCAGCACTATCTACTTCCTGTTAGCTAATAGCTGATCAGAACGTTAATTTTATCCTACGGTGGAAACATCAATAGAGAACCTGAAGTACATTCTTTTATTGAATGACTTTTTTCTGCAGGGTCATCACCTACTGCACATGACTGACAAAAAGAAGTTGAACTTCACAAACCAAATGAAATTTAATCTGCATTGTTTGTTTTCGTTTAAATTGTTATGGGGGATGCAGCGTGATCTATTCCCATGGTCTTAGGCCCTATATATACAAGTACATGTATGAGGGAGTAGGAAAAGGACATATAAAAGGAAATACAAGAGACCTAATACAATACAACTATATCAACATACTTAACCTTTTTCCCAAATACACTATGCATGTGGCATGAAAAATATGTGGATCCGAGAATAGTAGTACACACTTTTGTTTCCAAATGCACTATGCATACGACATGAAGAAAATGTGGATCCAACATATAAGCTAACCTCAAGGAAATCAGCTGAGTCCACAAGTGACGTGAAAGATGTGACTATTCGCAATACTGGTGAAGTAAGTGAACGCTTCTTGTCAATATCCACAGCTCGTTCCTTCACAACATTGGAGTTTAGCCTTGAACTTCCCTGATAATATACTAAGACTGTAAGTGCATCTGCATAAAAAATAGGCAGCTCAGGCCTTAATTGTACATAGCGCACCTTTTTCTGATAACCCAAGAGATTGCACGATGAAAGGTTTTGTAAAGCACCCATGGACAATAAAATTTGGGAGCCATGTTTGCCATAATGGTGACTGATTCTCAGAAGTAATGAAAATTGAGCATCAACAGTGCAAAACCGCTGTGAAAATTCTGATGAGAATGACATGTCCTACAAAAGCAAGAGAAAGTTAAAAACCAGGTCAGAGGAAAAGGCAAGAAAAACCAACAAAGAACTACAGGCAGTAATATCCATTGCTAATGCTAATTACAAAACCACAAGCAATATAGAACATAAAAGAAAATATATCACAACAAATTCCCACTAAACTTTTCCACACAAACTCCATTTGAGTGGCGGTTCATCTTTAGTACTCGTCATGTGTGCTAAAAAACAAAATAACGGAAAACAATTCAGTTCTCAGGCTTTATAAAACAAAAGAGATATGTTGTCACTGCCTTTCAGGAATAAAAAACATAAGGGATACCTAAAGTTCCTCATTTCAGACAGTAAAAGAGCCATAAAACAATCAGATGTAATAACATTTGCTGGACCACATCGTTCAGGATCGACCAATGAAGCAACCAGTCTTTCCAGAAAATCCGTAACAATGCCACCTTTAAATTCATATCCACACACCTTTTAGGGAAATGAAAGTCACACTTGCTTGATTTGCACTATCCAAAGCTGACATGGTGTCCTAGATTAGTTTTCACTTCTCATTCGACTATTTGTGTACTTATGATTAGATACACTCCCAAACTATAGCACTGCCGCACATAGAAAATGAGATAGAAAAACAAGCTCCGCAGCACAAGCCAGATTCAGCTTCAAGGAGGTTAGCATTAAGGCAGTGGCCTAATAAAATAATGCCAAAAATTCACCAGCAGATTCTCAAGAAAACGTTAAAACAGTAGGAAACAAAGGTCGCACCTTTGACAAATAGTTGCTAACATCACTTAGACATGATCTGAGAATTCCTCGACTTTGAAGCTGGTTTAAGAAATACTTGTCATGGTCAATACTAATGAATGAATCAAGAACATAGAATGAAATTGCTTTCCCAGCTTCGCTCCCATGGATAGCATCCTTAGTAACCTGTCATGCAAACGAAAATGAATTGTATGAGATTCAACAATGGGCTTAGTAAATATAATCAACTTACAACATACTGCTACGGTTGGTGGGCAACAGTATTATACAGCAATGCCTCTTTGATTGAGATTTAGTGGTACTACATATACATGGCCTCTTTGAATAAATGCACACTTGCAATTATGCTTCCATTCAACAAATTCAGAAGAGGATTTCTTGCCTAGATTTTCTAATGAGAATATAAAACTAAATCTTTAGAAGGAAATACTACCCAACAACTGATAGGATCATCATCTAAAGCATGACAAAATAATATAGAAATAATCTACTCCCTCGGATCCGTAATGATTGACATGAGTTGTGTAGAAATTTACATTGGCACAGTATTGTTTCCACGACAATCATATCCGACCGGAGGTAGTACAATTTATCCTACCAATCTTATCAGGATAGCATATGGTACAACTTAACCTAGTGTCAACTGAATAATTGTCAGATGTCATTACAGCTACCCAACCCTTGAGTATTTGGTCCCAAGCTACCTCACATGCATCTTCAACCATGACAAGGTTTTGCAAGAAAAATCTGACTGATTGGTGCAACACATAAAAAATTACAAAGTTTCCGTTCTTTAACATTAACAGAAGAATGGCTAACCAAATCAATGACCGCTTGCGCTTCCCTCCTTATGATAGCAAAGTTTGTGCGTGCCAATTCACTTTGTTCCTTAAGAACCTTTTGAAGAGTGACTTCATCATCATCTCCCTCCTGCTCTTCAAGTAGCAAGAAACGGATAACTGATGGAGGAACATCAGAGTCGAGAATGCTACCACAATACTGGAAGTAACTCAATAGTAATGCATACTGGCTGAAAAAGACGATCCAAAGTACGCATTTATATTTATATAGAAGGAAATAACAAATTGAAGAAAAAAGGTCTTGGTGCTCTAGTCACCAGTGGCGGGGAAATTACCGTCTTCTCAAGGTTTCGGATGATTCATTTCTCATTATTGCCATAATGAGTTTGAACAACAACGAGTTACAGGCTGCATTTGACAACTGTTTTGCCGAAATAATGTCAAGGCACGTAACTGCATCAGAATCTGCACCAGTTGGGCATACGAATCTTTCATCCCGCAGTTTAGCCATACAGGTCAACGCTACCTTGAAAATGACCACATGAAGAAAATTTAAGTGGTCCATGGAAGGTATGGTACTTGATTGATAATTTATACAGGGCAGCTAACAACCAACTTACATTGGTTAAAATATACGCCATTTTCACCGAACAATCTGGAGATGAAGTGGCACCCAACGAAGCATCAAGCAGCCTGCAGCATTGTGTCCAATTGGATTTGTTACACTCATCACGAACAAGAAGTTTACATTCTACAAGAAGGGAGGCTCCACTCACTCAAACAATAACTGTGAACAATCCTCAAGCAATGACATCCTTCTTGATACAGCTACCTGGAAATAAAAGATAGCAAGCACTGTACTATATCAAACTTCCAACACAAAGAAGTTAAGCAGACATGCAAACACAAAAACTCACTTCAACAGTTTGAGACCAGCTAGTTAACATGTGAAGCTGGGCGGCCTGTTCTTCAAGATTTTTGTTATATCTCCAGGCCCATTTCAGCATATGATGGAATGATTCTTTTAGCTCGCCTTTCTCAGACTCGCTCAACTGCGTGTGCAGTTCTTGTGGCATCTGAATATCAAAAATAGCAACTTGTAGAACAGAATAAACTCGAAAAATAACATGAACAAGACTGAACACACAACCTGGATAAGTTTTTTATGAAAGGCATCCAGATCAATCAGTCGATCCCCTCTCTCCGAAAAATAATATACACCGCCAAATTCAGATGTTGCAGAATTCCGTAAGATATCTTCAATCTACGAATACCAAAAAAACGGTGAGATACCAAAAACAGAAGGAAGAATTTGATGGGTATAAAATGCAAACCTTCGACTCAGCTCCCAGGTTTGAAAGCAACTGAGGGTATTTCATTGAAGTGTCTGGACATCTGAACTGTACAACTTCAAGCAATTCCAAAACCTGTGAAACAAATAACACATGAGATGTCTAGCATGGACAAAAATTGTCGATATTTCTGGAGTTTCATTGTGTCCTGAATAGTGGGCCATCATAGTGCATGCGCATACATGAGTTTTCTTAAGGCCAGTGCACCATTTGCACTTCCAGTCACCTCTGACTCTGTTCTTCAGTGGCTAGGCCAACAAAATCCCAAATCATTGCCATGCATAAAAGGCCCCATACAGTCTGCTAGTGATGTTGCCACCAAAGATGGTCCCTAATCTGGAGGGGCTGGCCTTTTTGTTCCACAATTCACTCAGATTTTAAAACGATGTTCTGGGTATTGAGCACCTAAACTGCTCCACAATTTGCTTTTTTTTTTTGTCCAAAGACATTGCTCATGCATAATCTTATCAGCTGATGTAGTTGCACAGGTGCTAGAAATGCTAGGGTTATGGATAAATGCCACTGCAATATCTGGCAATTCGAGAAACGCCACTGCAACTTTCGTCTTTCAAAAAATGTCACTGCAATTCTCTGTACAATCCAAAGATACCAATATACCCACTTAAACACACATACGGTCAATATACGCATGTATTCCTGTCGTATATACGTATATAGGGTGGCCCCCACCTGAACAAGATTTTTTTAGAGACATGAATCAGGCTTAGGCAAGGTGACTGGGTTTGCACGTAAAAAAAAGGCGACAGGGCTTGACCCAAAAAAAAGCAATTGATTTCCTTCTCAGTCCCCGCATCGCTACCCCGTCTTCTGACCCAACCCTAGATCATGGTGGTGGGTGGCAGTGAGCATGGGAATGGCGGCGGCGAAAGCCGGCGATCCTGGCGGCTGGGAGCACCTGGTTCTGACACTCCCTCGCCGCCTCTCCGACCGGAAGAAGCTCCCCGAGTCCTCCCTCCCCTTGGCGGTGGAAGCTCCCCACAATCATCCCTCCCCGTGGTGGCTGAAGGCAGCAGGGTGGCAGCAGGCAGCGTCCAGCACCTTGTCCGTGCGCTTGCGTCTTTTGCAGCGAGCATCAGCAGGATATCGGGGGGCAAGGACCGCAGCGTCCTCAAGCGAGTGGTGCATGCGGGCCAGAGGCAAAGCGCCGGCGTGAAGGATCTGAACCACAGCAAGGTTGACGAATTGCATGGTTACGCAAGTTTAATCGGTGACCAGCCTCCATGGTCGCCGGTGCGGTCGCCACCAGACCAGATCACGCGAGTAAGGAGAAGACTAGAGGGGCGCCCATACGTACATACGAGTCAGAATACTACGTATATTTCACAGCATATATGTTTTAAATGGCTGTAATGGCATCTAGAGATGTATGCAGAATTGTAGTGGCATTTTAGTAAAGATGAAAGTTGCAGTGGCGTTTTTCGAATAGCCGGAAATTGCAGTGGCATTTATCCAATTAACCTGAAATTCTAATAGATTTTCAATTCATGTGTATTGTTGCTAGTGAAATAAAACATGGCCAACTAGGAGATTAGTACTAGACTACTAGTTCATGGTATCAGAAGGAACTAACAAAAATCTAGGCAGGCAGCTAAAGCAAGTTGGATAATTAAAGGCAGCAGCAATAATTATATCTGAGGTGATAACCAACCAGTAAGCAGCACCCACTATATTTCCAGCCAGACCCCCTGTTAATGCTATCAACATATTTTGAGACGCTTTCACTGAGAAAATAAGAGCTCTCAATAATTGGGCAAAGCTGCAATGAGGTAAGAAACAATAGGGCATAGGCCCTGTCCCAAAAAATATCCCGTGACAATGGACATAGCATCGTACACACGTCTAACTGAGTGCTACTGGTGAGTGGTGCGTTCAGTTCCATGAGTAGTCTGTAATTTATGTATAATCTGTGTGCTCAAAGGTGGAAATCTGGAAATCAAGTTCAAATCTCATAATCAGATCATTTTCTAACAAGCTGCATTTATTCAGGATTCCAATCATGAATCATGGATGAAAATAACCCGATATCGATAAAAAAAATGATGCTGATAATAGTCCACACACTAAATCATGGATTAGACGGACAATAACGTACAGAAACACTATTCCTTCATTCATTACATACAAAAAAAAGAAGCATGCCAACAAACAACAGTAGCAGACATCAAGCATTACCTTATTCCTGTTCATTGGTCCATTGCTAGTGCAGATAGGAGTGCCAGGAGATTGGAACATGTTTGCATTCTTCATGTTCTCAGTGCAGTGACCAAAAGTATCATTAAGAATAGCCAGACAAGCTTCCCGATACACAGATGATGATATATCGGATACATGTAGTGCTAATGCTAGAATCTTTAGCAACCACGCCCTCTGAAACAAATAAACAATAGTTTAACAGAACGAAAATACTAACAAAACTAAGGCAGTCAACCATCAAAAAGCAATAATATCCTGAGAATCAGTCATTTAGATTTTGCAGCTTGGATATGATTTCTACGTATCAAGTTTCAAGATCTCAAAATTCAAGTTGATTTCCCACATCCCATCCGATAGAAACGCTATCCACTCGCTAGCATTTAGTTATTGTGAGTGTTTGCATTTCGACATAGTGTCCAAGTGGTGACACAAATGCAACACATTACAAAAAAATGGAGAACACCTGAAAAAGTTGATATTTAAGTACCTAACATGTCCATAAATTACTGTTTTCAGATTGTGCTCTCAGTTTTGTTAACGATACCAGAAGGGATTCCAATGATTGATAGAATTGGGAAAGATTTTCTCTATGCAAGGAATCAAGAAAGATATGTGTGTAGAGATTTATACCTGATGGAGCATGCTGATGCGAAGAGCTTGATTAATGTTCCTTTTGGGAAGTGGTGAAACACCCATGGTTCCAACATGCTGAGATCAGTAGGCACGGAGAAATATGAGTCTAAATTCATGCATTTAGCTATGTTGACTCAACAGGAAAAAAAAGCAAGAAATGAGAACCTTCGAAAAGAACTGGTACTTCGTTGTACTCAGGAGATCCATGACAGGTCCACAAGTCAAAGGATCAAGACATAACTCGTGCAGAAGCTGATCAGACAAGGCAAATGAATTTTTGTGCAAAAATAGTAAAATAAGATCTGACTTCCGCCAAGCTCAGAAAACAAACCTGAAAACTGAACTCGTGAAGTAAGGCGTTTACATCGGGCTTTGTCAGCTTTTCAAGATTGTCAAGGATTATCTTTAAACAACTGTAATATATGACAGTCAGTTCATCAAACAATGTATATCAGTACATATAAGCACACAGCATGAAGTTAACCTGTAGTGGGATTTTGGTTTTAGAACAGTTCGTTCTATAGGTCCATTGACATCAAATCGTAAGAGTAAATGTGTAATGCTGGGAGCTGGACGACAAATATTGTCAATAAGTAGCTGCATGCAACATGTTTAGCACGGTTAGAGGACACATATATTAGGTAGGTCATAAGAGAAACTCAAAGAAAGCTACAAACAGCAACCTGCAGTATCAGAACACCGACATCATCTTTTGTGTTCTCTATGACCTGGAAATCATCAAAACGGAACTCCAAGCAAGCAGCATAATCCTCGATTACAGATTTAGCAACATCTTCTTTCAAAAGCAACTGTACGAGCCCAACTATTCTAGAACTGTCATGGAAAGAAACATGTGGTAAGCATATTTGCATATTTCTCTTCAGTAAATCGTACTAGATGTTAATATGGAATAAAATGCAGTCTCCAATAATTAGCAAGCCGAAACAGGTAGCAAGCAATAAGAACAGAAGCAATTGGATTCCAATGTGAAACTTTTCCAGAAAATTTATTCTATCAGACTATTTGAGAAAATTCCTACCTCAGGATGCCCATAATTTTTATTGAACACTGTTGAATTTCAGGAAGATACTCATATCGAACAAACTCCAGCAAAGCTATAATCTGTCTATGATTTTGAGATAATACAACGTCCAAGGGCTGCATAATTCAAACGACAAAGGAAAACAATCAGATAGAGAGAGGAATTGATCAGCAAAAACAAGAAAATGACATAAAAAGGAATAAAAACCTGGTAGATTGGACGGAAAACATCAGCAAGAACCAGATCCCTTTCCATTACAAGAATAAATATCTCAAGTGAAAGATGGACAGATTTCTCCAGAAGAATCCCGTAAGTTTGGGTAGTTCGCTCATTAATAAGAGCGTCAACACCCACTAATATGATGTTCATAATATTGCGGAAAGCAACCTTGCCGCACATGAAATCCTGCAGTAGTTTCACAACCACAAATTATTTACACCACATATGGAGGTTATGCACAAGTTCATGAAAAATATTTAGCTCTTGAAATGTCAGCATAAAACGTTATCTTTCTTTATATCTGTTGAGAAATATGTTGTAACTAAATAAATGCATACACTGTACTTGAAGTTGATAAGCATGAGAATGTACAAAACAAATTGGGTAGCACATTCCTGAAAGAGTTTCTTCCTAGCTCATAATATTGCTACAAAGTTATGATATATGGAAAGAAAGGTGACAGCACACAGTGCCGCTTGCAGAATTCAGTTTGCAAGTACAGTAGATGGGTAGAGCAATATGTTTTGAATTTTACTTTTTCGTAGAGTGATCAAGAATGTTATCAGACACAATAGTCATGAAAACTTAAGCTACATATACAGCATGATGCCAGATAGCCCTTGGCCAAATGAAGTGAAAAGGCTACTGGAGAAATATAATAGGACATTACTACAGATCACTACATTGGACAGTGAGTAAGGATTAAGGATATGCAGTGTTTACAGAAGGGTTCCTAATTACTGGTACCTAACTTGCACAAGATCAAAGGGAAAAATATGTGGACATACTTTGACTAGTTCTAGCACAGGGAGCTGTTTCTCGATGGATGCATTTGATGTTGAATGTCCAGATGTGTTAAAAGCAGCATAAATATCATCATCCTTTATGTCATACATGCGCAAGACCCTGGATTTGAACAATAGACAACTTATTTCAATAGCATAATTGCATTGTACAGCAAAATGAACTTTAGTATAATGTAAACTTCTATCAACAATGAAATTTCTGGATTCTGTCACTAAGATATTTCCCACTGGCTGGGATAGTTGGTCTTTCAATGTAATATGAGTGGGAATCTGCTGACTGTTCACATACAAACAAATTATAGATAAAGAGAGACAGAGAGATCAATCATTATACTCACAGACGAAAGTGCTCCAAGCAGACAATTGCTAATTCCCACTTTTCCCGAGGGTCAGCGTAGGCTCTTTGTGGAAAAGGCCCAAAGACATCCTCATAGACAAACTTAAAGATACCCATGAACCTAGAGGGGAAAAAATGCTCTTCAAAATGTTTAAGACCAAGCATAAGCTCAAAATAGTTGGTGATAACTACCTCCGGCCTTTGTCACTTATGTTTCTTTCTTCTGCAATGAGAGCATTGACCAAGTTGAGAAATGATATGGTTGACGGATAGCTCTCCCTCCTTGCTTCGACTTCATTCAACTCAAACCTCATGTCATAGACCTACAAACAATACTTTCTTCAACAATGCAAGACATTAACCAAGCTACTTACACCTAGTATTATACAGAAAATTAAGAAAAAGGCTAAATAACCCTCTCAAGTTCTCAACTCATGCCCAGAATCCAGAAATCACACCTCAACTTCAAAACCAGGCATTTGACGCCCTCCGACTATCAAAACCAGTGCAAAATCACCCGGAGGCTGATCATTGTCATGTTGGCAGCCACAACACTGGTTTTTGCTGAGCTCCTCTCCTTCTGCCTTCCTCACTCTTCACCGGTTTGGCATTGGCAATGACCAGAAAAGCACCCCTTATTTTCTGTATCAGACCGACACGCTAGGCTCAGCGACCTGACTACGTTAGCTAGCCGGGCGGGTCGAACTCCAATTCGTCGACTTGGCTTGGACAAAAGAGGAAAGCAAGGGAGGAGAGGGAAATGTAGGAAAAGAAAATGTAGGGGGGGGGGGGGGGGGGGGGATGAGAGGTGCCACCGTCAACAGGCAAGGGTCATCCTTTTGCCCTAAAATGCCTGCAGCACAGATAAGGGAGTATGCCTTGCTTGTTTTCAGTCACTTGGCCTAGGCCTAGTTGGCTCAATTCATTATATCAAAGGGGCAGAGGCACACACAGAAGGAGGCAACAATCACAATGGCAGCCTGCTGAAAAGGTGGCATGACCATGCTCACGACCGCAACAAGAGCAAATGGAGGTGACCCTTGCAAGCCGAGACCTCCAAGATCATCGCTACTCCTGTCTAGACTCTCCTTCCAAAGTAACAAAGGGATGAGGTAGCCGCCTAACAACTAGCCGTCGGCCAGTCGTTCGGTTGGTTGGGTGGCGACTCAACTCAACGTCTTGAAAACCTTGCTCCATACACCTAAATTAGTAGATGTTGCCAGGAAATAGCACAAGTGGCAGGGTCCACAATCATGAGAAAGAGGTACGTATGTAGGTGGCATGAGAATGCCTAATTGGAGGGTAGTTTAGGGCAAAGAGGTGATATGCAGCTGGTTTGCAAGTTGGAGGGTGTCAAACACCTGCTTTTCTATAGCAAGAGTCTAGCAAGTTAAAATGGACATATTCCATTTACTGAATATAGAACAACCAGCTATTTTGTGAAAACCATTTATGTGACATTCTACTGATAGTAGACTTTCTATCACAAGGCAAAAAAAACTTCAATATTCATTTTGACGCAGAGTTTTGCCATAATGGATTATAGTCCATGAGTATATCATGTCAACAATATTTAGTTGTTCTTCGCCAGTGTTTCAGTCTTCCACAGTCCACCAAACAGGCACCAGGCCTTCTGCAACAGTTAAGCAGACCAGCAGACCTTGCTTCACTAAACAATAACATATATGTCTTTCAGTCTAAGTCATAAGGGAACAGTTAATGCCAGGTAAACAGTTCCCAATAAAAAATGCCAGGTGAACAGAAACAGCATAACCATAATGAAAGCTTTGTGACAAGTTATATCTATAGTCCATTTATGTATATGTTACATCCTTCTAAATGTATATGTTACGTCCTTCTTAACATACCTCACTTTGCATTGCTTTGTGACAAGTTAGAACTTAGAACTCAAGTCGCTGAGTAGCAAATATAATCCATGCCAGTAAAAAATAGCAAGAAATTTCCAAGTGAACTTTGAGGGTACCTGTGTTGCCGTGTGCTGACCAGGTGGGACCGTAACCACAGGAAGATCATATTGTTCAAGGTAACTCCAAACAGCATCTTTCAACTGGGGTGAAACTTTGACAAAAGCGGTGATTGAATTTCTCAAAGCCCCCTGGACATGAATTAGCACAAATTAGGAAAAGCAAAAAACCCAAAAGATGTCAAAAGTACACATGTAAACATAAAATCATGTACCTTCAAATATGGGGGCACATTTTCATAGCTTAGAAGCTTAAACAGAGGTTCAATGTCAGGGAACCATTTCCTTCTTTCAGATGGATTTCCATTTTCCACCACCTACAGTATATTGATAATTTGCACAGAAAAATTAAAAAATGAGTATTGTTTCGTAACTAAAGAATTAATTTTTTTGGCAAGTCAAAAATAGCTCCTTGCTTCAGAGAGAACATATCTAAGAAGACAACTGAGACAGAAGAAATACATTAAGTCAGTAACATATGCATGCGCACAAGTAACACAATCAGCATTAATTTATAGATTAATACATCATTGAAAAGAAAAACAAGCCTACAGAAAATTTAACTAGCTTAAAGCCGACATACGCAGAGGAAAACAAACATCGTAAAATTAACAAATTGGACACAGGGACCAGTGAGATAAAATACCATCTTGGCTGAATATCCTACTATTCCGGATGCCGGTAATAGCATACAAGGCAAGAATTTAACAGATAAAAACAGCTTGAAGTTGCTGACATACAGTCTTACTACTATTTCTCAACTTTACTAGAAAGAACATACATTTGACAACAATTTATCATAACTAAAAAATTACAGCATAAATGATATGTCAGGGGGAAGCTAATGCTGAAAATATATAAATTCAAAAATTCACAACCATGAAAGATGATAGAAGGCACAAGAATAAGAGAATAAGAGCAATGGAAATTACAGACCTTCTGAAGAACAGCCAAATACGCAACAAGTGCCTGTGCATCCCCCTCTGGGAAATCAGGCAACATGCTTGAGGGAGATTGAAGGGATTTCTTAAACTTTTCTTCATAAATAGATAAGCAATCAAACAAAGTGTTCCATCCAACTGAGCGATAAACTTTTCCCTGGAGCAATTCATAGACTTTGGCAGCACCAACTTCACTGGAAGCCTGACAAGTCCAAATAGTTCAGTCGGAGCAAAAGATGGAACATATAACAGAGCAGTAAAATTTGTGCATACCAAAGTACTAAGAAGTCCAAGGAACGCCACAAGAGTTTGTGTATTAGTGTGCTCTTCACCTGCATATATGACAAAGGTCCACAGCTCCTCGTTTCCATGCACTAGCTCAGGCTCTTTCTGATGAGAACACAAAAAGATGGAATTGTCAAAGAAAGACTTTTCAAAACTACAACCTAATAAAGCAGAGAAAATCGCCATGTGAGCACATTTTTTTAAGTGAATATGAGCATACTTGGACGCCCTTTTATTGACAACAGTGGAAAAGTTTGCATAGAAAGAGATAACAAAGGCGATCAAGTTTCTTTAGTGTAAAAGGGAAATTCCATATTAAGCTCAGGCAGTTCATTAGTTACAGAAAATAATACAAGAACATTCATCAAGTTGTCACAAAGGCAATGGCTGGTGGCAGTTGCTATAAGGAACTGATCAAGAACAGGTTTGTTGAAGTCCAAACCTAAACTCAACTGACAGAAACCGTTGATTAAATCAGTCAGTACAAGCTGTGTGAAAGCTTAGCCAGGCTAGATCATGATCAAATTACAACAATTAGAAAAAAAATACAGATCTCTGAGCATTACTAACTTCAGTATAAACCAGCGGGTATTGATGCCTAGGAACCTAGGTATACTGAACACTTGTCATATTTATAGATATACTTTCCTAACGAATAAGTCTAAACTCCCTCCCCGCCGCCTCCCTCACCGCCACCGATTTCCCTCCCTCACTCCCCGCGGCCGGCAGCCTCCTCGCCGCCTCCCTCCCGTCCCCGCGGCCGGCGGATCTCCCCGCCGCCTCCCTCACCGCCACCGCTTTCCCTCCCTCACTCCCTGCCACCGTCGCTGCTTTCTCTCCCTCTCATCTCGAGATTTTGCAGTGCAGGTTGAAGACAGCCAGGAGGGAGACCTGGCATCCGCGAGCTCGGGATCTCATCCCCACCATCCCGAGCAGGTTGCCGGCTTGCCGCTGCAGGTTCGTTCCTGTAAGAACCGTATCCCCTTCCCCTCTATAGAATGCTGATTTGAAGTGCTAATTGGTGTACATATATGTCAATATGATTTGCTGAATTTGTGAGGTGTTTTTTTGCTTATAATGCTTGTGAAAAATCCTGTTTTTGTGATGTTAAAATTTCTGAAATCATACATTTTTTGTAAATTGTAGTTGTATAATGTCGGAAGAGTTAGACTTGGTTAATTATGTATCTGAAGAAAACAGAAGGAGGAAGAGGAGAAGGATTGTGTTCATGAAATATTAGTGCCACTGCGGTCAAGGTGCTAGGACAGGTGCTGAAACTGTTAGTGCCACTGCGACGGAGGCTGACATTGTTCCACCGGTACAAGAGGCGGCTGATATATCTCCTGATTTTGGTGGTCCATCATCAAAGAAGCCACGGATGGGTGAAGCAATTATGTGCATGCTTGGAGATATGAAGACATCTTTTGGTGAGGCAATGAAGTCAACAGAGCCATTACAAATGTCTCAGGTTACTCCTCCTTCTGTGATACTTGATGCGCTTCAAGCCATACCGGAGTTAACTCGAAGTGAGAAGCTACGAGCATATGGGAAGCTAGTTACTAGCGAGCGTTTATTTCATGCACTTATGGAGCTTCCCATGGAGTGCAGGAAGGAATGGCTGCTGACATTGCTTTGATTCACTTCACATTTGCTTGTGGTGTTGAGAACTTGTAAAACTACCAGATCCTAAGAACTTGTACTATTGCGTATGAGACTAGTGTGTTTGCTTCAGACTTCATTTTACCTTCAGTTTGGTCGTTTATGATCAATTATGCATTGCGTTTGATATTATAATTTTGTTGAACTATTGGAAAATATTACTCTTCATATGTATTCTTTTTGTTGTTGTCAGTACTAACAAATGGTTGTTTGAGCATAATTTTGACACGTATATAACACTATAATGATCGAAGTCTACAATTCATCACTTTATGCCATCCGAACAGCATTTGGCATTCAACCTTGATATCTAGTTTGGGTTCGAATATCTAACACATCTAAACAGATATATTGGCATTCATTCTCAATATCAATATCCTGGATATTGGATATTCAATCCAATACAATGCCTAGCCTCTCAAAGCAAACATCCGAACGAGGCGTAAAGGTTTCCTCCTCTAACTAGGAAAACAAACTGTGGTTTGAATCAGTATTGCTGGAGTGAATGGAAATATTGACAGAACCATTATCTGCGAATTTAATAGTATGTCAAATATGTGCAGAAGTTCCCAAAAAAAACCTGTATTTTCATAGTTTTAGCAAATAAACTGAAATCACACATCATATCATATGGTGCACAGATTAGAGTAAGTCCTGTGTCTCTTGGAAGCACAAAGTAATATCAGCAGCCAGAAACAAGTAATTACAAATTATGATAAAGAAAACGAGGTTAACCTCCATGATATCATGCTATATCATGTGCATTTTCATGTCCATACGTTTTGATTGGAAGAATACATAAATGAATGAAGCAATACCTGATAGATTTGTCCAACTAGTTCCAGTAGGGATACAAATGGCTGGTTAGTAGACTGGCCAATCTGTTCCCCACTTATATTAGGATCTTCTCTATGATCCCGTGGTAGAGCATATGGACTGAGAGCATTCATTGCTTTTTCCTTGATTTCCTTTATCTGTTAAAGAAAATAGTATTATTGTTTTCTTTTCCCTTGTTTGCAGCAGGAGAGACTAAAGGTGCTTGGCAGTTCACGTGTTATACCCATTGTATAATTTCTATTTTTATTTTTTTGACATGTTGTATAATTTCTATTGAACAGTGATCGCATTTTGTTGCAACAAAAGAAACCAATAAATTGTTGTGGAAAGTGTCAGCATACTTTGCGTAACCAATCTAACCTTATCTCTAGAAGTCGGATGGGAGAGAAAGCACATCATCAACTTGTGTGCATAGCCAGTGTACATGTAAACAATGTCATCGTCGTCATTCTGCATCAAATGAGAAGAAACAGTTATACCCAGAAAATTATATACTACCTACATATCTAAACCAAATGTTTGGTATTCTTACACAACAAATTTGACCAATAATATATGAAAAGAAAAAACATTGACGAAAAGAGCTATGATCTCACTTTTCATGTGCCCCATTGCCCAAACCTACATACTTGCGCATATGATTATGCCAGTGGCCTGATTTTGGGAAATTTTGATATGGAAATGGTAGCATTGTATCAATAAAATAAGTAATCATACTTGGCGTCCCGGTTCAATACATGTGGAGATGGAAACACACCATGATTCTTTTTTTTTCAGCTACCCGTAAAAGAAATCACATCCCAATTCCATTCTATGTTTGGTTGCTGGATATCCATATCTGGAGGCAGCAGTCCAAAGATCTGTAGCTCACTAGATAACATGCAGGATGGAGACTTAGATTCGGATTATGACAGGCTCTGCACCCATCTGTGGCACTGGCAAAGAGGAAGAGGATTAAGGTGGCCGAGTGGTGAGAAGAGGGACGACCAACTAGGGGGGGAAGAGGAGGATGTGGGCCAGCACCAACTGGTGAGAAAAGGAAACACCAACTATGGGAAGAAGAGGATGTGGGTCGCCGACAGGGAAGAAGAGGAACTGATGCCGGTGGCAGGTCACGGAGCTTGGTGGCACCAGCAGCAGGTCGATAGGAGTTACTAAAGGTAGCATGCCGACGGGGTCCACAGCAGCAGTGTTGCACTGGAGCTCGTCACACGAGCTTTGCCCTGCGGGTTGAGGAAACAAGGGACGACTATTTCCAAACATTTTAGAGAGTCAAGTTCGCCATTTGTCCTAGTTGTTCAGCAAAGCCCATGGAATTGAGCTCCAAAACCAGTTTCTATTTCCCCAACCATCCAAACAGCACATGTGTCTGAGGTGCAATTCCAATTCCCAAATTGTCAGCTCAATTCCAGCATCCGAACAGGGTGTACGGGCAGTGCAACAACTCTCTTCCCACTACCTCTACCTAAGTCATATATCCCTTCAAATCCCTGCATTTAAGTGGTGCATCAAACACATATTTTAATTATTTTCTATGATTCCAGTTCCTGCACGACATTACAGATCTATTGTGCAGCATGACAATTCCTGTAATTTTCCAATTCCTCTGTTCAATGTTTCCAACATGCTAAACGACCCTAAAGTGACAACTGTACAAACAAAATTGCAGAAGAAAAAAAATACATGTAAAAAACAATCTTCAGGTGCTCGACGAGTGGTGATCATCATGGTTAATTGGGTATGCCATTATCAAATTAGAATACCAGATCATCTCAGAGTCCAGAGTTGTATACCTGGTAAGCAGCTGTTTGCATAACTCGCTCCCGTAAAAATTCAAAAGCATTCAGCCGACAGATGATATCCAGACATGACCAAATATCGGCGACAGCTCTGGAGGGAGCATTAATGATTGAGTCTCTTGCGCTATTTCGATCTTGTGTTAACATCAAAAGAACTGTCCATGCAAGCCGCACAATACCAACAAATCCTTCAACGGTAATATTGTTACATGTTGTCATCACCTGGCATTACAACAATCCCAGCTTGCAATGAGCATAAATTTAGCCAAACGTTCCAAGTAAACAAAAGATTAGTTCAATATGTAAATTTAAGCATATTTTCTAAAGCTTACTAGCTCATGAAATTCATATCTGAACGAGGAATCAGACGATGGCAAAGATGCTTTCTCACTGGAAGTACTTAAGGCATCAGAAACAAAAGTTGTTACAAGAGAGAATAGAACGCCGTAGGTGATCTGCAATGGTAAATGATAGTGAGCATTGCATGACAAGTGGACAACACGATCAAAACTGCACAACTACCATTTCTACAAATATCAAAGTGACTGGTTCAAACTTCAAACCTGAAGCTCAACGCTGGTATTATCATTTACTTCAGCTGCACAGTCTTTTAATATCGAAAATGTATCCTTAACCTCCTTGGGGCCTACACAAGTTGCAGATCATTAGTGGTGGTTCTCTGTAACTGAAAAAAAAAATGCCTACATTTCCACTCCAGGAAGGCTAATGACTAATAATGATCCAAGTCATTAGGTAGGCATACAGAAGGTCATAACAGGTGATGTGGAAAATCCACATTGCGTCTAACTCACCCATTAGTTTGATAAGTGCAGAAAGAGCAAGGCAGTGACTCAAACTTAATCTCTCTCGGGAAACAATGGCACGCCTCTCGACAAGAGCACCTCTGAAATCAAGCACATAACGCTCAAAGCTTGGTCGGCCAATGCCAGACGGTTCTTCCCGGTTAAGCTCCTTTATGGGGAAAGGGATAAAATTGTCAGAGATGTGTAACATTTTCAAATGCATCCTGGAATGAATTAAAGAGAGATTACACCTTTGCAAAAGCCTCATGGAATGAATTGTTTGAATATGCTACTCCTATTGTTCAAAATATGTGGTGCTCTGGACATGGCAGTCCGTGATATGTTACTTAGACTATCAGTTCCATAGTAGCATGTTTACAAAATAATGTAAAACTATATAGTAGTATGAAACTACTTCTGATGGTAAATAAAATGGCATTATGTTCGTGGTATCAATCTAGATAGCCCTGTATTTGCGGTCAAAGTATATGGACAAATTATCTGCACATTTTCGAAGATAATATTCACTAAGGCATATAGCTGTAACGCCTCACTACAAATAGAAGTAGAACTGCAAACAGAATTTCAAAGGGGGCAATGTCAGCAACAGCAACAAGGCCCTCCAAGGTTACGGTGAAGCTGATGCATAAGCCTCCTCCTTTCGTCCATTATTTTGGTTGATTTTAAATTTAAAATCTTGAAGCTTGAGCTCAGAGGGTAAACTTTAACTTCTCATAAAAGATGGGGTTACAGAAAAATAGCAAATGCAGCCTGTGTTCACCTTTTGCAGCCGGGAACACACATATGTTCCAAAAAAATAAAAAACACTCAGTAAAGTCTTGTGTACTTGGTACTTGCAAATTTTCGTTAGAAAAATATTACATGTGCCCCGTGAAACAAAAAGGCTGAAAAGCTAGCAACTTTGTCCACCAAATAAAAAAATCATGCATACGTTCTCGGGCATTTGTGTGTATGTTTCTTTCAGTATTTTCTAGAATCTGCAATTGCATTTTTTTTCTTTCACTTGGACCAGGAGTCCAGGACCTAGGAGCCAAACCATCACCCTTACCTCCCATGATTGTAATTTAATATATATCCATATTGCTCATTAACGAAAAAATGTGAAGCATGCAGCATATTGCATAGTCAAGTTCAGTAAAGTCCAACCTTTACAAGGGTGATTATCCGCTGTCGGAGACCATCGTTAAAAAGAGCCTCCATTTGATTTTGGATTTCGTACATCAGATCAGCATCAAGCCCTTGGTCAAGTACAACAGACTACAGAAGATAAAGAAAACTAGTGAAAGTGTCCTTCAAATCTCAAATTTTAGAATATAGCTAGGATAAAAATGATAGGTAGACTACCCGCAACAGAATGTACAGAGAAGTTATAAGATCTCTCCTCTCCATGTACCAAAGGCCAGCTGCAAGCCTATATATTTCCAGTGGCTCTCGGCCATACAGAACCCACTACAAAATCACGACGAGAAATGCGTGTAAGGTAAATTGGTTAAATACATGTACAAACATAGATAATAGGTACATATAAAGTAGACTTTAGTTCTGTAAATTAAACCTCTCTGTTGGCAGAAACTAGCAACCGAACACACTCGATTTCATTAAGATTGAGTTCATCACTCAACTTAAGGGCCTGAAAAATGCATGGATGCAAACTTTAGCATCAATATAGCTACCAAAGAAAGATATCAGAAGCCATACAATGCCCTTGTTATAAAATATTTTAAGCATAATTAGAAGGTGCCAATTTATAGGAAATGTGAACGGCAGTTTTTATGGTTCAGCAACGCAACATCAGACCAGCAAGAGATGAGCCCTAGTCAAACCTACACCACCCTGACAATGGCAGGATCCTAGCATTTTGTTGGCGAGGAACTGGTAAAGTATACACATTATTTTTTCAATCTTAAAAAAAAAAAAACCGGAAGCTAAGATTACCGTATGCAATCTCAGTTGAGTGCCATAAGCCAAGTTCACAACTCATAAGTTCAAAAATCTGTACATAGCCTACCAAGACTCCAAGAGCAGACCTAACTGTCCATGCAACATTGCTCAATAGGCTACTTAGCACCAGAATCACCATGCTGAAAAAACACCAATTCAACCCCTCCTCCTGACAAAATGCCTTTGTACCACAAGTCCACCAGATTACCAGAGCTTCAAGAGCAGGAGAATTAACAGTTTCAAACTACAAAAAATTAAAAGGCTTTGACATGCTCAGAGAGAGCTAAGTGACAGATGTCACCAACAAAACCATAGCTCACCTCGACAAAATTCATGTGTTTGCAATCGCTAATTTCATCTCAGTTATCTACCAGAGACTAATCAAGGTTACATGTTTCCTCTAGAAATCAAAAGCTACCTAAATGGTAAAGCACCATCTTTATTCTGAAGCTTCAGTTAATTGTGCCCAACATATCACACGGGGATCAACTTAAGCAGCATATCCAATTCGCATGTGTTCCTAGCAATACCAGGTAAACGCAGAGAGGCTGGAACCAATATATAAGGACGGACGGAGTGAGTGAACTTACAGTCTGCACGTCGGTATCGTCGAGCGTGATTGTTGGCATGTCCGGGAGCCCAACCTCCTTTGCCTCCACCTGAGTTCGATCGGACGCCTTTGGCCCCTGCACGCGCACACAGGGCAGAGACACCAAAACCAGACCCAATCAAACCGAGCTCACCCAAATTATAATTCTACAACGAGGAGAAGCGGGACGTACCGGGTACGAGAGGAGCGCCCGGAATGCGGGGGCGGCGTCGCGGAGGGCGTGGAGGAGCTCCACGCGCTGCGCTGGCGACGGCGGCGCGGGGCCGAGCAACGCCGCTTCGACGGAAGCCAGGAGCTCGCGCGGCGGTGGCGGCGCCATGGCCGGTGATCTCCCTCGCCGGAACCCTAGTTGTCGGCGGTGGCCGGAGGAATGGGAGGGGGCGCGGATTTAAAACCCTAGGCCAGCTCGAGGCGGGCTTGTGGGTTTTGGAGTCGGGAATTTGGGGCTGCTTATTAGGCTTGCGAGAAGGACTGAGGGAGATGAGCTGTGGTCGCGTGATTCCTACGAGGTGGTTGCGGCATCTGAGCCGTTGGTCACTTCTGGATGCTTGCCCTGGACCGTCCAAAATGCTAACTGTGCTAGATTTCCCGTGGTTATTGAACATTTTAATCGTAAATTTTGAATGTCAAAAAAGTATTAGAAAAAATGTTTGCGTGTACATCTTCGGCTCTTCGCATCCTATGTGTTTCACAAATCGTACCACGGAAAACTGATTTTTTATGCGGTCGACAAATTTCTGTGCTAAAATAAGACTTTCCACGAGACATATTTTTGTCATTTTTACGCACCACACAAAGAATATCGGTTTTTCGCGAAACTTTAAGTTCCCACATAAAATGTCGTGACGTATGCGTGAATATTGTTTCCATAATTTTTCGACTTTTCAAAATATGTTCTTTAGCTATATGGAGCATATGTACCTGAGAGCCGAATTGAATTTCTGCAAACTCCCGCCATATCATAATATAAGATGTTTTAGCTATTTGCATGCGAACTACATACGAAGCAATGCAAATAGCTAAAATATCTTATAATATGATATCAAGGGAGTATAACACATTGAATGGTTAATGGTGCAGATTTTTGTGAACATTTTGAATGGTTAATGGTTATGATATGAACGTTGCATTGTTAAAAGTACAACATATGTACTATCTTTATGGTGTCATGTTGGTCAATTGGCCCCGACTATCAAAGATCAAACATTTTGAAAGATGACATGACTAACACCATATATAAATGCGTGGTAAAAGTTATATTTAATAGATCTCATCGTGTCGACTTGTATATCATATTGGAGAAACAAGGATAGAAAGAATGGGAGAGGTTTGAGCCACATGTTCATTTCTTGTTGGGACAAGCTGTCATTTGATAAGTGGACTTTAAAACCAAGGCCTGGAGTAAATAATTAATGTAGTGGTCGCCCAAGGGAGTAGCTAGCTCGGCGGGGAAATTGGTGGTGGCTTGGAGGAATTTAATATTGTAGTCGGATTGCGGATATGTTTTGTCCTGGAAGAATTCAGTGTAACAATCAAAATATGTGTGAAGTAACAAAAGACTCAGAGAATTGACTCCTCTTCCACCAAATCTGACTCATGTATGGTCAGGGAGACATAACTTCTAAAGAGTAATACTGTAATGTCCCGGGGTTTTCCCCAAATTAGATTTTTGCTTGTTTTGTTTTTGCATCATCCTGACATCAGCATCATCGCATCGCATGTTTTGTCCACAAAAATTATTTTTATTAAACCCTATTTTATTTTTCTAAAATTGTCGGAAAATATTTTAACCGAGACGTTCGTCTCCGTTTTTGAAAATTAATTGCCAAATTTTGAGACGCGAGAGAGTAGCCCAACCGGCCCAAGCCCACCTAACCTCCAAACCCTAGGGTTTCCCCTGGTGTTTTTCTGTTCCCACCCCCTGCACCTTGCAGCCACCCTCCTCTATTTTCGGTTTTTCGCGAACAGGTCCCTCCACCTCACAGACATGTCCTTTTGCTTTGCATCTAGGTCCCTGGACCATCTCCTCTCTCTCTCCTCTTTTTCTCTTTCTCCCCTCTCCCCTTTTTCCAGTTTCGCGAAAATGCCCTCCCACCTCCTCTTCTTTTCTTCTTTTCCCCCACCCTATCTTTTTCTTCCTCTCCTTTTCTTTTCTCTCTCCTCTCTTTTTCTTCCTCTCTCTTTTTTTTCTTTTTCTTCTCTCCTTCCTCCCACCGCATCCTCCTCACCCCCGCATCCTTCTTCTCCCGCACGCCTCCATCGTTCCCTGCTCCTCCACCCGCACCCGCGCGTGCTCGACCCGACCCCATGCTCCCCTCCAGCTCCGGCCTCCCCACCTCTTCTCTTGCCCGGCCGCCGGCCAGCCACCTCCGCCTCCCGGCCGGTTCTCCTCCTGGCCGCCACCACCTTCCCTCTCCCGGCCTCCCCACCTCCGGCCGCTCCCTGCTCGTCCCGCGGCCGTCCCCTCCTGCCGAGCTCCCCTGCCCTGCGCCGCCGGCCGAGCTTCCCGCTCCCGTCGTCGGCCGCCCGTCGCCCCGCCTCCGGCTGGCCGCCCTCTGCTCGACCTGCTCCTCATCCCCTCTTCCCCAACAGGGCCGCCTACTGCACCTTCGCCCCCTCCTTCAGCCCGTCCCCGATGGACACCTCCTGCCGTGTTGTGCCCGTGCACGCCCCGTGCAGGTGGTTGGTGTCGCTGCTTGTGTCATGCTCCCTTGCCTCCGTTCCATGTCGTGCTGCTCCCGCACGGTCCATCCTTGTCGTGCTCGTGTTGCTGCGGCTCCGCTAGTTCTCGTGTTGCCCGTTCCCTGTGTCGTGTTCCGTTGACCCGACGTCCCCGTTCCCGGTGCCGTGTGCCATTCCCGACGGCCGCTTCTCATCCCCGTCGTGGATTTTCCCTGACGTTTCCCCATCGTGAAGCTATCCCCGACGGTTCCCCGTCTCCGTTCTCGCTTCCATTCCCGATGATGGTTCCCGACGGGAACCCGCCAAGTTCTACATCCCCGTTGTGAAGCCGAACCCCCGATGACGCCGCCAAGGTCTTCGTGGATACGACAAGTACGACACGATGACCGTGGATGACGGTGCGACAAGTTCTTCTTCCGCGACGACCGAAGATGTGCGCCAAGTTCTCCGTCTTATCGACCCGTGTTTTGTGACGGCCGCCTTCGTGCGTGTCCGAGAAGCCCGATGCCCGAGTACCCCGATGCCGTGGAACCCCGTCGACCCCGAAGCCCGGAACGCCAAGGTCCGCCACGACGACGACCCGAGTACGACTACTTCCACGACGTTGACTACCTCGACTACTTCGACTCCGAACAAACAACTACCTCGACTACTTCGACTACGACGACTACTTCGACTACGACCCGAAGACGACGGTTCCGAATCCGAAGATCCCCGATCCGATGTGTGACCCCCAACCCTAAACCTATACTATATATTTGTATCTTATAAAATCATGCATCATTAATTAACAATGCACTTTATCCATTTAGTCGAACTAAATCAACTAAATTATGGGATTTGTCCGGTGCATCTATATTGTGCATCGATCCCATTTAAAATGTTTTGCCATGTGTTAGGGAATAAAATTGGACAACATTTAATTTGTCATGCATCATGTCATCAACATACTGATTCTTTTGCCGTAGTAGTAAAATGCATCTTTTGCGTTTCCAGTGTTCGTTGCTTCTTCGGGAATAGGACGTTGAGTTGATGTAAGCAACGACAGGTTCTGCTACCTCTACCGGATTGCAGGCAAGTGATACCCCCTTGCTATCTTTGCTTGTCTTCTGTCTCTTACTCGTCCTATCTTTTGTTCCTTGCTAGCCATATGTCACGATGCTTGTGTCTCGATCCTATTTGCATGTTTACCTGACAGCCATGATATAGCCACACCTCCACATCCTATTACCCTGTTGCTTGTTTACCTTGTTAGCCTTGCGAGTCCTAGTGCATGCTTAGGTGCTTTGCTTGAGCCCTGTTATCTCTTGTCTAGTCTTATTGTTAACATGATAGCTAGGCTCAACTTAAATGGTAATCTTTATTTTCTGTTGCGATGGGAATAACTTAATAAAGATAAGGCACCTGCGGAAGGCCAATCGTGGTGATTTGTTCTGCTAGTGTCGCCTAGGACCCGAGTTCTTTTCTGCTGATCCAAGACTAAGCGCACTAACCACATGTGGGAGTTCTATGGGCCTCCCCGCAATCTATTACCGGAACCTCAAACCTGTCCAGGATGCCACAAGTAGTTCGGGTGTTTCGATAGTTGTTGCGGACCGTGCGTTAACCGCATGTGGAAGGAGGGGCAATCGTATGAGTGTTCCCTCCCGAAGCCGTTCACGCAACGGTTAGGCCCACCTCGAAGCTTCGGCCGGACTCTCAAGGTGGATCAGTCCTAACTAGGTGGCTCCCTGGACTTGTTTGTAGAGAAGGGAAGTATTGCGTCGAAACCTCCACCGGTACACCTCTAAGCGAGAGTTCCGATGCGTGTGGTTTCATTGGTGCATCCCTGCAGGGTTAAATCTTTTCGAAAAGTCGTGTCCGCGGTTATGGACGACTTGGTGAAATGCGCTGGCTAAAAAGATCATAGACAACTTGCACCTAATGATTATAACTTGACTAGTAAGATAGATCACTTGAATAATAACCCATAAAACTTGTCCACCGTGTGAGTGCCCGGACTTCTTCCTCGTGGGCCGAGGATATGAGGGAGTCGTTTTAGGGCGGGTTTGTTTGGTGAGTAGTATAGTTGGTTTCCTATGCGCTCTCTTACCTTGTCTCTGATAGACGAATGTTGTAGCGTGTCTCTATAAGTTGTTAGTGCTGCTTGCCGCCACTTCATCGCTACCCCTTTTCCCCGGAATTCCAGTTTTGATATCTTGTGAGTATTACTTGCCAGTACTTCTACTAGTACTGACCCCTTCGAGGCTGCTATTCCAATGCAGCCGATAGGTTTGAAGTCTGACGACGTTAGCTTGGGAATCCCTCCGGCTTGGCCTGGGCAGGGATATGGTGCCTTCGTTTATCTTCAGAACTCTTAGTCCAATTTGTTTCTTGTCCGTAGCCGGACACTACCCGCTTCCGTTGTTATTTTGGATCTTTGTATTGTATCTTTGCTCTTGACTCGGTGAGTTGTTGTTGTATATATGTTCTTTTGTGGGTTGCATCGAGAACTATTGTAATGTTATCACAATTCCACCCGCATAACGTGTGTGTTGCGGCGTGCACGTTATGCCTGGTGGGCGTCCTTTAGGATCGTTATTATGCGGATTTGGCTGTAACGCTAAAATCTGCATAGTACCGATCTTGGGGCGTTACAAATACAAAATATAGAGCACCGACTCCACAGAACGTCAACTCCTCTTTTACCCGATCCAATTTTTATTGTGTTTGTTCTTGTCGTGTAATGTTCTCTGTTAGGGAAATATATCTACGATCTATCTATGAGATTATACATTTTAAAGTATCTATGGAGAAACTATTCGGTTGTTTGTTGATACCCTAAGGAAAATTGCATTACTCTTACAAATGGTATGCTTTAGTTAACCTGGTTGATTTCAATATTTTTTCCAAATATTTTAGTCGTATTGTTTGTTTGTTTTGTATCCAAATGTTTAGTTCAACCTTTGTTAGTTTTTACCATTTTCTATCCAACAAGAGACTATGTCCTAAAATATGAGAGTGGACAAATGGAGTCTGGGCTACATGGAGCTCTATCTTTTGAAAATTTTGAAATTCATATTTTGAAGTTTCCAAAAAATCTGAAGAAAAAAAATTGGGCGTAGACAATGTTGTCTTCTACCAACAGTAAAATCTCAAATAGAAATATGTTGTATTTTGGTCCGTACAAAAATGACAAAATCGGAATATGAAAGTAGTGAATAGTGACAAAATTGAACTCCCCAAAATCTGTCACATTTTGTTATTTTTGTGTAGACCGGAAAACGAATTATTTTGAGTTGGTAGCTCGTTGATAGAATACGCTATTGTCTATGTCCGTGATTTTTTTCAGAATTTTGTAAAATAAAGGACTATGTGGAGCTCGAGCTCCAAATGCACTTTCAGCTAAAATATATCCTTTCCATAAAGATTTTTATGTGGGACAGATAAATGGTCTCTTGGATTATAAACTCTGGTAGTTTAGGATTACATGTATTGGATAGAATTGTAAATTGTTGAAGACTATTTATAGGGGATGAAATAGAAACTATCAGCATGTCATTATTTTCTCCTATATGGGGAGTAACATAGACTATTAACATGTGTATGTTACTAGTCCATGTTACTACCTCCATAGTTGCTAATAACATAAGTGTGGTGTCATATTTATTAGGGTGTAGACTCATTGTGTGTTGAAATGTGTGATGTTGCGGTAACATATTATGTTACCACAGTCATCTCTCCCCTTATTAAATACAGGCCACATTTTTTTTTGCATGTGTGGCACTTGTGTTACTACCTATGTTACTCTCAATGTGTTGTTTTTCTATGTACCGAGCTTGCTGAAACAATAATTCGTTGGATAATAACTGGATGGACGGTGGTTCACCGAAAAATGCATAGATGGATGATACGTGTCAAACATATCTATAATTTTTTATTGTTCCATGCTTGTTTCATATCATTGTCACATGTTTATACTATCTTATTATATCATTTTGAGACATTTTATTGGACTAAGCTATTGACAAGATGTCCAGTACCAGTTCCCTGTTTTCTGTTGTTTTGTATTTCAGAAAATTCTCTTCTGGAAAACTCCTCAAGAAAGACGGAGTCCGTAGGGCGACCTGAAGGGCCACCTGGAGGCCAGGTGAAAGAGCATGGTTGCCCCCATGTGTGGTTTTGGTAATTAATGATAATCTCTATGGACTAATGTGTGCTTTCAGCTACTCGTAGGTTATGTCCATAAGAAATGCTTGAACTCTATTTGTTGGAGTCAATGGTAAAAGAAGAAGATTATATGTTGATCAAGGCTAAGTGCAAGTTGATAAACACACAAGACTAACGATGTACCATGAGGGATCATTTGATACCATAAGGGAGATCCTATGTAGCCCATGGATTTTTGGTGTATGGGGGGAGCAATATGCGAGTCTTCACCAAGCGGAGCGCAATCAAGAAAGGTGGCCCATCTTGAGAAGGTCAACATCGTCATCATCGAACTCAAGTGGATTATCCGCAAGGAAAAGGTATGATCTTGATGTGGTTTCTATTTTACCGGTCTCATGATGTTAGTTGAGAGACCGGATTATAGGATAGATAGCCGTACTATCAAGAGGGGCTCTCGAGCGAGTATCTTGATTGTATCCTTCGTAGAGAGCTCAAACCTTTGCATCCTGGGCATCATCTTTATTGGTTCTTATTTGACTCTTATCATGGTGTGATCTTGGTGTTTGTCGTGTTCGTCATGACAAGGCCAAGTTCACCGAAAATGGATTTTGTATGCGTCTTTTATTGTGTTTTCGGTGTTGGAGATTTTGCCGGTTCATCCGTATGGAAGGTTTCTCCTTTCCATCCCTTTGCATAATTTCCCTTGCTTGTTTGCAATATTTCCAACAAAATTGGATTCACCTTGATTGGAGTTTCCTTGCAAAATTAATTCAGTTTCACGATCTGCTGTTTTTCTCAGTCCGGTAGTACCGCTATACTAGCCGCTAGTACCAACTAGACCATGGACGGTAGTACCGGACCTAGTACCGGGCTACTTCTGAAGTACATCTTTTGCTACTGGATCTTCTCTGTTTTACTAGAAGTGGCCCGGAAGTTTTTTCGGTCGTACCGGGTCAATCGGTACTACCGGTCCTTTTCCTGGAAGTACCGGGCATGCGGGGTCTGCTGAAAGCCGTTGGCGGGCTGATTCGTGTTGGGCGGTAGTACCGGCCCTGCGCGAATCTATGCGCAACGGCCAGTTTTTCAGGGCATCTATTTAAGGGGCCTTCTTCCCCAATAGGTATCTAACTTTTTGCACTCTCTCTCTCCTTCATTGTTGACCTTTTGAGAGCTTGCTTCCACTCCATCCCTCCATGATTCTTGCCTCCATCTAGAGGGTAAAGAGGAGGAGATCTAGATCTATATTTCCACCAAGCCATATCTCCTCTAAGTGAGGGGAAGCCCTTGGATCTAGATCTTGGAGTTGCTTTGTGTTTCTTCTTTGTTCTTCCTCTCAAATCCATCCCTAGCATTAGTTGCTTTGGTTGGATTTCGGAGAGAAGGACTTGACCACTTGGTGTGCTCTTTCCATTGTATTTGGTCCATTAGTTTGTGCTCTCCACGGTGATACATGGAAGTTGAAGTTCGAGAAGCTTATTACTCTTGGGTGCATTGTGTTTCCAATAGCTTGTGCCTCTTAGGTGCATTGTTTACCCAAGACGGTTGGTGGGTGCCATGAAGATCTTCGAGTTTTGAAGCTTCGGGCTAGCTTCGGGAGCCTCCATTGGTTGTGGAGTTAGCCCCGAACAAATTGTACGGGTTTGGTCAACGCCCTCAAGAAGACCACATAGTGGATGAGCAAATCCCCCATCGGGCATTCCCCATGGGAGGAGCTCACAGAGAATAGGGTGAGCACGGGCGTGCTTGTAGGAGTGCCAAGGAGGATCCACACCCCTCCAACATAGACGCACTTCCACTTGGAAGGAACTACGGGAAACAAACCTCCGTATCAACTTGTGTCGGTTATCTCTATAACCAAACCCCTTTACTTATGCATTTACTTTGTCATTGCTGTCGAGCTTGAAGTTATATATCTTGCTATCCTTAACTTGCCTAGCATAAGTTGTTGGTGCACATAGGTGAATCTAGTATATTAAGTTTTGTGCTTGATAAATTAAACGTTAGTTTTATTCCGCATTTATTTAAGCCCTAAGCGTAAAAGTTTTAAATCGTCTATTCACCCCCCCCCCTCTAGGCGACATCTCGTTCTTTCAGTAGGGGCGTCC
This sequence comes from Puccinellia tenuiflora, assembly GCA_012064385.1. Taxonomy (NCBI): domain Eukaryota; kingdom Viridiplantae; phylum Streptophyta; class Magnoliopsida; order Poales; family Poaceae; genus Puccinellia; species Puccinellia tenuiflora. Next base: position 672,901 of record QRDG01001200.1, read on the forward strand.
CACTGGCTCGGCCAAGGGGGGTGTGAGGTCAACCCGCCTCTGCTCCTGGTGGGTCCCCTCGGCCCCCTCCGACGCCTATAAAATCCCTTTAACCCTAAAAACGTCAAGGCGGCCATTATTTTTCACGAAACTTGTCCCAAAGCCGCCGCCATCTCAAACCCTAATTCAGGAGGATTATGAAGCTGTTCCCGACACCCTATTGCAGGGGAGATCGATCCTAGGGGCTCTTCATCGCCATGCCTTCCACCGGGATAATGTGTGAGTAGTTCCACCTTGGACTATGGGTCCATGGAAGTAGCTAGATGGTAGTCTCTCTCCCTTGTGCCTTCATGTTTATGATCTTGTGAGCTGCCTAACATGATCAAGATCGACTACTGTAATGTTATATGATGTGTTTGCTGGGATCCGATGAATTGTAAAGTTATGTTCAGATTGTGCATGGTTCTTATATGTTTATTTATGATCTTTCATACTCTCCAATGTGTGCAGTTACTTTGACCAAGTGATTGCTTGTATCTCCAAGAAAGAGTATTTATGCTAGATGGTAGGTTTATGCCCCTTTTATGCCTGCGCTCGAGTGACAGAAACGTGTAAGGACGAGGATGTGTTGTTGCTACTAGGGTAAAACATCGGTGTTTATGTCTTTACGATTATAAATATTGCTTACATCATGTATTGTGCATAATACGATTGTCCGTTGCTTGTAACTTAATACCGATGAGTGACATGTTGTATAGCGATCCCTAGGTGGATTTTATAGACAAAGATGCAGTTGGATAGTTGTGTTTGTGTGCTTAACGTTATGCCTACATGAATATTACAATGAACTCTTTGTCATAGCTAGATTAAGTCTGTGTCACAATTTTGTCAATTACCTAGCTATAATTAGTTTACCCGTCATATGAGTATTTTATTTTATTGAGAGACACCATGTGATGCCCCGGGGTTTTCCCCCAAATTAGATTTTTGTTTGTTCTTGTTTTTGCATCATCATGACATCAGCATCATCGCATCGCATATTTTTGGCAACAAAAATTATTTTATTAAACCCTATTTTATTTTTCTAAAATTTGTCGGAAAAGTTTTACCGAGACAGTCGTCTCCTTTTTCTAAAATTATTTGCCAATTTAAATTTGCAAAATAAAAATGTTTTGAGAATTGCGAGAGAGTAGCCCAACCGGCCCAAGCCCACCTAGCCTCCAAAACCCTAATCATGCCCTGGTCTTTTTCTATTCCTACCCCCTGCACCTTGCAGCCACCCTCCTCTCTTTTCTGTTTTTCGCGAGCAGGCCCTTCCACCTCACAGACAGGTCCTTTTCTTTCTTTTGGGTCCCTGACCCTTTTTCTTTTTTCATTTCCTTTTTCTTTCTCTTCTCTCCCCGCAGCTTCCTTTCTTCCTCCCTCTCCCGATCCTGCTCCTTCTTCCCCATCGATCCCCTCGGCCCGAGCTCGCCCCAACCTCCCATGCTCGCTCCCGCCCCCTCCTCCAGCTCACCCCGCCGCCTCTGCTCCTCTCTCTCCCTCGGGCCCCGCATCCTCTCCACCCGCATCCCTGGCCTCCCGCCTCCGGCCACCTCTCCCGCGCTCCTCGTCAAGGTCGTCCATGCGCCCCGGCCTGCCTGCCTCGGCCCCGCGCCCGGTCTTCCCCTCCGCGAGCTCGTCGTCGTCGACCCCAGCCCCATGGCCGAGCTCTCCATCTCCCTCTACTCTTCCTTGCCTCCCCTCCGCTCGGTCCGCACCCTCTCCTCCTCAACCCCCGCCGCCTCGGGCCACTGGCGGCCACGCGCGGGTCCTGCTCGAGCTCTCCCCCGGCGCCGCTCTCCTCTCCCTGTGCCGCCCTTCCTCTCTCCCCTGTCGCCTCCGCCGCCCGGCTCCCCTGCACCAGCTCCTTCGCTGGCCGTCCTCTCCAGCGCGGGTCGGGCTAGCTCCTCCCCGCGGTACGAACTCGTTTCCACGCCGTGGCCAGCTCCGGCCCCTCCTTGCATCTCTTTGGCGTCCCGCTCTGTCTCGACCAGCACCTCCGCGTGTTGTCCCCGTCTCCTGCGCCCGATGTGTGCGGCCTCCGTGTTCCCGTTTGCGTCTCCGATTCCCCGACATGTCCCCGTTCTGCCTCCGTGCCGTGCTCCCTGCCGTGTCCGTCCCCGTTGCTTGTGCTGTTTCCCCGACGGCGTGTTCCGTCTCCGTGTGTGCTGCTGGCCGATCCCGTGTTCCCGATGTTTCCGTTCCCGGTGGATGTCCCCGTCGCCGTGCCATCGTGTTTCCCGATCCCCGTTTCCCTTCGTGAAGGCGAAGACCGACGTCGTGAACTCCGTTCATGACCGATGACCGTACCAAGTGCTCCGTGACGAAGATGGATACGCCAAGGTCTCCTACGACTCCGTGCACGATGGAACGACAAGTCCGACTCGACGACCCTCCGTCAACCCGAGTTCTCCGATGCCGTGAACCCCGACGCCCCAGACTCCGTTGACCCCGAAGCCCGGAACGACATGATCTTCCACGACGACGACCCGAGTACGACTACTTCCTCGACGTCGACCACCTCGACTACTTCGACTCCGGACGGACAACTACCTCGACTACTTCGACTACTTCCTCTCCGAATCCGAGGATCCCCAAACCCGATGTGTGACCCCGACTAAAAGGACACGGATGTCGCCTAGAGCGGGGGTGAATAGGCAATTTAAAATTATTACGGTTAAGGCTTGAATAAATGCGGAATAAAACTAACGTTTAATTTATCAAGCCAAAACCTAAACTAGCTAGGTTCACCTATGTGCACCAACACTTATGCTAAGCAATATAATCAACTAGGTGATAGCAAGATATATGACTTTAAGCTCGATGTCTATCACAAAGTAAATAGCATAAGTAAGAAGCTCGGGTATAGAAATACCGAGGCACTTGGAGACGATGATTTATCCCGAAGTTCACTTCCCAATGGAAGCTAGTCTCCGTTGGAGCGGCGCGGTGTTCACCAATGTGAAACACCGAGTAGCCTTGATATGGCACACCGTATCTCCGTTGTGTCTTACCACCGATGTGGCGAGGCACTTGTCACTATGTTGCCATTGAGGTTGACAACTAGAACCTTTACAAGGATGAAGCTCACTCCACAAGTTGGAGGGTCTTCACCAAATGCACCGAGCCACCAAGACTCGATGCCCAAGACCAAGGCACACACCACAACTCAATTGGTGGCTCCCGGCAATGTCTTCGTAGCTACCAAAGCTCCGAAGAGAACAAGGTTGGGCCTCCCTCCACAACCTAATTGGAGGCTCCCAACAAATCCCGTGAGCCACCAAGACTCCGAGAGATCAACAACCGTCTAGGGTACCAACGTGCCCTAGAGGAACAAGCTCTAGGGCACCAACGCACCCAAGAGAAATAAGCTTCTCAACTTTACTTCCACGTATCACCGTGGAGAACTCAAACCGATACAACTAATGCAATGGCAAGAACACACTAAGTGATCAAGTTCTTCCAACCCGAATCCAACCAAAGCAACTAATGCTTGGAGGGATTAGAGAGGAAGAACAAAGGAGAAACACAAAGAAACTCCAAAGATCTAGATCCAAAGTGTTCCCCTCACTTAGAGGAGAAATCAATCGGTGGAAATAAGGATCTAGATCTCCTCTCTCTTTTCTCTCAAAAAGTAGCAAGAACTATCGGAGAGATTGAGAGAAAGCCAAGCTTGAGAAGGTCAACAATGGAGGGGAGAAAATAGCTCAAGAGGTTGGCAAAAGGTTAGTGTTTATTTTGGGGAAGAAACCTCTTAAATAGGAGGCCAAAAATATGGCCGTTGGGAAGCTTTTTCAGTGTGCAGGGTGCCCGGCCTGGGGGCCGGCCACCTCCCAGAGCCGCCCGGCCTGGTGCCCGGCCTAGGCCGGCTGGGAGGCCGGCCACCCCCCAGAGCCGCCCGGCCTAGGCCGGCCAGGGGGCCGACCAACCTGCTTTTTCCTTTTTCTTTTACTTTTTCTGTTTTAAAAATGACCGATACCGAAAACGCAATATCTTCCACATACGAACTCCGTTTTCGGTAATCTTGGACTCGTTGGAATCGTCACAACGAGCACTACAAGATTATGCAGAGAAACATCCTTTTTCAACAAGATGTGGTAAAACCAAATGATGAAAGGTAAAACCTTTCAATTGACAACCGGAAAACCATATCTTTTGCAAATGAAGTCCGAATGACATAAAACCAACTTTGTTGGAAAGAGGACGACAAATGCTAACCAATAACAATTGAAAATATTGAAACCAATCAAGGGAGATTTTGTTAATAAATGGAAGAGTGAAACCTTCCGCATAGATGGACAGGCAAAATCTCCGACACCGAAAACTCAATAGGAGACACATATGAAAACCGTTTTCGGTGATCTTGGGCTTGTCATGACAAGCACGACAAGCACCAATACCACACCACGATAAGAGCCAAATAGGAACCAAAAAAGATGATGCCAAGGATACAAAGGTTTGAGCTCTCTACGACCGATATGCTAAAGCTCACTTGAGAGCCCCTCTTGATAGTACGGTTACCTATCCTAAAACCCGGTCTCCCAACTACACCGCGAGACCGGTAAAATAGAAACCCTATCAAGATCATACCTTTGCCTTGCGCATTCCACTTGAGCTAGATGATGACGATCTTGATCTCCTCTCGAGTGGATCACCTTTCTTTGTCTTGCGCATTCCACTTGAGCTAGATGATGACGATCTTGATCTCCTCTCAAGTGGATCACCTTTCTTTGTCTTGCGCATTCCACTTGAGCTAGATGATGACGATCTTGATCTCCTCTCAAGTGGATCACCTTTCTTTGTTTACGCTCCGCTCGGTGAAGCCTCGCATATTGCTCCCCCATACACTAATATGGGAGAGACACTCTTTCGCATATCTTCACATGCTCTTATCTTGTATGTTGATCAACTTGCACTTAGCCTTGATCAACATATAATCTTCTTGTTTTAGCCTTGACTCCAACATATGGAGTTCAAGCATTCCTTATGGACCAACACTATAAATATAACTCAAAGCACATATTAGTCCATAGAGATTGTCATTAATTACCAAAACAACACATGGGGGAAACCATGCACTTTCAATCTCCCCCATTTTGTTAATTGATGACAATCCCTTTTAAGAGGGATTATATAATGAATAAAGCAACCTTGCAAGACAAACAAGCAAGTATGCAAAGCGCATTAAAGGCAAATGCAACAAAAGCATAAAACCAAATTCCCTTAAACCCTCTAAACTTCTCCCCCATTGGCATCGATTGCCGAAATGGGAAGAAAAAATTTAGAAGGCCAATATAATATGAGTTCCTCCATAAGGCATGCATTTCTCAAGATATGAGTGAAATCAAATGCACATATCCATTAACGGATAATAGAGGAAATCAAACTATATTGAGGATCCAAAGATTGCAAAAGGATGAAATCATTCTAAACATCTCCACAAAGGAGAAAAGCAATCAAGAAGAACCTAACCGAGAGTTCTAAATAAAAAATAGAGAAGCTCCCCAATGTTCATGCACTATTGAGGAGTACACAAATATGGAATCCTCACTCCCCCAAAATCATCTAGAACACTCACCAAGTGCAAGGATGTAAAAATTAAAGCAAAACAAAGCACTTGCACCAAAGATGTGGTTGAGCCATAAGGAGATACCAATTAGAAGAAATTATCAATAAAGGCCCAACCAAGAGTATGTGTGTGTGACAAGACAATTAATTTGGTAAGACACATAGTCTTAATCAAATGGAGATAAGTTATATATCAAGTATTGACACACACAACTTACAAAGAAGATTTTAAAAAAATGTTCACAAGCTCAAAGATACCAATTGGAAATTACAACCAATCAAAAAAACAAAGAGCAAGTGAGAACACTTAGCCAACAAAATCAACATACTCACCGTGATGAGCATGAAGAGAAGAATCTTCAATAGAATGTGAGTGCGCAAAGATGCGAATAGAAATAAAACAAGCACTCACGATACAAACTTGGAGCCACCAAAGAATTATAGATAAAAGACAAGGTGGCTTGAAAGAAAGTAGGATACCAAATAAAAGGTGACCTCTCTCATATGTATAGGTTTCTAAGTAGACAATGATATTCATCGACAAAGAAACTTGCACATATAAAATGGTCGAAGAAAGGAGACTATGGTAACCAAAAGGAAGTCATGAATATACAAAAAGAGATTATTGCTTAAAAGCATAGCACATAGCTCAAATTTATCTCATTGTATATAAATGAACTTCAAACACATCAAATGCATCACACATATCACTAAGGGAACAAGAGATAGTGTAAATGCTTTGAGATAGGCAACAAGTATCACAAAGAAATAATTCCAATTGTAGGAAGGTTTTTGCAATTTCATCACAAATATCACAAAGATATACCAAGTGAAGGAAATAAGCCAAAACCACAACAATTGCACATTTAAAGTTTTCATGCCAAGGGGCAACCTACACAAGGTTGAATACAAGAAAAATATGCATGGGATAGATACTTGTTACCGAAATAGCATTGGTGATGATGAAGATGAGAATTTTTGTTTATCATCAAAGCTTGACTCCAATAATCACATGGTGAGAACACCTTCCTTATGAATGAGGCAAGCATCCAATGCATCTCCATTGTACCTAAAACAAAATTCAAGTACAACATGGTTCCCAAACTCATTGGGTTCCATAGTAGTTAGATACACTACAATACATAGGAAACACTCCACATAAATATGTGCATATAGATATGAAATTGAATTTCATGCACATCTTAGCCGATTTAGGATTTGGTGGAGTATCCCCTATATATTGGATCAAGAAAGACTAGCATGCCATAAAATAAATATACTAGTAAATATGCATGCATGGACTTACAAGAACCAAATGAGATACAATTTGGACAAAACACCAAGTAAACCAAGTAGAGAGCACACCAAAGTGTGACACAAAAAGGTTGTCCAAATTATATCAAAATCCAAATCAACACATGATTGAGGAAAAATCGAATCAACATATGATTGATTCCAAAACACATCAACACATGAAGTGTGATTTCAATAGGAGTCATATCAAACAACACATGAGAGATAAGACACCAATTGAAAAATAAGATACCAACTAGGAGACAGGATACCAAGAAGAGGATAATACTTGACCGGAATCAAGTAAAGTCAACTAAAGTAATAAGGTATCAAAATTCTCACAATAAATATCAATTGAAACAAATATCTATGGAGGAGATATTAAATTCCAATTAATACCAATTGAAGGTACCTAGGCAAGGCCAATGAGCATATAAGATAAAAGAAAGAGACATGATCAAAGGGTTTTCTCATAATATAGGATAAACATAAAGCAAGAAATGAGAAAGCAAGACTCCCAAGAGAGAGCAAGGTTACACCAAATAAACAAAACACCCTCTACACTTTTCATGATGGCACAAAGCATCACGAGAAAAGATTTGTCTTCCATAAACACATACGATAGAAATCAAATGCCAATTGAAAGGATCAAATATTGATAGATAGGATAGTTTTCTAAATAAAAGGAATGCTCCCCCAAGATTCATGCTTTATTTTGATATTTGCATTTGAATACAAAATGCACGCACAAGGGATCATTACTCTTCATATTTTACTTACAACACTAAACACTAACAATTTAAATTTAGGATCCATGCAAGAGGCAAGGAAGCCAATGGGAGTCAAAATAAATATTTTTGGCAAGATATAAGAAATAAAACACCATATTTTAATAAAGTTTGTTGGCAGTTCCAACTATTCAAACCAACCGGCAAGGCCATGGTAGAATAATATGGAACAAATGGTTTCTCAACTAATGTATGGAAATGCATATTAGAGAAAAACCACACCAAGCAAAATCACACAAACAAGAGCCAAAAGATAGCTAAAAAGCAAATTGGAACTTGTTCGAGCTAATATGCCACATAGGAATAAGATAAATTACAATATCAAATCTAAGTGGAAAACCTCAAATGTTCACATTTTGTAAGATTGTAATATGCACATAGCTTATTACCCCCCCCATAATGTGATAGTTCATTTCTTCTTAACAAGAGGCAAATAAAATCAACTAGAGATAATTAATGGACATTATAGAATTTGAATTTCTCATGAGCATGACACACCACATAGTTACTAGATAATCTTGATATATCAATACTAGGTGGTGTTCCTCATATACACACATTTTTAGGTTAGTGAAGTGCACAAAGCATATCACTCCCCCAAAATGGGATAGTCCATTAATCTCTCAAAAAGAGCCCATTGAAATCAACACAAGATCCAATAAGGACTCAACACAAAGTTTACACATATATGGAGCGCACATTAACATACACAAACTTGATTGCTCAAGGTAAGTAATAAGCACAACATATACAAGCACATGCTAGGGAGCAAGCAACTTTCAATGTATATATAATTTAAATACAAGTTACCGCAAGAAGGAGCATTGGATATGAGATAGATATGTGACAATCCAATTGACTTGGCTAAATGAGATATAACCATGAAGATCCCTTAATTCTTCAAATGATAGCCAAGTCTCCAATGTCCTCCATCACAACCTATTGATCAAGTTTGAGCTTGTTGGTCCCCAACCAAGTTGGGTCCTAAGAGGTTAGTCACAATAGGCTTGGCAACCCAAATGGTTCTTTTCTTGACACCACTTTGAGTTCCCACATATTTGGCAAACACATTGCCAACCCTATCCTTCCTAAGAGAATAAACATCATCAATAATTATGGGGTTGGATAGAGTACCGTTTGTGCATGAAGAAGCCAAGTGGCCCTTCTCACGGCATAAGTAGCAATATCGACTCTTTTCTTTCTTCTTAATAGGCTCCTCAACTTGAGGAGCAATGACTTGAGTCTTCTTAGGAGGTGGCCTTTGTTCAACCCGAGGTTGAGCATGAGATTGAACAATAGGCCGCTTCCCTAGTTGCTTCCCACTAAGAGGCTTCTTCTTCATTGGGCAATCCCTAACATGATGCCCTTCAATTTTGCAATTGAAGCAAACAATCTTGGCCGAGTGATTGACTTGTTCTTGGCCCTTCTTATTGCTACTCTTGGACTTGTTCTTGATATTGGAGTTGAATCCAAGTCCACTCTTGTCATTTGGGGATTTTTGCACACTCAACATGTTGTCAAATGTAGCCTTCCCTTTATGACGCTTCTCCACATCTTTCTTCAAAGAAGTGGCTTGTGCCTTGTGCTCTTTAGTCTTCCCTACAAGGTTAGTAGCTACACAAGTACTAGTGGAAGTTGCGGCTTCATTGTTAGAGCAACTAGGCATGAAATGTAATTCAACATATGATTTATCACTAGTGTGAGATGAAGAATTACAAGGACTATCACATGGCATTGTAGCATTTTTAGTAGAAGTTGTTCCATTATCCACATGAGGCTCACTAGATATTACCTTGGTAGCGATAGCCTCATGAGCTAACTTTAGCTTATCATGGGATACTAGAAGATCTTCATGAGAGCTCGAGAGCTTCTCATGGCTTTCTTCCAATATCTCATAATTGCTAGTTAGCAATTTAAGTTGAGCCCTTAGCTCAACATTCTCCTTTAAAATGGATGCTTCACAAGAAATAGAGTTAGTAGCACAAGCATCAACATTAATAGCAATGGGAGAACAAGTAGGAAGCTCTTTTAGTAATTGAGCTTGGAGTTGACCATGGGACTTAGTGAGATGTGCAAGAGAATCTTCCAAGGACTTGACATCCTTTTCAAATTTCACATTAGCCTCAAGGAGTCTAACAATTTCAACAACAAGCTCACCATTTTTTATTTTAAAATCATTAGCCACCTTGAGAGCTCTATCATGGGTTTCATTTACTTTAGATGACTCTAGAGTAAATGTCTCCTCAAGAGATTTCTTGGTGGTTTGTTCTTCTTCAAGAGCTTCATCAAGATCCGCAATCGTGTTTGCATAATCACGTTCGCGGCTAAGACTTTCATCTTCACGTGCTTCCAAATTTTCAATAGTAAGCCCTTGCTCAACAAGGGTGCTCATGATTTCATGTAGGTTCTCACAAGCATTTTCATTCTTTGAAAGAGCATTAAGAACCATTAGACCTTTCTTATTAAAGTAAGCATCATCTTCTTCATTATCATCATTATTGTCATGATCATCACTACTTGACGATTTAGAAGATATGCAAGGACTATCAACACAAGCATGTGAAACATTTATAGTTCTAGATGTGTTTAAGTCCAAAGATAAATCATTGCAATAAGATAGAGATGAAATATCATCTAAAGGAAGCTCACTATCATCATTGCGAAATTTATCCCTACTCACCATTGCATTGTTTTGTGGCTTGCCACATGTAGGTGAGGTAGAAGAAGTTGAGAACTCATTACGCCCGGAGATGGAGGGAGAACAATCATTCTCACTATCAATGGACACACCATAATTTTCTTGAAGCTTGGTCCATAGCTCATGAGCACTCCGATAAGGAGAGATCGGCAAGGCAACTGCATTTCTTAAAGACATGAAAACAACTTTAGAAGCTTGAGCATCTAGATAAGAATTTTCCTCATCCTCCAAAGATAATCTTTTCGGATCCTTTGGAGGAGGAAAACCCATATCTAAGATTTGCTCTATATATGGATCAATGTCCCTAAAATAATTTAGCATGCGATTTCTCCAATCATTATAATTAGTGCCATCGAATATTAAAGAGACATTGTGCACTAAACCACTAGACGACATTTTTACTCTCTAGGCCGTGAAGCCCTATAAAGAGAGAACCCGCTCTGATACCAATTGAAAGGACACGGATGTCGCCTAGAGGGGGGGGGGTGAATAGGCGATTTAAAATTATTACGGTTAAGGCTTGAATAAATGCGAAATAAAACTAACGTTTAATTTATCAAGCCAAAACCTAAACTAGCTAGGTTCACCTATGTGCACCAACACTTATGCTAAGCAATATAATCAACTAGGTGCTAGCAAGATATATGAATTTAAGCTCGATGTCTATCACAAAGTAAATATCATAAGTAAGAAGCTCGGGTATAGAAATACCGAGGCACTTGGAGACGATGATTTATCCCGAAGTTCACTTCCCAATGGAAGCTAGTCTCCGTTGGAGCGGCGCGGTGTTCACCAATGTGAAACACCGAGTAGCCTTGATATGGCACACCGTATCTCCGTTGTGTCTTACCACCGATGTGGCGAGGCACTTGTCACTATGTTGCCATTGAGGTTGACAACTAGAACGTTTACAAGTATGAAGCTCACTCCACAAGTTGGAGGGTCTTCACCAAATGCACCGAGCCAGCAAGACTCGATTCCCAAGACCAAGGCACACACCACAACTCAATTGGTGGCTCCCGGCAATGTCTTCATAGCTACCAAAGCTCCGAAGAGAACAAGGTTGGGCCTGCCTCCACAACCTAATTGGAGGCTCCCAACAAATCCCGTGAGCCACCAAGACTCCGAGAGATCAACAACCGTCTAAGGTACCAACGTGACCTAGAGGAACAAGCTCTAGGGCACCAAAGCACCCAAGAGAAATAAGCTTCTCAACTTTACTTCCACGTATCACCGTGGAGAACTCAAACCGACGCAACTAATGCAATGGCAAGAACACACTAAGTGATCAAGTTCTACCAACCCGAATCCAACCAAAGCAACTAATGATTGGGAGGGATTAGAGAGGAATAACAAAGGAGAAACACAAAGAAACTCCAAAGATCTAGATCCAAAGTGTTCCCCTCACTTAGAGGAGAAATCAATCGGTGGAAACAAGGATCTAGATCTCCTCTCTCTTTTCTCTCAAAAAGTAGCAAGAACTATCGGAGAGATTGAGAGAAATCCAAGCTTGAGAAGGTCAACAATGGAGGGGAGAAAATAGCTCAAGAGGTTGGCAAAAGGTTAGTGTTTATTTTGGGGAAGAAACCCCTTAAATAGGAGGCAAAAAATATGGCCGTTGGGAAGCTTTTTCAGTGTGCAGGGTGCCCGGCTGGGAGGCCGGCCACCCCCCAGAGCCGCCCGGCCTGGAGCCCAGCCTAGGCCGGCCAGGGGGCCGGCCAGCCTGCTTTTTTCTTTTTCTTTTACTTTTTCTGTTTTAAAAACGACCGATACCGAAAACGCAATATCTTCCACATACGAACTCCGTTTTCGGTAATCTTGGACTCGTTGGAATCGTCACAACGAGCACTACAAGATTATGCAGAGAAACATCTTTTTTCAACAAGATATGGTAAAACCAAATGATGAAAGGTAAAACCTTTCAATTGACAACCGGAAAACCATATCTTTTGCAAATGAAGTCCGAATGACATAAAACCAACTTTGTTGGAAAGAGGACGACAAATGCTACCCAATAACAATTGAAAATATTGAAACCAAGCAAGGGAGATTTTGCTAATAAATGGAAGAGTGAAACCTTCCGCATAGATGGACAGGCAAAATCTCCGACACCGAAAACTCAATAGGAGACACATATGAAAACCGTTTTCGGTGATCTTGGGCTTGTCATGACAAGCACGACAAGCACCAATACCACACCACGATAAGAGCCAAATAGGAACCAAAAAAGATGATGCCAAGGATACAAAGGTTTGAGCTCTCTACGACCGATACGCTAAAGCTCACTTGAGAGTCCCTCTTGATAGTACGGTTACCTATCCTAAAACCCGGTCTCCCAACTACACCGCGAGACCGGTAAAATAGAAACCCTATCAAGATCATACCTTTGCCTTGCGCATTCCACTTGAGCTAGATGATGACGATCTTGATCTCCTCTCGAGTGGATCACCTTTCTTTGTCTTGCGCATTTCACTTGAGCTAGATGATGACGATCTTGATCTCCTCTCAAGTGGATCACCTTTCTTTGTCTTGTGCATTCCACTTGAGCTAGATGATGACGATCTTGATCTCCTCTCAAGTGGATCACCTTTCTTTGTTTACGCTCCGCTCGGTGAAGCCTCGCATATTGCTCCCCCATACACTAATATGGGAGAGACACTCTTTCGCATATCTTCACATGCCCTTATCTTGTATTTTGATCAACTTGCACTTAGCCTTGATCAACATATAATCTTCTTCTTTTAGCCTTGACTCCAACATATGGAGTTCAAGCATTCCTTATGGACCAACACTATAAATATAACTCAAAGCACATATTAGTCCATAGAGATTGTCATTAATTACCAAAACAACACATGGGGGAAACCATGCACTTTCACCGACCCTAAACCCTAAATCATATATGCGTATCTTATAAAATCATGCATGCTTAATCAACATCGCACCTTTATCCATTTAGTCGAATTAAATCAACTAATTATGGGATTTGTCCGGTGCATCTATATTTGCACCAATCCCATTTAAAATGCTTTTGTCATGTGTTAGGGATAAAATTGAATCACAATTAATTTGTCATGCATCATGTCATCAACATGCCGATTCTTTTGTCGTAGTAGTAAAATGCATCTTTTCCGTTGCCCAGTGTTCGTTGCTTCTTCGGGAATAGGACGTTGAGTTTATGTGAGCAACGACAGGTTCTGCTACCTCTACCGGATTGCAGGCAAGTGATACTCCCTTGCTATCTTTGCTTGTTTTCTGTCTCTTACTCGTCCTATCTTTTGCTCCTTGCTAGCCTTATGTTGCGATGCTTGTGTCCCGATCCAATTTGCATGTTTACCTGGCAGCCATGATATAGCCACACCCCCACATCCTATTACCCTGTTGTTTGTTTACCTTGTTAGCCTTGCGAGTCGTAGTGCATGCTTAGGTGACTTGTTTGAGTCCTGTTATCTCTTTATCTAGTCTTGTTGATAACCTGGTAGCTAGGCTCAACTAAAATGTTAATCTTTAATTTCTGTTGCGATGGGAATAACTTAATAAAGATAAGGCACCGGCGGAAGGCCAATCGTGGTGATTTGTTCTGCTAGTGTCGCCTAGGACCCGAGTTCTTTTCCGCTGATCCAAGACTGAGCGCACTAACCACATGTGGGAGTTCTATGGGCCTCCCCGCAATCTATTACCGGATCCGCAAACCTGTCCAGGAGCCACAACTTAGTTCGGGTGTTTCCATTTGCGCGCGTATTACGATGATGTTGATGAGAAGGTAAGATGATGATGGTTACGTGGTTACTTACGGTAGGGCTTGCGGCATGGGCGTTTACCGCATGTGGAAGGAGGGGCAATCGTATGAGTGTTCCCTCCCGAAGCCGTTCTCGCAATAGTTAGGCCCACCTCGAAGCTTCGGCCGGACTCTCAAGGTGGATCAGACCTAGCTAGGTGGCTCCCTGGACTTGTTTGTAGTGAAGGGAAGTATTGCGTCGAACGCTCCACCGGTACACCTCTAAGCGAGTGTTTCGATGCGTGTGGGTTAATTGGTGCATCCCTGCAGGGTGAAATCTTTTCGAAAAGCCGTGTCCGCGGTTATGGACGACTTGGTGAAATGCGCTGGCTAAAAAGATCATAGACAACTTGCTCCTAATGATTATAACTTGACTAGTAAGATAGATTACTTGAATAATAACTCATAAAACTTGTCCACCGTGTGAGTTGCCCTGATTGCTTCCTCGTGGGTGGTTGATCGAGGGAGTAATACTTGGGCGGGTTTTTGATGTGGTGAGTAGTATAGTGGGTTCTCTATGCTCTCTCTTACCTTGTCTCTATTAGACGAATGTTGTAGTGTGTCTCTATAAGTTGTTAGTGCTGTTTGCCGCCACTTCATCGCTACCCCTTTTCCCCGGAATTCCAGCTTTGATATCTTGTGAGTATTACTTGCCAGTACTTCTACTAGTACTGACCCCTTCGGGGCTGCTGTTCCAATGCAGCCAACAGGTTTGAAGTCTGACGACGTTAGCTTGGGAATCCCTCCGGCTTGGCCTGGGCAGGGATATGGTGCCTTCGTTTATCTTCAGGACTCTTAGTCCAATTTGTTTCTTGTCCGTAGCCGGACGCTACCCGCTTCCGTTGTTATTTTGGATCTTTGTATTGTATCTTTTGCCCTTGACTCGGTGAGTCGTTGTTGTATATATGTTCTTTTGTGGGTTCCATCGAGAACTGTTGTAATGTTATCACAATTCCACCAGCATAACGTGTGTGTTGCGACGTGCACGTTATGCCTGGTGGGCGTCCTCTAGGATTGTTATTATGCGGATTTGGCTGGAACGCTAAAATCTACATAGTACCGATCTTGGGGCGTTACACACCACTAGTGAACCCATGGCGGCCGGTCCATCTTTTTTCATTGAACACAACACCATTTACTTGATTTTCACAATCACTTTCTCGCTGGCCCGTTTCCATATTTTATTCTCTTCACCATACATTTTAACCGCTTTGTTTTCAGCAGACCGGGAAGATTAACAACCTTCCTGCCATTGGGGGCAAAGTAATTGTTTGAGTGTGTGCTGGTCCACATTCGACGACGATCAAGCACCAGAGATCGTTGTTGGATACCTTACTGTTGATTTCAAAGTCCTACTGGTTCGATTAAACCTTGGTTCTTCACTGAGGGAAATTCGCCACTCGCTGCATCCTACACCTTCGCTTGGGGTGAACACCAACGCGTACGGACGCCGTGGTTCGTCCATTACGTCATCAATGGACCATGCGGCATATGCTCGGGGCGGAATACACCCTATTATTGGCTAAAGTGTGATATGGGTCCCACAATAGCAGATGTGACTTTTCCTCGTACAATACAAATACAAAGAAAATACAAGAGGTGGGACCCGATGCTAAGAAAAGAGAGGGGCAAAATGTGTGCAGGTTGGGGGCTAATGTCGAAGAAATACCAACTAGGTATGCTCATGGCTTGGACATGATCAAGTCGACAGGGTGGCCCACAAGCAGTGGTATTGGCCCACACTCGGGTTAGTCTAGGACTTCATAACTGAACCGACTCAGGTTTCCTTGTAAGCCCTAGACTACCTCATGATACGTCCATTTTACATCACTATTCTATATCATAATTCTTACTTATTCATTAATATATTTTGTATTATTGCATTGTTCTAATGTTATATATCTATCTATTTATACTTCTTATAAGATAAAACCCTACTAACATGCATTAAATTAGTCTATCTCTATATGTAAGGTGTCCACATCATCCACTATTTGAGCCATTTATTTATCCATGATATCACCACATCATCCACTATTTGAGACATTTATATATTCATGTTATTCCATATCTATCAATGATATTCACCCATACATGCAACCTATCACATTATAAACTACTTGAGCCATACAATTTTGCACGTCATCAAATTTTAGCTGTTAAATATACGAACATTACATACTAATTAAATTTATATTTGAACTACTGTGGCTAATCAAATCTTCCATATTTTCAAAAAAAAAAATCATGCATCAAATATCCTTAACTATTTTTTAATCTTCCCGCTGCAACGCGTGGGGTATCTTTTTGGTTTTATATTTTTTTACATGTTTTACAACTACGAGAGAGAAAACACCAGACATCGAGAAAGGAGGGGAAAAGACCACCGAAGAGACGCCTATTTTCCAGAACCCTAAAAAATCCTAGAAAATTCAAGCGATCAAGATAAGGGAAAAGAACCACATAGCTATAAGGGGCGGCCAGGAGGGCCACCAGGTGGCCATGCGGGTCCCACCCGTGGGTCCAGCTGGAGGCACGGGGCCCACTTGCGTGGGCCTCCTGTGGCTCGCCTCCTTACGCCCCTTCGCGTATATCTTCCTCCCGACATAAAAATTGTAGGAGATTTTTCGCGTATTTTTTCGCCGCCACCTCGGAGGCGGAAACTAGACAAAGAGGAAAAACCCTCCGACAGGCAGACTCCTGATGGGGAAATTACCTCAATTGACAACACCATCTCCACCTTCACCTCCACTCCATCCGGTTGTCTAGTCTCAAGTTGTAACTAAAATCTATTATTGAGAGTAAGTTTATCGGTGTTGATTACCCTTTATAGTTGATGCTATTAAGTTTTATCGTTAAAAGATTGTTATGACCATATTGTTCATCATATATTCATGCCCACTGATCATGATCTCCATGTTGTCTCATGAGTAGTTCGTTTAGCTCTTGAGGACATGAGAAAAGTCTTGTTGCTAGTCGTCATGTTAAATTGAGTAACGTTCAACGATTTGATATTTAAGTTGTGGTGTTATTTCTCTAGCGGTGTCGTGTGAACGTCGACCACATAGCGCTTCACCTTTATGGATTTAGAAAAATGCATCGTGTGATTGGGTTGCTTATGCTAGGGTTGTCGGAGTGATAGAAATCTGAACCCCAATTTGTAAACCGGTGCACGAGTGAGTATATGATTTCAGAGTTTAAAACTGTGGTTAGATTTATCTTAATTACTTTCTTCTATTTGCGAACGCTTGCAAGAGATATAATCACAAGCGTGTATGAGGCTAAGTATGGGTATTATGCTGGTTTAAATTCACCCACACAACACTTATCAAAACGATGAAACTTAATCAATAACATGTGACGAAATTAACTCGGCAAAATTTTAGTGTGTCCTTAGAAACGTTTTAATCATCATAAGTATCACGATCGGCTTATCCTTTGCTCTCAAAAGGATTGGGTCACGTGCTGAAGTTTGCTTCTCCCATTCTATTTACTTATTATTAAATTCCCTATTACAATTAAACCACTTGAAAATCTGTCCCGCAACATTTACAGTGAAACCTTACTGAAAACTACTTGTCAACACCTTCTGCTTCTCGTTGGATTTGACACTCTTATTTATCAAAAAAAAAAACTACAATAGATCCACTATATTTATGGATCATCACCTCACTATATATAAACTCAGCCTAGAGGCCCGTTAGTGCACACAACTACAATTCCGGCGGTTTTGAAGTTATACACAGGCCGTAGTCACCGCCTAACCTTCTAAGCAGACGATGATCTTGTAAACCAATCTATTCGATATCGGCAAGCCATGCATAATCTATTCCTGGTTCCGTCCCTGGCCGAGTTGCTGTTTTTGGAGGAAACACGTAAATGAGAGATCTGCTAGAGAGTTGCTTTTAATCAACACCCCGAAATACAGTGCATTGCAGCTACAAAGGTGCAACGCCATTGCCATGGGCGAGAGATAATGAGCTTCCCACCGGCACCACCCATAAACCGATTACGCTCATTCGAGCGACCGTCTCACTATCCACGTCCATGCTCTTTTGGAGCATGCATTGCCGACATGGGTACCAAAAATACAGACAACCTGTGGCTGTTTATCGCATTAATCGGGGTTTTGGACTCTAAACCTCTTGCCATAAGCTGTATACACCTAATTAGCTTAACCAAACGATCAAGCTGTGTGTGTGAGAGAGATGGCATTATGCAAAGTCGACAAACAAAACGACAGCTCCGAAGCACACGACAATAATGAGACATGATGTTTTGGCTCACGGGTGCAGATGAACCCATTGTGCAAAATGCATTTTTAACGTATTTTAAAATATAAAAAAAATTCAAACAGAAATTTCAGGTGTTCATATGAAAAATGTCTATTCGTGTAAAAAAGTTTCGCATCGAAAAGACATTTTGTGTGGCTGATATAAAAAAGATAAAAAAAATGTTACGTACAAAGTCATTTTGGAACGTCGGAGGTTTCTCCTTTTAACACCGGCTACAAAAAATGTCTTTCCATCCCGATTTTTTTGTACGAACATAGAATGTTCATATGTACAACAAAAATTTTTGTTTGATTTTTTTAATATTTTAAAATTCGTTTTTTTGAGTAGTGGGTATATACCGGAGTGGGTTTGCCGACAATACTGCTTCCAAACAGGCAGTCGAGCTACCAGCCCCACGTTTCAGCAAACTCCCAAAAAAAGGCTAGCCCGCTCGAACCCATTCCCGGCCAACTTCCCGGCAGCCGTGCTCGCCAGAGAACAGCGCAGCGCGCGTCCCCTAGCCCGTCCGTTGCGGCCCGTTTCGAAGATTGCTCCCCGCGCCTACGGAAAGCGTGCACCAACGGATTCTGTCGTCTTCTTCCTCCCAGAGAAGGAACTGAACTGGCAACGCGAAGGAAACTGCGCAACACGCATGCTTGCCTGTAGCCCATGGATCCATGCACGCACCGCACACAATTGACCGCATTGCCCTTCACGGCCAACGGATTGTAGTGACGGCCAACGGATTGTAGCGGCGGTGTGCGGTGGTACTGGGATGCGGTTCAGGGGCAGGGGAGGCAGAGGCCATGGGAGGGGTCAGGCTTCGTTGCTCGCTGAACACGGCAGCTATGCAGAGGGTGGTGAAGCGGGGTATAAAATGGCGCCCAGCTTAGCTCCCCTCCCAAGAACGGCAGAAGCCAGTGAGAGAGCTCCACGCAGGGCACCTATCGATTTTGGCTTCCTTCGATCGAGGTACACATTTAACTCCGCAAAATAACCTCGATATCCCGGGTTTTGTGTTTTGTGCCTGACTTGCGTGGAAATTTTAAGTTGTGTAGCCAGTAGATCATACAAAATTAGGCGTTTTATTTACAAGGTTCCAAAGTGATACAACCCTTGATGTGTTCTTGTTTTATTTACACATGTAAGTTTACCGGATCGATTCGTAGATTTTCTTTTCAGGCAAGAATTAACGGCTTGAAAAGATTATGTCGGCGGCGATGGCAGCGACGACGATGGTGACCAAGAACAAGGGCAGCGCGCTGGCCATGGACAGGAAGAGCAGCTGGTTCTTGCCGCCGCTCCCTGAGGTGGCGTTCCCTGCTTGGAGCTCGCAAGCAGACTGCAGGAGCCTGGAGTTTCCTCGCAGGGCGCTATTCGCAAGCATCGGCCTCAGCGTGTCCCTCGGCGCTCCACCAGGGGCGGTCGAGCAAGACGGGAAGGCCCTTCCCGCCGCTGGCGCCGACGACCACGACGTCGCGCGTCAGCTCGCCGCCGCGGAGGACGAGCCCAAGGCGAAGAAGGCAAAGAAGAAGCAGCAGCAGCTGATGCCGCGGCTGAGGAAGGTGAGGGTCAAGATCGCCAACCCGCACCTCCGGCGGCTGGTCAGCGGCGCTCTCGCTGGTGCCGTGTCGAGGACCTTCGTGGCGCCGCTGGAGACGATCAGGACGCACCTGATGGTGGGCAGCTCCGGCGCCGACACCATGGGCGGGGTGTTCCAGTGGATCATGCGCACCGAGGGGTGGCCCGGCCTCTTCCGCGGCAACGCCGTCAACGTCCTCCGCGTCGCGCCCAGCAAGGCCATCGAGGCAAGCCAGCGCCAGCCATCCAGCTCATGTTTCCTTGAAACGAAATTCTGTAGTTGATCATTAGCTAATTCCCACATGGCGCGGTGCAGCTCTTCACCTACGACACGGCCAAGAAGTACCTGACCCCGGAGGCCGGCGAGCCGCCCAAAGGCCCCATCCCGACTCCCCTCATCGCCGGAGCGCTCGCCGGAGTAGCCTCAACCCTGTGCACCTACCCCATGGAACTGGTCAAGACCCGGCTCACGATTGAGAAGGACGTGTACGACAACCTCCTCCACGCGTTCGTCAAGATCGTGCGCGACGAAGGGCCCGGGGAGCTGTACCGGGGGCTGGCGCCGAGCCTGATCGGCGTGGTGCCGTACGCGGCGGCCAACTTCTACGCCTACGAGACGCTGCGGGGCATGTACCGGCGGGCGTCGGGGAAGGAGGAGGTGGGCAACGTGCCGACGCTGCTGATCGGCTCTGCGGCGGGCGCCATCGCGAGCACGGCCACGTTCCCGCTGGAGGTGGCGCGGAAGCAGATGCAGGTGGGCGCCGTGGGCGGGAGGCAGGTGTACAAGAACGTCCTGCACGCCATGATCTGCATCCTCAACAAGGAGGGCGCCGCCGGGCTGTACCGCGGCCTCGGCCCCAGCTGCATCAAGCTCATGCCCGCCGCCGGCATCTCCTTCATGTGCTACGAGGCCTGCAAGAAGATACTCGTCGACGACAAAGAAGACGCCGCTGAAGCTGAGGAGGAGGAGGAAGATGCCTGAAGTGGACAGGCACAAAGAGAACAAAATGCGATGAACAAAATGAAGATTTCAAGTGCAGTGGGATGGAGCGTACTGGAAGAGGCACATTAGAACCTTTTGATTTTTTCTTATTTTCAGGACAATGGTCCGTTTCAATTTAGGGAACCTTTTTGTATTCAATTCAATAATGTTGTATGCTCTGCGTCTTTTTGTATAAAGTTCAATAATTATATATGCTCTGCATCTTTCTATACTTAATTCAGGTGTGGTCTTGTATTAGCAGCTTTGGTTCAACTCTGCGCTGCACACAATTTAGTTGTATGTGAGAAATTAGCAAAGTGAAAAGAGCTCTCTGAATTTCAGTTTCTTGGTAAATAAGACCCACGCAATTCTGAATGGGTTATGACAGGCCACAGTGCGACACGCATAGAGGATAGAGCAACAGCGAACAGGGCATCTTCCAAATGGATATATGGGGACAAATCAAGAGTATCAGACTCACAATCCCATGATCAAAAGTTGACATACAACCCTAGCAAACCAAGAAAAAGGCGCACTAAATAAGCTGTGCCCTTAATTGATTTGTACAAGCACTTGTCTCTTGTCCGACACAACAAATTAAACAGAGCAAAGAGAAGAAGAACAGTAAAATCAAGCTACAACAGGAACCTTCCAAGTGGTTCAACTTTGCTCTTCCTCGGCACCCGCTGCCTCCCTCTCTTCTGCGGCAGCTGCCATCAGTTCATCGAATTTCTCCGTCTTACCGATCAATATCTCAATCTGGCCAGTGCAGGTTATGCGGGTAAGAAAAAACAGTGATGAGAATACATTCTGAAAAGTAAGGGCTCGGTATTTGTCATCTGAAGATCACTAACCTTTGCCTTCTGGATAGGGCGGTTCCTTGCATCATCTTTGACATCAACAGTAGACGTCATAATTTCTGCAAGTAAATTCGACAAGTTAAGAGACTGAAAAGAGAATGTGACCAAGGAAAATAATGAGAAACAAGACTCACTCTTTTCCACAGCAAGGCCGTTATTTTTAAGAATCTCAGCAACGGTCACCACAGTTGCAATAGCTGAATGGACAAAGTTTAACAGATTCAGCAGGACAAAAGAGGAACATCAATAAATAGTAACAGACAGTAACAAAGAGTAACATCACCGACAAAGGAAAATAAACCAAGTATGCGTATGCAAAGAGAGATTAAACAACAAGTATGCATCACCAGAGGTTCTAAAGCATTACCATGACTATATGACATGCCAATGTAAATGAAGTAATTCAAGCTTATAAACAATCTAAAAAAAGCTACTATAAAATCCCAATATTAAGGTGCCTAAAACAAGTGTAGCCCAAGGCCTAAGCAGCAACACACAGGATTGCAATAGCTGACTAGCAGACTTCAGCCACAACTGACAACAGAAGCTATGAAGGAGAAATAATTTTATGACGACATGCTATCGGTAGTTTTTATTTGATCTAAGTGTTAGATACTTAGATGTCCAGAGCTAGAAGATTTTTGGCTGGAGATATTATTACATCAGCAAAACTTTCCCATGATTTAAAAGCAATATCGATTTGTTGACCACTAAGCAACGAACGGTACGACCAGTAGATGCAGGCTCAGCACATTCTTTACTATCAAAAGACAGTTCTTCCATTGGTTCTTTATTCTTATGCATGACCACTATGAACAAAACAGGCAAGAGTAATCTTCCTACAACCAGGTGGGAGGTCCAACTTCCAAATTCTTATTATTTGCCAAAACGGCTTATAATATGGAACAGAGTGATAGTAAAGAAAAGACTATAGTGTGAACATAGAGCTAAATGGGTCAATCCTGAGATGAATAGAGACACCAATTTCTTCAACAGGGCGGCTGGTTAACTATCATAACATAAAGAATGAGCTGCAACAGACTAAGTTAGCAAGGACTAAATTGTCATCCACAGCTTTTTGACAAGCAGAAAGATACCATTACAGCATAACATGTCATCAATGCTGCTAAGCATACAACACATCATTTATCAAAAGTAAGGACATGATCCTTTTACTACCAAAAATATCGATGCCCATTGTTAGCATACCTTCCTGGGGATTAATTTAGCAAAATACAGGCCTATATTAATTCAGAGATAAGCTCGAGCGAGTGAAGAAATTTACCCATGCCGAGGGCCGAGAGCTCCACCTCTTCGTGCAGCTGCATGTACCTCTGCACACAAACAGCATCACAACCCAAATTAGCCTCGTCGATTTCATGGTGAATGCTCGCGGCTCGCTCAAATCTCAATCGAATCTCTCGCGAATATATCTCCTCAGCGAAAACCCCAACCCTCTCTAAGGTTTAACCCGCCCGACAGATGGGCCCTTAAACCCGGTAGAAATCCCCAACCAACGGCACTCTCCTCTGTCAACCTCATCTACAGAGGAAAAGATTGATTTTTCCCCCTACCTTGGCGAGGTTGACATAGAAGAAGAGGGGCTTCTTGGTGTTGGAGACCTGGATTCGGTTCTTCTTGTGTCCCTCCGCCCCCGCCGCCGGCGCTGCTGCTCCTTCCGCTATGCTAAGGTTGTTCACCGCCTCCGTCACTTCCTCCATGGCCGCCGCCGACGCCTCTAGATAACAGCAGCGCTGGTTAGGTACGGAGCCCTGAGGGGAGCGCTAGAGGTTCTGTAACACGAGAGATTTCGGCGGCGACGGAGAGGGAGGACCGGAGAAGGCCTATCGCGGCGTGGGGTTTTATACGGGGTAGGGTTTGGTGTCTTCCGATTTCTCCCTCTCTCTTCTCCCAACTCCCAAGACAGAAGAGTTTGAGTCTGACCCTACCAAAACTTCAGTACTTCCTACTGTACATAAAAGTGCAAATTTATATCCCTCGAAAAGAAAATTAATCATACAGCGTGTAGCCAGTAAAATTCGGTTTGCATTTGCTTCTGCCACCAAAACATTAAAAAAAACGAAATTCAAACAACAAGTTGCCGAGTACATCTCAACATTTACATGTGCACGATGCAAATTTATATCCCTCGAAAAGAAAATTAAGCATACAGCATGTAGCCAGTAAAATTCAGTTTGCATTTGCTTCTGCCACAAAAACATTAAAAAAAATTCAAATAACAATTTGGCGAGTACATCTCAACATTCTACGTGCACGATAAGTTTTGCGGAAACCGATTTATTTTGCGGCATGTATAAATTAGATAAAAATATATCTTGTGAAAAGGCTTTTTAGCAACAAATTTTGTCAAGATCTACACACAACACAAAGAATAGCGGTTTTTCGTGAAAATATTTTATCATCACATAGAATGTCAAGATGTACGCGTGAAATTTTTTTATCGTTTTTTTACATTAAAATGCGTTTAAAACACATTTTAGAAATCGGAAGCATATGATGGTTAGCTACGGACACCTCACGGGACCACGAGCTGAGAGATTTCGGCGGCGACGGAAAGGGAGCACCGGAGAAGGCCTATCGTGGCATGGGGTTTATACAGGGTGGGATAGTCTGACCCTACCAAAACTTAAGTACTCCTACATGAAAACAATTCAAAGTTTCACGGAAAAGAAAAGTAAGTATATACAGTGTGTAGTTGCTAATATTTTCCTAAGAAATACCAAAATAAATAACATATAAGAGTAGAAATATAGGTTATGTAGGTCCTATGCAGGGCCGGTCCTGAGATTTCGAGGATCCGGGACAAAACTAAAATTTTAGACCCCTTAGTATAAATAAGTGAGCATATATGTGTGTTAGCGAAATAGAAATCAAGAGAGAGACGTTGTTAAATACGTGCTCATGATCACTCACATTGTTATCATCCGCGTTAATGTTGACGTTGTCTTCTATATTGATCTCATCTTCTAGATTAATATTACTTTGTTCCCCCATAAGAATTAGCGCCAACTCGTCTCGATTTTTTGAAGTGCTTGTCTTACTCTTCAAAAAATTGTGAATAGATAATCTCTATAAATCTATGAATGTATGTTCATCTTTTGCCCTTTTCCTTTTTGCAGCACCGGATGATTTATTTCGACGGTTGTATGTTCATGCCGTGAAAAAGCTTTTTTCTTTGACCGGAATCGACAGCCGCAGGTTCCCCATCTTTCGATTGGTAAGTATGAATTGGCTGAGCATCCCAGCATAAAGCCTTCATAATAATTCTGCAAATAAAAAAGTATTTGTAATCAAAATTAGGGCATACATAAACCACATATACTAAAAAATAAGAGAAGATCGATCGATCAATCTACCTGGTACGTCGGCGCGGCACTTGGAATCGGAAATACAGGAACCCATCGTCAATTGAGATGTGCTAACGCGTGGGCACGGGCGAGATGAGAGAGAGCAGAGATCTCCTGGTTTTCGTTTTGATCGGACAAGCGTCTAGCGAATAGTTATTAAATCTAATCTACCGATTGGTGTCCTTGACTAGCACGTTTGATTGACTCGATGTCTCGATCGCTAATTAACTGTCATGTTTGATCGACTGCCGAAGTGAGCGGAGCGGAGACAAAAAGCCTAGTCAACCCATTACTAGCTCGGAGCTAGCCAGGGTCCATAGAATAGTTTATTTGTCATTTATTTTTTCTACATGCCATATACTGTATACACAAATCTAGAGGGCCCCCAAATTTCTTGGACCCGGGACGGCTGCCCCTCTAGCCCCCCTCCAGGGCCGACGCTGGTCCTATGGTTGGTGGGAGATACCGAGATGGTTTATTAATTTGTTATTTATTTTAGATTTGTTTCTAAGAAATTGTGCAAATGAGGTGAGATGCTGAAATATCACCAACTCACATTTATAAGACAGTAAAGATACAAATTATTCATAATCGAATTAACCATCCATTTAGCATGTATAATCTCTTAGGACCAAACAACCTGATAAAATTCCTTTGGAGCTCGAGCTCTAGGTAGCTCTTCTTTTTCTGGAAAATTCGAAAACGGCATATCAAAGTTTTAAAAGGCCTGGAAAAAAGATGTACATAAGGATGTATACTACAAGCATGTAAAATCTCTGTGTGAAATACCTTATAGGGTACACAAAAATGACGTATTTTGGGTGTTTGCACATGTGTATTGTTCACTATACTCATGTCCGCAATTTTGTCATTTGTCTGAAGTTCAGAGTATAAAACATTTCTTATTGACATTTACACGCTTGTAGGATACATATTTAACTACATTCAGATTTAAACATTTTTTTCTTTCGAAAACCAAGTTTCTGGTAGATCGAGCTCACAAACGCCACACCCTAAACAACCTTGGTTATACTGATGGAAACACCAACCACTCTTAGAAAACCAATGATTGGCTTCAGTGGCTAGCGTGGTGGTTGTACTCCTAGCCTACTAGAGATCAAACCACACAGTTGATATTGTACATGATTGACACTATGAGTGTCTTATCAAAGACAGGCTACTTTTTTAGTGGGAGGCGATTGTGGTAATTGTGGTAACTTCGTCAATCATATGGTCCTGTAATTTTAATCTTTGGCATGCACTCCGTGAGTGTGTGTATGTTTTCGTTGTACTTGATGATCAAGGGTTCGTTTGTAGGATATTTTTCTTTTACCAAAGGATACACCTGCATATTGGCTGACTTCTTTTGGGCTTCCCGACCAGCTTCGAGTCGTGGGCATGATAAGCCCAAAAGAAGTCTCGAGTGATCCATAGCTTATTTCTACCATGAAGCTATTCCCTTACCTATTCTGAGAAACTGCTAATGAGCAGATTCTGGACGGTTTCCCGAGCTTTCCCACAAGGAACCTAATCGGTATAGATGGTTACCCTTTTGTTTGCTTCTATTTACATCAGCAATGCCACTTCGCATCTCGTCGCTAGCTCCCGCAAGGAACCTCATCCATGCATGTAGTATGATGCCGTAACTTGATGGCTAGCGACAATCAATTTATGCATTGTAAAATTTAGTTTGATGAAACCTTCTGCTCATGTCGATGATTTATTGTGCAGTCGAATATCAAAATAAATAGGGAAAATATCAAAATATATGCAGTTGTTATTGTTATTTTGAAATCACTATGACATTCTTTTATTTTGGCATGTAGTGAAATATAATATGACACAAAGTTTTTATTATGATCTGCCTTTTCATATTATTTTTATTTTATTTCTACTCATTTTCTACTAAAACTAGCACAAGAGAACAAGGATTTATTTAGTGCACATATCAAATTGAAGGGCGTTATAGACATCTCACAACTCAACACAACAAATAAGTCAAAACTTCGGAAGCCTAAAAGAAATCTCTCAGACAGTTTCTAGGAGCTTCTCCCCACTGCACTTTCGCCCAACTGATCCGCTTATGCATAAGCACAAGCCCAAAAAAGTCGCCCCTAGTTAGTCCACTCAAATGTAGCGGATCCAATTAGTGCGAACAAGGAGTCCGAGTCCTATACCAAATCGCCTTGACGAAGGACCGCATAAGAATTCATTCGATCACAGCCACCAACTATATTCTTGCCAAACCAATTCATTTTTCCCGATGATATCCAGCATTGTTAAAAAAGGAAAAGTAATGTCATCTTACATATTAGGGTGGTTTAGCAACGCTGGTTAGAGTTATAATTAAACAAAATTTACCAAGGACCAAGCAAAGCTTGCAGAAATGGCGATTTTTTTTATCTTACTGAGGCCATCAGTATAATTGGCATGCTATGACAAAATGCTTAGTAACAAAAAATGGACCAATTTGATCCTGAAGTTCAACCTGATGATCTAGAAATAAATTTTCCATCACGACCACAAGTTCGGTTGACATGAACGTTCCAAGAATAACATATCTCCACATTCTGAAGGTAGACGAAAACATGACGCTCTATCTATGTGCAACAACAACATTGCAACATACATCAATCGCCCGATGCAGCAGCATTCTTTTGACGGAGGTCATTCTTGGATTTGCTTTAGCTCTTCTGGATGTTTGTCATAATCCTCGAGCCTCTTCAACCACCGTAGACCGAGGTCACATCCAGCCTCAGCTGCTATTTGGAACTGCACCTTTGCAAGCTTTACTGGGTCCTGTTGTATGGCCTTTTTTCGTGCCTTCCCAGTGGATGGGCTCTTGCTGGAGTTGAACCTGGTAATGACTTCAGGCACTTCAGCACCTGAAACAACCATACTGCGTTCAGGCTTGGAGTAATTTAACAGTTCCAGCCAAAATTAAACAAGAGTAGTTAACCAAGAGCTGTCCAAATTAATGGTTAAATCATAACTATGACACCTATTCACTCTAAAATAGCTTTTATTCCATGAAGAATAATAAAGCGACATGCTATTATCTCCTGACACATTTAGAGTTACTTCTCTACAAACCTTTCAGAAGAAGAGATCCATATGCAACTGCAGCTCCAGCATGTCCCTGAGATTTTCAAAGCTCAGATGTCAGAAAAACAGAAATAACAGTGTGATTCATGGGCTGCGAGTAAACCAAGATAATTTTTTAGTTGATCTCTTCCATTTACCACCTTTTCTGAAGCTCTATGGAAACACCACATGGCGGAAGCTATGTCCCTCTTGACACAATCCCCAGTTAAATATACAGCACCAAGAAGATATAAAGCACCAGGATGCAACTGCATTCAAAGATTCAGGTCAAAACTGAATAGGCCTATCAGGAAGAAAATCCAAAAATATTTAATCAACATTCAGGTGGCAAGCATACCTGGTCAACAGCTTTCTCTATATAATGGAAAGCCTGTTGATCAGACTGAACATGATCATTCTACAAGCAACAAAAGGTAAACCATCAACTGAGGCGAAGAAAAATTCCATGCAAATCGTATAAAGAATGAAACTATCAACTGCCTAACAAACAACTGTGATTGCATTAATGAAGCAGAATGGAAAGGGACAAAAGGCACATGAAGCATGAAAACCTCAATTCTTAGCCGACATCCAAGTTCATACTGTGCCTCTGGATCACCCATGTTTGCAGCTTCAACTAGCAAAGCAGCACCACTGTACACATGGAAATTGACAAGGGCATAATCCACATGAAATGTCTATTGAAGTCAAGTTGGGCATGATGTGGCGGCAGCAAAATGAATGTTCCAACCAGAACATAGCCAAACAAAAATATGGTTTTTCTCACTTAGTATTTTACGATTTAACCGCATGTCAAGGCAGTAAACATCACTACCGAACTCCTTTTTCCAATCAAGCTTCTACTCTCGTCATTTTATGTCCCAAATATTAAGACAGCAATGATTGCCGCAATTAATTGGATACATAACGCACAGTTCAGATATACTGTTTGTACCAATTAGCTCAAAGCGCCAAGCTAGATGCATATCAGTGGCTTATTGAACATTTCAAGCAAGACAATCACATTCAACTCCAGTTAGGATTTTGAAATGGTTTTGAGTACTCAGAATAGAACCAGATAAATTCAAGCTATTATTTTCTGATACATACCAAGCCATTAGGCCATCACCCACATTTCCCAAATGCTACATACACCTTACAAACATTGATTAAGATTCACAAACAAAGTGAATTTTTTGGGGAAACTAATCTTTCACATGAGCTGCCCAGCATAGTAGCTACCAGACTACCAGAGTAACAAGACTAATAAGGGTAGCATACTTGGATGTCAACAAAGTATAAATTCTTATGACATATTTCATGACATGACCTTACACATAAATATTACTAGAACACTTAACAAGGCATACATATAACACTAGCCAGATTTATATGCAATTTAAACAAAATTATCCTGCAACTTTAGCTCTGTCAGAAAACTAACGCTTAAAAAAAGATGATATTATCTGCAACTTGTCCGTCAGATAAAACAAATACTTCTAGTACACGACAAGCTACCTGACGCACAAACGTTATCCAGTATTCAGAATCATGGCACTGACACACTAGCCAGTTCAATAATAAAGGGATCAGATTGACCCAAAACGACAACATAACATAAGCCGCGGCGAAACTTGTTTTTATGCATTGTGTCTGCAGGTTCCTGGAACAACAATATTGAAACAATCACATGGAACATGCCATATGGAAAACTTGAACAACAGAGCAAATGAAGTTGCATTACACTAACATCGCTAGAAGTAACAGTAACTCACATTGCCTTGCAAGCTCCGGGAACATGGTACTTGAAATGCATTTTGGCCAGCCAACATCTCGCGTTTGTATTCATATTGTCAATCTCTAGAGCCAGCTCAAAGTTCTCCTTTGCGCCCTTCCACATCGAGAAAGATTTGCACAACAAAATGTCAGAACCCAACAACGGGTCACCAAAAGGTGATGCCAAACGGGGACAGAGGAGGAAGGCGAATCCAGGGCTGTACCCTAAGAAGTGGGATTAGGCGCTTGTCGTTGCGGTCGGCGAAGTCGATGACGCGATCGACCTCCCGGAGGGCGCTCCAGCCCTTGGCCACCAGCTCCATCGCCTTCTTGTTCCGGTCGTGAATCCATCTCTGCAGCCACAAAGAAATTTACTCACCGCCTAGCAGCGCACTAGAGCATGAAATCAAATAGATAGGGAGATCCGCGCGTCTAATCCGTCGCCACACAGACCTGGTGATTCAGCGCGGACGCGAGCTGGGAGGCCCGGCCGTAAGAGGAGGAGGAAGCGGCGGCCGCGGCCACCCGCCGCGCCGAAGCGGCGAACATGGCAGGGCGGCGCCGCGAGCTCGGTCGTGGAGAGCGGCCCTAGGTCGTAGCCGTTTCCAGAGTTAGTTCCTGCTTTGGTCTGTTCCGTCGCCTCGTCTCCTCTGAAGCCTGGTCTTGTTCGGGGGCGGGGCTGCTATGGCGGAGCCGGAGAGCTAACGGCGGTTGGAAGCGGCGCCGGCGAGACAGCCGGGGGGAATGCCGAGCTATGGGCGTGCGTGTGCAGTGGGTTGGGCAGGTCCGTGTTGGGTTGGGCTAGGCCCAGCCCAGCAGGTAGCACTAGCCACTAGCACAGCAGTAACTGTCCGTGTGTTCTCAAAAAAAAAAAGAGTAACTGTCCGTGTGAGAATATTGTTCTTTTACTTTCTTATATTTTCTGATGAAGTCCTTATTTTTGCTGATGTAAAAAAATCTTCCCTTTTTAAAATCCTTTTTTTTAGATATTTTCCCTCTCAATAAATTAGGAAAATTTAAAAACTACGTACAAATATTTTTTAATTAATTAAACCCCAACTTAATTTCGTATACGACTAGAAAAATCATGAACTCTTAGTATAAGTAATGAAAAAAAAGCAAGGAAACGCATTTTTTTACTTAAAGTTTTAATCAACTCATGATTTCAGAATTATAATTCATATATTTATATAAAATTATAGTTCACTACATATAATTTTTTGGCAGTGTCAAATTTAAGTATACATGTAAATGAACTACTCCTATGTTTTACATTATCTACATATCTGTACATCAAATCACCAGAATCTGATCCTTTTATTCTATGAAAAGCAATCTAACCATGACTAACTTCCTAAAACTTTTCTTTGACAGTACTAACTTCCTACAACTCAATATTTTCTTTTTGCATGTTAACTTAGCAACTAGAGTTGCCTTGGCAGTCTCTAATGGATAGGCAATAAATGAATAAGACTAGATATGTTGCAAATTCAGTCTTAATAAAATTAGCATAAGGGAATCAGAATAACATTGTCTTGTTCTCCTTTCTTTCACTGGTACATTATGTTCTACCGTATATTAATGTCATAACCAAAATTAATGAACCCCAGCGATAGAGCATAGTAGGGAACTGAAGTAATGCCATATTAATATCCATCTCAACGGAACATGTACACATTCTGGATTTCTGGGCATAACGAGACCTATGAGTGATGGCTGACAGGCTCTTCTATTTTGTATGGCGAGATAGACAACAGGACTGGTGAAAAAACGTTTGTGGGTAAACTAATTCACCTCTACAACACCAACATGTTAGACCTAGAAGATGTTTCATTAAGCATCAAAGACAGAGGCAAGAATATCCCAAAACCCATGGAGGAAGCTTGATGTCTAGTGAAAAACTCAAACATAATAGCAGCTATGTAATTTCGTAAGTACTACAAAGATCTATTTATTGAATTGAACTCCTGTTATGCTACTCTGATTCTGATCGGCCCAATGTTGCTACAGCACCAAGACAAGTTTTCATGCTACCAGAGGTAGTGTGGTGGCCTGTGGGGTCGATACATACAAGAATCTCAATGTTGATCTAAGACAACAAACACCAACGCAGGATATTACTCTATCTGAACAAAGTAACAGACACCTTCGGGTCTATCGGTTGCTGAAAATGTCAAACTATCAGGACCCTGTTTTCACTGCCATACTAATTCTACAATTAAAGACAGTAATTTCTCAGACACTGCATTGCTCAATCGCACAACCATAAAGAACAACCATTGCAACAGAAATAGTCATCGGCCATGATCAAGTAAAGATTCATAAATGCTGCTGTGAATCTGAGCACAAATGCCGTGCTAGGAACTCCAGAACATGCACCATATGGAACGGGTAGGAGCGATGTCATTTGTTTCAGTTTTCCTGAGTCAAGGAGAAGAAAGTAAATAAGAAGCTACAGACTAGAGTAGTTCCCCCACAATTGCAAATCCGAAACACTATTTGATGTACATTGACAGAAAGGGAAATAAAACTTGACCATAAGTACCTTATTTCCATTAGTGCATTTCTTCTGCTCGTTTGTCTCCTCGAGCCCACTTGCATACCTTTCACAAAGTGTATAGGTCCCTGAACAATCTAACAATTTTCTGCTGTCCTTGGCTCCTTGCACCATTGCAGAAGTCAATACTCAAGGGATTGACAAATATTATTCCCATTTAAGTCTGTCGAACTCGATAATTTTTCGACTTCCGAAAGCAGCCTGTCTACACTAGTCTCCAAAAACTGAAGTGCATTCTCTGACATCGAACATCTCAGTGCAACTGAATGTGTCTTCTGAGAAATACGTGCACACCTCGACATTACACTTTCTGTGCTACTTTGGTCATTGGCTCTGCAGCAGAACAATCCAGCTTTCGCATCTTTTGTCCATCTTTTGAATATATAGTGAGATGGCAATTCAAAAACATTGCTAAGGTTAAAGACTCGTAGCGCATGCTTGCATAGCATACCTACAAGGATTAACAGCCTTGGGTTATTGCAAGAAGACATCAAATTAAAATTTAGGCAATAACATGTGCAATAAGACGGCATACCTGTGCGCTCATACATTTTGCAAGAACATGATACAGTCACATCATCAGAATTGAAAACAGCATACGCTTCTCCTTCAGAATTTGTGGGCAGGAACTTGTAAGTGCTAATTGTCCCATCTTGCGACAATAATGTACAAGACAGAGTGAACAACTTTTTGAATTCTTCTTCAAAATCAGAATACAAATTTCTCGTATAGGATTCAGCAGCTGTTTTCAACATAGGTAAATCATGAACAAAAGGAATTGGGTTGGTACGGCGTGACTGATAATCTTCTTCGAGTTCATTCTGGCGAAGACTAGTTATGCACTTCTCATACTCTTCTATGAATTCTGGAAGACAAAGATTCCTTCGAAATTTCTTGAACATGCTATTTTTTCGTTCATTACTTTGAGTCGACATCATGTCAGCATAAAATGAATCATGACAATAAACAGCAGCCCACTTATCACGTGTTGCATATAAATTCTTCATCCAGGTGTTACCTTCTAGATTATATGCACTTAGCATTTCCTTCCATTTCAAATCAAAGAATGCAAGAGACCTTTTTTCATATATGCATTCCTTAAAATCAGATAGAAACTGCGGATGGTTACATATTACATGTTTTACGTGCTTAGATGCACCATGAAAAATTTGATGCAAGCCTATACGGTGAACTGAGTTTGGAAACACCGACCTAATAGCCTTTGATATTTCATCTGATTGATCTGTCAAAATTGTTGCTGGTTGCTTCCCAGACATTGCAGTAAGAAAAGTTTGAAATAGCCAGAGGAAAGACTCGGAAGATTCATCATATAGCAACGCAGCTCCGAAAACAATGGTTTGCTTATGATGGTTGGTACCCACAAATGGAGCGAATGGCATTTCAAACATGCTTCTGTCAAATGTCGAGTCAAAAGACACAGCATCACCGAAACAAGCGTAATCCACAATAGCCTGGCCATCTGTCCAGAAGAAGTTTGCTATGCGACCATCATCATCCAGCTGAACTGCATAAAAGAATGAAGGGTTGTCTAATTGCTTGTTCTTCAAATACTCGAGCAATGACTGCGCATAGTTGGGTTTGAGGTACTGGTTCTCAGAACCCTTCTTCAGAAGATGTACATTTTCACCTCCCCCAGACCACTGCTTCAACACTCGCTGTATATCCGCTGCTGTAATCCCTTCTCTCCGCATTTGATTCAATATCTGTCGATCAGACTCCGCTATACGCCGCTGCGACCTTACCATATGCGGCATATCTGGACTTGCGAGTAAGTGGTTGTGATCAAGCAGAGCCTTTTGCACTGTCCATACACCTTCTCGAGTAATGTACCACTGAATGCGAGCCTTGCAGTCGGACCTTATTGAAGGACGTTGTTTCCGGCCAGGCTTCGCCACACTCACTACTGGCCGCCCTTCGTTGCTGCAAAGGTAATATTTGGAGCAAAGAGTTCCATCGGCCCTCGATTTTGAGTGGCCCTTCCGGAAACTGAACCCAACATTTCTAGCATAGGAGCAGTAGAACTCGTACGCCTCTTTCTCTGTCTGAAAGGCCATCCCCTCTTTTGGTGCTTGATTAGTGTGAACACCTTGAGCAGTTACCTACAAAAAATAGATGGATGAGACAAGCAAAGAAGTTCAGTCTTGGAACAGCAAACAAAATTTGAAAAGGAAAAATAAATAGTCGAAACTAAGCAAATGAAGAAGGTTACCCCATGTGTTGAGGTTGTGGCAGAAGGCGGCGCACAACCGGAGGGCTCGCCGTCTGCACGGGGCACCGTCGCGGCCGGTTGATCTCGAGCGGCGTCGGTCACCCGACCCGGAGCATCTGGCAGTTGGCGAGCAGAGGGATCGCAGTCGGGGCCCGGCACTGCAACCGGCGTCGGCTCATGAGCCGGGGGGTCCGGGTCGGGGACGGGGCCGGACATCGACACCGACCGCTCGCGAGCTGGGAAAATTCCGCGGGAGGTGGCTGGGAGGGGCGGCGGGCTGAGGACCGACGGAGAACCGCCCGGGCGGCGAGGTATTTGGGCACGGCTGCGGTGGACTTCCGGGTGTGTTGTTTGCCCCTTCTCCGGGAGCTCCTATATCACGCGCAACGCGGACGGAGCGCAGCTCCGCGCACCCCCGCGGTGAAATGGGCCGGCCCAACTTCACAGGTAATTATTATTTTCCTTTTTCTTTTTGGTTTTATTTTCTGTTTTGATTTTTCTTTCTGTTTTTATACTAACAAGAAAATGTGTCTATATTTTTGGAAAAAAATCATTATAATACAAATATATTTATATATATTAAAAACTAATAAATACAATTATTTTATTTGAACGTCTTTCAAACATGAAAAAATATGTATTTGAACGAATTTTTAAATATAAACTTTTCTATTATTCGAAAGACTTTTGAATAAAATATTTATCTTATTTGAATGATTTTCAAAACATGAACAATTATGTTATTTGAACGAAATTTCAATAAAACATTTATCTTATTTGAACGATTCTCCAAACATGAACAATTATGTTATTTGAACGGATTTTCAATAAAACATTTATCTTATTTGAACGAATTTCAAAACATGAACAATTATGTTATTTGAATGAATTTTCAATAAAACATTTATCTTATTTGAACGATTTACCAAACATGAACAATTATGTTATTTGAACGGATTTTCAATAAAACATTTATCTTATTTGAACGAATTTCAAAACATAAACAATTATTTTATTTGAACGAATTTTCAATAAAACATTTATCTTATTTGAATGATTTTTCAAACATGAACGATTGTGTTATTTAAATGAATTTTCAATAAAACATTTATCTTATTTGAACGAATTTTCAAATATAGACATTTTTATGTTATTGAATTTTTTATAATATTTATGTTAATTAAAACAAAGAAACCTACTCAATTTTTCCACGACATAAATATTTATTTAATATAAAACTAAAAAGACACAAGACGAAAAAGAAAATATAAAATAAACATTAAAAAAGAAAAAAGAAAAAATGCAAAGAAGAAAAACAAAAAAAAGATAAACAGAAAAACGAAAAAATAAAAGTAAACATAAAAATGAAAAAAATAAAAAGAAACAAAAAACCAAAAAAGAAGAAAGAAAAAGAAACAGAAAAATAAAAAACGAAAAAGAAACACAGACAGAAAAAAAACGAAACAGAAAAAAATACCAACATCCCTACTACTGGGCCGGCCCATATGCTACCGGGTGGTACGCGGAGCATAGGGTTCGCCCCCTTCTCCGACGAGCGTTAGCATGGACGACTGGGCCAAATGGGCTCATGGGCTGGTTAGCGAATGTGGAAGGCATTTTGGGGCTTCATCTTTCTTACTCCTCTGATCCGAACTGATTGTCGCGAGTCTGTATAGTATTTTGTATTAGCCTAGTAATATTTCTCAAAAAAAGTAATCTTTCTGCGACACTTGAAATGGACCACAGTTCACAGGTACTCCGTAGTAGGTTTCTCAGTGGTGTGTGTTGATCAAATTTTTTAGATCCAAGATTGTTCGTCACGCATTTAAAATGGAGCTCAGTCTCCATATACTCCCTCCTTTCTGAATTATAAGATATATTTAGTTTTATAAGAATAGCATGTATGTAAACGTATTTTATTGTGTTTGTTCACTAATTTCAGTATATATGTA
Organism: Puccinellia tenuiflora; assembly: GCA_012064385.1. Taxonomy (NCBI): domain Eukaryota; kingdom Viridiplantae; phylum Streptophyta; class Magnoliopsida; order Poales; family Poaceae; genus Puccinellia; species Puccinellia tenuiflora. The sequence continues at coordinate 709,711 of QRDG01001200.1, forward strand.
GTTTTAAATAACTGAATATCCTATAATTTGGAGCGGGGAAGTAGATCCTTATTTTTTAGAAATACCAGAACTCATATTTTAAAGTTTAATTTTTTTTAAATAAATATGTATATACTTAAAGATATAAAGTATAAAGATGCAACTAGAGAGCGCTCGTGCACTTTTTCTGTCATTGAGTGCACGTAAATTCTTTGTCCATTTATAGAAGCCATGCAAAAACTAGTCCCAGAATTAAAAAATGCATAACTTTTTAACCGAGCGACCAAATCAAAATCATTTCAACGTTATGTTCTTCCTGACGAGATTTTTGATTCTAGATCCCAAATAAACATGTTTTGATAATAATTTTTGAAAAAATAACTTTAAACTGTAAAACTGCACAAAAAGCAACTTTGTATCATAAACTTGTTTTGTAATCACAAACACTAAACATGTGAGAACGAGGAGACTTGTTTTACATCACTTTAACTCTAAATCGTGCGCTAAAATTCTACACTGTTTCACCATCATGATTTTGTTCACCAGATCCTAAAACCAAATCTCATATATACATATTCAGAAGAATATTTTTTAAATCAAGTTTATACTATAAACTTGTTTTTATATAAAATAATACCATAAACTGACACAAAATGTAATTTTAAAGTACAAACTTGCTTTTTTGTGATATTTTTTTGCTTCTTGGATGAAAGCAACTTCTTGACCGAAAAGCAAGTTTATACCATAATGTTTTTCGTAAAAGATGTTGTCGTAATACCCATGTGAGATCTTGTTTCAAATATCTCATCATCAGGAACATAGATGTGAAAACGGATTTGAATATAGACAATCAAGTTAAAAGTAATGTATTTTTCAAACTCTTGAATATATTCGCATGCGCACGATGTCATATGTCCTTTTTTTTGACAAAGACGATGTCATATGTCCTTGTTTGTACATGGGGCATGTGCCGATTCCGTCATGAGAGTGTGGTTGGATAGCCGTGAGATCACAAATATACGAAAGCGCACGCACCCTTTTAATCAACTCGGATCCTACAAATAGTTGTGTTTTGAATTTAGATTTTGCATGTTTTTTTTGACAAACAATGTCATATATATATTTATAGCAGCAAATAGTACATGGTAGAGATACATGAGTTGACTCCAGCGATTACAAAATAAAGTCTAAAAGAAAACAACAAATGTTCGATATCTTCAAACTTTTTTTTTATGACACAATCTTGTATTTCTCTGAAGGAGCCGAAAAATGACATAGATGCCAACACATATACCTGTAAATACCAATGAGTGTTCTTCCATAATTTTTCATGCTTTTAATAATGGGAAAGTTTCTTGTTTGCCACACCAGTTTTTGCCCATTTTACTTTTGCCACTCTAAATTTTGACATATTGCTTTTGTCAGTTCTTGGTACCCTCGTTCGGCCACGGCACACTCACGGGGAGGAGGATGTCGGGGCGGCGGCCCCGGAGCAGCGACTGCGGCAGGCGCGTAGCCGGCATGGCATCTGCCGTGGCATGAGGTGCCACGGTGACTGCGGCATGCGGAGGAGCTCGATGGTCGATGACGGGGGTATGCTTCCATCTTTCCGCTCCCTGAGCTTCATGGGCGGGAAGGATTCCGGGCGAAAGCTTGCACGGACTCCGGTCTATGCCAACGACGGCGGCGCATTCGGGCGTTGTTCCCTTCTTGATCGCGTCTTTGTGGAATCTCGACCCGGCCCGACGCGAGTGGTTCCATGATTCTCCGGGTGAAAACCTAAGCCTCGTTGGGGGCGAGCGATGGTCACGATCGAGTCACTACTTTGTTGGAGGCGTCGCTTTGGAGTTCTTGGCCCTCGCGGTGGATGTGCATGATGGCTCCGTGATCGGGGGAGTGATACATCCATTTCGCATCACTATTTTACATCATAATTTATCTTTATTCATTGATAAATTTCGTATTGGGATACTTTACTTATGTTATTTTATCTTGTTTTGCATGTTTTGCATTTTTGGGAGATTCATCTATCGGAGTACGGAATCAGCTGGAAAAGTACCTGTCAAGACACCTGACGTGCGAAGCTCGGAAAATTTCAGAAAAATTCAGGAGATATTATTTTCAGAAATAAGTCACGGAGCCAAAAGGGCGCATGGAGGCGAGCCACCAGGGCAGGGGCGACCCCTGGCCGCGGGTCCAGGTGGGGCCGTGGCTGGGACCCACCCCTGGCCCCTGTGTCCCCCCCTCCGGCTCCCCTTTGGTGTATTACTATCTTTTGACCTAAAAAACGTCGGGGGCATCCACAAAGAAATATTGCGCCGCCTCTGCGAGGCGGAAACCAGACAGTAAGAATAAGAGCTCCGGTAGGGAGAAATCTGCCGGGAAAATTCCCTCCCGGAGGGAGAAACCGCCGCCATCATCATCGCCATCACGCCGGGCATCATCGGGATCATCATCGACATCATCTCCATCACCAGCACCTTCATCATCATCATCACCCATCTCATTGATGACCCACAAGTGTAGGGGATCGCAACAGTCTTCACGGGTAGTTTGACCCTAATTTATTGATTCGACACAAGGGGAGCCAAAGAATATTTATAAGCCTTAGCAGTTGAGTTGTCAATTAAACCACACCTGAAAAGGATTTCTCTCGAAGCAATTTATCAGTAATAGTGATTTGATGGCAACAGTAGAATAGTAACAGCAATTGTAAAATAAAGAAAGCAGTGATAACGGTAAAAGTAATGATTGTAAACAGCGTGATTAAAACACCGTAGGCATAGGGACATATAGACGGGTGTTGCATGAATAAGATAGCTCATGAAATGAACATAACTAAGCACGAAGCAAATAAATATATAACTAGCATCCAAGTATCAAACAGTCATAGGCATGTATTCCTAATTTAGCCGTACGTGCTTACAATAAGAACTTGCACGATATCTTTTGTCCTGCCATCCGGTTTCAGCCGGGCCAATTAAAGAACAAATGGCAATTAAGGTGTTCCTTTTAATAGAACACCGGATCAAAGCATTAACACACAATGAATACATGTAACCCTTGAGTTGCCAACCATTCCCATCGATGTCCCCATTTCTGTCACTCGGGGTCTCCGGTTCCGGTTGACAACAAATGCATACAACTAGTAGATAGGATCCAAACAACAATTATACTCATGCAAACATAAGTGTTCAGATCTGAAAACATGGCACCCGGGCCCAAAGTGACAAGCATTAAGCATAACTAGTTGCACCAACGATGATTAACACAAATAGAGGATATTAGGCATCGTGCCCTAACAATTTGGCATCGAATTACATGAGCAATCTTATTCAAGCCCTTCCATCCCCTTGCCTACAGCAGGGAACTACTCACACATGCAGGGGGACGACATGGATGGTTGATGGAGAGGCGTTGGCGGTGACGATGGCGGCGATCTCCACTCCGGCAGGGTGCCGGAACAGCGATCCTGGACCCCGAATTTAGGGTTCGTGATGGCGGCGGAGCTCCGTAAGGTTTTTGGAAAAAGTGTTCAGGGGCTTGCGTTTTTAGGTCGAAAGGAGGCTTATAAGCGAAGGGGGGTCGAGAGACGAGGTCCCAGGGGCAGGGGCGGCCTCCTGCCGCGGCCTGGACCCCACCCGCGGGTGGGACCCGCCCCTGCTCCTGGGGTGCCCCCCTCGCGGTCTTCTGGCTCCGTAGCTCTTTTCCCTCAAAAATACTTTTTATAATTTTTCTGGAATTTCCGCTAACTTCTGAACCCTGCACAAAAGAAAGACACCAAATGCAATTCTGCTGAAAACAGCGTCAGTTCGGGTTAGTTCCAAACAAATTCATTAATAATCAGAGGCAAAACAATAGCAAAGTGTTTGGAAAAGTAGATACGTTTGCGACGTATCACTCATCTAGATGTAGCTTTTGAAGTTGTGATTTGTTAGTTCATTGGGATCACTTCCCGAGTGTTGATTACCCCTTGTAGTTGATGCTTGTAAGTTTTATCGGTGAATTACCGTTACGATCAGATTGTCATCCATATTCATACCACCAATGATCATGATCTATATGATGTCTTGTGAGTAGTTCATTTGGTTCTTGAGGACATGGGGAATGCGTAGTTGCTAGTAATTGCATAATGTTGAGTAATATTTAATGGTTTGATGATTTATGGTGTGTTGTTATTCCTCTAGTGGTATCGTGTGAACGTCGACTACATAATACTTCACATTTTAGGGCCTAGGGGAATGCATGGTGTATTTAGTTTGCTTATGGTAGGGTTGCCGGAGTGACAGAAACCTAAACCCCAATTTGCAATCTAGTGCACTAGGGAGTGTAGGATCCCAGAGTTTAAAGCTGTGGTTAGGTTGTTATCTTAATTACTTTCTCATAGTTGCGGATGCTTGCGAGAGGTTTAATCACAAGTGTGCATTTGTCCAAGTAAGGGCGGTGCATTAGCGTAGGTTCACCCACGCAACACTTATCAAAACATTAAAGATTAATCAATGGCGTGCAATGAAAATGGCTAGGCAGGAATTCCCATGTGTTCTCAGGAACGTTTTAATCATCATAAGTAATACAACAGGATTGTCCTTTGTGCTAAAAAGAATTGGGCCACTTGCTGCAACAATAGTTGCAATCTTTTATTTACTCGTTCTTTTACTTGCTTTTTATACCAAAAACCCATAAATATTTTCCTTTTAGTTTTTGCAGTGAAACCTTGCTGAGACCACTTGTCAACACCTTCTTCTCCTCGTTGGGTTCGACACTCTTACTTATCGAATGGACTATGATAGATCCCCTACACTTGTGGGTCATCAAGACTCTTTTCTGGCGCCGTTGCCGGGGAGTGTAGCTGTCGTGGGGTTACTCTTTAACTACCCCACGGTGGTGATACCTGGGTCACGCCAAGTCCATCAACCCTATGGCGAGGGTCCAAGGAAGGCCCAAGAAGGACGACGTGCAGCCCAAGATAGTCGACCTTAGGTCATCGACCCTGATCGTCCTGTAAGTGCCATCGGCACCGTTCACCCGAGACCCAGCCTATCATATAAAGGCTGGGAGGGTCCCTCGTCTAGGGTAACTTAACTCCAGCTCATAGCCGCCATCTCAAACCCTAGCGAGATCCCCATCTCTCCATTGTAGCCACACTCAAACATCAATACCAGACAAGCAGGAAGTAGGGTGTTATCCTCCGGGAGCCTGAACCTGGGTAAAACCTCGCCTGTTAGCCGTCGTGATCACCAGCGCTCATCTCTCTCCCCCTCAATCAACCCGGGGTGCTCAACCCAGGGATTTGCCGAGTCCCAACCTCGTCAATTGGCGCCGTCTGTGGGAAAGAACGAGCGTTGGAACCATGGTCGCTCCGTCTCCATCAACCTTGAAGACCGACGCCTGCACCAGGGGGGCAATCCGGTCCGGCTCCCTCGAGTACGTCAGCCACCCGTTGGCCCATCGCTCGGTGTATGCTGAACTGTGTGAAGGTACGTGGATCACCTTTGGTACCATGCACTACCTCATAAACAGCTACGGAACACTCCGATCTACGGTGGCCGCGCTACGCGTGGAGACGACACCCGCATCTGCATCAACTACATCAACCACGCCTTCACCCGCCGCCGAGATTGCATCTGTTGCGAATGCAGCGATTGCATCTTCGACTGCCGCGAAGATCGCATCTGCCACGACTACCACGACCGCGTCATCGCCTGCCGTGATCGCATCTACTGCGACTGCGGCGATCGCATCTTCGACTGCCGCGAAGATCGCGCCCGTCTCGACTGCACCAACGGCCCCCATGGCAAAAATCGCGCCCAACGCGACCACGACACCCGCACCTCCGGCTGCCAAGGAGATCGCATCGGCGGTGACCCCTGCGCGGATCAAGTCTACTTCGACTACCTTGGTCGCGCCGCGGGCAAGGCCAAGATCTACATCGACTCCGACTACGTCGGCCATGCCTTAGCGTCACGAGATCATCCGCAAGCCAATCGCACCCTGCGTCGACGACAGCGACTCCATTCCTCGCGTCCGCGGTGAAGGCCGCGAAACTCTACGGAAAGAACCTCAACGGCAACTGCGGCACCCACCACGTTGGAGCCATTTTCGACTCCGAGCACGGCTCGGACGCAGGAAGCAGCAGTGGAAGCATCAGCCCCACTTCCCGGGTTTACCCCGCACAAGTCTACATGACCGGCCCGGCGCGGGCCAACGGCGACGAACCCGCATATCCACTGGAGGTGGTCATGCCGGATCAGGAACGACTCACCATCACCCGCGACATGGCAATCAGAGCCCTGAAGCACGTTGAGGAGGGCACATACCCTCCACCAGACGCACCCGAGAGGACCTTATGGCGGTCCAGTACCTGCTGCGGAAGGAAGGCGAACGACTCCGCGCAGAGAAGGCCGAGCTACTCCAACGCAAGGAGGAGGCCGACGCGGCGAGTGCCAGGAGGGCCGCTTACTCATTCACTGCTGCCCCGACAGAAGTCTCGCAAGGATCAAGGCGCCACAGGCCCCGCGTACCCCGGATGACAGAGGCCGAACGTGCCAGAATTACCCGCAACCTCGAGTCGTCATACATGACTGAAGACGCGGACGGAATACCCGTCCCCAAGACACCCGGAGCCGCCCTCATGGCAGTCGAAACATACCTGCGACTGATGCAACCGCCTGAGGGTGACGCCCGCACTCTCCTCCACAAGCAACAAATCATGTCCATCAAGGCAGTTGAAGAGGCTCTGGCGAACAAGACACCGGCAGAAAGGGCGCAAGAAAATCAGGGTCGCCGCGACCGCGAACCCGCAGCGCTCGCAGGCCCAGCTCCAAGACAGCCGCGACAGCCGCAGCCAGGCGAAGACGTCCGCAACGTCATCACGCAGAGGACGGTAGACCGCAATCGCACCCAGCGGATTGTCAGCACACCTAATGCTGACGACCGCGACGATAGCGACTTCGAGCCACGCGGTGCCCCATGCTTCAGCTTCAACATCCGCGACACAAGAATGCCCAAGGGCTTCAAGCTCACGGCAGAAGCGGTCAAGTACAACGGAAAGCAGGACCCGAGAGACTGGCTGGAGGACTACCTCATAGCTTGCAGTTGCCAGGGCGGTACTTCGACTACAACCATGCAGTACATCCAGCTGATGCTCACAGGATCTGCACGCGGGTGGCTCAACACCCAACCCAAGGACGCCTTCAGCACATGGGATGAGTTCGCGGATGCCTTCGTCAAGAGCTTCCTGGGGACATACTCAAGGCCGACAACTTTCGTCGAGCTCCAAGCATGCAAACAAGGACGGGACGAGCCGCTCTGGTCCTACATCCAGCGATGGACCCTGCTCCGCAACACCATGGAAGCCACCTCGGAAGACCGGGTGATGGATGTCTTCATGCACGGCGTCTACCGCCGCGACCTCCGCGAGGAATTTGGTAGGCTCCGGCCGAGAAGCATGATTGACCTCATGAAGATAGCCAACCAGTGTGCAGACGGAGAGGACTCGGTCCGTGATACTCCATGAGACGAGGCCACGTTTCCACGGCAATGACTCAATAGAGTTAGTAGCGGCGGGATTCGAAACCCCCCGTGAGAATGAAGCATACAGAAGACCACGAACCAAATCGTGGAGGGGGAACCCGAAACCCCGCGGAAGAAAATCCACGAAGCATACGCGTTCCCCCTCGCGAGGGGCAGGGAATACCTCCTTCCCTGGAGCGCGCACCGTCACCTGGTCCGCCGGCGGCAGCAGCCCCTGCGCGCGGAGGCCCTCAAGATCGGCCTTCTTCACCGATGACTTCGTCCAGTCGCCCTCGGGCTTCTTCATCACGCCAGCCTCGGTGGCGGCGACGGCGCCGGCGGCAGACTTTCCCCTCTTCATCGTGACCTTGCTCATGGTGGGTGGAGAAGAATTTGGCAGAGGAGCAGCAATGGAGGAGTAGCAATGGAGGAGCAGCAATGGAGGAGCAGCAATGGAGGAGAGAGCAGTGGAGATGGCGGCGAAATGAGGATGGGGTGAACTGTTCCCCACCGGGGTGAAAAATATATACCGCGGGATCAGTTCATCCTGGCTGTTCCCCACGAAACCGCTCTCCACAACCTCATCTGACCGTCCACGCGTCGCACATAGATGCCAACCGTCGCCGCCCACGCCGCCCACTACGCACGGGAATCGAGGCACCTTCATCACGCCGCGAAAAGTTCGCGCCCAACGGTCAGATCAGTCAATGCTGGCACTGGGACCACCATGTCACGTCCCATCGGATGCAGAGCACGCCGAAAACGTCAGCGCTGACGTCATCTGCGGAGGCGTAGCAAGCCAATGGGCTGATGGAGACAGTTCATTCGAGTGCAACAAAGATACAGTAAGCTTTAAGAGCTGAGTCGACTCGACAAGTTCATTCGAGTGTAAAAGAAATACAGTAAGCTCCATGAGATGAGCAAACTTAAGCAGTAAGCCAAACCGGCCGACGACAAAGTCGTGCAAAGCAAGTTGCGACTCCGTCAATTCGAGTCCCTTCTTCACTCCCATCGGGAGCGGGCTTTTCGACTGAAGGAAAAATTGAGTTTAACCTCAATTGCAAGCAATTCAGCTTAATCTCGGGGGCTACTCCCATCGGGAGCGCTGTTCGCGCTCCCGAATGACTCAGAACAATCGCAGTCGAAAAATCACCGACCAGAGCAACACTCGCAGTTTTCACCCTGCAGTCGATGTTTCGACTAAGGAATCCTCTATAAGCCCTGAACGGCCGGAGTCGACCATTTTGTTTGTTCCTTTCAGGAACCCGCTGGCGTGCCCAGAAGGAAGGAGTCCTTTATCCGACTCTACGATTCGACTAAGCACTCGGGGGCTACTGTCGTGGGGTTACTCTTTGACTACCCCACGGTGGTGATACCTGGGTCACGCCAAGTCCATCAACCCTGTGGCGAGGGTCCAAGGAAGGCCCAAGAAGGACGACGTGCGGCCCAAGATAGTCGACCTTAGGTCATCGACCCTGATCGTCCTGTAAGTGCCATCGGCACCGTTCACCCGAGACCCAGCCTATCATATAAAGGCTGGGAGGGTCCCTCGTCTAGGGTAACTGAACGCCAGCTCATAGCCGCCATCTCAAACCTTAGCGAGATCCCCATCTCGCCATTGTAGCCACGCTCAAACATCAATACCAGACAAGCAGGAAGTAGGGTGTTATCCTCCGGGAGCCTGAACCTGGGTAAAACCTCGCCTGTTAGCCGTCGTGATCACCAGCGCTCATCTCTCTCCCCCTCAATCAACCCGGGGTGCTCAACCCAGGGATTTGCCGAGTCCCAACCTCGTCAGTAGCACTATTGGTAAGTGGAATTGGTAAGGAAAACTTTTATTGTAAGTGTTTTTTTTTTGCTTCATTATGGAGTGCTCCTCACTCAATATGCTGTTTGGGAGAGACTCTCCCGCCATTCCCATGGTGGATAAGGGTCCTCCTCCAACTGAAATCCTTCCTTTTAAAATTCCTATGGGAATAGTTGATCACGTTATGAATAATCGTTATGCAGGAGATGGAAGTGTTTATCCTGGTTATCACTTGCTCTATATTAAAGAATTGTGTGAGATATTTAAGATTGCAGGTGTACCAGAGGATGTAATCATGAGGAAATTATTTTCATTATCATTGAAGGAGAAAGCATTGGATTGGTATAGGCCTCTGGATAATTCTCATTTGATGGATTGGAAAGAGCTTATGTCTCTCTTTTACTCCAAATTTTACCCTCTTCATGAAATTCATCAAGATAGGAATTATATCTATAATTTTCGGCCACGTGACGGAGAGAGCATCGCTCAAGCTTGGGGGACATTGAAATCCTTAATGCTCAAATGCCCCAATCATGAGCTCTCAAATTATATTATTGTTAATAATTTTTATGCAAGGCTATCACGTCATGATAAAGACATGCTTGATGATTCATCTCTCGGGTCTTTTACAAGCAAAAAGGTGAATGCTAAATGGGATCTTATTGAGAGGATCTATCGTAATGCTGAGGATTGGGAAATTGATAAAGGTAAAGAGACAAGTATAAACTATGAGTATGATTGCATTAAATCTTTTGTGGAAACTGAAAGTTTTAATGTGCGTAGTGCTAAGTTTGGGCTTGATCCTCAAATTGGTGTTGATTTTTGTAAATCCTTTACAACTCATATTAATATTCGTAAAGAAAAGTGGAACAAGTATCATGAACCTTTTAAGGATGTTTGTAGAAAAGATATGCTTACCAAAAACAGGATACAAGTTCATACTGTTGAATTTGTCTTACCTGTTGTTCACTTTAAAAAAAACACCGTTTCCTATAAAAATTAAAGAACACTCTACTGTTGCTAGTGTGGTTAATAAAAGTGAGAGGAAAGCTTTAGAACCTGATGAACAAATTGAAGTTGCCTCTCCAGTAGCTTTGGTTAAAGATCTTGTAACTGAGAATTACGATGGAGGTTCTATTAATTTTTGTGAGGCTGCTACTAACATTGTTAGGCAAGATAGAAGTGCAAAAATTGTTGGTACTCATGTTGTTTCTGTTAAGATAGGTGATCATTATTATTATGGACTATGTGATATGGGTGCAAGCGCAAGTGCTATTCCTTATTCACTTTATCAAGAGGTAATGCGTGAGATTGCACCGTGTGAGCTTGAAGACATTGACTTGGAAATTAAATTGGCTAATAGAGATGTCATCCATCCAGTGGGAATTGTAAGAGACGTTGAAGTCTTATGTGGCAAGGTAAAATATCCCACCGATTTCCTTGTTTTGGGATCGGTTAAGGATAAATTTTGCCCCATAATATTCGGTAGGACTTTCTTAAATACTTGCAGTGCTGTTATGGATTTTAAGAAAGAGAAAGTGTCTGTGCAATTCGCTGGAGAACCTTACGAATTTAATTTTTCTAAGTTTACTAGGCATAGATATGAGAAAGAGTTACCTAATGAGGATTTTATTATTGAAAGAATATCTTCTATTGCTGTACCACCTAATGATCCTTTGCATCAATTTATGGAGGAACACGAGAATGACATGTTTATGCGGCAAAGGGAAGAAATTGATGAAGTCTTCTTTAGACAGCCTGCTATTCTGAAGCACAATCTACCCGTGGAGTCGTTGGGGACGCTGATATGTCGCAAACGTATCTACTTTTCCAAACACTTTGCTATTGTTTTGCCTCTGATTTTTAATGAATTGTCTGGAACTAACCCGAACTGACGCTTTTTTCAGCAGAATTGCATTTGGTGTCTTTCTTTGGTGCAGGGTTGAAAAGTTCGCGGAAAATTCCATAAAAATTATAAAAAGGATTTTTGAGAAGAAATAGCCACGGAGCCAGAAGACCACGAGGGGGGGGCCACCCCAGGAGCAGGGGCGGGTTCCACCCGTGGGTGGGCCCTAGGCCACGGCCGGGGGCCGCCCCCGCCCCTAGAGCGTCGCCTCTTGGCCCCCCTTCGCATATAAGACCCCTCTGACCTAAAAACGATGACCCCCCGATCACTTTTTCAAAAAACCTTACGGAGCTCCGCCGCCATCCCGAAACCTAAATTCGGGGTACAGGATCGCTGTTCCGGCACCCTGCCGGAGTGGAGATCGTCGCCATCGTCACCGCCAACGCCTCTCCATCAACCATCCATGACATCCCCCACCATGTGTGAGTAGTTCCCTGCTGTAGGCAAGGGGATGGAAGGGATTGAATAAGATTGCTCATGTAATTCGATGCCAAATTGTTAGTGCATGATGCCTAGTATCCTCTATTTGTGTTAATCATCGTTGGTACAATTAGTTATGCTTAATGCTTGTCACTTTGGGCCCGAGTGACATGATTTCAGATCTGAACACTTTATGTTTTCATGAATATAATTGATGTTTTGGGTCTTATCTACTAATTGTATGCACTTGTTGTTAACCGGAACCGGAGACCCCGAGTGACAGAAACGGGGACATCGATGAGAATGGTTGGTAACTCGAGGGTTACATGTATTCATTGTGTGTTAATGCTTTGCTCCGGTGTTCTATTAAAAGGAACACCTTAATTGCCATTTGTTCCTTAATTGGCCCGGCTAAAACCGGATGGCAGGACAAAAGATGCCGTGCAAGTTCTTATTGCAAGCACGTACGGCTAAATTAGGAATACATGCCTATGATCGTTTAATTCTTGTCTTCCATATCGTCCAACAGACCGCTGCACTACCACTCAGCAGCAATTTATGTCGGGATCTGGGAAATCTATACATCCAGGTGGTCATCAAGTCGGTAGCTCCATCTGGCGGTCTGCCCAGATCCAGAGCACACATCACCACCTGCTAGATCAATCTGGCTAATGAACATTGGAACAGCAAGTGCTCCACTGACTCATAGAAGTGACACTGTTTACTTCCCGTCCACCCCTACGAGCCAGGTTATCTTTTGTCAGGATGTTGTTTTTGAGCATAAGCCACATAAACATCCTGACTTTCAGAGGTATTTTAATTCTCCCTATAAATTTATGTGGAAAAATACCCCCAACTCGCAAATGTTCATAAAGTCCTTTAACCCCAAAATTTTCTGCGCTCCCATCGTCCATTTCACCCTGTCAGGATCATCTGATAATTGAACTGCCTCAACCTTGTCAATCATCTGTCTATATTGAGATGCCAAATCTCCCCACAAAGTTCTCCTAAATCTCAGCAAGCTCCAACCCTGTGTTTTGACCTCATGAACAGTCACTTTTTTTTTATCAAATGAGAGATCATACAATCTGGGGAATTTCCCAGCTAGGGATACATTATCCACCCAAGCATCTTCCCAGAAGGATGTTCTCTCACCATTGTGTGCGATTCCCTTGGCAAATTGTTGGAAAGTATCATTCACTTTCATCAGCCCCTGCCAGAAATGAGAAGATCCAGGGCCTGCCACCGCTTGAGACAACATCTTATTGCCAAGATATTTTCTCCTCAGTAGATGCTGCCAGGTCCCCTCAGAGTTCTCAAGTTTCCACAGCCATTTACAAAGCAAGCTTGTATTCATGGCCTGTAGATCAAGAACACCCAAACGGCCAAACCCCCACAATCTTTAGGCAAGCACACCGTCTGCCAATCTACCAAGTGATATTTTTTCCTGCTATCCAAATCATTCCATATCATCCTTTTCCTATATATGTCCCACTTCTTCAAAACTACTTTTGGAACTTCCAGGAAAGAAAGCATGTATAAAGGTATATGCTAGAGAGACTAGCATTGACTAGTGTAACTCTGTCCCCTGCAGACAGCATCCTCCCCGTCCAACCTGTCAGTTTCTTAGCAAACTTTTCATCCACAGGAACCCATTGAGACATGGCAAGTCTCTTTTCATCAATAGGCATCCCTAAATACTTCATCGGCAATACTGCAGTCACACAAGTGAATATTTCACTATACTGCCTTGGAAGAAAATGATGATGCTCTGTATTATTTCATTCTCACCCGACAATTATCTCTAGAGTCTAGACTCTACTCGTACGATTACTTAACATTGGACTGTACACCGATCGGATCCTTCATATGTTCCGCGGATGCAATGCGTCGACAATATTTCTAGCTAGGCCTCCAGGACTTGGCAATGAAGAACTCGGTTCTTAGCGCGGCCGCGACCGGCGACGCTGGAAAGGAGGTTCGTGACGAAGCTCTTGATCTGCCCCTTGCCGGCGAGGGTCTCCCACCGCTGGTTTCCCGCCCCGGCGGCGACGTCGACGACCGACACGCTCATGTCGTTCCGAACGACGCAGAGCTTCCCGCGAAGCGCGACCATGGCGGCCGCCTCGAGAGCGTGCGAGCTGCCCAGGTGGTGCCTGCTGTCGGCGCAGCCGCTCCACGCGGCCGCGGCCTCGTCGTAGGCCCTGAGCCGGCAACCGTCCTTGCAGTCGGTGGCGTAGAGCCGGCCCTCGAGGCAGGCGCTGGGGCTCCTCCAGCCGGTGACCATGGCGTCAAGCACCCCTACCGTCGACCACGCGTTGGTCTCCGGCGTGTACACCTGGCTCAGCACCTGCCGCTCCGCGCCGAACCCCTTCACGTACCACCTCCCGCCGTGCACCGCGCTGACGAACGGCACCAGCGCCGCGGCCATGTCGGACACGAACGACCACCGGTTCTTGGCTGGGTCGAACACCTCGGCCGACCTGAGGCCGCCGCCGCCGCTCTCTCCGCCCGCGACGTACAGGCGGTTTCCCATCACGCAAGCGCCGAAGCAGTGCCGCCGGCGCAGCATGTCCGGGGCGCGGTGCCACCGGTTACTCCGGGCGCTGTAGAACACCACTCGGCGCATGGCGCCTCTGCGCGGATCCCTGCCGCCGAGCAGGTACAGGTGGCAGCCGCCGAGCACGGCGCAGCCGAAACCAGCGGCGTCCGCGTACTCGCCGGGCACGGGCGGCAGCGCGCGCCACGCCCCACCGCGCGCCGCTGGGTCGAGCACGTCCCACGAGACGCGCCCGTTACCATCGCACTTGAAGGCGTACAGCCATTGTTCGGCGAGCCCGAGCCTCCCGCGGAGGCCGTAGAAGTAGTTGCCGGCGAGGAGGCGGAGCCACCTCCTGCATACCAGCCTAAGCTTCCAGTGCTCGGCCCGCGGCACCCGGATGAGGCACGCGATGGCGAGGTCATCAGGAAGCCCGGGGAGCAGCGGCCATTGCCCGCGACGGACGCCGCTCCGGCGGTCACCCCGCGACGCTCTCTTCTCATTCACTGGGTGGATGGAAGCTCTGAGGCTCGATTGCACGCACGATCTGGATTTCGGGGCGTGCCTCCCGGCGCTGGTGACGGCGACCGCTCTCTCCGCTCTGCACAAGCATGACGAGCTATCCACCTATCCAGTACGAGAACAGGAAAATGTGTCAGATAGCTAAACAAATTGTGAGGAACATGACAAGACTGAACCAAGAGCAGTTGAGTTGCCACACTTCAAATTCTCGAAATTTCTCAACGTGCGTTCACATGGATGGCAATTCAATAAAATGTCATATGCGTCACTTTGATGTAGAGCCCGGAAATCCCCTTTTCGAAAAATAATATACACATGATTCAAAAGTGTTAGTTACTTTTTTCACTTGTTAATCACCAGGAATTTGGCTAGCGAGCGAAATAGCACAAATGCACAATTATCTCCAGGCTAAGTGGTAAAAATTGTGTTTATCATGCAACAAATCCTAGACTCTTTTAACTGGGTTGGGTTATTAGCCGAACATAAATTACATGCGTTCTTACCCTGATGTCTACCCGCGTCTCAACTCCTCTGTCCTGAACTTTACTCCCTTTTCTTCTCAAATTAGATTTCAAAATGTTTAAACATAACCGAGTTTGGAACCCAATGTTTGATTCAAATTTTGTCCGATAATTTTTGGTAATTAACCACGATTACCATCCTAGCTCTCTCTTTCCCTTAGGAAATATTTCCCCGGCAGCCAAATCCTTGTTACTCAGTTCGCGTCAGTATGTAAAATTGATATTTGTGAAGAATTTGTTGTGCCAAATTGTTTACAAATTGTCATTTTTATGACATAAAGTTGCACATAATTTGTAAATGGAAACACTAAAAGAAAGTGCCCACCTAAGCGGCACATTCTCGAGTCCCTTACTTTGCGACACCTGGCGCGTATCAAGGAGGGCAAGGCCCGTCCCCTCTACATGATGTATCTGGTAGTAGTGAGGACAGATGAGAGCACATGAGGTTATGTTGTTTTCATTGCCATATGTTCTGTTGATTTCTTTTTGGATATCATTCTTTCAGTGATTTCCTTTATACAATGGCATGTGTCGTGATTGTGCGCCAAAGAAGTCGTGAGTTGGTGTAGCTGATAGTGGACACTAGTCACACTAATTCGAATATTGCATCGACTAATGTGCTCTTCGACCTATACAATTTGGGACCAACATATATAGTTTGTTTTCCATCTCATTGATGCTTACTGGACCTACTTTGATATATCTTACATGTTCCTCTCAAACAAGTAAAAAAAATTATCCACTCATAAACTGATAAAACCGAGAAAAAAGAATAATCTGGAATATAATTAAAATAAGCCCCACGCCGTTGCTCAGTGGAGGACGTGCTGACCTAGTCGTACCCTTTATGAAATGTGTAACATTAAGTTACAACTCCTATTCACTCCATCTACAAATAAGTGTATTCTTAGTTCTGTCGTAAGTCAAACTATTTTAACTTTGACCAACTTTACCGGAAAATATCGGTATTTATAAAACCAAATTAATATTACTAGATGCATCTTATAACGTAGTTTCGTAATATAGTAATTTAATTTCATAAATATTGTGATTATTTCTTTTGTAAAGTTGGTTTGAAGTTTTTTTAACTTAAACCAAAACTTAAAAATACACTTATTTGTGGACTGAGTGAGTATGTATACAAGCGTTTGGTGGCACATGAGAACTCTTGTACATGCAATGGTTGGAATCCGCGGATGCGAACCAAACCCACCCAGGCAGGTGTAGGTGGAGTCTTTTTTCGAAGTGATTTTTTAGTTGGAAGGAATGAGTCTTAGCCACTAACCTCAAGAAAGTTAAAAGATAACAGGAAAAGAAAACCATGTTGTTTAAGTCTACAGTTTAAATGCCCATCCTAAAAGTAGTTGATTTGGTGGACGATGCCTAAAGTGACGAGCAAAGAACATAAGACACTCTCAATTGTGTCACGAAACAAATACAGGTAATATTTACAGAAGTAGTTGACCTACTTTGTGGGGGACAATATTTCTAGTAATGGCCACACAACACAAGCTTCGCCATTAGGGGAATTCGCAGCATGCTAGACCTAAAGTTTAATTTGGGGAAGAAAAATCTATTATTTGTGTCTCAGAACTGCGATTTGTCTCTTGAAGAAACTTCCCTTTGAAAGAAACCTATGATCACTCGGTTGAAGGTGAGCCCAACGAATGTGGTACCCTTTTCATTACAGCCTTTATAGAAGACATAATTTACAAATTTAAGCGTGTTATATATTTTTCTGTACGAGATCGAGTACAGTATCAACAAAAGAAAAATCGTGTTTGCATATGCTATGCTTGAGCACAAAAGAAGTATAACTCATTCTGAATAGACAACTCCATTGGAAAGAAAATCTAGTTGCTTAAACACACTTGCAGGCTTCCTGACTTCCAAACGAGTACAGTAGATAATTTCTTCGCTTGTTTGGTTATTCTGATCTAAAATTCTGAAATGATATGCAATCGTACTGATGGAAGACAGGAAGAGCAAGAGCAGAATCAAATGGATGTTTGATTTATTTAAAAGCAGTAGTACAACATGAAAATTTCTCCGCAGAACTTAAGCGATTTAAGCATGGTGTGTATGCAGAAATAGAGGAGGGGACATAGATGTGAATGGACTCACCGAAAGAGCTTGGATCCATCTATCCATGTCTCACTAGCTGCTCCTGAAGCAAAGAATCAAGAAACCGCAAGGATACATCCACCAACCCGATATCACATAATTGCTATGTACCTGGACATGAGTGTTGCAAAGGGGTATAGGAAATGGTTGGCTCAAAGCCTCAAACCAGAAGCTTTCTTTGTGGTAGCACCCCCAGGTTCGTTCCCAGGAGGAGGAAGGGGAGAACTGAGGAGCAGAGGATGATGTTGAGGAGGAGGAGGAGGAGGTGATGATGGTGCATGGTGACACTAATAAATTGAAACCGCCTCTTGGATTTAAGGCAGGTGTGTGTGATTGTGGGTCCTGTCCACAGCTACTGCTAGAGAACACCCCAATGGTCAAAGCAAACTTGAGCCTGTTTTCTTCTCTTAAGCTCTCTTTTCTCTGATGATTGAGTCAACCACCTTTGCTTGTTGGCCTGGTTGATTAGTTGAAGATAATCGTCTAGGTTAGTGCATAAGGTCTAATCTTATTTTCACTGGGCTGTTCGCCTCTCCTTTTGTGTTTAGAAGATGGCAAGTTTCTGTTTTTTATGCTGTAGATACGAGTTAGACTACAACACATTCTTACAACTTGATTTGTACGAACAATTTAATAACAGGTTGGTGAGATTATATAAGAACAAAAAGTAATCATGTCAAGATCATGATAACGGAACCTCCAAAAGCAGCAATAACAGACAAGGGAAAACAACAAGGGTCCATGTCAAGATCATACCAATATAAAACGAACACACCATCAATTTGGAGTTCCTTGGAATCAAACCAAGTGGAAATATGCTAATGGAAGGGGAGGATCGAGTTGTTAACCCATATATGACACAGTTGAGAAGTCATCAATCTACCTATCTGGATAGCCATCACATGAGGCTACAATGCCAGCACCGGATGTGCCCATTTCCAATAGAAAGTGCATTGACCAAGCATAAAATGTTTGAATTAATTGTACTTATACATACATAAAAATGATAGAAATCTTATGTTAAATCACCCCACAACTATTTTCTGAACTATTATTGAAGCACAACATGTAGTGCTAAAGTCATAGAGTATGGTGGGATATCTGTGAAACTCTACACAAGCTTTTGACCCCACTTTTTGGGATTATCCTTTGTCCAAAATGGTCCAACAAGATTAAACTGTGTGCTGACTGCGGACATGGCGTATTCAGGGATCGATTCAACAAAACCATATTCTATTGTACAGCCTCTTTGATTCGCAAGAATTTTGCCCGTCTCTTGCAGGAATTGAACTGTTGTCTGTGAACTTTTGTGGAATCAACACTGACACGTGTGTGCTATTGACCCTCACTCGGCCCTCTTCTGCTCACAGTTGTATTCTTCAGGATCTGCACAACAAAGAACAACTCATTCAGGACATGTTTTATCTGTCCATCATCAGAGTACTTGTGGCCATCAGTATGTGGCAGACGAAAGATTTGAGTTCCTCTTAGATGGTAATATGGTATGGTTCGAGCTTTCTATGGCCTATACAGAAGTAGCAGGATCCGAACCACATGTATAGCAGCGGTTTTGATTTTGATTCGGCAGTGAATTACATGTATAACAAAGCTACGAAACATTGTCAATTGTGATCATGGTCAACCGAGCTTAATGATAACAAAATGCTTTAAATTATCTGTACATAAAAACAGAGCCGCCCAAATGAAGAACTTTGGAAGTATAAGGAGGAAAAGAATGTACCTGACGGAGCATCTGGTTCTCATTCTGCAGGGTAGAGTGCCTCTCTTCCAACTCTGAGTTCTTCTTCTCTAGGTCCTTTACCTTCACTTCTAGATCGCCCAAATAAGCTTTCTTCCTCTCCCTTGCCTGTTGTGCTGATACCCGGTTCCTCAGCAATCTTCACAGGTCACATACACATAAATAAGCCAATATTTAGGATTTTTTATATAATGGAAGAGAACGCTCTCCTGTCATCTGTATCCAGAGACGCAGAGCCTTAAGTTATTACAGCATTCACGCCTAATGAAGACGAAGGAAGCGACAAGTAAATATATAGGAGTTAGAGAAAGTCCATTATATAGTTACAAGTTATGTTATTCTAACACAAATACGAAAATTAGTTATGTTTAAATAAAGTTGCTCCACGTATAGTGGAAGCTACAAAATAATTTTTTCGTGTTAGTTTTATAAATCGTGTGCGTAAGTGTATCTCTGTTGTACTCGGTGCTTCTTCAGAAATATATAAGAAGCAATTAAATCTTAACTGAGATATTACGTACAATTCCTATTTCACACATATTATATACAGTCCAAACAATATCAAGGCACTAATGTTACGTTATTACTCACGTCAGCAATATATTTTTAAAACATTTGCACTACTATCAGAACTAGTATAAAAACTTGCCTTAACTTTCAAGCCCCAAATTCAGAACCGGTTAAATGATCCCCCTCAGCTCTCAAATCTGGAATTTTGGTTGACATGCCATCCAAGTGTCCAATTTTTGCCAAATTATAATGTTCACATGGACAAATACAATAATTTAAAATGAGAATTTTTGGCGTATCGCTCCTCAATTTTTTGTATGTTCCGATAGTACTAATTGTCTAGATAGCAATAAGATGGTAAGAGGAAAAAAATCCATTGGCTTTGGTTTTCTAGGGGCTCAATCGTGTACCTATCCATTGCTCTAAATTATTATCATGTGCACGTTGAGGACTAACATGTTTAAGTCAAGCTTCACATCTTTTGTCATTCCATGCCAACTAATAATTAACATGTACACTTAAAAATGTTTGAGTATGAGATCTCTCTAAGTGTGCAATTATGATGATCTATCTATTGTGATTTATCTTTTAGAATATCTACCGATATGACATATTTAGGTAAAATAATGAAAATCTAACCGATGTTATGTATTTAGGTATAGTTATGATGATCTAATTATACTACAATTACAAAGTTAAAACAACTGCTATATTTTTACGTCAAGTTATTTAGTCCTAACGGATGTGAACCATTTAGGCACAATCTAACAATTGCATTCAACTAATAAGCGAAGGTCCACAAGATCGATGACCCGTATATTTTGTTGTCTTGGAAATTTTTAAGTTCAAATGTTATTTCTTTATTAGGGAGAAAAAAAGGAGAGAAAACTTCCATGCACGGATCACGATGCCGAAATGGACCGCTAGATAGTGGGCGTATGTGCGCCCGTGTCCATTTACACCTTTCCCTATTTAGGAACCTCCTGCGACCCCCAAACCCTAGACCTAGCCGCCGCCGGCGAGCGCCGCCACTCCCCCTCTTCCTCTCCTCCCTCCGCCCCGTCCCCTGCCTCGCTCGCGCGGGGGCGAGGCAGGGGTACCCGCCCCCGTCGCCGCCTCTCCCCCCTCTCCCCTCTTCTCCCCTGCCGCCGTCGGGGCGGGCTGCCGGGCTCTGCCTGCGCGGCTCCGGTGCCGGCGGCGGCGGGACGGCCTCTACCCGCGCGTGGGTGCTGGCGGCGCGGCGCGCAGCAGCACGCGGCGGTGCTCTTCGCCCCGACCTCGGCCCGGCGTGCTCCGGATGGCTATGGTGGCGGGGGCGCGGCCGTTGGCAGCGGGGATCCCCGGTCGCCGTGCGCGGCCGGCCGGCCACCGGCGTGTGGCCGGCAGCGTCCTAGGGCTCAAATCTGGGCCCATTTGGGACTAATCTGGGTCTGGATGGGCCAAGCTTGGCGGGGGCTCCCCCGGGAGACGGAGGAGTCGGATCTGGTGCAGGTGATGGTGGAGACGGCGGTGCCCTTGCTGCAGTGCGGCGGTGGCGCTTTATGGGCCCCTTTGGGCTCGGCCGGGCCAGTGTGGGCCCGGTTTGCCCTGCTGCTGCATCCGGTCGGCTACTGCTTTCGGGCGGTGGAGGCAGGTCCCTCCCGCGTGCCGCTGTGCCGCCGACCCTCGCCGGCCCCCTTCTACTCGGTTCTTCCGGCCTCGCGACATGGGCCATGGTGAGACGACGGAGATGACTGCAAGATCGTGATGGCATGCGCTGGCGGGCGGCAAGATTGGTGGTGCTATCCGAAGCGTTCTGGGAGTGTGGTTTTTTGGAGGTCGGGAGAAATCCCTATCGTCTCGACACTGACGCGGTGACGCCTGAGGGCGTCGCCATCCTTCCTGATGGGCGCCGGGTTCCTCTTTCTCTCAACTCAGCGTACCGGGGGAAACCCTAGGACACCTCGGGGTAACCCTAGATGTCCGGGCAACATCGTCGTCGTCGTCGTTCCCTCCTTGGAGGTGCTGCTTGGTACGAGACGATTCGGAGTGGCGGGAGCGTGGTGGAATTTCTCCGGAGGGTGCAACGGTTGCGAGTCGTCTCTGTTTTCGTCAAACTGCCGATGTCGGCTTTGTTTTCTCTTCTTTGTTCTTTTTTCTTTCTTTTGGGCATGATTGCGCTGTTTGCCCAGCAGTTCCCTGCAGTTGTATCGGTGGTTGCTATATTAATATAACGGGGCGAAAGCCTGTTTCGAGAGAGGGAACCTCGGCATTTCAACTTGTATTGCAGTTTCCCAAACAGATGCTAGATCCACAAGGCACAAGCAGTCTTGTCTTATCTGAACTCAACAAAGGGGACCTATATATCATGCTGGCATCTCAATATGGACCAAGACCATTAGGAATTCAGGACCTATCCATGTTGGCATTTCGATATGGACCATCAGGACCATCGTGCGCTGCCAAATCATGCAGCATGGGCACGCATCTATCATCCAACCATCACAGATATTCTCTTGTCCAGGGTTGAGCCGATTGAAATATGGCACGCATCTACTCATGAGTACTATGACGGTGGTAAATACCTTTTGAGGCGCTTGTGCTCCTTGTCTGCCGGGGTGCGCCCGCGGCGGCGCGCGCTGCCTTGCGCCGTGGATGACTGGGCGCGCTCCGACCCACCGGCGTCCCTCCTGCCGGACGTGGAAGGGCCGCCTGGCCCCAGCCCCAGCTCCGGCACCGTCCCTATCTCGTCGTCGCTCTCCATCCCTGCACTTCACCAAAGCTCGCCGATCAACCTCCCGTGGAAAAACCAAATCATATATGCGTTTATGCTCGATCTTTCCTCACAATGCCAAGTCAAGTCAAGCACCATTCGGGAAGAAAATCCGTCAAAAAACGATGTAAAACTAGACGCAGAGAACTTTTCGAGACATCCAGATGAAGAACACGGAAACAGTTTGAAACATCATTTAATCAAGGAAAGAGAAGTGAAGGAGTGTGGCGGCTAGCTTGCCTTCCTTGGTATCCATGTGGTGGCCGCCGGAGCTGGACGACCTGTCGCTGCTGGACGGCCGCGAGCTCTCCCCCTGCTCCTGCATTCTCGATAGCTCTCTCTCGCGAGGAAGACGATACACAGCTCGCTCGTTCAGATATCTATCTAGCTAGCTAGCTATCGGCCCTTCCCTCCCAGCTCCAATCTCGGTTCCGTTTGCAGACTTGCAGTATGGACCATGAGAACTTTTTCTCCCTCCCTCTCTTAAGACGGCGCAAAGCACAAGGGGAACATTACGGAGGAGCCCCCGCAAATTCACAAGCGCCTCATATAACTCCCCCACCAGTTCATCCCAGTCCCTACACGGCGTAACCAGAGCAGACCAGAGGATCGAAAGGCAATTCCGCGAAGCAGCATGGGGTCTTCCGCAAGACGCAGCCTCCAGCGATGGCATTTATCGTCCCGAAAGTTCCACGGGGCTTGGGGTTTCATCGGGGCAATCCCAGCCACCCGACCCGTCGAGATCGCACGGATGGCAACCCCACGTCGTGGCTGCCCCGGAGACCACGCGCGCGGAGGCGCCATCCAAAGGCGCGGAGCCCCGCTACGTGGACACGCCTCGGCCCTTCCGCTCGGACTCCCACGCTGACGCGCGGGCCCGCCAGACCGCTGGCCCACTCCTCGGTGACCGCGCTCGAGCTATCGTGTGAGGCGACCGCGCGCGTGCTCGGTGGCGGCTCGTCGGCCACGGAAGGGAATATCTCCATCTATCGTACGCATATTGGTGCTGGAGCCCCCTTTTGAATATCACCGTCGTGGAAGCTGATCGGGCAACGACGGCGCGTACCGCGAATTTTTTTTAAATATTACACGAAAATTATTTAATTCCGGAAATGTTGCGCAAAATATTTTTTTTAAAAAATAGAATCCAGTCGGCATAGCCGAAGCCGACTGGTACTAATCGGTTTTGGCGTGGACGAGTACCCCTAATCGTCTTAGGCAAAAACGAGTACGGGTGGTTGTCGTTTTCGGCGAAGCCGACAACGAGATTCCTGCATGGCCATGCATGCGTCGCGTCGCGTCGAGTCGGCGGCGAGCTGTCGTCCTCGCCAACGCCGATAAGAGGCCCTGTCGGCTTCGGCGATGCCGACAAGGAGCGGCAGAGCATCTCCTGCCTCCTTTCCTTTCCGTCGCTTCCTCTCTTCTCTCCTCTCTTCCTTTCCTTCGCTTCCTCCCTTCTCCTCTCTTCCTCTCTTTCTTCCTCTATAGCTAGCTCATACGAGTTCTTGCTTCCTCTCTGCACTCTCCACACAAACCAAATTAAACGAACGATTTAGACCAACAATCTTCACATTTGCCACCATAAATCGGTGCTAGAAGGTTGAGGGAGGCTAGGGCAACTCCGATCTCATGATGGGATAGCTTGTGGTGGTGGTGGTGATGGTTGGCGGGTGGTGGTGGTGGTGATGGTGGTGGAGGTGATGGTGGTGGTGGTGTTGGAGGGCTGTGTGGTGGTGCTGCTCGTGTTGGTGCGCCGTTGATTAGAGAACGCCGGACGCCGTCGCCTCTCACGCTTCAAGGGTATAATTCGATTTATCAAAATTATAGTGTTATAGTTCTTACATTTATGAACATGTGTTGTTCAAAAATAGTTTGTGACGTTAGTAAAATTTGTAGCTATATTTGTAGGTTAATTAGAAAAAATGTAGCTATATTTTGTAGAAGTTTATTTATGCGGAATAATATTACTGATGGAAAAATAGTTTGTGACGGTAGTAAATATTGTAGCTATATTTAAAGGTTAATTAGAAAAGATGTAGTTATATTTTTTAAATATTTATTTATGCGGAATAATATACACGGTACAAAATATTTTGTGACGGTAGTAAAATTTTTAGCTATATTTATAGGTTAATAAGAGAAGATGTAGCTAAAAAATTTTGAAATTTATTTATACGGAATAATATAAACGATGGAAAAATAATATTAAGTATGGAACTATGTTTGAATTTGTATTAAGTATGGAAATATGTTCGAATTTGTATTAAGTATGGAACTATGTTTGAATTTGTATTAAAAATGGATGTATGTCAAAATTTGAATTAAGTGTGTTTGAATGTTTGTATTTTTACTAAATGTGGGATTCTAATATGTGTAGTGATGGAGGGAATGTGGTTGCTTGATGCTAGAATTGATAGTGAGCACCGTGCTAAGCTATTAGAGGGGAATCCAAAGAAACTTAAGCCCCTAATCACTCGCACGCCTAAGGAAAACTGGAGGATTCACCCGGAGTGGGTACAGAGGTATTGGTCCTATATATTTATTTTACGCACACATGTTTCCTTGTTTTATATTACTGTGCTAAACAAGATTGTTATGTTTTTTTATATTACTGTGTTAAAGTATATTCTTTTATATACGCAGGTTGAAATGGGCCGGGCTCTTACCTTTCGCGCGTCTAGTAGAGGCAACTGAAAACTCTACGCGTATGATGATGGACGGATCTTTACTCAGCTGTTTGGTGGACCGATGGAGGCCGGAGACCCACACGTTCCACTTTCGCTGGGGAGAGATGGCGCCTACTCTACATGATGTATCATTCTTGCTAGGTTTACCTTTGGCGGGTCAGCCTGTTGGTCCTTTGGATGCACCACTGAATTGGGAGGCCGATTTGATAGACCGCTTCGAGGGTATTTTTGACGGTGCTCCAGCTTTACAGGCGGATTCTCACGGACCTAAGCTTGATTGGTTGGTTGCATTTCAGGTTAGTTCATGTGTCTCATAATCTGTTATTTCCCATTTGTTGTTGTACTAATAATTATTTTACCATGAATATAGGTCCACAAGTTTCCAGAGTATCCAAATGATTTGGAACCGATACAACTCAATCGCAGCTTGGAGGCATACATCATGTGGCTTCTTGGTAAGGTCATGTTCACCGAGAACCATGTCGACACTATTACCGCGCGCTACCTCCCTATCGCCCGGGAGATCGCTGATGCTACTGAGCCGGCGCACGTAAGACAGAGGAGTTGGGTTTCCGCTGTCTTAGCGGCTATGTACCGAGCTATGTGCAACGCTTGCAGGCTGCATTCAAGTAAGTCAGCCATTCTCGGATGCCCTTTATTTCTGCAGCTCTGGTCGTGGGAGAGGTTCTCTATAGGACGGCCAACCATATCTGAAGAGCCTTTCCCATTGTGGGAGATTTTTGACGGTGACAACATCGACAAGCCGACTATTGCGACCGTGTATACACGCAACAGGGTACGTATTTTGTTATAATTTAATACATTGACAAACGTACTATTGCGACCGTGATTAAAAATCACTTCTGTTCTACGCAGAGACACTATGCTACTGACCAGACGAAGCACTGCTACATTGCATTTAACGAGCAATTTGATATGTACACTTCGGTGATCTGGGAGCCGTACACGGAGGAGCTCATTCAACGAAGATACCCTGGAGGTATTTCTACTATTTGTACACGTGACCGAGCGTATTGGATGACAAAATCGAAGATCATCTTCGATGTCTTCGTGGAGGAGATGTCTCAACAGAGGGTTATGAGGCAATTTGGTCTTTGATAGTTGGTAGATCCTCCTCCAGTTGAGCACCCCCTGCCAGATGCGTACCACAGGTATGTCCAAAAATAGTTTTTTTAAATTGTTCGTACCGAATTAATATTTACTGATATCACACTCACCCATATTTTAGGAACACAAGGAAGGGGATTACTCGTACCGCGGCAGGGTGGCTACAGAGGCTACAACCTTACGTTACAGAGTGGGACACGGCGGCGACACGGGTCTGGGTCGAGCCTCTCGGGTTTGATATCACTCTATACAATAACTACTTGCGCAGGTACATGTCCGGAACACGGCTATTTATTGTTCGGCACTCTAACCCGGACGTTATACCTGCCCCTACTGCTTGGGATACATACCCGAGTTATGACACTTCTGCGTCCAGACAGCACGCGGTAATATTTCATTTCTTTTCGCTAATTCATCTGACCGGTACATGCTTTGACATATATTATTTAATACTTTTTATTTTTATTGTCAGGTGAATTTGACAGAAGAGATTCAGAATGATGTCGCTCAGTACGGACGTTCTCTTTCCACTGGCCCTCTTTTGGTACCACGGGAGGAGCCGGTATCCTGGCTCAGGAGGCTGGAGGGGAAGTTACGGGACATCTACGCGACACTCACGTGCACCCGCACAGAGGACGTTGTTCGCCACCCGATTGGACAACGACCCCCGCGGCCCCCGTCACGACGCCGACAGCATCAGCTGCAGCAACAGCAGATGCACGAGGAGCAGCATCACGAGGACCAACACTATCACCACGAGGAGCAGACGCATCACCGAGAGGATCCGCGTCCACGTCTATCACCACAGCCCAGGCCACCTCCTCCTGACCAGGCAGGAGGTTCGGCGTGGCAGGGTCCGACTTCCAGTTACGGTTATCGGCCCCAGTCTCCTCCGCAGTACCGAGGTCCCGCCCCGGAATTTCCGGAACACGGTACGTATATTATTTTCATATTTCAATTGGGACTGCGTATTTCTTTATGTGCTAATGATTCCATCTGTACATCCGGTCAGCTACATCCGGTCAGCAGGCGTCAGGATCTGCATCAGGGTGGGGGAGTGACCACGAGGCTCGGGCCTACGCGGGGGAGGAAATGTACAACTGGCTTGGCATTTTTGACACTGCAACATACCCCACGCAGATGTCACAGGGTCCCATTCTCCAGACTCCTCCACCAAACCCCACACAGGATACACAGATTGACGACGACTTGACAGTGCCTCGTCAACTCAAAGCACCAAGTAGGTTGGGCTGGCCGACGCTCGACCAGCCCCCTGCTCGTGATCCTCGGCCACGCAGGGGTCAGTGATATCTTCGGGACATTTTCGTGATCCTCCGCGTCCTGGCAAACTTGTCTATCTACGCACGAGAAATATTATTATCTATGTATGAGACATATTTATGTTCGTATGTACGACACATATTATTATTATCTGAGAGGAACTGCGGAATAAAAGTCGGAAGCGGGAGAAATATGGGAAGCGGGGGAAACGTGGGATTTCGAATATGGGTCTTGTCGTCTTCGGTGAAGCCGACTAGCCCCTAATCGTCTTTGACAACGCCGAATACGACCTGCGCATCGCTGCCACCGTATCATGCAGCTTATCGTCCTCGTCAAAACCGACTACAGGCCAGTCGTCTACGCCAAAACCGATTAGTACCAGTCGGCTTCGGCTATACCGACTGGATTCTATTTTTGAAAAAAAAATATTTTGCGCAACATTCCCGGAATTAAATAATTTTCGTGTAATATTTAAAAAAAATTCGCGTACCGCGGCAGCGTGGTCGTCCAGCAAGATATTTTCGTGTTTGGTGGAGAGCGTCTTGCAACCTAGGCTCTGGGTTTTGTCTGCTAGCAAGGAAAAAGTCCATTTTAAACATCAAATTCGTAGAGTTTGGACAGATTAAACCTTGGTTCTTTTTTCTTCTAATAAATTTTAACTCTCGTTGACTACATTGATCCACATTTCATATTCGTCTTCTTCCCTGAACTGATGGCGAGCACGGCAACTGAGTGCGCCGACGAGACATTCACCTGGCCGCTCTGGCCAACGGCGCCGCGCTCGCAACTTTCCAGGAAGAGATGACGTCTCTGAGCCCCACCATCACCGCCACCCCAAGTCTCGGCCCCAGCCCCGCCCCAGCCCAAGGCCCAAGGCCCAAGGCCAAGCCCAAGCCCAACACGTACTCCTCGCGTGACAGTGGCTGCACCCTCGACGTCCTCGACGGTGCGCGTGCTCGACGACCTCGACGTCCTTGCAACAGACCGCGGGGTCATGCAGGAGCGGCTCGCATGCAAGTCCTTATCCAAGGTGTGCATATACGCACCGCAGTATACGTCACCTACATACATGCCGCTGGAGGTGGCCATCATGGCGTTGCTACTGAACCACCCGACGCTCGTGCGCCTGCGCGCTGCCTACGACGACGCCGTAGTTGCATACGAGGATGAGGACACCTAGATTGATTGGGAGTGAATGCAAGAGAAAAAAAGGAAAGAAGATGAATATGACATGTTAGTCCTACTGTTAGTGAGAATAGGCTATAATCCCGATAGGGATTATCTTTTTTTTTTCAATGCGCGAAACAGGTACACATGGTTAGATTTAGTCCGAGATTCAATACTTCGGGGTGAAAATGATAGGGATTTTGACTTTAGAGCTCGATCTATCCAGATTTTATAAGTTTAAGGTTTAAAATGTGCTTAGATGCCCCACTAGAGGTAGGTATGACACGACATTGGCAATTGATGATTCAAAAGATCCCAAACTTTGACAAGTGGAAATTTTTGTTTTTCGAGCAATAAGGATCGATCGTTTTAAAAAAAACCATATGTACGAGTTAAAAAATGGATGTATCCCACAAACGTGGAAATTAGCAATGTAGTTTTTTTTATTTCAAGCTAAAAAAATGATAAAAATATGAATCTGACCATGCACATTTTCAAATCTGCAAAATTTATCATATTGTCATTTTATGTAGCCCGGCCACAATACAAATAATTTTGCATTGTGATTTTTCGTGCTTGTAGGATATATCACTGACAGCTTTTCTCTAAACATATAAATACGATTTTTTGAATATTTTGAAATGAAGGATCACAAGAACTCAGAAGACACTTTTCGAATTTTGACATACTATATTCTGATCAAATTAGCTGGGTACCATTACTAAGTCGTGCTCATTACTATTATAAAGGATACGAGCCTACCCTCCATTTGAGAATGGTTGCCCCTCCTGGCCATTCTTAGCCGTCGAATTGCAGGTTAATAGCGTTTTTACCTCCCACTTTTCACCACAACTGTTAGATGCGGTCAATTTTTTTTCACATTGGTGTTGGTTGAATGCCTCCATGACATATGGGTCCAAAAGAGCGTGGGGTCGGAAAATCAGCAGGCGAAATAGCCTCGTCGGCGTCGTCTTCCTTTTCCTTTGCTGGCTGGGTGAACCCTAGATCGGTGAAAAATTACCCAATCCCGTGTGTGCTCTCCTTCCCCACTCCCGTGCCGGCTCTCTCCTCCACTCCTGTGCCTCCTCCCCTCCAACTCACGCTGCCGCCACCCCTCCTCCTCTAGCTCTCCCGCAGCCGCCGCCCCTCCTCCTCTAGCTTGCCCGCAGCCGCCGCCCCTCTCCAACTTGTCCGCTGCCGCCCCTCCTCCAGCTCATCCGACGCCGTGGCCCCTCCTCGTCCTTCGCCGCCCCTCCCCCTCCTCCTCTAGCTCGTCCTCCGACCGTGCGTCGACAAGAGCATCGGGTTGAGCAGGGAAGAGCGGCTGTCGTGGGGTTGTCACGGCAAGTACTTCCTTCGGGAAGCTGAGTTGTGGGGACATTGTGACTTAGGAGCGTGGGAGCTGGTAATCTCGACGAGGGACAAGGAGTTTACCCAGGTTCGGCCCCTCTCGATGGAGGTAAAGACCTACTTCCTGCTTGTTCTTTATTGCTTAGTGTTGATATCGATTACAAGGTTCCGATCTCGCTAACTCGAGTATTGGCGACTACATGACTTGAGCGCCCTCTCAGACTTCTAACTTCTGTTTGTCTAACTTGTATTGGATCTGTCTAACTTGTTTTGGCCTCTCTATGATGACCTGGGAGCTCCACTTATATACACGAGGACTCCCAAGGTTACAGTTTGTCTCCAGGTCGGAGTCCTATTCAAGAAGAGTTAAACGCATGAGGGGTCACGAAGTTGCCACGGATGCGCGCATTAGTCACGAACTGGAAAAGTGCTAAATACCGGTCAAGAAGTTGTGAGAATGTGACAAGTTGGTCACTCCGTCATGACGGACGTTAAGTCGCTGACGTGGCTAGCTATTTTTTTTGCAAAATACACCCTATATTTTTGTTTCTTCACATTTTTCTTCCCTATAGATTCACAGCTCCGCACAAACTTGGAAGATGGAATCTACCTATACATACCAAGAATCTAAGTCTCCTAGCATTATTTTTGGGGGTCACTTTACTCATTTTGCCTATGTACACAGTTGGAGAGTCAGGAGACTCCAATTCTTTCTTCGCCGGTCTCGAGCACCCGCGGTGACCAATTCAGCCAGCCAGGCAGCCATATAATAAAATTGAGCATTCCTGGTTGATAATGGTTCACGTTCACTACTGGTAGCCGCAGAGGCCGCTGAGCAGCAGCTCATGCGCCCGCAGCAGCATCGGGGTGGGCATGGATGGAACGGCCCGCCCAAGTAGAAGAAGTCCAGGCCGGAGGCGTCGGGCTGGCCGGCGGCGGTGGCCCAGAGCACGCCGACCATCTCGTCCGGGATGAGCGGCACGCGGCAGAGAGGGCAGGCCGCTGGTCGTGCTCCATCCAGCGGTCTAGACAGCCGCGGTGCAAGACGTGGCGGCAGTTGGTGAGCCTGCGCACCTCGTCGCGGCCGCTGAGGCACACGGCGCAATCGCCTCCGACGACGGTGCAGGAAGACGGCACGTCGGAGGACGACGACTCCAGCTCGAGCTCGTCGAACCGCGCCACGGGTAGCACCTCCTCGATGACCATCGCGGGGATGGGCCGGAACTCCGACCGCCGGTGCTGCAGCTGCGCGGCGGCGGCGTTGTGGTCGCGCGTTTGTTCTTGGACCTGGAGCGCCAAGTGCTGGGTGTGGTCGTCACCGAGATCCAGCAGGTCGTTGAGATCTAGCAGGTTGCCGAGGCCGACGGCGTGGAAGGCCTAGAGCAGGCAGTGGCGGATGTAGCCGAGCAGGAGAAGGAGGTGGAGAAGCAGCTTGGAGTAGCTGGGCTGTGGAAGCTGGTGCACTCCATCATCTATGGAGGCCGTGACGGGCCCGACATGAGAACCGGCTCATGCTGGTATAAGGACACTGTGGAGATAGGAGATAGGATGGTGTCCGTGAGCTCAGCGCTGGTCAACGATTAGAAAAATAAAAAAAGAAATAAAAAAGTTTGAAAAGGACCAACCAATTAGAAGAAATAAAAATATAGGGTGTATTTTGCAATAAAACAGTTAGCCACGTCAGCAACTTACCG
Source organism: Puccinellia tenuiflora (assembly GCA_012064385.1). Lineage (NCBI taxonomy): Eukaryota > Viridiplantae > Streptophyta > Magnoliopsida > Poales > Poaceae > Puccinellia > Puccinellia tenuiflora. Next base: position 741,369 of record QRDG01001200.1, read on the forward strand.
TCCGTCATGACGGAGTGACCAACTTGTCACATTCTCGCAACTTCGTGACCGGTATTTAGCACTTTTTCCAGTTCATGACTAATGCGCTCATCCGTGGCAACTTCGTGACCCCTCAAGTGTTTAACTCATTCAGGAACCTACTAATCTTCGTGTCTTCCAAATTGGGACTCCGTCTTGTAGTTGGACTCCTTCGTATGAGTCTTCTGGAAGAGGGCCGGCCCAGTCTGGGTTCTTGAAGGAGTTGGCACATTCTAACTCCTTTTAAGGAGTCTGCACATTCTAACTCCTTTTAAGGAGTCGGCACAGGCAACTCCTTTTAAGGAGTCGGCACAGTCTTAACTCCTTCTAAGGACTTCGCATAGTCTATAGGTCCTTCAGGAACCTGCTGGCTCATCTCCATCTTGTTGGCCTACCTGGTTGGGTATCAGTATCCCCCGAGCTTTCGGGTGACTCGAAGGGTCATGCGAAAGGTCTTGATTTGTGGTAGATGTTGTCTTCTTGCGACACGGAGTCCATGCCAGGTTTGACGTAGTGGATGCTGAGTTGCGGAAAAATATTGTCAGCTTGCAGATGTAGAACTTGCCGAGTTGTCGATGTAGATGCTGCCAGCTTCGCCTGAGTGAGTTCATTTTTCACCAGGTCCTTTTGATGAGCTGCTTGTATTTACTCGAGCTTGTTTACGCCGGCTTGCATCACATCACAATAAGATGGTACAGAACTTCAGTGGTGACTTCTTTGAATCACTCATCAGTGTGCATTAAAAATTTCTTCAACTCCTTCATCATATACCATATGTACCCCCAAGCGCCGAGTTGTTTAACTTGTAACAGCTTGGAGCTTGCACTGATAACTTTATAATTTCAACTGCTGTAGCCCCCGAGTGTCGGGTCGTTTGCCTGCGACGACTCGGGACTAATTGATGTATAATTGCTATCCTTGAACTTCGAACGGTGTAGCCCCCAAGCGCCGGGTTGTTAGCCTACGACAACTCGGAGCTAAAACTTTTTGAACTTGATTGTTGCTTAACTTGTGGAAAAATCTGATCCGTGAGAGCTCCCAACTCTGAACTTCCCTTTGACTTAAACTGACAACTTGATAACATGTAGCCCCCAAGCACCTGCTTGTGGTGACTTGTAGCCATGATAGGTGTTTTACTGTAGCCTAAAATTCAGAACTTCACACTTTTAGAACTTCACGCTGTAGGACTTGAAATTTAGAACTTCACACAGTAGGACTTGAAATTTAGAACTTCACGTTGTAGGACTTGAAATTTAGAACTTCACACTGTAGGACTTGAAATTTCATGCTGTAGGACTTGAAATTTAGAACTTCACGATGTGGCCCCCAGACGTCGGGTTGTCTTTGCCTGCAGCAATCCGGGGTTCTATATTGACTTTCACTTTGCCCTTGGCACAAGTCCTGTTGGTTTCGATGACCCTTTTGATTTCAGTTAGAATAAGTAGCCCTTGCATGATCACGCTAATAGGTTACAATGATTAGCTCCTCACCTCCTAAGTCCTAATTAGGCCTCATAGGAGTTCAGAGCAAATCATGCCTTTAGTCTAGTCATATTGTGCAAGCTGCAACTAACTTATTAATGAAAATCAAGAATAAATTATTGGCCTTTTGGCCGAATCCAAGAGTCTAAAGTCTGCTTTTTCCTAAAAGACAAGCCCCCAAGGACCTAATGATCAAAGTTGATAAAAGCACACTCGCTGAGTGTCTCGACAAAACTCTTACCGTAGAGAAGCTGGTTTTATCCCTTTGATTATAATAAATGTGTTACATAGTTGCACAGATTTATGGGCCTTTGCTAACTTGTACACTTATGCTTACATGTTGCGAGACACTCTTTGGGCCTAGCTTGCTATGCAGCTTTCAATACCAATATGAAGATGATGTCTCGTGGTTGCGAGGCTCTCGTGGGTCTCGCAAACCTTTGCTGAAGCATTTCTGTGGTGCTAACTCATTTGGATGCTCTTGGCGTTGATGATACATAAGCTGGAGTATAGCGACCTTGGTTTTTTACGAAATCCCTTTGTGGGTGTAAATAAAATATAAATTTTTCAATAAATCCGATACAAGGTATAAAGAGCTCGACTTTGAAAAAATCCGTTGCGAGTATTAGATAACTCGACTTTGAGAAATCCGTTGCGAGCGAGGAAGAGCTCGACTTTGAGAAATCCGCTGCAAGCGTTCGATGACTCGACTTTGAGAAATCCGTTGCGAGCAATAGATAGCTCGACTTAAATAAATTTGGTGCGAGCTATTCAAGAGCTCGACTTTTTAGAAATCCATGACGGGATTTCAAGAATGCAATTTTGAGGTTTGGCTGTAATTAAGCTTTGTAATCTTCTGGATGATCCTCTGCAATTTCCTCACAAACCAAATATGTATATCTCGGGATTGACTCAAAGATGCAGGCTTTATTTAATTGACTGAATAAATAAAATATAAAATTTAAATATAAATACAACTTAACTTGTTTATTCTCCGTGGCTGACCACGTGAAGCGAGTTGGCAAAGAAACAAGTTGGCGATACTGATAGAGCTGGCCAAATCTTCCTTCTCCAATTTTTCTTTGATTGACTCGTCGTGCTAGTACTAGTAGCACTCTTTTTTCTTTCTTGGAGAATTCTAGTAAGAAGCGCCGCATGCGCACCTCTCCCTAGCGGCGGCTGCTTTATGATGTGTGTACGCGTCGCCCGCTGCGTGTCGTCCCGCACCGTCTCGCTGGCGTTGTGTCTTCATAAGCTTTTCCTTGGGCCCACTTGTAAGCCAAACCGGCGGACGTTCTCGCGAGTACACGTATTTTTCCCCGAACCGCTCTCTCCCCGGCTCTTCTCTCTCCACGCTCGGCTCCGGCGATATCCACGGCGACTACGCATTTCTGGCCGCGCTGACCGCAGTCCGGCGGTTCCTCGCCGGCGGAGAGGTTGGTCGTCGTAGTCCCCAGCCTGGTTAGTCCTGCACCTCTTGATTTGTTTGAATTCGTGGTCGATTTCGTTGGTCAGGAGCTTGGTCGGTGCCGATTCGACCACCGCTGCCGTCGGCGTCAACGTGATAGGGCAGTTTACACCGGAGGAGAGACTCTTCATCGTAGTCCCCGTCGTGTTGAGCTCTGCACCCTCTAGTTTTGATGGATTTGGTGGTCGATTTCGTCGATGGGGAGCTCGTTCGGTCCCGATTCATCACTGTTGATGTCGGTGTCAACGGGGAGGGACGGAGGGTACACGTTGTTGCTAGCATGTGTTTTTCGTTGATTGCTGGTGTAGAATTTTAGATAGATAGTGTTAGGGTTTGGGTTCTGTGGTCGAATCCAGTAGGTGGTGGCCATGGATTTGGTCTAGTAGCCTTGTGTTCATCTGTACAGGGCGATGCTTGATGTTGGTTGGGTGTTGTGGCATGGGGTGGACCTGGGGACTGTGTTTTCGTGTGTATTGCTGTTGTTGATGGAGTTTGGTATGGTAGTGTGGTGGTGGACTGTAATGTTGTACTGATTTTTTTTAGCGGTTGGTTGATTGATTGGTACATAGGAGGAGGGGTTGATACCTGCACGACATGCTGGACCCCATTGAGGTCGATTGTGTTATCGGTGATTTGGTTTTTGAGGTCGATTTAGTTAGGGTTTTTTTCATGTTGGATCCTTGGGGCTGGGGTATAGAAGGGTATTATTTGGTGTTGGTATTTTTTTTTTCAAATGCTCAAAACAAATTATAGGACTAATGTAGTTTATAGGATGGCTTATTTGTGCTTCTTGTTTTCAGTTTCATCAAGTTGTACACATGGCGAATGTGATTTCTCTTTCTTCCCAACCAGGGTTAGTGTGATGGCTAGGAGGGAGGCGGCCGGAATAAAACAGGTAGTGATGTCAGGGGAAGGGGATAAAGAAGAGGCGTAATGTGAGTTGCTTGGTCCTTCCTTTTTTTGTGCAATACTAGGGTAGATGCCAATATATAGTGAAGAGCACTGATGTTGTTGTAGGAACATTTTTGTTAAATAGCAGTTAAGAATCTGTTAACTACCTTGAATTAACCTGGTAGGTATCACAAAATAATATGGTAACCAACTAGGAATAAACTGGGAATTAGCAATTACATCATATTTTTTAACCACTAGAAAAATAACCTGATATCTACAAGCAAATAACATGGCAGCCAAGGTTGAATAAGCTGATAACTACTCGCAGTAGAGAACAAGTTAACCAGCATATGGAAAACCTGATAACTATATAACATGGTAGCTAGGAAGAAATAACATGGTAGCCATTAGGGAATAACATGGTAACTATTAGTATCATAGGTTTTTTGCGGTACAACCACCATGTTTTTTTTATTACAATTCTTTTATATTTACCAGATTATTTTTGCAAGCTACCGGTTTCTTTGTACTGTGTTACCAAGTTTTTGTCACATCAAGGAGCTAGATTTTTTTCCATCATTTTTGTAGTTGTTCTTTTTGTATCCCTATTTTTTATTCAAGATTTACCGGTTTCTGATGTGTTTTTTTTCCTTGCAGGATAACTCTGTAGACCGGAAAAGGGCGTCACCACGTCCCATCATAATGCTCTAGAATTCCCTAACGAATGGGCAGTGCAAGGCCGGGGAGCCAATGGGCAGGGCTGTTTCCTAGACATAAAGTGCCTTAATTTGCACAACCCTTTGCTCAAGATGGTTTTGCTAACTGTAATTTCCATCCCCACAGTAGCATTTGTCGTTGGCACCGAACCTTGCTCATTATTTTCAGCAGATGCAGCCACTATAGTTCATGCCATGAAAACAGAATTTGGTAACTGTTCAGTTAATATATGGCATTATTTAAGTAAAAACTTCGTAACTACTGTCATGCATACCGGTAACTTGGTAACGAATTAAATTCATAGCTATGATAAAATAACAAGGTATCTACCATGAATTAACCTAGTAGCTAGCTTTAATTAACCTGATAGCTAGCATCAATTATCCTGGTAGGTAGCTTTTTGAAATTTAACTTTTTTTACATGATTTAACATGATAGCTAGCATGCTTTAACTTGGTAGCTAGCTTGATTTAACATGATAGCTAGCATAAATTGACCTGGTAGCTAGCTTTAATTAACCTGATAGCTAGCATCAATTTTCCTTGTAGGTATTTTTGAAATTTAACTTTTTTGCATGATTTAACATGATAGCTGGCATGCTTTAACTTGGTAGCTAGCTTGATTTAACATGATAGCTAGCATGAATTAACCTAGCAGCTAGTTTTTTTTTTGGAATAACTAGCATGATTTAAAATGATAGCTACCAGTGAATAACACAGTAACTAGCTGGTAATTTGCTGAAATAAGATTAAACTCAATTTTAAAACAACCTGATAACTGAAAGAAAACAATATGGTATCCAGGATGCTTTAAACTAGTAACTATTGTACAATACTTGTTTTTTTTTGCTACCTTGGTTGTTTGAGATGGTAATGACAGAAATGGCCAGGTTCGATCCATCGGGGTCTGCAATTTTCATATTGTGTTTACCTCCAAACATATATGAAATGGTAGAGATATGTGTGTTGCTAACTGTACTTTTTTGCTTCTCTTTATGTGCAACAGGAGTTGAATGGAGATGTTTTGGATTCATTTCTGTGATGAAATCAGGATCCCGTGATGATGACACTAGCTTTCACTAAAGAAACAAGATTATGGTCATGTAGATCTGTATGGAACCGTTTATCTTTTTTTTCGCATCCTGTATGAGTCTTGTAAGTCTTAAACCTATCTCTTGGACCTAGATGTTTTCTTATGTTGATATATGTGTATGGAGAAACAAGTAGTTAGTGTTATGTGTTTGTGCACCTGCAATTTGTACCCTAGCTCTGGTCCCTGGAATTTGTTTGATTTTGACATGGAGAAAGGTATTCCTAAGCATTTTCTCCTGGTTCATGGCACCCCTTTCTGTTCTGATTGTTTTTGCAACCTGTGCTTGATCTACATGACTCAAAGAAGCAGCAAACAGACGAAGGAGTTTGGAATGTAGAAGTACAAGCCTTGTTTTTTCAAGCGATTTCTTTGATGAGAGCGTCGATTTAGTTATCTGTTCTTTTTTCCCTGTCGTCCAGGCACAGCCCATGATCTGTGCTTGTTATTTTTGGCCTGGGATCAGCTACGTTGCCTCATTGATCAGTTCAGGAAACGGGTAAATGGCCCAGGAGCTAGTAACGGCCCAGAAGGAGCTCGCCATGAAATTGTCTTTGGCCCAGGATGGGCACAGCTCGCGCGATCGCATGGAAAGTCCTTCGCGGGTTGACCGCCGCACGGGACGAGTGCAGTTGCGGCGCCGCTGGTTAGTTCTCTCCTTCTTTCTTTTCTTCACGTTGAGAGTACGTATACTGAGTAGTACGTGATCTTTTGCTCCTTTTCCTTTTCTTTTGATCTTTGCTCCATGTGAGCTGCCGCACACGTGTTAGGCATCTAGCCTTTATTTCCTTCGCTGAGTACGAGTAGGATACGTCGTCAATATGCCCCATAGCTCAGCTGATCCTTACGCCCCCTTATTTTTTCTTCTCTCTTTCCTTCCTTGCTGACTGATATGAACCATTACTGAAGGACGTGAACAACTCGGACTCCTAATCTGTCGCTTGACGTTGCTGAGGAGTCGAGTTGGAAACCGACTTGAATAGCTAACCAGCCAAATCGATTGATGCTTGGCGATGTAACTCCTTCCGATCTCAGCTTCGACATGCCGCCGAGTCCAATCATCCGGGTCGCCTGCCCTGTCTTGACGTGACGGTCAATTTGTCGCAGTTGTTGATGAAGATTGGGCCGATGTAGAGTTTCTTTTATCCCTCGAAAAGCTTTTCCCGTTATCTCAACTCCTTTCATCACCTGCCCCACGGTGGGCGCCAACTGTCGTGGTGCTTCTCCTGAACAACTCATGTCCTAAGGATGAGGCAACTCCTTTTAAGGAGTCAGCACAGGCAACTCCTTTTAAGGAGTCGGCACATGCAACTCCTTTTAAGGAGTCCGCACAGGCTTAACTCCTTCTATGGACTTCGCATAGTCTATAGGTCCTTCAGGAACCTACTGGCTCATCTCCATCTTGTTGGCCTACCCGTTTGGGTATTCCCCCGTCAGCGGCGCCGATTGCTGCTGGAGCTCCGGCGATGGTCGTACTGGAATGAGCGGTGGCAGGCAGGGTAAGGACAGTGCCGGTTGCTGTGGGAGCTCCTACAGAGACGGAGGTCGAGCCTCCATTGATTATTTCATTCTTTTTCATTTCTAGGGTTTGACACGGAGGATATTCCTACACCAATGGTGACATCGGCCATTATTGATGCTCTGCTGCAGGTATGCTCATCCTCCCCACCACGGTTTTCCATCTCTGTACTGTTGTACTCCTTCTTGATGTTTAGGTATCTCAACTCCATATGCACTCTTGTTAATCTCTATAAACTTTTTTTTTGTATATGTATGCACGATATTTATGACATGGAATCCAATGTTTGTTTCTGTATGTGGTGATTGAATTATATCTTGAGTGCTTGATGAATTGCTTTGCAGGAAGCAGGATCTAAGGGTGTTCAATTTTGCAGCTGATGGTTTAATTGTTACAGATGTAATTCTTTTCTACAGATGTGGTTTGATATGAAATTTGATTATGCAGGTTTACTACTACTTTTACAGTTTCTGATCATTCCATATGCACTCTTGTTAATCATTGTAAACTTTTTTTTTGTATATGTATGCACGATATTTATGACATGGAATCTAGTGTTTGTTTTTGTATGTGGTGATTGAATTATATCTTGAGTGCTTGATGAATTGTTTGTAGGAAGTAGGGTCTAAGGGTGTTCAATTTTGTAGCTGATGGTTTAATTGTTACAGATGTAATTCTTTTCTATAGATGTTGTTTGATATGAAATTTGATTATGCAGGTTTACTACTACTTTTACAATTTCTGATCATTCTTATCCAACGAAACTGAAACAAGGTGCAATGTATTCACTTGATGTCGGTCTGCATTTGATTTATTCTCAGTAAGTATTGATGCAGGCAAATAATTTGGATTATGCGCTCTGGCTGTTAGTTTGCATCTGATTTGTTGTTAGATTACTTCCACTCACTAATATCTAGCTGTATACACAATGCCTACTGATTTTTTCATGAATAACTAGAGTGAAGGTTGATTAACGAGCAGGACGAGCTGGAGAAGTCGGCCTGGCAAGTGTTATAGGTTATACCCAAGTTCCATCTGCCAATATTCCCTTGCTGGAAGTGTTGTGTTCTGAAATTATTAAATCTTCTTGATATCCACATCCTGAAGTTTTATTTCCTGGACTCTCTGCAACTAACGCCTACCTGCAGCATCAAGGTGAGCAACCCACTCTGAAGTTTTTCCTTTCACATCTTGCAGCAGCAAAGTGATTGTGCTTCAACTGCATGTCAAGCTAATTCTGATGGGTTTTCCAAAGACTACCGAAAATTTCATCTTTAACTTGAGACATGGCCCGAGCTGATTCTTTGGTGCTCTTTCATTTCTGCAGGTTCACTTGGGATAGGTTGATCTCAAAGTTTGAGGATTGTTTTTTTTCCTTCTCCATGATATGCTGTGGTTTCTGGAGAGGCAGAGCCTTTGTTCGAGGCCTGCACATCGGCACAACATTAAATGATGGGTATGCAGAAACTGGAATGAGGAATTGCAGTCTTGCCGAGATTTTGCTCATGGCAATCTTGAAGAAAGGTTCTTATTTACTATTAAATGATCTTTGCCACCTATAAACTACGATGACATATTATTTCAGCATTCTTAGTATATTGCGAGGCCAGAGTGATGAGTAATGGCAGAGTTGGGTGGTGTCCCAAGCGAAGGCGTGGATGTAGTAAGTAGCAGTTTCCCTTAGTGAAGAACCAAGATTTAATCGAACTAGTAGGAGTTTGAAATCAACAACGAGGTGCCCGTCAATGATCTCTAGAGCTTAACCATCGACGAACATGGACCTGCACACACTCAACCAATTACTTTGCCCCTAACGGCAGGAAGGTTGTCAATCTTCCTGGTCTGTTAAAAACAAAGCGGTTAAACGTATAGTGTAGTGAAATGATTTATGAAAACGGATCAACGAGAAAGTGAATATGGAAAGTAAGTAAATCAGGCTGTAATCAATGTAAAAAGATGGACCGGGGGCCATGGGTTCACTAGGGGTGTCTCTCCAATAAATAAAATACTCATATGAAGGGTAAACGAATTACAGTTGGACAATTGACAAGATTACGACACAAACTTAATCTAGCTATATCAAAGTGTTCATGGTAATATTCATGTAGGCATAACAACAAGAAACAAAGACCGCAATCCGACTGCATCTTTGTGTGAAAAGTCTACCTAGGGATCGCTATCCAGCCTGTCACCCATCGGTATTAAGTTGCAAGCAACAGATAATTGCATTAAGTAAAGTGTATGATGTAAGCAATATCTATAATCACGTAGACATAAACACCGATGTTTTATCCTTAGTCGCAACAACGCACCCTCGTCCTTAGACGTTTCTGTCACTCGTGCCGAGGCACAAAAGGGGGCATGAACCAACTATCTAGCATAAATACTCTCTCTTGGAGACATATGCAATCACTTGGCCAAAGCAACTACTGTAACAGCCCCAGTTTGGTACCCTAAAATATGGGCCAAATTTTCAATTTTTCTTCTGCATTTCTTTGCATCATGGCATATATATTTAAATTGCTAAGTTAATAAAGCAACAATTGAAAAACAATAAAAAGGGAAGCAAATCCTTCCCAAATTTTTTAAACCAAATACATTACTCAAATTGGCAAAACCAATTGTTCTTGAGTTTCCAAATTGTCCAGGAAGCTCAAGGATATATTTTATAAATAATTGTCAAAGGAAATTTCTTGTCAAACAAAGAAATTTATTTGAGACTTCAAAATTGGTTCAAATCAAATTCTATTTTAGAAACCAAGTTAAACTTTCTAAAAATTCAAAATAAAATTATGGGGTGCTTCATTAATATATTATGAGCCACTATTAATATTTTTATAATTTATTGAAATGTTTAAGTGCTCCAAATAAATACATTTTGGTAATTATCAAAAATGACTATAATAAAACCCTGTGAACAAATGTTGTGCAAAACAATTTAAATTGCAACACCAAATTTTGTGGAGGTGCTAAATGTTATGGGGAGCCTCTGTGAATTTTCCCAGAATGTTTGAAAATGGTTAAGGGCCTTAACTAAATTCCTAAAACCCTAATGGTTTTAAACTAAAAAGAAAAGGAGGGAAAAGAGTAAAGATCTGACGGGTGGGCCACCCCTGTCATCCTCTCCTCTCACCCTCTTCCTCACTATGCCGGGACGGAACTGGCGCCATGCCGCTCTGCTGGCCGCGCCGCGCTACCTGCTCCCCTGCATGGATAAGTGGATCACGCCGACGCCCTCTGCTCCCCCTCTTTCCTCTCTCTCCCCCATCCTGGGCACCCAAAAAGCCAAACCCTAACCCTAGAAGCAAGATCATGTCCGTCGCTCGCCGCCGACACAGCCGCCGTTGATTCCGGCCGTCCTGAAGCAAGCTGATGCCGCTGTCATCTCCAACTCGACGTGCTCTACCTCTGCACCGAATGAATCGACAAAGGGCAGCCGAAATCGCCGTCGCCGACCTTTTCTCCTCCGCTCTGGCCGCCGCCGTCCGAGCACCATCGTGTCGCCGTCCGGCCACCCTGGCCCTTGCCGTCCCCTCCAACGCGCGCCTGGTGAGGATCTGGTCCCCGGAGACCTTCCCCCTCCTCTCCCCACTCTCTTGTTCACCATAGTCGCTTTTGCTCGTCTCCGGCCGCCGCTCGGCGCCGTCGTCCGCGCCACCCCGATGACCTCTAGCTAGTGGCGCCGCCGTTCTAGACCTCCCCCCCGTAGGATGCCGCTTCGAATGCGCCCTTTTTGCGCGCCCCCGCGGCTCGGCTTCTGTCGGGCGCATGATCGACGCCTTCGGCGGTCACCGCCACCGCGAGTGCCGGTCGTGGCATTGACCGGCCGCGCGCGTGCCCTGCTCGCCCGGCCGTGATCCCGGCCTGGGCCGGCCAAAGGCCGGCAGCTTCGGGCTGGTGCCCGGCCCGGTTGCCCAGCCTGGGCCGGCCATAGGCTGGACACTTCGGGAACCTGCCCGGCCTGTGGCCCAGCCTGGCCGGCATGAGGCCGGCCCGTCTGGCTTTTCTGTTTGTCCTTTTTGTAAAGAAAGGCAAAATAAAATAATTGATATCTTTTTAAATATTGCTCCAAAATTTGCGAATAAAATATCAAATTGTTCAGAAAAACAAATTCTACTAGATAGAATCATTGTAATAGTCTTTGGAAATTATATTCTTGCTGTTTACCTAAGAATTCCTAAAATGGCATAAATAATACTAAATTTGGAAAATTTCATAACTTGAGAAATAATTAACCAAAATTTGTGAATAAAATATCAAAGTGATCAACATGTCAAATGCTATCAAACCATGCTAATATCACATCATGTTTACAAATTTTCCTTTGATGTTATTCTTTAATTGATTAAAAGAATTAAATTCATATAATTATGTAATTCACTATTTATTCATCGAAACTCGGAAAATTACAAATAAGGTACCAAAACGATCAGAAGAACAAAACCTATCCATTCATATCATGTTCATGCATATTTAAGCCACTTCTTTAATAAATGTAATAATTTATAAACAATGTGGCCATTAAGTTAAATATGGGGTTGTTTCCAAATAATTGCACTAATTATTTGGCACCCCATTTAATCGTGTTATCTATTCTTATGCTGATATCCTTGCATGAACTTGACATGCCATCATGATTGTGCATTGCACCTTGTCTTCGTGTGATTTATTTTGTTCTTCTTTTATTTGTTGGGTATCGATAGATTCCGGAGTTGAGGTTAACCCTACCTACCCCGACGAGCAGTACACGCCCCGGCAGCAAGGCAAGAGATAACCTAACCTTCTTGGCATCTAGCATCCTACTGTTTTATAAACTTATTTTATCCACCATAATATTGCATTCGGTTCTATGACAATTTTTGGGTCAATACTAGAGTATCCTATGAATGCATGTTTTCCCCGAACCATCACATGTTTCCCCACCTATGAACCATAGGCTTGTTGTGTTGGCCGGTGACAAAGTTATAATAGTTGTTTACATATGCTTAGCTATGCTTAGCCATGCTTAGTCAAATGTTATTTTGTCCGGTGATTTAATTCCATTGTTATGATGTTGATAGAATGTTTCGGACATGGTGGTTACTTTTGGTACTTAATTAAATTGCTAAAAGGCTTGGATGAGTTGCCATCGGGGATGGTGTTTTGCCTCATTCTTGCCGCCTAGGCTGATAGTGCTTTTAGCTAGAACCAAGAACCGAGCGTGCTGCCATTGGTGGGGGTATGGGCTCCTTACTAACTGAATAACTTGTGCAGGCGTATCCAAGGGTCCTCTAGTTTGCTATTTCCATTTGCGTGTGGGTGTGTGAGTGGAAAAGAGAATCGATGAGGATGATGGTGTTTAGGATGTGGCGATGGGGGCAGGGGCTGAAATAGGCTGGGTAAACTTGTCCTGTCACCACAGATGACTCTTGGATAGTCTCATGCGAGGTAAAGGTTTAACCGCACCCACTCGCCGGCCTTCCCCAGAAGAGGGCCAATCAGGTGAGCCGGACGGTACCAATGGGTAAATTAGTACACCCCTGTAGGGTAAATCTTTTCGAAAAGCCGTGTCCACGGTTATGGACAAAATCTTAGGAAAGGCGGATTAGCTCATAGAAAAGTATAACCTAATCAATTAAAATTTGGCAGCTAAAGGTTGCAACTCAACATGTGTTCAAAAGGTTCATTTCCTCGAGGGTGATTCGAGGGAGTGCCTTTGGTGGAGATGAGAGATGTTTTGGCTACAAGTGGTTCGATGAGAACCGAAGATGAAAGTTTACTCTCTTATCCCTTTTTTGAAAACATCCTGAGTAGTCGATGCCTTTGGGTCACCCATGTCTTTTATAAAGAAAAATTAGCTTTATGCAAAATAAATACTATACAGCTTTAGAGCCTCCGTCATCATTGGGCCTATATCGTCCTACTAAACTTGCGAGTATGTCGTACTCAGTCTCTCTTTGCTGCTTTTATAATTTGTTTCAGAGGAGGACGACACCGAGCAGACAGGCGGTTTCTTCTTGGACATCGACAAGTAGTTTGGGGTTCCCAGGTGGCAGCTTGGGATGTTGGAACAAGCTGGCTGGGTTTATGTTTATGTGTAGGCCTCTTAGGCCATATATTTGGATCTTGTTGTATTAGACAACTACTTCGCTTCCGCATGATGTACTGATGGGTCTGTGACCCCTTTTGTGTGTAATTTGTATCTTTCTCATATATGAGTTGCTATATGATCTCTTTGTGTCATAGAGTCTGTGATGTGCCAGTTGTTCCGCAGTCTTGATCTCTCTACTATACATGATAGCTATGTCTGAGCTTATGGCATGATCGAAGTGTTGCGTTGCCGATGATCCATTCCGAGCATGCCTGCCAAAGGTTATAGCCTGGGATTGCTAACCCCAGTAACCTTCGATTGTGTAGCATGACTGGTTGCACAAAAGCTTAATTGTATAGTTCTAGGGTCGGGGCGCTACAACTACACACATCGGAGAGCATGCAAGAACATAAATTAACATATAATAACCAAGCACAATCTGATCATAACTTCATAATCCATTGGATCCCAACAAACACATCATAACGCATTATAAATAGTCGATCTTGATCATATAGGGCAGCTCACAAGATCATAAACATGAAACACAAGGGAGTGAGACAACCGCCTAGCTACCGCCATGGACCCGTAGTCCAATGTGGAACTACTCACGCTTCATCCCGGCGGACGGCATGGCGATGTAGAACCCTCCGGGATCAATCTCCCCTCCGGCAGCGTGCCGGGAGCAGCTTCAGAATCTCCCCGAATTGTGTTTCGAGGAGGCGGCGGCTTCGGGTGGATTTTCTGAAAAATATTCGTCGCCCCCGGTGTTTTAGGGTTTTAGGGATTTTATAGGCATCGAGGGGGGCCGAAGCGGTGCCCAGGGTGTAGGGGAGGGTCCCACCCGCAGGTGCAGGTGGGCCCGCGACCAGCTGCATCCCCTGGCCTCTGGGTGGCCCCCTAGGTCGCCCTTTGGTCTCTGGCTTCCTTTTGTCGCATAAAAAAATCCTCGTAAATTATCGTCCAATTTCGAGAATATTTCCAGAAGTAAGTTTTCTGAAATAGAAAACAGCAAAAACAGGGAACTGACACTTGGCATCTTGTTAATAGGTTAGTCCGATAAAAAGCCTAAAAATGATGTAATAAGATAATAAAAACATGTAACAATGGCATATAACTAGTATGGAACAATCAACAATTATAGATACGTTTGACACGTATTACAGAGCGCTCTATAAAGTGACATATGTATAAACTTTTACTTTCATATATGACATACTGTTTTGTTTTGTGCTTATGAACTTCTTTATGGATATGAATAACCGAATATCAATTTGTGTAGTGAAAAATAATGGACTCTAATAATCTGTAGAGAGAATTACTATCGTGAGCAAACACACATCCAGAACTTATAAGGGTACTCTGATTAATTATGCAAAAATCTTATTACATTTATCTAATAATGCATATGAAGGAATTAGTTTGTCTGTCGATCCTGCAATAATTTTTATTCAGGTTTATCTCCATGGCAATCCAGTGCTACCGTGAGCTAATGTTATTGTATTTCTGAACTCCCATGTCAACAAAGCATCTGCGTTCAATAAGATTTGATTAGTATGCATTTGTTTCGTCATGTCGTACCCTGGTAACCTCGCTGTCCACGCCCTTGTTGGTTCTGGTTTGAGTTTACATTCGACTGCAGCATGGTAGTTAATTAATATTGCCCCCTTTCTTTAATATTTGTGGCTAGCTGCGGTGGATTCGTTTTGTTTTTGTCCTGTGTTGTGTGTTTTAAACCACTATGTCTAAGGGTGTTACTAATTTTGTGCAGTAGCAACTACCAAATACTATTACAGTTCCACTGAAAGTAAAATCGAACAATTTAGTCATATTACTGATGTAATCATGAGCATGCTAATTTAGTCATAAAATTTAACAAAATATGAGATCCATGAACTAGCAACCTGATGCTACTGGAATTGAACACAGTATGGTTCTTTTCCTCGCAGGGTATATTTAGGGAAGGTCTTTGTGCTTCTAATTGTGATGTAAACATCAACTTGACATTTCATAAGGTAGGAAAGATTGGCTGGGAAGAAAGATAATAGGGATAGAGAAGCTAGAGGGGTAGAGATAGCTACTAGAAGCTAAATTAAATTCTTAGTCCAGTGTGGCCCTTGAATTAATCATTGTCTCGCTGCAGTTCTTGCTACTGATGCTTGCATGATTCAGTCTGTGTCTGCATCATACTAAAGTAGTTTTACTTACTGGTACTAATTGTTCAGATGACTATGGTGGTTTTGTTCCAGGTTGCCCTATCAATTCTTGTGTTGGTTACTCTTAGGTGAGGCCTTCAAGCCCCAAGTCAACAATGGCTTGGATGTACATTATATGACCTCTCTGAATTTGGTGACTTGCATGTACAATATATTGCCTCTCTTGGTTATGTAGCCTGTATGTGCAATCTATTATTACTAGATGAATAAATTTTGCTAGATTATTTGAGCCATACATCAGATAATAATTCTCAGCTTTAAAGTCTTCGTTAATATCAGTTTATTACATATTCAACATTTCTATGGTATCATTTCTGAAATCAACTTATAGCTCAGGTTCTCAGCAGCGTTTTCAAATAATTTTTTAATTTTGTACAGATTCGCCTAATAGATGGATGAGGTCATGGAGCCGAGAAGAGGTGCTGCAAGTTCATGTGCACTTGCTGTTGAGGAAGGGACATGAGGGCACGGTGGCGGAAGAGTTGGTGCTGCGCCTATGAGTGTTGTGGTGGGCAAAGACAAGGCATCTCACCATATCCAGATAACAGCCTCGAGGCAGCGTAAGCTCGTTCCATTCGCCTCCAATTTATCTACCAAGTTTATTCGACTACTAACATGATATCTACTATTTTATTAACCTAAATTGATTGATATGGGTTAATGATCGCTGCAAAACTTTTGTTTGTAGCTTATCCTTTAAACCACTTAATTGAATTTGTTCTGAGGAATGCATGCATATATTATTTAGAGTCACATAAAACACTGATTGCTTTCCATATTATGGGAATAGAAAACAAGGAATCATGTCCCAGTTCTATCTGAATATGAAATTTAGTATTTCCCCTATTGATTAAGATGTGCCAACTGTCAATGTTGTCTGAAACATGTTTACATGCAGTTAGGTGGATCATGATGGACTAATGGTCGATAATGACATCGATGCATCTTCTATTTAGTAATTGATATTATCCAGAGTTCAGGACATCGGTGTCGGAGGTAGTGAAGTAGCCGGTGGTCATGTGCAGAGAAACGGTGTGCAGGTGATGGTGGCACTCATTTGTTTCAGTAGCAGATCGTAAGTTACTTTGCTGGTCGTGTTAATAGGGGAGGGTCATTTGCTGTTGCCAAAATAAGCATCTATTTAGGGCATTTAAAGCTGCTCTGTTTTGTTGGTACGCATAGCTTGAGGCCTTGAGCACATGCATATGACTTTAGTTCTAGGCTGGTAGCTAAAATTCAGTCCTTTAAAGAGAATTCTAGGACAGGTTTACTTTGTGAACCTCATAAAAAATATAATATGCCTCTGCTCCTAATTGACTTTCTGTGTCGGATGATTTCCCCTTGCCCTGTTCAAAGATACATTGTCTTTTGAAAACTGTAGGAGAAGTCTATTACATATCAGCCAACCAACCAACTTTAACTGTTATAGCTACCAAAGATACTACATATTTATTAGTGTTCGGTAATCAAATGCTGAACATTTTGAAGTTACTCCTGTTTTTCTGCATTTTGGAGCTGATTTGAGATTTGTTATTCTGGAAGAATTTGGGACAGGCTGTCAGGAGGCTGGACCTTTTCATTCCCCTGTTTTCCCAAGATTATAAAATGACATCCTAGATTAATTAGTTTTGATTACTGCTAAGGATTAGGCAACCTTTTCCATTCATATCCATGCTGATGAGTGACAGTCGTCTCATAATGTAATAGATCATGCCCTTTCGTTTCCTTGTGATAGCTTAGTTGGCTGCAGTTTACGAGTGTTATTTGGTTACTTGTTTAAGATAAATCTCTGGTTATTTTGTTCAGATGCAGTGTCAAATAATCCAACCAGGAAACTATTTGAGTGCAATATTTGATCTTATATACCGTTACCAATTGCCCAACGCTGCAGACAGTAGCTAACCCCCTAGAGGATAAACTGAGTGCTATAGGAAACTTGTTCCGTCATAAGGAGGATATGGTTGATTTGTAGTATCAGCTTCATTGGCCCCATCAGTACCGAACTTACATATATTTTACTGGCTGAATATAAATGAATTATCATTCTTTGTCAAAACAAGTGTGTAACCCTGGTTTTCCAACACATGTGACCTGCAGGAGTTCTCTGAAATTTTTAATATAAAATGAGGATGACACATGTGGTTCAGAGTGAAGGAAGGTCGTGTTGTCTGATTTTTTGCTTCAATTAGTGTTGGGTTTGCACGGTTGAATATTAGTTAGCCTTGTATGCGTTGGCTATATGCACAAAACCTGCATTAGGATGCTTTGCGAATTGCGAGACTGGGTTTGTTATTTAGGTAATTCATAGTTTTGAATTGCCGAGTTTTCACTGTGCTTACTACATGCTTAAAATTCCTTATATGTTCTGGGTCACACTTTGATTGCTATGCAGATATTGGGTGGCATGGTGTGCATTTGGACATAGATCCTTGTTTCGTGTCTATGGGACTACCACGAAGGGCCAGACAAAGTGCCAATTAAACATATTGACCTTTTTGGTGTCTGCCCCGCAGGTTTTCTCCCTTTTCTTTGTCTGTTCATGTTCCTATTTTCCATCTTGGGTCTGCCGTCATGCATTCTTAAACTTTTCTTTTTCAACAATGCTTACATGAGCAAATGGACACAAATTACATGATTCGTTTTTCTTGCAAAATCGTAGTGGTAGTGAAGTTCCATGCTCGAGAAAAGTCAAGATGCCTGCATTTTATTTCTTCTGAAGTACAGTTAGACTAGGTTGTATAACATCGCTACTAACCTATGAGGTGTATAGCTGCGACTTTATCTTCTGAATTGTATGTGCACGTGTGTATTGCGCAAGCGCGGCTTTTCAAAGCCTTTGATATCCTCCCATTTATCACCAAACTGTCTCCTTGTTTACTTACATGAGTGTGGCTTTTGGATGCAAATAAGCATTGCCGTGCAGCAGCAAGCCTTCCTCTTTTAGGGGAGCTGCCATGAAGAATTATTAGTTTATGGCTACGGATCATGGTAGTGTAAGCCTTGTAGGAGTGTAGTAGTATATGCACTGTACGTATATGGAGATAGCTTTCAAACATGTTTTGTATAAAAAATCTCAAATATTACTTTGTGACCTTATATTTGCATGCCTTGTTAATCCATGTAGAAATGAATTTGTACCTTGTGAGGGCAGGAACGATAGACCATTCTCTGGGCTCTTGGGAAAATGTCTTGAAAATTGCTGGTGGTAGATTCAGGTGGATTCTTTACGCCTATCCAGACGTATAGTTCAGTCAAAATATTGGTTCCTTTTACTTCTAGCATTATCTCATCATTTAGGTTTGGGATTCTTTCTTTTCTCTATTTTTTTCAGCAATAGAGCTAGCTTAGAGTGTAGTTATGATCAAGTTATTATGAAGTATTTTGCTCTGTTTATCACTCTGATGAAGATTACTCTGCTTCAAGCATATAAGTATATTCCGGTGAAGCAAAGTGGAAGCTGCGCTGAGCTGAAGAAAAATAAGAGATGTTGTAGGCAGTCCAAAAACTTGTATTGGACTGCTAGGAGAATTATTCTTCGTGGTATTTCTGTTCATTTATGATTTGTATAGCATTATCTATTGCGGTGTGCACTACGGGAAATCCACAAAACGCCGACGGCCAAATGTCGGGGCCGTCGGCGTAGACCCCGACCAGGCCAACCGAGATATTTTTTTCTTTTTTTAGCTACGCCGACGGCATTGCCGTCGGCCTAGAGATTTTGGCCGTCGGCGTAGATTTTGCCGTCGGCGTAGATTTTGCCGTCGGCGTATACTTTTTCAATTTTCTACATTTGATATGCCGACGGCAGCCGTCGGCGTATACTTTTTCAATTTTTTACATTGTCGTCGGCGTATACTTTTTTCTATTTTCCATTTAATATGAAATAATTCATATCTTTAAATCCGTAAATCGGAATTTAACAAATTAAATGTCTAAATCGATTAGAAAAATGAGAGGAATCCAAATATGACATCCATAAAATCTTTTTCATCGTGCACATGACATTTTGTAACATATGTTTGTTACTTGCTTAATTAAAAAGTCATTTTTTACACTTACAAATGGAAAATGATATTTATAAAAATAATTTGGAATTTGTTTTTTGAAACAATGATGATATGGATGTCATATTTAAATTCCTCTCATTTTTCTAATTGACATAGACATTTTTTTAAAAATTTCGATTAACGGAATTAAAGATATGAATTATTCCATATTAAATATAAAAAGGAAATAAAAGTAAAAATAATTTCATTTTTTCATTTATTAAAAATATATACTATTTTACAATCATTGTTACTTATTCAAATGAATTTTCTAAATTTAAACAATGAAAAAGTGTAACATACTAAATCAGGGGTTAACATGATTGATATGATATAAGTATCAGTAAGTTCTCATTTCTCATTTGGAAGCTAACAATGAAGGAACTCAAAGTTTAAGCGTGCTTGGACTGGAACAATTTGAGGATGGGTGATCGAACGAGAACTTTGACCAGCGTAAGTACTTTGACCTATGATTAAATGTGTAATTAGAGATTTAGTATGTAGCTGAGTTAGAAATTTCGAAATAGAAAAAAAAGTAAAAAAAAAAAGTTAAAAAAATATTTCAAAAAATTCGGCGTATGAGGGCGTATGCCGACGGCAACGGATACGCCAACGGTAGAGTGGCTACGCCGACGGACCGATACGCCGACGGCCGCTGTCGGCGTATGTGTACGCCGACGGCAAACGAGCGTACGCCGACGGCTTCCGGCCGTCGGCGTATTGTGCGTTTCCCGTAGTGGTGAGCCTGTAAGTGATATGGAAAGTTGTATCTTCCATTTGTTGCACGTTTTTCTGATATTTAATATTTTAGATTCTCATATTCTACCAGCAATCATGCTTACGTCCATATAGACTTTAAAATATATGGAACTTGTCAGGCTATAAAATTTGTGCCAACTTCTTTTAGTTTGCGGGGTTCTACTAACTAGCTTAGTAGCTATTCAAGTGACTCTTTTTGCCAGTTTTTGTGCCAGCGCTTATGTACATCACTTCTGCTTCGGTACACCCCCTCCCTCAAACTCAAACACAAACTCAAACACAACAACGGATGAGATCGCTCCATACCCCTTCATAACTAAGGGCATGATGGTCATTAAGAAATTATCAAATCGTATGTATAGCTTACTGAAACCCATACGACCAATTTGGATATGTACACATCCGTATGTATATGAAATCTGTAATTATACTCCTACGTATTAATTAAGAAAAAAAGTCTATGGGAGGATTCGAACTCACTCCATCGAGTAATCAGGAATCGTCACCTAATCAGTACACCACTCAAGCGGTTGTGTTATTTACCTAAACGGGATCTGTTTTAATAAATGCCGATATGAATAAAAGGTGATGTGGAAGGTGATTATCCAGCTGCTAGTCTCACATGCTTCTCCATCGTATGTGTTAGGGAGTACTACGTCAAAAAGAAAAGAGTACGTACCTTGATACTGGAAAACCGTAATCAGGACACCAAACTACTTATTGTTTGCTTACAATTGTAATAATCACTTTTTCCGTGTGATTAAATAAAAGACGAAATAAAAATTTAATGTAAAAAATATAAAGTTCCGACGTACGCCTGCCGTCATGCAGTCAGGACATCGACATGGATGGACGAGTCATCTCGGTGGCATCTCGTCCTAGACGGGCGGGTCCTTCGTGATAGTGGCGACCTAAATAGATGGACAACACACGACGGGAGCCAAAAGGACAACATACGGCGGCGAACCGTGCCGGACGGGGGGAGAGGGAAGACGTCGACCGGTCGGAACTACATCTTAAGTTTAGTAGGCCGTGGTCATGTTACCATTGCTTATGATAATAGGTTATAGCCGTCCAAATTGTGCGGCCGTATACAACTCTGCTTGCCCAAAAAAAAATTAACTTCCGAATCAGCTCTCTACAAACAGAGTTTTTTACTTTGTTGAAGATTTGCTAAGCCCCTTCTGTATGTTTGACACGCATCGATACTCCAAACTTATTACTGAATATCAGCGACTATTTTAGTGTTCTCTGGACTATCAAGAAAAGAAGTATTCCTTCATTCATAATTGTGTATGCAACACCTACTTTCTATGAAACAATAATACATCCAAAAGTAGAGGTTGTCGAGCTCAAGATCATGACAACCTATAACATAGGCGCGGGACATGAAGCCCACGAGTAATAAAACACCAGAAAACATGCTAAAATTGAAGGGATTTACAGAGAACGCACAGGAAAATTATCTATGGGAAATTTAGCTGCTACAAGAAAGTTCCGAGTAGAGAACATCTATATCTGCAACTGTTCCAACGTTTATCTTCTAAAGTCTGATGTTCTTTTAGACAATACGTAACCAAGGCTATATACTTGGTAGTATTTATTCGAGATTTAGTAGCATGTACTCTGCTATAGATGTTTGCCACAAATCTCGGTCTGTAGACCTCCATTGTGTGAACATGATGCCAATATGGCAATCTGATCAACCCATGTAATGACTTTATTTACTCTGCCGTAAAACTTATATTACTCAAATATCCGCATGGGCATGTTCCGCCATTGTCTAATTGGGTGTGTCCTTCCTTTTCTTTTCTTCATGTGATCCATTTTGTTGGGCAATTCACGCTGATTAACATCAAGGCTAAATATACAGTCTTGCTTATGGCATTTGCCTTCATGTAGAAACAAATTTGGGCATGACGTGTAAACCTTTCTTTCTTTTCGCCGTCTGATTAGGTTCTGCTTCCTTTATAATGTAAGCTACCATTTTTTAAAGATTAACACAAATTGTTATTTTACTATCAAGAATTTTTAGAGAAAGCAATAACACATTTTTTCTATCATGACCTTTGGATTTTGTTCTATGTTTGGTTTTCTACTAACGCCATATAGCGATATGCGTTGGCACTAAAAAGGGATTAAACTTATCGACTATATTTTGACATGCTTCTGCCACCTATGCTGGTGACGTAACGAGTCATATTGGATTGGGTCGGCAATGGGGATAGAACAAGGGAACAACGGACACAGTACATGAAGGCGAAAGATAATGTGACCAGTAAAAGAGTGCTGGTGAACGAATATCTATATCGAACACATCAAAAGTAGCCGCTGAAACCCTAACAAACAACCTCAACATGAGAGTCATAAAAATCTCAAACACGAAAAACAAAACACGTAAAACTTATGATTAAAATACAGTCTCGACTACGGTCCTTGCGCCAGCGGCGCAACAGGTCATCTAGTTTGCTAATGGAAAAGGCAACTAGAGGACAAGCCCGCAAGCTCCCACATGACTCTCCTCCTCCGAGCGCTTTCTTTTTCTTTCCATAGTTGCGAGCCACGCTTCACTTCATGTTGTTTTTGAGAAGAGACATTATGCATCCGTGTGCGTCAGGGAGCCGCCGCTACTCGTCCCAATGGTGAGCGTCGCTGCCGTGCTGGAGCTTTTTGTCGGCTGCCATGGCTGCCGCGGAGTTAAAAAAATGATGACATCGGGAAGCTCCGGAAAGGAACGAAACATGGGGAGTTGATCAGTGGTCGCTGGATTCAACACCGACGAGGCGATATCATGTTGATATTAATATATAAGGCAATATCGTTTTGACTTGGCTAAACATTTACATATTGCTGATTGCGTTCGGTAACATGAGTTGGATTTTGTCGCAATTACGGAATCTGATAGACGAGATTTCCCGGTGCAAACTTTAGACCACCTCGTTGATGGCTATGAGTTCACTTGAAAATGGATACCTTCACGCGGCAGATCGGGGTGCATTTTGCTAGGCATTAAGGATACTTCTATGGAATTATTAGACTTCATGTGTGGTGAGTTTCATATTAAACTACACCTGCGTCTGATGATTTTATTTGGAGTCTTGTTGCTATGTACGGTGCCGCCCAAGATGAGCACAAGCCAGCCTTTTTTATGGGAATTTATCAATCTTGCTAAAGATAATCCATACCCTATTCTTATAGGAGGGGATTTCTCAACATCCTACGGTTTCAGCAAGACAAGAACAATGACCGTTTTGATAACTATTGGCCTTTTCTGTTCAACATTGTTATCAACAGTTTGGATTTGAGGAAGGTTAATATGTCAGGAAGACAATATACTTGTGCTAATAATAGACCAGTACGTGTGCTAATAGATACCGAATGGGGAAATAAATACCCTTTGGTTTGTGCTCGAGCGTATGGATTCACTATGTGATCACGCTCCAATACTCTTAGATACTGGAGATACAAAACTAAATGGGAAAAAAACGCAATTCAAGTTTGAATTGGGCTGGTTGAACCGTGATGGTTTTGCTGACATGGTGAAAGAAGTATGGGAGAGACTGGTGCATGGACAAAACCCAATACAAAGGTGGAATAATAGAATTTGCATGTTGCGGAAACACCTTCGTGGTTTGGCTCATCATATTACTAGACTATATAAAAAAGAAAAAACGGCTTGCTGAAATTATTGATAAACTTGACCTTCAAGCGGAAATTCGGCCACTTTCTGATTCTGAATTTGACAAAAAAATCAAGCGGGTGAATAGATTGCATGCCTATTCCGAGAAGAGGAACTCAAGTGGTGTCAACGCTCAAAGGCACAATTTATTCTGGAAGGAGATAGTAATAGAAAATACTTTCATCTGTTGGCCAATGGGTGAAAGTGCATGGTTGCCCCCATCTGTGGTTTTGGTAATTAATGACAATCTCTATGGACTAATATTTGTATTGAGCCATATTTGTAGGGTTGTCCATATGCTTTGCTTGATCTCCATATGTTGGAATCAAGGCTAAGGGAAGAAGAGGATTATATGTTGATCAAGGCTAAGTGCAAGTTGATCATCACACAAGGCTAGTGATGTACCATGATGGATCATGTGATCTCATGGTATGGTGAGCACTTATCAATATAGCCTTGTGAACTAACCCATTATCTATGTGCTTGGTATCTCTTTGTTGGGTTAGGTGTCTTGTCATGAGCTTGCATCAAAAGGAAGATCTCGTGTAGCTCATGAAGGACGGTGTCAAGTGGTGTGGTGCAAGTTCAAGATGATCGACAAGAAGATATAATTTGCTTGGAGCTTGCCATCCATTTGAAGATAAAGGCCATGTGAAGATTTTCCGAAGTAGAGGTTCTCCCATATTGGTGTATGGGGGAGCATCATGTGAATCTTCACCAAGCGAAGCGCAATCAAGAAAGATGGTGCGTCTTGAGGAGATGAAGATTGTCTTCATCGACCTCAAGTGGATTATTGCGCAAGGCAAAGGTATGATCTTGATAGGGTTTCTATTTTACCGGTCTCATGATGTTTAGTGAGAGACTGGATTATAGGATGGATAACCGTACTATCAAGAGGGGCTCTCGATCGAGTATCGTGATCGTATCGTCGTAGAGAGCACAAAACTTTGCATCCATGCATTCAACTTTATTGGTTCCCATTTGTCTCTTATCATGGTGTGGTCTTGGTGCTTGTCGTGCTCGTCATGACAAAGCCAAGTTTACCGAAAACGGTTTTTTATATGCGTCTTCTATTGCGGTTTCGGTATTGGAGATTTTGCCGGTTCATCCGTGCGGAAGATTTATCTCTTCCATTTCTTTGCCAAAATCTCCATTGCTTGTTTGCCATTTTCAAAGGGTGCTTTTGTCATCCTCTTTTCAACAAAATTGGTTTCATGTCATTTGGACTTCATTTGCAAAAGATATTTCATTTCCGGTTTTCAAAAAGGAGGTTTAACCTTTCCCCATGTGTTTTTATAATATCATGATGGACACTGATGTTTCTCTGCATGATCTTGTAGAGCTTTTCGTTGCGAGTCCAACGAGCCCAAGATCATCGAAAACAGAGTCCGAATGCAAAAGATATGCCCGTTTTTGTATTGCAGTTTCTGCTGGTTTTCTGTGGGGCGGAAGTTCCGGCCGTATTTTCGGCTTTTCTCTCTGGAGGGGTTCCGGAAATTTGCTCCGGAAGTTTCCTTGGAAATTTCGGGGGGTCCGGAAATTCCGGTTCTTGGTCCGGAATATCCGGCCTAAGAAAAATTTGGCAAAGTCTTTTGCGTTTTTCTCTCGGGTGGGGGTCCGGAAATTTGCCCGGAAGTTTGCTCCGGAAATTTCCGGGCACCGGAAGTGCCGGCCCTGTGCCCCGGAATATCCGGCCCCCGGCCGGAAGTTCCGGTTCATAACCCCGGAATTTCCGGACCCTCGTTTTTCCAACGGCTAGTTTTTGGGGGGAGGCTATAAATGGCCCCCTTCTTCCCCAAGGGGGGGTTGCTCACTTTGCTCACTTGTTTTCCTCTCTCCTCCATTGTTGCTAAGCTTGTGAGCTTGATTCCTCTCAATCCCTCCAATGATTCTTGCCCAAACTTAGGGATTCAAGAGAGGATATCTAGATCTACCATTCCACCAATCAAATTCTCCTCTAAGTGAGGGGAACCTAGTGGATCTAGATTTTGGGGTTGCTTTGTGTTCATCCCCTTTGTTCTTCCTCTTAAATCTCTCCATAGCATTAGTTGCTTTTGTTGGATTTCGGAGTGAAGGACTTGACCACTTAGTGTGTTCTTGCCTTTTGCATTAGTTGCATCGGATTGCTCTCTCCACGGTGATACGTGAAGTTGAAGGTTGAGAAGCTTGTTACTCTTGGGTGCATTGTGTTCCCAAGAGCTTGTGCCTCTTGGGTGCATTGTGTACCCTAGACGGTTGGAGGTGCCGTGGAGACTTCGAGTTGTGAAGCTTCGGCACAATTTGGGTGCCCCCAATTGAGTTGTGGGTGTGTGCCCCAAGAAAGTTGTAAAGGCTATGGATTCCGCCTCGAAGGATTCCGATAGTGGAAGGTGAACCAAACCCTTGGGTGCGGTTCATCGGAGAATAGGGTGAGGCCTTTGTGGCATCTTGAGTAGGCCTCTTGTGGCAAGCTCACACCCCTCCAACGAGACGTACTCCCTTAACAAGGAGGAACTCGGGAATACATCCTCATCTCCGCGTGCCTCGGTTATTTCTATACCCGAGCTTTTACTTATGCAATTTACATTGTGATAGCCTTCGTGCTTGAAGTTTTATATCTAGCTATCACCTTGTTG
This sequence comes from Puccinellia tenuiflora, assembly GCA_012064385.1. NCBI lineage: Eukaryota > Viridiplantae > Streptophyta > Magnoliopsida > Poales > Poaceae > Puccinellia > Puccinellia tenuiflora. Next base: position 767,940 of record QRDG01001200.1, read on the forward strand.
CTTGCCTTGTTTAGCATAGGTTGTTGGTGCACTTAGGTGATCCTAGTATTTTAGGTTGTTGGCTTGTTAATTTAGACACATAGTTTTATTCCGCAATTATCAAGCCTTTAAATAGAAAAAGTTTTAATCGCCTATTCACCCCCCTCTAGGCGACATCCGGGACATCGTTTGTTCTTTCAATTGGTATCAGAGCCTCGTCTCTCTTGTTTGGCTTTACCGCCTAGAGAGTAAAGATGTCGTTTAGTGGATTAGTGCACGATCACATGTTTATATTCAATGGCACAAATTTTAATGTTTGGAAAACTCATATGCTTAGTCACTTACGGGTCTTGGACCCCAATATTGAGCGTATATTAGATATAGGTTTTTCTCCTCCAAAGGATTACGAAAGTACGACTTTAGAGGATGAGAAAAACTTATATCTAGATGCTCTAGCTTCTAATGAGTTTTGCAAATTTGTGAGTGTTGTAGTTTTCGAGTCAATCATGCCTCCCCGGGACGCTCATGAGCTTTGGACCAAGCTTCAAGATAAATATGGAGTGTCCAACTCTATTGAGGATGATTGCTCTCTCTCCACCTCCGGCCGTGACGAGTTCTCGTCTTCGTCTACTTCACCAAAATGTGGTAAGCCACAAACTAATGTGATGGTGAGTAGTGATAGGTTTTGCAACTTTGATAGTGAGCTCATTATTGATGATCATTTATCTCTATCTTGTTGCAATGCTTCATCTTTGGACCTAAACACACATAGCACTATAAATGATTTACATGCTAGTGTTGATAGTCCTTGCATATCATCTAAAAAGTGCTTGGATAAATCTCTTTATGATATGCTATCTTTATCTTGTTGCCATGATAAAAATGATTGTGTTCCCTCTAAATCTTGCATGATTAATAATGTAGAGGAAACCCAATTTTCTATTCAACAAGATGTGAATTTGAGTAGTTCAAAAATTAATTGTTCCTCTTCATCCACCTCTCATTGCCTTATGGCTAAATCTTCTTCTAGCAATGGTAATGATAATGATAATAATGATGAAAAAGATGATGAGGAAAATAATGATGCTCTCCTTCATGATAAAGGTTTAATGATTCTTAAGTCTCTTTCAAAGAATAAAATTGCTTGTGATAACCTCTATGAAATCATGAGCGCCCTTGTTGAGCGCGGGGAAACTATCGAGGCTTTGGAAGCAAGCCTTGAAGAAAAGGGTAAGATTGAAAGAGATGATGCTATGGAGAAGGCATCGTTAGAAGATGCTCTTGAGGAAGAGCAAGAGACTCGTGCTTCTCTTGAGGAGAAATTAGAATCTATTGAGAAGTCTCATAATGAAATAATTGCTAAAATCATTAAAGAACGTGACCGTGCTCATGCTAAATATAAAGTCACGAAAAAGGAAAATGCTAGATTAAATGAAGAGCTTGCTAAATTTTCTTCCTCTATTCCTAATGTCAATGATGCTTGTGCTAGTAACTCTATTTCTTGTGAAGCATCTATGTCAAAGGAGAATGTTGAGCTAAGGGCTCAACTTGAGTCGCTAACTTGCAAGTATAGGAAGTTGGAAGAAAGTCATAAAAAACTATCTAGCTCTAATGACGATCTTCTAGCATCCTATGCTAGACTAAAGTTAGCTCATGAGGCCATCACTACAAAGGTAACATCTTGTGAGCCTCATGAGGACAATAGCACAACTTTAATAAAAAATGCTATATTGCCATGTGCTAGTCCTAGTAGTTCATCCACTTGTAATATTGGCACATCTTGTGATGAATTACTTGCCTTGCCTTGTTGCTCTAACAATGATGCATCTACCTCCTCTAGTACTTGTGTTGTCACTAACCATGTAGAGAAAAGAGGAGAGCTCAAGGCCCAAGTCACTTCTTTGAAGAAAGGCTTGGAAAAGCGTCATGAGGGGAAGAGGGCACTTGACAACATGTTGAGTGTGCAACAATCCCCAAATGACAAGAGTGGACTTGGATTCAACTCCAACATCAAGAACAATTCCAAGGTTGAGAAGAAGAAGGGCCAAGTACAAGTCAAGAATCCGGCCAACATCATTTGCTTCAAGTGCAAGGTTGAAGAGCACCATGTTCGGGATTGCCCAATGAAGAAGAAGCCTCTTAGTGAGAAGCAACAAGGGAAGAGGCCTCTTGTTCAATCTCGTGCTCAACCACGAGTTGAACAACGGCCACCTCCTAAGAAGACTCAAGCCAATGCTCCTTAAGTTAAGGAGCCTAGGAAGAAGAAAGAGAAGAGTCGGTGTTGCTACCTTTGCCGTGGCAAAGGTCATTTTGCTTCTTCATGCACTAACGGTACCTCTTCCTCTCCTATCATAATTGATGATGTTTATTCTCTTGGGAAGGATAGAGTTAGCAATGTGTTTGCCAAATATGTGGGGACTCAAAGTGGTGTCAAGAAAAGAACCATTTGGGTTTCCAAGCCTATTGTGACTAACCTCTTAGGACCCAACTTGGTTGGGGACCAACAAGCTCAAACTTGATCAATAGGTGTAAGTGGAGGACATTGGTGACTTGGCTATCATTTGAAGAATTAAGGGATCTTCATGGTTATTTTTCCTCAAGCCAAGTCAATTGGAATATTTTGCTCTATCTCATATCCAATGCTTCCTCCTTGCGGTAACTTGTATTTAATTCATATATACATTGAAAGTTGCTTGCTCCCTTGCATGTGTTAGTTTTGTTCCTAGCATGTGCTTGTATGTGATATGCTACCTTCCTACTTGTCTTGTTACTCAAGGTTATGTAATATAGTTGTGTATCATGTATGTGTAACTTTGTGTTGAGCTTTATTGGATCTTGTGTTGATTTCAATTGGCTCTTTGAGATATTAATGGACTATCCCATTTTGGAGGAGTGATGTGCTTTGTGCACCTCACAAACCTAAAAATGTGTGTACATGAGGCACACCACCTAGTATTGATATTTCAATATTATCTAGATACTATGTGGTATGTCATATTCATGAGAAATTCAAATTCTACAATGTCCATTAATTTCTCTAGTTGGTTTTATTTGCCTCTTGTTTAAAAATAAACGAATTATCACATTATGGGGGAGTAATAAGCTATGTGCATATTACAATCCCACAAAATGTGAACATTTGAGGTTTGCCACTTAGATTTGATATATTAAATTATCTTTCCTGTGTGGCATGTTTGCTCGAACAAGTTCCATTTTTTCCTTTGGTTATCCTTTGGCTCTTGTTTGTGTGAGTTTGCTTGGTGTGGTTTTTCTCTAATATCCATTTCCATATATTATGTGAGAAACCATTTGTTTCATCGTATTTTAACCATGGCTTCGAATAGTTGAAACTACCAACAAACCTTTTCAAAATATGACGTTTTAATTCTTATCTCTTGCCATATGCTTATTTGTTGTGAAGTTGGTCTTGAACATCATTCCTATATACCACCGAGAAATATCTCCATATACTCCTTGTCCATGACAAGTGATTCTAGTAATTGTGGTGGATTTTGTAGATCATCTTCACATTGGCTCTTGCATTAAATTGCCCTATTTATTGCCTTCTTTGCCTCTTGCAAGGATCCTAGTTTTTTTTTCAATCGGTAGTGTGTAGTGTTATAGATAAAATATGGAGAGTAATGATCCCGTGTGTGTGCATTTTGTATTCAAATGCAAATATCTAAGATAATGCATTAATCTTGGGGGAGCATTCCTTTTTATTTAGAACACTATTCTATCTATCTATCAATATTTGATCCTTTCAATTGGCATTTGATTCTTTATCTTATGTTTTGGTACCTTCAATTGGTATTAATTGGAATTTAATATCTCCTCCATAGATATTTGTTCCAATTGATATTTATTGTGGGAGTCTTGATACCTTTTTGCTTTATTTTACTTTACTTGATTCCGGTCAAGTATTATCCTCTTCTTGGTATCTTTTCTCCTAGTGGTATCTTATTTTCAATTGGTGTCTTATCTCTCATGTGTTATTTGATTTGATTCCTTTTGATATCACACTTCATGTGTTGATGTGTTTTGGAATCAATCATTTGTTGATCTGATTTTTCCTCAATCATGTGTTGATTTGGATTTGATATAATTTGGACAACCTTTTTGTGTTACACTTTGGTGTGCTTTCTTCTTGGTCTACTTGGTGTTTTGTCCAAATTGTATCTCGTTTGGTTTTAGTAAGTCTATGCATGCATATTTACTAGTATATATATTCTATGACATGTTTGTCTTTCTAGTTCCAATATATAGGGGATACTCCACCAAATCCTAAATCGGCTAAGATGTGCATGAAATTCAATTTCATATCTATATGCACATATTTATGTGGAGTGTTTCCTATATATTGTAGTTTATGTAACTACGATGGGACCCAATGAGTTTGGGAACCATTTTGTACTCTAATTTTGTTTTAGGTACAATTGAGATGCATTGGATGCTTGCCTCATTCATAAGGAAGGTGTTCTCACCGTGTGATTGTCGGAGTCAAGCTTTGATGACAAACCAACTCTCATCATCTTCATCGTCAATGCATCTCGGTAACAAGTATCTATCCCATGCATACTTCTCTAGTATTCAACCTTGTGTAGGTTGTCTCTTGGCATGAAATCCTTTATGTGTAATTGTTGTGGTTTTGGCTTATTTCCTTCACTTAATATATCTTTGTTATATATGTGATGAATTTGCAAAAACCTTTTCTTCAATTGATATTATTTCTTTGTGATACTTGTTGCCTACCTCAATGCATCTTCACTATCTCTTGTTCCCTTAGTGGTATGTGTGATGCATTTGATATATTTGAAGTTCATCTATATACAATAAGATAAATTTGAGCTATGTGCTATGCTTTTAAGCAACAATCTCGTTTGTATATTTATGACTTCCTTTTGGATACCTTGTTCTTTTTTTCCCGAATCATTTCGTATGTATATGTTTCTTTGCGGATGTATATCTTCAATGGTTTGTCTAATTAGAAACCTATACATATGAGAAAGGTCACCTCTTAGTTGGTATCCTCATTCTTTTGAGCTACCTTGTTTTCATCTATAATTCTTTGGTGGCTCCAAATTTGTCTCATGAGTGCTTGTCTTATTTTTATTGGTATCTTTGCACACTCATGTTTTTGTTGAGGATCTTTTGACCTCATGCTTACCATGGTGAGCATGTTGAATTTTATTGGTAAATGCTCTCACTAGCTTTTGGCATTTTCAATTGGTTTTAGTTTCCAATTGGTATCCCTAAGCTTGTGAACATACCTTTTAAAGATCCTCTCTTTATCTCGGTTGGGCCTATCTTATGTTGAATCTTTGAAAATTGGTATCTTTTTATGGCTCAACCACATCTTTGGTGCAAGTGCTATGATTTGCTTTTGCATTATGCATAATTGCACTTTTTGCGTGTTCTAGATGATTTTGGGGGAGCGAGGATGCCATATTTGCGCTTCTCCATAGTGCATGAACATTGGGGAGCTTCTCCATTTTTATTTAGAACTCTCGCTTTGGATCGTTTTGATTGCTTTTCTCCTTTGTGGAGATGTTTAGATTGATTTCATCTTTTTTTTTGCAATCTTTGGATCCTCAATATAGTTTGATTCCCTCTAATTATTCGTCAATGAATAAGTGCATTTGATTTCACTCATATCTTGAGAAATGCACACTTTATGGAGGAACTCATATTATATTGGCTCTCTAAATTTTTCTTCCCATTTCGGCAATCGATGCCAATGGGGGAGAAGTTTAGAGGGTTTAAGGGAATTTGGGTTTTATGCTTTTGTTTCATTTGCCTTCAATGCACTTGCATCCTTGCTTGTTTGTCTTGCAAAGATGCTTAATTCATTATATAATCCCTCTTAAAAGGGATTGTCATCAATTACCAAAATGGGGGAGATTGAAAGTGCATGGTTGCCCCCATGTGCGGTTTTGGTAATTAATGACAATCTCTATGGACTAATGTTTGTATTGAACCATATTTGTAGGGTTGTCCATATGCTTTGCTTGATCTCCATATGTTGGAATCAAGGCTAAGGGAAGAAGAGGATTATATGTTGATCAAGGCTAAGTGCAAGTTGATCATCACACAAGGCTAGTGATGTACCATGATGGATCATGTGATCTCATGGTATGGTGAGCATTTATCAATATAGCCTTGTGAACTAACCCATGATCTATGTGCTTGGTATCTCTTTGTTGGGTTAGGTGTCTTGTCATGAGCTTGCATCAAAAGGAAGATCTCGTGTAGCTCATGAAGGATGGTGTCAAGTGGTGTGGTGCAAGTTCAAGATGATCGACAAGAAGATATCATTTGCTTGGAGCTTGCCATCCATTTGAAGATAAAGGCCATGTGAAGATTTTCCGAAGTAGAGGTTCTCCCATATTGGTGTATGGGGGAGCATCATGTGAATCTTCACCAAGCGAAGCGCAATCAAGAAAGGTGGTGCGTCTTGAGGAGATGAAGATTGTCTTCATCGACCTCAAGTGGATTATTGCGCAAGGCAAAGGTATGATCTTGATAGGGTTTCTATTTTACCGATCTCATGATGTTTAGTGAGAGACCAGATTATATGATGGATAACCGTACTATCAAGAGGGGCTCTCGATCGAGTATCATGATCGTATCGTCGTAGAGAGCATAAACCTTTGCATCCATGCATTCATCTTTATTGGTTCCTATTTGTCTCTTATCGTGGTGTGGTCTTGGTGCTTGTCGTGCTCGTCATGACAAAGCCAAGTTTACCGAAAACGGTTTTTATATGCGTCTTCTATTGCGGTTTCGGTATTGGAGATTTTGCCGGTTCATCCGTGCGGAAGATTTATTTCTTCCATTTCTTTGCAAAATCTCCATTGCTTGTTTGCCATTTTCAAAGGGTGCTTTTGTCGTCCTCTTTTCAACAAAATTGGTTTCATGTCATTTGGACTTCATTTGCAAAAGATATTTATTTCCGGTTTTCAAAAAGGAGTTTTAACCTTTCTCCATGTGTTTTTATAATATCATGATGGACAATGATGTTTCTCTGCATGATCTTATAGAGATTTTCGTTGCGAGTCCAACGAGCCCAAGATCATCGAAAACGGAGTCCGGATACAAAAGATATGCCCGTTTTCGTATTGCAGTTTCTGCTGGTTTTTTGTGGGGCGGATGTTCCGGCCGTATTTTCATAACCCCGGAATTTCCGGCCCCTCGTTTTTCCAACGGCTAGTTTTTGGGGGGAGGCTATAAATAGCCCCCTTCTTCCCCAAGGGGGGTTGCTCACTTTGCTCACTTGTTTTCCTCTCTCCTCCATTGTTGCTAACCTTGTGAGCTTGATTTCTCTCAATCCCTCCAATGATTCTTGCCCAAACTTAGGGATTCAAGAGAGGAGATCTAGATCTACCATTCCACCAATCAAATTCTCCTCTAAGTGAGGGGAACCTAGTGGATCTAGATTTTGGGGTTGCTTTGTGTTCATCCCCTTTGTTCTTCCTCTTAAATCCCTCCATAGCATTAGTTGCTTTGGTTGGATTTCAGAGTGAAGGACTTGACCACTTAGTGTGTTCTTGCCTTTTGCATTAGTTGCATCGGGTTGCTCTCTCCACGGTGATACGTGAAGTTGAAGGTTGAGAAACTTGTTACTCTTGGGTGCATTGTGTTCCCAAGAGCTTGTGCCTCTTGGGTGCATTGTGTACCCTAGACGGTTGGAGGTGCTGCGGAGACTTCGAGTTGTGAAGCTTCGACACAATTTGGGAGCCCCCAATTGAGTTGTGGGTGTGTGCCCCAAGAAAGTTGTAAAAGCTACGGATTCCGCCTCGAAGGATTCCGATAGTAGAAGGTGAACCAAACCCTTGGGTGCGGTTCATCGAAGAATAGGGTGAGGCCTTTTTGGCATCTTGAGTAGGCCTCTTCTGGCGAGCTCACACCCCTCCAACGAGACGTACTCCCTTAACAAGGAGGAACTCGGGAATACATCCTCGTCTCCGCGTGCCTCGGTTATTTCTATACCCGAGCTTTTACTTATGCAATTTACATTGTGATAGCCTTCGTGCTTGAAGTTTTATATCTAGCTATCACCTTGTTGCTTGCCTTGTTTAGCATAGGTTGTTGGTGCACTTAGGTGAGCCTAGTATTTTAGGTTGTTGGCTTATTAATTTAAACGCACAGTTTTATTCCGCAATTATCAAGCCTTTAAATAGAAAATGTTTTAATCGCCTATTCACCCCCCCCCCTCTAGGCGACATCCGGGACATCGTTTGTTCTTTCAATGGGCGACACAGGAAGAAGTATATACATAATCTTAACCAGGATGAGGGTGTCATTGAGGGACATGCCAGCTAAAAGGCTATATAAAAAAAATACTATAAGACTCTCTTTAGGGCCCTTGAGGAAGGTAACTTCACTCTTGATGAATCCCAGAGGGAAGATATTCCACAAGTATCTAATGAGGAGAATGACTTTCTTACCGCCCCATTCACATAGGACGAGATTAAGAAAGTTGTATTCAAATGGAACATAATAAAGCTCCTGGGCCTGATGGTTTTCCGGCTGAGTTTTATCAAAGCTTTTGTGATATTATTAAGGTCGATTTACTAGAGTTGTTTAATGCTTTTCATGCTGGAAAACTTGAGTTGTTTAAGTTGAACTTTGGGGAGATAATATTGTTACCAATAATTAAGAACGCGGAAAGAATCCAACAAAACCAGCCTATCTATCTTTCTAATGTGAGTTTCAAGATCTTCACTAAAGTGGCAATGTTAAGGCTGAACTCAGTAGCGGATCACGTTATCCGACCTACTCAGACGGCCTTCATGCAAGGACACTATATTCTGAATGGTGTCGTGACCTTGCATGAAACAGTTCATGAATTACACCGTAAAAATGGATGGTGTGATCCTAAAAATTGATTTTGAGAAGGCTTATGACAAAGTTAAATGGCCTTTTCTACATCAAGTGTTAAGAATGAAAGGCTTCTCCCAAACCTGGTGCGCATTGGTCTACAATTTTTTTTACTGGAGGTAGTGTTGCCATCGAAGTCAATGATGATGTTGGCCACTACTTCAGAACAAAAAAAAAAGGACTACGACAAGGTGATCCACTATCTCCGATATTGTTTAATATTGTGGTTGATATGTTGGCCATCATGATTGAGCGTGCGAAAAACTCGGATCAAATTGCAAGAGTGGTACAACATCTTGTTGATGGTGGATTATCAATCATTCAGTATGCGGTACTCTTTATGGAACATGATTTTGAGAAAAGCAGTGAACCTGAAGTTAATTCTGTCAGCGTTTGAGCATTTATCGGGATTAAAAATAAATTTCCATAAGAGCGAGCTTTTTTTTTTGCTTCGGAGAAGCAATCAACCACCTTGCTGAGTACACTGAATTAATTGGTTGCCAGCAAGGCCAGTTTTGAAGGGTTCGTTGCATAGAAAACAAAAAAATCCTACGAAACAAGCGGAAGAAACCCAATGGATCTAGATCTATTAGATGCAAGTAGCGAGAAGGAGATCGAATCTTTTACCCTTGAAGAGCGAGCAAACATTTTTTCGATGCATGGGTTGGTTAGTTGATGCCCGCAACTAGACTTGTCTAGTCGCGAGGAGATGTATTATCCTCGAGATCCAATCTGACGAAGCGCCGCATGAGCATCACCTCCGCGGTATCCACACATTCAGCTCGATGTAGTCTTCTCCTTCTTGATCCCGCAAGAGTTGGAGAAGAGGCTTGCGAGAATCCAGCAGCACGACGGTGTGGTAGTGGAGATGGTGGAGGTATTCCCGTGAGCAGGGCTTCGCCAAGCCACGCAAGAGAGAGAGGAGGGGCAGGGGGTGGGTGCGGCTAGGGTTCAAGGGGGCACCTCCTTGTGCGGCACCCCCCCTTTATATAGGTGGAGGGGCAAGGGGGGGTGCGCCCCACCTCCTAGGGCTGGCCGGCTTGGGGAGCCTTGCCCCCCAAGGCACCTGCCTTCTAGACGGCGGCGGCCAAGGGGAGGCTTGGCTCCCAAGCCGACCCCAACTAGGGTTCGCCTCCCCTTCCCATAGTTTGCCGCATGGGCCTTTGGGCTGGTGCGGCCAGCCCATGTGGGCTGCTGCACCACCCATCGTTCCATGTGGACCCCACATGTCAGGTGGGCTCCACCTTGGAACCTTCCGGAACATTCTAGAAACTTCCGGTACCCTGCCGGAAAATTCCCAAACCTTTCCGACGCCTCCGGAAACCACTTTCCTTATATGAATTTTATTCTTCGGACTCTTCCGGAGCTCCTCGTGATGTCTAGGATCTCATTCGAGACTCCGAAAAAATATTCGTTCATACCATAAAAAATCTCAACATAAGCCCTAGCTATATCGAAGCGTTAAGTGTGTGACCCTACGGGTTTGAGAACGTGTAGACATGATCCGATCAATAATCAATAGCGGGACCAGGATGTCCATATTGACTCCTACACATTCAACGAAGTTCTTTATCTATTTGAACCACGATGCCGGAGATTCAATTAATCGTGTATACGATTCCCTTTGTCTCATGATATTTTACTTGCCCGAGATTTGATCGTCGATATCCCCATATCTAGTTTAATCTCGTTACCCGGCAAGTTCTCTTTACTCGTCCATAATGTAGGATTTTCATGATTACCTCTTAATCACATGTTTGCAAACTTCTTAATGCTATATTACCGAGAGGGCCCAGAGATATCTACTTCATCACATGGAGGGACAAATCCCACTCTTGATTCATATCTACTCCGTCACCTGAAAGCCACCTTTATAATCACCCAGTTACGAAGCGACGTTTGATGTCCACAAAGCATTCCTCCGGTAAACGGGTGTGACATAATTTCATGGTCTAAGTAAACTATACTTGGCATATATTAAAAACGTTGGCAATGAAACTGTGTGACACGATCAATTGTAATGCTTTACTATTGGGTCTGTCCATCACGTTATCAAGTGACTATAACAAGTCCATGGTTAGGAAACCTTAACCAACTCTTGACTAACGAACTAGTCTTGTAGAGGCTTACTAGGGACACTTTGTTGTTTATATTCCACATATGTATTTTGTTTCCGGTTAATACAATTATAGCATGGATAATAAACATTTATCATAAATATGAAATATGACAATAAACAACTTTATTATTGCCTCTTGGGCATATTTCCAACAAGTTTTCTATGTCATATTTGGGGATACCGATTCATTATCATAGACTCACAAATGCTGAATGGAAACAGGTTGAGAAACGTTTGGAAAAACGACTTAGCAGCTGGAAAGCTAAACTACTTTCAGTTGGAGGGCATTTAGTACTAATTAATTCGGTCCTTAGTAATATGGTCCTATACATGTTTTCCTTTTTCCAAATACCGAAAGGAGTACTCAAACGTTTGGACTACTTCCGATCGAGATTTTTTTGGCAAGGGGACAACGAGAAAAAGAAATATAGACTGACCAAATGGAGTGTACTCTGTCGACCAAAGGACCAGGGGGGCTAGGTATCCAAGACCTAGAGGCAAAAAACACCGCACTCCTTAGTAATGGCTTTTCAAGCTCTTAACTGAGGACGGGGTGTGGCAACAATAATTGAGGAGAAAATATCTGGGCTAAAAAACTGTATCCTAGTTGTCTTGGAAAGCAGGGATTCACATTTTTGGGCAAGTCTGATGTCGGTAAAGACTAAGTTCTTTCGATATGGATCATTCCGTATAAAGGATGGGTCTGAGATACGGTTCTGTGAGGACTCCTGGTTGGGAAACGCACCTCTTCGAGAACAATATCCAGCATTATACTTTATTGCACGTAACAAAAGTGATTTGCTCGCTGAGGTGTTGGGATCTTCCCCGCCGAACGTGTCATTCAGACGGGATCTCGTGGGTACAAGATTGGCCTCATGGCAAGCTCTTCAAGAGCGTTTGGCCGAAATCCATCTGTTACCAGGACGCGGTGATTTCCATTGGTACCTACTCAAGAATGGTAAATTCTTAGTGCGATCCATGTATAATGCACTCGTACATTCAGATATGTCAGCAATAAACAATAAACACCTCTGGAAAATGAAGGTACCATTAAAGATAAAAATCTTCACTTGGTACATTCGTAGGGGGTAGTCCTAACTAAAGATAACCTGGCAAAACGTAACTGGCAAGGGAGCATAAAATATGTGTTCTGTCATCACGATGAGAATATCAATCATTTGTTCTTTGAATGTCAGTTTGCAGGCTCTATATGGTCTGCTATCCATGTGGCTTCGAACTTGTATCCATCTAGCTCGGTTGCTAATATTTTTGGCAACTGATTGCATGGTATAGATCACACGTTTAGATAACATATTTGGGTGGGAGCGATCGCTTTATTATGGTCGCTTTGGCTATATAGAAATGACAGGGTTTTTAACGCTAAATTGTCTTCTCCTATATAGGTGATCTTCCGTTGTGCTCATTATCTTCGGGAGTGGTCTATTCTTTAGAGTCCAGTACACCGAGACCTGTTTACAGAGGTTTGCTTGCGGTTGGACCAAGTGGTGAGAGATGTTTTTACCCGGCATGGGTGGCAGCATAATCTGCGTATCGGACCATCATCACCATAGGATTACTTTTTGTCATATGTAACATTTTATTCCTATGAGTCTTAACTCGCCCTTTAGATGCTATGTTTCTACCCTTTTCTTTCGGTTGTGTGCATCCTAGATATGCAAAGGCTGGGTGTGGACATTTCTGGTTTGTATCAGCTTGATGTAAACTAGTTAAAAGTCTAACAAAGCGCTCATTATCGAAAAAAATTGTTTTGATATTAATATATTATTTCTTATCAAAAAAACACTAACGTGGTTTAGATTCGTCACGATCGAGGTATATATGGCAGCGAGGTTGGTGCTCCAACAGGAAGGTTGGTATTATTGCAATTTTCGACATACATTATTTCGAGTTGTTACAAACATGTATGCGTTTTTCTACGAACGCGCGATCTTGCGATGGTTCGGGGTGTCCGCTTCAAAATGTCTTCAACGCTGTAATTGTTTTTTGCAAGAAGTTACAAATGTTTTCGAGGTAAGCTAACATACATGAGTTGACATTTTCCGAGTTTTTGTTGCGAGGAATGTGGGTTTGATATACACACCTTTTTTGTTGGATACTCGTGTATGTCTTGTTGTATCAGTGTTTTTATAATGACGCAATGTTTTTTTTTACAATTTTGACCTATCGTGGAAGAAAATGCGACAACGATGACAATAGCATAATTGTTTTCTACTGTGGAGATATAGTGTGCTACAATGATCAGATGGATGAGATTTCGTTTTTAAGTGATATCGGACGATGGGAAAGGCGGTGGATTTCCCCCATATCACCCATGGGACGCACATCGCTACCCTTTGCTAAAAGACACAAGAACTATTCAGTACATGAAGCAGAACAACAACTTTATCAGATTAATCATACTTCACTTTTCCTACGCATAGGGTGCATCCTTAAAGCGTGCGCAGCGTGGGGCAAGCCTACAAAGTTTATGAGACTCCGGTCTACGAAATTGAAATCCTCTCCACCATTTAGCACTCTCGTGAACTCGCCTACAAGAACATAGAGACAAAAATAATGTCTTGTCATACACAGGCAAGTGTGAGCCCAGCTAGATATGCAGGTCATTTACTAGTATGGGAGGGCCTTTTCTCCAGGTCCAAATTAGTACCTGGCCGCAATGGAGCATCAATCTTCTTTTGGATTTTTTTTAAAGGAGGGCGACATATCCGCAAATCCTATATATCGCCGTTGACGACGCATTTCGCTTGCGTTGGCTAATGGGCCGACCCATTTGTTGGGTTCTTTTTTGCTTTTTACTCGGTTTCCTTTTTCTTTTCCTTTTCTGTTGTTTTTTTTCCTGTTTGTTACATTTTTATTTTTTCACTTTATTCATAGTCGGAAAAATATTGAGGTTTGAAAATTTTATTCAAATTTGAAAATTATCAACCTTAAAAAATGTTCAGATTTTAAAATTGTTCAGTTTTAAAATGTTCAAAATCAAAATTTGTTCAAATTTGAAAATTGTTCACGTTTCAAAAACATTCGAATTTTAAAAAATATTTCAAATTTAGAAAAATGATCATTTTTGAAAATTGTTCGAGCCTTAAAAAAATGTTTTAGATTTGAAATATTCAGTTTTAAATTTGTTCTGATTTAAAATTATTCAGATTAAAAGAAAAAAGTGAAAAAATGTGTTTTTTTAATTGGGCCGCTCCAAAAGTAGCCCATGAAGCCGCTACTTCTGGCGACCTTGGCGGAAGGCGTCGCTGACTCGCTTCAGGGCGATGTATAGGAGCCCCCGACACATCGGAAGCAGGTGGAGTACCTAAACCATTCCGTTCCCTAAAAAAAACCATTCCTCAAAAAAAAAAAAATCCAACTAGAAAAGGCACCACTACCGGAATGGCATAATCGACTTACCCGTCCCAACAAAACCTTCTGATCAGTTTTAAAAAGGAACGATACATTCAATGTATCCTTGAAACAAATCTTCTGAGTTTTAAAAAAGGGACTATGCATTCAACGTACGGAGTAGTGCATGCAATGTTTGCTTTAAACAAAATCTTCTAAGTTTTAAAAAGGGACTATGCAAAACTTTACTCGTCAGTCGTCACAATCATAAAGGCATCACGTACGGTTAGGCGGCTTGGAATTCGATCAAGATCCAAAATCGTCGCAAGTCAAAACTGCATGCCTCCACTCCACGGTTGCCATAATTTCTTTTTTGGGGAAATCTAATAAGAGGCGCCGCACCAGCATCTCATCCGTGCGGCGCGCGGAGATTCGGGCGACTTGCTTAGCGTACGGACATGTGATGCAGACTGTGACGTAGACAGAGATAGCGGAGGGCCCCACCCGTCTCTTCAAGTCGATGATGTGCAGGACGCCCCATCAAGTGTTTTTACTGGCACGGTGAGATATTATGTGACATGCAGTTTTTTTTAGTTGTTTCTCTGTCCTGCATAGGCATGCACGTCACTAAGTGACGAATCGATTGGAGAGGTCCAGGTTGCATGTTGCTAGGGACATACCTTTCTCTACCAATAGTAATACTATAGGAGATATGACTACATACATTTTTGACAGATTTTTGGTAAGTGAGTACAAGATTTTTGTAATCTCGTGAGACTAATTAATCTGGTGACCACAACTAATTAATATGGTAATTGAACCTAAGTTGAATAATTAATCGGTGACCAGGACTAATTAATCTGGTGACCGTAGTTAATTAATCCAGTAACTGTATCTGAGAAAATCGGTGGTGTGCTCCTTTTGTATATGTGTAGAAAATGATATCGAGATTAATCTGGTGACTGAGACTAATTAATTTGATGGTCATAACTAATTAATCTGGTAACTACATCTGAGAAAATCGATGGAGTTCTCCTTTGTATATGTGTAGAAAATGATGTCTAGATTAATATGGTAATCAAGACTAATTAATCTGGTGGCCGTAACTAATTAATTTGGTAACTGCATGGAGTTCTCGTTTGTATATGTGTAGAAAATGATGTCTAGATTAATATGATAATCAAGACTAATTAATCTGGTGGCCGTAACTAATTAATCTGGTAACTGCATCTGAGAAAATCGGTGGAGTGCTCCTTTGTATATTTGTAGAAAATGTTGTCGAGATTAATCTGGTGGCCGAGACTAATTAATCTGACGACCGTAACTAATTAATCGGGTAACTGTATATGAGAAAAATCGGTGGAGTGCACCTTTGTATATATATAGAAAATGATGTTGAGATTAATCTGGTGACCGAGACTAGTTAATCTGGTGGCCATAACTAATTAATCTGGTAACTGCATCTGAGAAAATCAGTGGAGTGCTCCTTTTATATATTTTATATATGTATAAAATGATGTCGAGTAATCTGGTAACCGAGACTAATTAATCTGACAACTGTAACTAATTAATCTGGTAACTGCATCTAAGAAAAGCGGCGGAGTGTTACATCCAATCAACCTGATAGAAAAACATGACAATTGTTTCACTTCGGCAAACACATCCAACTACCGAACACCAAATGTTATAATTCCTACTCATGTTTTACCTAGGCTTTTTCATACGAAAACCATCCCTATTAATCTACCGTAGTATGTAAGAAAGATCAGAGTAGTGCAATTTATTTAGTAAATGCTTTTTCCTATTCTCCCTCTTCAATGATTCCTCTTGTCTTGCCTTGCTTTGCCCTGTAAGATTTCTGGACGCGTGGAGTCATGACCTCAAATCTAATCAATGCGAACAGTACTAGCCTTGTACTCCATCCACCGAATGAGTACTATACATGCAGCTTTTGTAATTAGCTTTTGTAATTAATAGGCTAGCTTTG
Organism: Puccinellia tenuiflora; assembly: GCA_012064385.1. Taxonomy (NCBI): domain Eukaryota; kingdom Viridiplantae; phylum Streptophyta; class Magnoliopsida; order Poales; family Poaceae; genus Puccinellia; species Puccinellia tenuiflora. The sequence goes on from QRDG01001200.1 coordinate 784,256, forward strand.
CATGTAAATATGTGAGCCCTCGGGATGTAGCTGCTGCATGTGTGCTGGCTCGGGACGTCAGGGTGCTGGTTCGGGACGGGTCACCAGCCGCCGCACGGACCGACGAAAATGCGGCGCCGCTGAATAGCTCAGTCCTTCTTTTTTTACAAGAAAACGGCGTTGGCGACATTTGCTTTCTCCATTTCCTCGCCGCCTAGGCTGCCAAGTGTTCTAGCGTCTTATATTACTATGCAACAGCTTACAGCTAGGACTCAACGGCGGCGCCAGGAAATGGCTGGTGGGTATTCCCACCGGCAATTTTTTTTCCAGTATTGAGTGTATCTAGGAAAAATTCGGATGTCTCGTACCTGGCTCACTCCTTAGTCCTTACTAGCGATTTGGCGAACAAGCGAAGTGGGGGCGATGGCCGACGAGGCGATGCAGCGGTGGGCGAGTGCCGGAGGACGGGCGGCTACTGAAAGAACAAACGATACCCGAGATGTCGCCTAGAGGGGGGGTGAATAGGCGATTAACACTTTTTCTAATTAGAGGCTTGATAATTGCGTAATAAAACTATGTGTTTAAATTACCAAGCCAACAACCTAATATGCTAGGGTGACCTATGTGCACCAACAACTTATGCTAAGCAATTAAATCAACAAGGTGATAGCAAGATATGAACTTCAAGCACGAAGGCTATCACAATGTAAATTGCATAAGTAAAGCTCGGGTATAGAAATAACTGAGTCACGCGGAGACGAGGATGTATTCCCGAGTTCCTCCTTGTTAAGGGAGTACGTCTCGTTGGAGGGGTGTGAGCACGCCACAAGAGGCCTACTCAAGATGCCATAAAGGCCTCACCCTATTCTCCGATTAACCGCACCCAAAGGTTTGGTTCACCTTCCACTATCGGAATCCTTCGGGGCGGATTCCGGAGCCATTTACAACTTGTTTGGGGCACACACCCACAACCCAATTGGGGGCTCCCAAACGTGCCGAAGCTTCACAAATCGAAGTCTTCGCGGCACCTCCAAACCGTCTAGGGTACACAATGCACCCAAGAGGCAACAAGCTCTTGGGAACACAATGCACTCAAGAGTAACAAGCTTCTCGAACCTTCAATCCCACGTATCACCGAGGGGAACTCAAACCTATGCACAAAATGCAAAAGGCAAGATCAAAAGTGCTCAAATCCTTCACTCTCAAATTCCAACTAAGCAACGAATGCTTTGGGGGGAATGAGAGAGGAAGAACAAAGAGGAGAACCACAAAAGAATTCCAAGAACTAGATCCACTATGTTCCCCTCACTTAGAGGAGAGATTGATTGGTGGAAATGTAGATCTAGATCTCTTCTCACTTTTCCCTCAAAAATATGCAAGATTCATTGGAGGGATTGAGAGGGGGGCAAGCTTTTCAAGGTCAACAATGGTGGGAGAGAGAGAGGAAAACGTGCTACCTTGGATAGGGAACCATTGGGGAAGAAGGCCCCTTAAATAGGTCCCCGAAAACTTACCGTTATGGTCAAAATCGCGTCCAGGAGCGGTACTACCGCTGGGCCAGCGGTACTACCGCCCCGGGTGATTTCGGGCGCTCAAACGCGCGCGGTACTGGACTCCCGGCGGTACCCGGGCGGTACCGGTACGGTACTACCGCTGGGCAAAAAACTGCAGGACACCCGGTACGAGAAAAATCATAACTTAATCATCCGGACTCCGTTTTCGATGATCTTGGGCTCGTTGGAATCGCAACGAAAAGTTCTACAAGATCATGCAGAGAAACATCATAGTCCATCAATGGAGGATAAAACCAAAAGGAGAAGTTAAAAACCTCTCTATTTCGCAAACCGGAAAAGCCGTATCTTTTGCAATTGAAGTCCGAAGAGGTAAAACCAATTTTGTTGGAAAGAGGACAACAAAAGCAACCTTTGAAAAAGGCAAACAAGCAATGGAGATTTTGCAACGAGATGAAAGATATAAATCTTCCGCACGAATGAACCGGCAAAATCTCCACTACCGAAAACACAAGAGCAGACGCAAATGCAAACCGTTTTCGGTGACCTTGGCTTTGTCATGACAAGCATGACAAGCACCAAGACCACACCACAATAAGATCCAAATAAGAACCAATAAAGATGATTGCATGGATGCAAAGGTTTGAGCTCTCCACGAACGATACGATTACGATACTCAGTCGAGAGCCCCTCTTGATAGTACGGCTATCTATCCTATAATCCGGTCTCTCACTAAACATCATGAGACCAGTAAAATAAAACCCTATCAAGATCATACCTTTGCCTTGCGCATTAATCCACTTGAGGTCTCCTCAAGGCGAACCAACTTCTTGATTGCGCCTTGCTTGGTGAAGACGCTACCCCATACACCAAGATGGGGAAAGCACTCCTTCGGCATATCTTCACTTGGCCTTTCTCTCGATGACGAACACCTTGGCCTTGATCAACAAATGATTTTCTTCCCTAAACCTTGACTCCAACACATGGAGAACAAGCAAGACCTTGACTCCAACAAATGGAGACAAGCAAGCTAATGGACACCTACAAATATAGCTCAATGCAAATATTAGTGCATAGAGATTGTCATTAATTACCAAAACCATGCATGGGATCAACCATGCACTTTCAGCTACCGGCTAGCCAGGGCAGGGGCGCGGCCCGCGCGGGACGGTCAGTGATTGGGGGCAGCGGGCGACGACCGATGAGGCGATGCAGCGCAGCAGCGGTGGGGCGAGCGCCGGCGGCCGGCGGACGGGCAGCTGGCCGGAGTGGGACGGCCAGTGATGGGGGTAGCGGGCGACGGGGCGAGCCGGCGAGCACCGGCAGCGCCGTTGGCGTGGAGGAGGCGAGGAGCAGCCGAGCAGCAGAGTAGGTCGGCGTCTCGCGCAGAAGCTCCGTCACTAGGCGGCAGCCGGGCGGCGGCTCTCTGGGCTGGAGGAAAGAACAAAACAACGGAATAGGGCAGGGGAAGTGGGGAACGGGAGAGGTAGAGGCTGTCTGCGTGCGATACTGCCATTGCGAGGAGCGAGAAATATTGGCTGGGCTGTGCCTGTGCACTTGTCCCTGCCTTCGTGGGCTGGGCTGAATCTTGGATATATGTACATACTTTTTTTCCCACCAAAATCTTTAGTATTCTCAGGAAGACAGGGGCATACCCTGGCGCCGCCACTGCTAGGACTGACCATGCTTTTGTTGATGTTTTGTACGGAGTACTCCGTCTGTTTCCGATAGGAACGGATATATAATTAGGATAGTGCTGAGCGTCCCCCGGGGGATAATTTACCCCGATCCCCCGGGTGGAGAGGCCGACACGTGTCATGTTTACTGGTCAACGAGGGAATAAAAGGCGATGCGTTCTCGTTATTGCACACTAAAAAAACCCAAAAATGTCGCTCTCGCCCATGGCGCTGCGCAGAGCCTTTCCCCGTCCCCACTTTTCTCCGCCCGCCGTCGCCGGAGACAAGCCGTCGCTGGAGAAAACGTCTTCGCCGTCCCGCGTCTTCTCGCTCAAGTGCCCAGGCGAGTCCCGACCCTGTCGCCATAGGCCGGTCAGCTGGGCAACTACGGCGAGGGCGGATGCCGCACCTGACCGCGTCCAACTCCGGCGAGGGTGGATGCCGCCGGTAGCATCAGTGCATGCCGCTTGTAGCACCTATAGAATCCCGTCGGTAGCATAAAAAAAATGCTACAATCACCTCGTGAAGGAAAGATTATAGCATGTGAAAAAAAGAAATTTGCTACAACAATATAAGAGAATTTGCATCCAGGGGAAAACTTTTGCTCCAACACTTTCCAAAATTTGCACCACACTGAAAACTTGCATCACCTCGTGAAAGAAAAATCAGGAGCACGTGAGAAAACAAATTTGCTACAACAATTATGTGGATTTGCATCCTGAGAGGAAAAAAATGCTACAAACGCTCTACAGATTTGCATCAAAAAAGAAAACAAATTGCTACCAAACTTCCAAACACTTACACCAAAAATCAAGAAAAAATGTATGAACAAAAGAAAATTGCTACAAATGATCTATGAAATTGTATCAAAAGAGAACCAATTGTGCTACAAAGCTTCGAAAAATTTGTACCGAAAGAAGAAAAAAAGACCAAAATCGGTGAATTTTTTTGCTCTAGCAGCACCACTGCGACCTATGGGAGCACCGCTGCTCGCCATAGCAGCACCGCCGATGATGCCGACGGGCGGTAGCACCGCCGTCCTCCATGGCAGCACCGCCCCTGAGGTCCGGCAGCACCGCGGCGCCGCCGGTAGCATCTCCGCCCTCCGCCGGTAGCACCGGTGATGCCTTCGAACACAGAGGGCGACACACATAGCTGTAGAGAAGGCCGTCGTCCATGGTTGTTGTTGAAGCACCGACGACCTGGCTTCACAACACCGTCACGCCGCCGCCACCGCCTCCCCCTTGCTGTAGATCGACGGCGAATCGCTCCTCCCTCGCTGACCGCATGGAGCGAGGAACTGAGGAGACGATGCCTGCATCCGGCACCCTGCACATCTCCTCGGACTTCTCCTTGACTGCGTCGACGGGAGGAGCACGGCGAGCTTGGCCTCCTCGGGAACGCCTCCTCCGGCGTCCGTGTGGACATCGACCTTGCTAGCCCCGTCAGCGTCATCCACGGCGGAGTCGAGTCGGGCGAACGCCGTGAATGGGTGGCGGCGTCGCATGGCTTTGGAAAGGAGGCGGAGGCGACGGAGGTCTGCTCCATTGCTGGTGGCAGCGAGGGCAAAACTGCAGAGGGAAAGAGGCGACTACGAAAGGATAAGGTGGAGTGCGGTCTGCGTGGAGCCACGGACACGTGTCGCTCGCTCCACCGGGGGACGCGTCGCGTGCGATCCCCCGGATGATTAGAAGCGTTTTCCATATAATTATTTGGTTGAACGTAGGGATGTAAACCGGCACCCGATCGCCCTACATCCTTTGTAAATTTAGAAGTTTAGTGTTAATTGTAGTTGTACCTGGCTAGTACAATTTGTATTGTCATATGACTTTTGCGAGATGTTGGGGATCCTGCTTTGCACCCCTAGTTGAACGAAAAGATAGTAAAGACTGAGGTGTAGGTAGGGGCAGAGCGCCTTGGAGTCGGAGTCGAAACTGGGCTACTTCCCCCCTTTCAAAAATTGCAAATACTTTTCTGCGTATACTCTGCATCGGTCATATTTTGTTTCCTAGTTGTGGATCAAGCGCAAGGATTGAGCAATAAAAAAGTCTGGGTGGCTGTTGTCTAGATTGTTAGTTTGGCTGTGAGACGAGATGGGCTGGGCCTACTGGGCAGCGTTCAAATCTGGAAAAAAAACATAGGTTAGTTTTCCTTTTTACCTTGGGCGATCGACTGATTCTGGATATTTTTCCTGGCTGGCCATCGGTTGCTCTTGGGATTATCTCCTCGTGTTGTTACAAATAGAAACAAAAGTTGCTTACTTTGCCAGTTCCTACTTAAACCGGGAAATCATTGCTGGCCATCGATGGATATTGGGCAACCAATTTAATTTTTTTCCTCTTACTACTTGCTTTTTTTTTGTCATTTTTTTGGTTGCGTACCACGTATACCACGTGGTTACTACTTGCTATGTCTATACCTTTGTAAATAAATAGTTTAAACACATTTTTAAGCTTGAAAATCATCTGTTTCTGAAAATGGGACTTGGAATTGCAGCAAAATTAGTTGTGAAGAGTTGAATTTCGCCTGTGCTCCGCTTTTGGTCACGCTCTGCCACTGGGTGTAGGTAAGGAACTGAAACACCTCGCTGCCAAATGAAACAAAAATATATCCATCTGCCGTCTGCCGTCACCCATCTTATTGTTTGGACCTTTAATGATCTCTCTCACGTCACGGGAGAAAAAACAGGTGGGTGGTCATTCAAGCGGGAAAATGTACGTTTTGAACTTCCCATCGGACTAGCACCAGGCCATCCGATCTTAATGCGGTTCAGCCATAGGATTAGAAGCAGGCCCCGCTGCGTTTTTTGCCTCAGGTATTAAAAGTTTTGTTTTAATATGTTAGAAGATCTTTGAAGTAACGTAGGATGCAAGAAAATTATTTGAAGCTCTTAATATGTGAGTAGCAATGAAATTTAATGTATGAAGCATATGGTTCAGTTAGAAGCTATATATATTGAGCTCTTTTACGGTGCTTGGAGAACTACCACAGGTAGTTTCGGGTAGCTTCCATTCTAATTATCTTTAGCCGTTTGATTTCAATTTATCCCCTCTAAATTATGTCAGCCGTCCAATCATTGAATCATTAATTAGTCGGGGGTACGATAGTCATTGGTCGACGAACAGGATTCACGTCTTCCTTTCCCTCGATCCGCTCAGTGCGGCGTCCTCGCCAGAGCACGGTAGATCGGGCCGTCCTCTCCTCCCCCTCCGAGCACCGCATCCTCTCCTCTTAGCCACAGCTCCGACAAGCCTTAGAGGCAGCTGCCAAGCCTGCAGTTCGCTGGGCCACCCGGGCACGCTCGTGGTGCCGGAGATCGTGCGCCGGGCGAAAAATTCCGGCAACCGCCTCCGCCTAGCGGAGCTCGAGCGTGTCGTGAAAGAGCTCCGCAAGCTCCGCCGCCACCGTCAAACCCTCGAGGACAGGTGGATCGGAGCCGCCGTCAGGCCCTCGAGGACAGCTGGATTCGATTTGGTGGCGACCTCTCTCCGCTCCTGCGGGAACGGAGGCCACTGTCCCCAACTCGGGCGAGTGAGCCGCCCCATCCGTTATCTCCCCTCCGGCCACTCATCCGTTGCCAGACATGTTGCCACTATGTAAATAATTTAGTACTGTAGTTGGGAGTGCAGTTCATGTCGTTGATTGACAATTAATTCATTGCCTAATGTTTATAGCCTACTAACCATTGCATGGACATCTGTGATGTTCATCGAAATAATTGGCACAGTATGATGTTCCGAGAGCAAGAGTGTGAAATAGTGCAGCGGCTAGAATCCTTAATAATTAGTGTCTATACAAATACAACCTATGGAAATTCCCGCAAGACTGGAACAAACCAACTTGCATATGTTAGTAAACCGATAGACTTGTCAGCAGCTTCATTGAGGATGTGTTGTCAGCCTGCTCACATGCCTTTTGCTTGAGCATGCTTATCATAGGAACATGTAGATGTTAATGTAACTGACACTTCCTCCAAAGATACAGTCCTCGAAATCAGGAACTTTGCAAGTATCTTTTGGAGTTGCAGTCCTTTCTACCTTCCAGTCTTGTGTCTTGTGTCACATTTGGTGACAGTTAAGTGTATGATGCTTCAGCTGAAGGAGCTTTGTTCTTTATTTCTCTGTTAGGATGGAGAGGTTTCGCTAGTGCCATAAGATATGCTAGTACATAGGTTTTAGATAATACTACCATGCAGACATAAGATTTATGTTTGTCATGTGTAACTTTATCATGTTAAATTGTTGCTTATGCTGCTACCTTCGCCTCCTCCATCTGCTGACAGTTCATCTTCCTCACATGCCAGCACGCCAACGATCTAGGGTGGAGGAGAAAGAAGCAGAGAAGCGCGCTGGAGCAAGCGGTCGTCCAGCGAATCGGCACTCGTTTGCGTTGGTTGTGTTGGGTTATTTGCTGAATTGCACCTGTAGCTCCTTCCGAATCAAAGTCTAAATCTTAACATGTAGAAGCCTAAAGAAGAGTTTCTCATTTTGTTCTGATACAGGATGCAAGGGGAACTGAACTTACTGCAGGAGGCTTCTGGTGGTACGAAGATATATTCATGATTTTTTTAAGGTAATCGTTGTTCATCCATTTGTGCTTTATGGTGGTTATCACATGTACATTGTTTCTCAGTTCATATTCGGTTCATGTGTAGCCTGTGATGTCCAGACGTCCAGTATTTAATTTACCTTCTTGTTTAGTGCAGGCTACAGCTTTGGTTCTTCGAAAATGTAAAAGTATACCTTGGCGAGCGAGCGACCGACCAGGAGTGCCTGGGCCATTTTACCGTGCTCTGCAGCCTGCCACACTAAGTGATCAATCGACATCGACATCACCGCTGATCATCCGTCGGCGAGCGGTTAGTCCTCGCTCAGATTGACCAGCCATGTGACATGCAGCTGGGCAAACAGTTTGTCGCTCAGATTGACCACGACAACGAGCGGAAGCAAACAGTTTGCCATTGTTCAAAGTAGACATGATTTTTGTAATTTACAGATGTTGGATGCAGTATTCTTGCATGTATGCACTTGGCTGTTATATTGTAATAGATGATAGACACCAGGGTACTAGAAAGTAAACAAATTTATGTTTTAGGATTTGGATTCTCCCCAAGGTACATGAACTAATCACATCATCTTTTGCATTTGCAATTTGTAATGGTTATGCCTGCATGCACATACCTTCTTTTGAATGATAGCTTGACCACAACGAACAAGACAACAGAATGAAGTTTCATCAAACATGATTCTTATTCACGGTCAGTCATAGAATACATAATGTCGCATTGTTGCTTCGTAAGAAAGCAGACAACATACACTGTCCACATTGTTTAGCATAACAAAGCTACAATCACACAATATGCCACATTGTTTAGCATAGCAAAACTATTAGCTCGAGCATTTGCCAATTGTTCTACGGCCTCATGTTTCCTCTTTGTTGCTGAAGAGTGAAGAGGGGTCGCAAATAACACATTGTACAAGTCGCCAGTAATTTGGTTGTGTCATACTATCATACGGTACCTCGAAATCGACCTCCTAGAATCTCCGAGCCCTCTTGGCTTCCCCATCAGATTGAAACACCAGCAAGGGCACCATAGGCTTGTTGACTAGTGACACCGTAAGAACTTTGTAAATAAACACCCACGTCAAAACTGATGTGCACATGATCTGAATCCTCTTTGTTGCTTCAGAAGATGTACCATTCAATCCTATACATATATTGCTTCAGCAAAAACACCAATTTAACAGCTTGTCTGACATTGAGAAATTGTTAGACGACCAATCTTTATGTGATAGCAGAACTGTCCAATAGAAACCAAGTAGCAGTATACTAGAACTACCAATTTACCGAAGCACCATTTGAATAGACACATTCTAGACCAAGCACTATATGCATTAAAAATTCTGTAGAGATGCATAGTTCGCTCTAAAGCACATTGATGGAAGAAACCATTTCAGTTTAGCACCCTACCTGCTTTTACTACATGTTCTTCATAACTGAACAAACACAAGAGCACGTCTCTAAACAGTGTAGATACAATACACTCATCCCAAATCCTGATAGAATAGAAACATTGTGGTGATTTTAGTGTGAGAATGAATGCTCTGAGTAGTTCCTGAAGCTGGAAGCATTCCGAGCAGCTTTGCCCCGGACCCTGGTACCAAGATCATCCCTAGAGGTACAGCTAAATTGTATTCCTTGCCCTGGACGAAAGCCCTGATGTCCTCCGATGCTTGTGCTCCGTTGAGGTCGCTGGGTCTGTGTCCACCGGAGAGGGGGGTGTCAACGCGCTGCTTTCAAAGTGGGAGAGCTCGTCGTGGCGCCGCCGATGACAACCACGAGCTCGCGCGCATCTTCCGAATATGGGAGTTTGTTTCCCAGATGCCGACGAGGAGGAGGTCCCCATGCACCTGCCAAGGAGCGGGAGATCACTCTGCTGCTTCGGACGTGGGCCATGTCGCCGCGCCGCCACCGGACGAGGGGCAGCTCTCCCCAGGCCGCGGCCGACACTGCTCCCACCATGCCGCCACCGTCCGCCGGTCACACCCGTTCATAACTGCTGTTCTTGGAACCCGCAGCTCGCTTCAGCTCCCGCAACGCAACCTGGTTCTCGTCGAGACGACCGCTCCGGCCATCCAATCTCCAACTCTAATCCCGATGGCAATCTTCTGACCACCGTGGCCGGCAACCTCCACCTCCCGTGCCTCGGGTCGATTTGTAGGGCGAGGGAGAGGGAGAGAGTTAGATGAGAAATAAATCTGACGGTGCGATCGTTGACACCAATTTACCTAAATACCCTTTTATTTTAGATTAAAAATAAAATAATATTGGTACTTTCAGGTAGTTTCAGGTAGTTTTAATCTAGTAGTTTTAGGTAGCTTTATTTTAACACCGTTCGATTAGAGTGGATGGATGGTTGTTAAAATTACCAAGTACTCCAAAACTTGTAATATATATTGGGTTGAAATAAGCTATTAATTTGAATGATTGTTGATTAGAACATTGGTTTGAAGCATGACTTTAGATAACTAGTGTGAAATTGCTGTTGACTGTTGAGTAAGATTCATGAATAGTGTAAATTTGAGAGAAGTAGTTCAGATATTTCGTACGTAACTGGTGTTGAGCAAGATTAATGAATGGTAAATTTGAGAGAAGTACTTTAGATATTTAGTATGAAACTGGTGTTGAGGAAGATTCATGAATGGTACATTTGAGAGAAGTACTTTAATTGTTTGCTCTATCCTTACTATGGAACTGTTGTTGGTGTGTGTTTCCGTTTTCTAAACCAAACCTTAATGTTGGACATTAGCTAACGAGGGTAAATAACTTCACACATCTTTCGTATTTGGTAGGAAGCATGAACATTTGTTATCAAAACATGCACAATTATGTCTGAAGCATCGTAACTCGTCGGCACTCAATGTTGTCGGGAAAATGACAGCAGTTCAATGTACTCCTCGTCAGCACTCAATGTGGCTCGACATGCTTCAATCTTATTCTTATACTAGTACTCCTGTATAAAGGCTTCTAATTAAGCATGATTTGTAAATTGGTCCAGGAAGGTCTTCAGATTAAGCTCCGAGGATCCGCCGTCCATGATAGCCTCCTGCACCTTCGTCTTCCATGCCGCCGAGCTCCTCCTTATGGCGGCGCTCTCGTCGGAGTCCCCCATGACAATCTCCACGCACCTCGCGAGCTCCTCCGCGCCCAGAAATCTATCAGCATCGGTCGTGGCTCGCACGCCGATGCCCCACTGGACGACAAGGCGGGCGTTGGTGTCCTGGTCAGACCACTGCGGCACGGCGACCACCGACGCACCGCACGCCACGCTCTCCAGCGTCGAGTTCCAGCCGCAGTGCGTCACGAAGCACCCGACGGCGGGGTGCGACAGCACCCGCACCTGGTCACACCACCCGACCACCATGCCCCGCTCGTGTTCCGCGCTGTCGTCGTCGTCGTCTCTGTTGTTCTTGCGCACGACCAACAGGTACGGCCGGCCGCTGGTGGCCAGGCCTCGCTTCATCTCCTCCTTCTGCGACTTGTTCACCGCCGCCATGCTCCCGAACGACACGTACACGACCGACCGGGCCGGCTTCGTGTCGAGCCACTCCATGTAGCCCTTTTCGTCGTGTTCGAAGAGATCCCCCACCACGGCGCCGTTGGTGCCACTTCTCTTGGCGTCGGCGAAGAGCGATATGACGGCCGGCCCGACGGGGAGCACGTCCAGTTGAGGCACGGATGCGAGGGCGCTGGCCTCCAGCGCCTCGACAGTGTTCACGAGCACCATGGGTTTCCTAGTACCTCCCATGTCCAGGTCGAGCTGCTGAAACGTCCTTCGGATGTCGCCGAACGCCGCGACGATCCTTCCGTCCGTGACGTTGGTGAAGAAGCTCGGGAGGTCGCGGATCGCCATCGGCGGGAGGCCCGGCATGGCCACCGTGAACCCCGTCTCGGCGGCGTGCTCCGTCACGGTCACCTCGTACCCGTGGAAGTAGTGGTAGTAGACGGCCAGCATGGTGGCCGGCTGGGTCCAGTAGAGCGCGCGCGGTAGGCCGCGCTCCCGGGCGACGTCGGCGGCCCACCACATGAGCATGGCGTACACGACGCACGTGACCGGCCGGCCGCGCGCCGCCAGGCGGTCCAGCACGGCCGAGAAGGTCTCGCGGCCGACGCGGCCGAACGCCTCCACGTACCTCCGCGCGTCGTCGCCGTCGCCGGCGAAGAGGCGGAAGCCGTGGTCGTAGCCGTCGGAGTAGGGGACGTAGGAGACGGCGCCTTGGTCGTGGACCTCCTCGTCGGGGGACGCGAGCGAGGGGAACATGAGCCTGTGCGCTGACACGGCGGCGGACAGGGTGACGCGAGCGCCCGGCGTGGCCCGCGCGAGGCGCTCCGCCAGGGCGCGCGCCGGGTTGATGTGGCCCTGACCCGGGAACGCGACGACGAGGAAGTGCTGCGGTGCCATGGAGGATGGACGCTGGCTAGCTGGATGGCTCGAGTTTTTCTAGCTCGTCTTCGATCGACCTGAAGTTGAAAATATGTAGAGTCCGGCTTTAGTTTGGTTTGGCGCGAGGCGAGGTGGCCGTCTACTGTTGCCGTATACTGCTGTAGGCGTGATGCACGGTGTCGCGGCATTGAGGTCATGCCTTGCGGTAGCAACGGTTGACTCTTTGCCTTTTTTTTGTGTTTTGAGAGAGAGAGGGACTCAGTAGCTGTTGGGTAGTGTACTTTACCTGCTCCGGATAAGTATCCCTCTGCTTTTTAATATCTTATAATGTACTCCGTATTCAAGAACGGAGGGAGTAGAGTAGTGAACGTGGTTTTTCTGCCGGAGCCGCGACATACCGGTCAAAAATCGGCCGTTCATTGTTTGTTCGTGATTCGGAAAGCAGCTCCTGGTATTTGCCATTGTTTGTTGGTATCTTCTGCCTAAACAGATGCCTACACAATAAATGTGATTCAGGATACCTACACAATAAATGTCTAGCCCACTTGACCATTAATATCATTGCACTGGCGGACTGGCCACCCACCGTGTGCAGTGTCTCTCTCATCTCCCTGCTTGATATTAAAATCATGCTTGTAACATATCTGGTTGGGTTGGTTTGAATAACATGGATATGTTAGTTACGCCACATATGAATTGAAAAGAAGATACCGCACATTTTCAATATTATATGTTATAATTTGTTGATATAATACTGGTATCCATAATAAAAGTAATTGATTTCTAAAACGTAATTGGATCATATTGGGTATGAAACAAATTTTGTTACTATATATGTAACATATGTCATGTTCGTTTGATACCAAGATGTTACAGAACCCATACTTGACAAATATTTTATTCAGTTTAGGTAGCTCACAATATTTTGAAAATGATTTTGAGACTTTTTCTAAAACGAACTGAGACTATTTTGAAAAAAAGGTGATATATATGTCTGTATCATATATATGCCATAGTTTCTTGATATAATACTGGTGTCCGTAATAAAATAATTGATTTCTAAACCGTGGTTGGATCATATTTGGTATGGTACAAATTTAGTAAATGTATACAATATATGTCATATTTCTTTGATACTGAGATGATATTGAACCGTAAATTATCTTGAAAAACAATATATCTATGTGCCAATCATATTTATATATTTATGATTTGCGTCCGAAATAGATATGATAGATTTTACTCTCTGATGTAATAAGAAGATAGTACTAGGATGGAGTGGTGCAATAACTGAAGAGAGAGTATGCAAAATTTGGCTACTGGCAGTCTGGAGTAAAGAGCCTGCCCTTACCGAATTACGTGGGTGGGCCCGGATGAGATATACCAGATGCAGCAAATGAGTATACAGCCAGCGATACAGCCCAGGTATAAGCATACACCCACATGTGGCATCTTACTATTGGTCAAGGAGGCACCGCTAAACACCGGCTCCGCCAGAAAGTCATTTTCCGTAGAGTAGTTGGTAAGAAAATTGGTATGGAAAATGAAGTACTAGCGGGATCATACTTCCAAAACGTGCATTTTACCGCTGAATGACAACCCTCCTGTTTTTTTACCCGCGATGTGAGAGCGAAATAAGATTGGTGACTGATGGATATGTTTTTCTTTTATTTGACAATTATTTCTCGGTCATGTTTCAGTTCCTTACCCACCACAAGCATCACTATCGTTTTGTTCAACCAATAATTGTATGTTCGTTCATATTGAAAACAGAAGGAGTACTCTGTACAAAACATCAACGAAAGCATGGTGAGTCCTAGCTGTCGCATATCCCACCGTAGGCGGCGAGGAAATGGAGAAGGCGCCGTTTTTCCTTTAAGAAATGACGGCAAAGCCATCACATCGAACGACTCAACGACAACGTCGCGACCCTCATCACTGCCAAATCCATACTCACCGGAGGAAGAAATTGGCGAAAAATTTTGGGCAAGAAGAATATGACATGTGGGTCCCACTTGTCAGTGAGAGTAGACTGTAATCCCGGTTATGATTTTGCTTTTTCCGGTGCACCAAACAGGTTTAGGGTTCGATTTATACCGGGATTCAATAGTTCAGTGTACAAACGACAGGGATTTCGAGTTGAGGGTTCATTTCGCCGAACATCTACAAGTTCAAGGTTGAAAATAAACTTTTTCCTAAGAAAAACTATATGGAAACGGTGTTGGAAACCCTTATCGAGCAGTGTTGAATTGCCGACTGTTTTAGATCTTAGATTCGATTCCAAGCCTCTTCGTCGTGTTGTAAAATATTCGAAGTACTCTTGTATAGAATATTTTGTTTCAAGCAAACATTGAATGCACCATACCTTTTTAAAACTCAGAAAATGCACCGTCCCTTTTTATAACTCAGAAGACTTTGTTGGGACGACTAAGTCGATTCCGATGGCGATGCCTTTTCTGGTTGGGTACTATGTCTTGTTTTTGTTTTTGTTTTTGAGCAATGGTTGGGTACTTCACCTGCCCACCTGCTCTTGAGATGTCGCCGCAACCACAAGGCACAACATGCACGAGGCCCAAGATATAATTACATACTTGACACGGAAAATCCATTTGATTGTACTTCTTCTAACACGTGCATCTCCCTGATTAAAGCGACCACCCTCGTGTCATTTCTTTTAACCAAGGCGTTTTTTTTGTTGAAACAAAGGCGTTAAGGGCCTTTTTGGTTCACAGGAATTGAAAAGCATAGGAATAGGAAAAACGTAGAAATAGAGTATCATGACATGCGAAATCCTACAGGAAGTGAAAACGCAGGAACCAGTTACACTAGTTATTTGGTTGCAGCACAGGAAAAACGCAGGAATTTTACATAGAGTGGAGTACAAGTCATACTTGTCATAGACTCATAGGAATTTTTCCATGAGCTCTAACCTCTTGCTAGAATTCCTATGGGATTGTAGTATAGGAAAGCAATCCAAAGGAATTTTGGAGGATTCATTCCTTTGAACCAAATGGATTCCATAGGAAAAATTCCTATGAGTTGGAATCCTACAAAATTCCTTTGAAAATTCTTTGAACCAAAGAGGCCCTAAAAGATGGCAGATGGATATGTTTTTTTTTTGTTTCGCTGCATGACAACGATTTCTCAGCTCAGCCGTGTTTCAGTTTCCTACATACTCCTCGCTCTATCTTTTCGGGCAACCAATGATTCTGCGTCGTACTGAAAATATGTTACTATAAAGGAAAACATGGTTAGTACTACCTCTTACGTATAAGCAATTGGGACAACCTTATGTTTTTTATTTGAGACGAGGCTTATGTTCTTATGTTTTTTATTTGAGACTGTCGGCTGTGTGCATTTTTGTTAAGCAGAGGCTAGATGTAATGCTTAACCTTTTAAGTAATAAAACCTTTTATAAAAAAAAGGCAATTGGGACAACCAGGTCATGCATGGTAACGGTGCAGCTTAGCGACACGGTCGTGTGCCACTGATGAAGACGTGTTCTAGTGACGTTTGTAGCTTAAGTGAAGAGAGTAACGAGAGGTATCTCTGTGCCGTGGTGTATGACGAGTGACACTTATATACAGGACTCGCCTATGGAATCGTCGAAATCCAAACTCTACTCTTTATCTCTCGTCGTGGCGCGTGGCCGGCCAGTCACGTGGCTGGTCACGTGGAGGCGTTCGGCCGCGTCGGCCGGGAGACCTTCTCGGCGGTGCTGGACCACCTTGCGGCGCGCGGCGCTGGCTAGCTGGATGGCTCGAGTTTTTCTAAGCTCGTCTTCGATCGATCAACCTGAAGTTGAAAATATGTAGAGTCCGGCTTTGGTTTGGTTTGGTTTGGCCGTCTAGTGTTGCAGGATAAGTATGGTGCGTAATGCACGTTGTCGCGGCATTGACGTCATGCCTTGCGGTAGCAACGTTTGACTCGTTTTTTTTTTTTTTTTTTTTTTTTTTTTGAGAGGGACACGTTGCTGTTGGGCAGTGTACTTTACCTGCTCCGGATATGCAATATAAGATTGGTGATTGATGGATATGTTTTTCTCTCATTTGACAATTATTTCTCAGTCGTGTTTCAGTTCCTTACATGCACCACAGTTATCACTATCTCTTCGTTCAACCAAAATAATTGTATGTTCGTTCATATTGAAAACAGAAGAAGTACTCCGTACAGAACAAATCCATCTTCCATTTTATTCCTAAGCCTTGTTTTGACAAGTTTCATTGCCGAAACTGCACGTTCTGTTGTTGCGGTTGAGACCGGTAAAGTGAGAACAAGTCGAATCAACCTGCAAGGAAAAAGCAATCAATACTTGATCAAACGATCAAAGAAACTGATACAAGAGTAAAAATATTGCATGATACAAGAGTGAAAATATTGCATGACCTGTCAATCAAATAATAATCAACCAACTTCCCAGTTTTCGCAAGTTGATGACAAAGATCTGCTACACTTGACAGGTTTTGAAACCTTGGATTTGTCGGCATGTCAAGCTCATAATGTTGTAGTTGACATCTCAGGTGTTTCTTTCTTGCTCGGTAAAATCTGCAGGGTAGTACTTTGAGGCGAGAGAGCATACATCATCAATATTTAATGAACTAAACGAGTCCCTGGGATCTAAACTATTGCATAGAATGAGAAGCTCAGTTGCTTGTTCGCTAAATCTGCAATTCAGTTCATGTGCTTGTTGGTCAACTGCAACCGTAAAAATGTCTATCGATAATGATGCTCCGCTGTACTCTCATTCTCTGCCTGAGACCTGATGAAGTCAACATAGAATTCTGTCATATTTGGAGCACTAATTCGATGTTTTTGGCAAAACAATAGGACATCACTAATTAGCTTGCTCCAGCCATCATCTCTTAGCCTTTGTATCAACTTCTTTGTTGTGGAAACATCATCCATAGCATTGACAATATCCTGAGATTTCTGCTGCAATCTTCTACATAACATGTCTGTTATTCCCATGAGCTCTTTCATAACATGAAGAATAAATATGAAGTCAAACGACATCATCAACTTAACAGCCCCAGCAGCCTTAGCTCGTGCAGAAGGTGAAGAACCTGACCCACTAGTAGTAGCAATACTTTTTAGGACCGAAAATGTTGGACCATAAACCTTTATAAGGCTACAAACTAAAGCATAGTGAGAACTCCATCTAGTGTCACAAGGCCGCTGTAAAGTTCCAATCTGGTTAGCTCCTCTTCCGGTTTCAAGATCACTAAGCTCAATGAGACGTTCCATTTCAGCCACTTGATTAGCATGCACCTAATCATTTCTCTTGCTCGAAGACACAACCGTGTTGACAATAAGAGCAAGGTGATCAAAAAATTGTGAACTTCAGTTACTTCTTTAGATGCGGCAACAAGAGCTAATTGAAGTTGATGAGCAAAACAATGAACATAGTATGCGTACGGTCAGTCTTCCATGAATTTGGCTTGTAGACCATTCCACTCTCCGCGCATATTACTAGCCCCATCATATCCTTGTACACGAATATTTTGAACATCTAAATCATGTTGAGATAAAACAAAATCAAACTCATGTTTTAGAGTTGCTGAAGATGTATCTTGGACATGAACAAGATCAAAAAACCGTTCCCGAATGAAACCTTGTTTATCAACAAAACGAAGAACAAGTGCCATTTGCTCTCTTCTAGATGCATCTCTTGATTCATCGACAAGCAAACAAAACTTTGCACCACCAATTTCATTACAGATTAATCTCTTCATGTCACAAGCCATTATATGCAGAAGTTCTTTTTGAATTGTTGGTGAACTGTACTTTGCATTTTGTGGAGCATTACCTAGTACAACAGCGCCCACTTCCTCATCATAAGAAGCTATCAGTTTAACCATTTCAAGGAAATTACCTTGATTCTTTGAATCCTTGCTTTCATCATGTTCTCGAAAAGAGCAAGCTTGAAGTGCTAACCATCGCAGTACATCGATTGTGGTTCTAAGTCTCAACCTATTGCCTCTGATTTCCTTCTCTGATTGTTTCTCCACTAGCTGCTCAATATGACATGGTTGGTTCTTCAAATTGTCATAGCACCTCACGGCATAATTGTGAGCCGAGTTACAAGTCTTTAATATATGAGTCAAGAAAGCACAATTCTTTCCATTGTTCACTTTTCTCGACTTTTGGAACCCTTTCACAGTGAACACATCGGATCCAACCTTCCCAAGTGGCTTCTTACAGAACAAAAAGCATGGCAAGCAAAAGGCTGCATCTTTGGTAGGCGAGTATTCTAACCAAGGAAAAGCTTTGAACCAATGAAATTGAAATCTGCGAGGGTGACTTATTGAACCAGAGGCAGGGTAACACTTTGTGTGAGTGAAAGGTGGGCAAGTTCATCTTTATACCTAACTATTGCAAAGAGTAGTGAAAATCTATTTGTTCCCAAAGAAAAACAAAAGAAGGTCCGTTTGCATTTATTTCCCTAACAGATCGTGCCCTATAATTACTCCCGGCCGCGCGTGGCCTCCCCCTCTCTCTCTCTTTCCTTCATGCAGGTGGGCCAAAACGTCGGTTGATTGCCCTCCTTAATAGAGCCATTAAACCGAAAAATTAAATCGGCCTTTGGTTGAAAATTACGAGAAGATGAGAACGAACGCAGCCATTATTTTTACACCTTGGGTGCGGTCCTAATTCTAAAAGGACTTGTTCGGATCGGAGGGAGTATACGATTAACTACAATGACATGATAATAAGTTATAGCCAGCAGTTGGCTATACTAATGAACTTGCTCTTACGTACTCCAAGCAAACATTGATTGCACGACATTTTAAAACCGTAAAGTTCTGCATCGGTCCTTTTTAAAACTCAGAAGATTTCGTTTCAAGCAAAAATTGAATGCATCATCCCTTTTTAAAACTCAGAAAATGCATCGTCCCTTTATATAACTGAAAATGCATCGTCCCTTTTAAGTCGATTCCGGCAGCGATGCCTTTTCTGGTTGGGTACTGTACTTTTTGTTTTGTTTTTGAGGAATGGTTGGGCACTTCACCTGCTCACCTGCTCTTGAGATGCCCGCAACGACAAGGCACAACATGCACGAGGTCCAACATATAATTACATATTTGACACGGAAATTCCATTTGATTGTACTTCTAACACGTGCATTTCTCTGATTAAAACGACCGCCCTCGTGTCATTTCTTGTAACAAAGGCTTTTTTTCTTGAAACAAAGGCGCTAAAAGATGGGCGATGGATATGTTTTTTTGTCTCGCTTGACTACGATTTCTCAGCTCACCCGTGTTTCAGTTTCCTACGTACTCCTCGCTATAACTTCTCGTGCAACCAATGATTATGTGTCGTACTGAAAATATGTTATAAAGGAAAACTTGGTTAGTCCTACCTCTTAGTACATATGAGCAATTGGGACAACCATTTCATGCACGGTGACAGTGCACCTTAGCAACACGGTCGTGTGCCACTGATGAAGACGTGTTCTAGTGACGCTTGTAGCTTAATAAGTGAAGAGAGTAACGAGGTGCACCTCTGTGCCCTGCTGTATGACGGGTGACACTTATATACAAGACTTTTTTTTAGAGAAAAGGCTTAAAGCCCTGCTTTAAATTAATAAAACAAAGGTTCACATACGAAGTTACCGAAACAGAAGCTGAGGCATTACAGCTTAGCCGAAAGAGCAAGTTAACTAAAAGCACGGGGCCGGCCTCCCCCTAACAGACCGGTAACAGAGATACGATGACAACGAAACTAAGGTAGAGGATCCGGGGCTTCGAGGAGAAGATCGCTTGCCATTGCCTGCAGCGCATCCCTGTCGCGTGTCTTTGAGAGACACGCCCACATCTGTAAGAACATGAAAATTTTGAAAATAAGATCAGAGGGATGTCTCAAGACTTTTGCCTCCAGGGCAAGTTTGTTTCTCGTAACCCACAAAGTCCACAGCAAAACAGAAACCAAAATCCAGCTCAGCCTACGGCGCTGCCCCAGCAGGGGTTGCAGGTTCGCAAAGAACTAGGGGAAGTTCGCCGGTGACCAGCTGCACCACTCTTTATCTCTGGTCGTGGTCGTCTTCTTCTTTTCAAAGATGGGAAAGCACCAACCTCTGCATAGATTCATGCATGGCTCGCCTTGCGGGGGAGCTTCTGGTCGGCGGTTGCTTGCCTTCTCATGTCACCTGGCCTTTGTGCTTCATCATGGATGAGACGTTGGAGAACTCCCTCATCATGTGTGTGCCTCGCTAGAGTTGGCTTGAGAGGAATTCGAGACTCCTTCATCGCGACTTGACACATGCGCACTTTTTGCTCAAGCAAAGCGACAACGAATGGCTGGCATGGATGGTTTGTCGCCGTTGAACATCTCAGAGAGATCGTTTAGGCGTCGTCCGTGTTGTGCCGTCCTAAAGTGGACTTTACGACATCATTTTCTTTCTCGATATTTGTTTCCATCGGGCTTCCTTGTGATGAGGCTAGCCAGTGCGCGTGTAAAAAACTTTCTTCTTGTGAGTTTAATACAACTAGTAATCGTGCACGTGCAATGCACGTGTAATCTTACGTATAAATTTCCACGAAAAAGTCGTATATCTTAGTCAGCATGAAAATATTTAAGCCAAATCGACTAAAAAGTACAATAATGTATATAACCATAGTTTCGCTTATGGAATGTTTTTAGTTCCATAGTCCTTTAGTCTTGGTTATGGAGTTGGATTGGAGACTAACATGGATAGAAAAAGTTATCATCATGGCCGTTTACCATGTCGTTATTACCAAGCAAGTTCCTTATACCATGAATGAAGTGCATATACATATGCTTTCAGATTGCTTTTGCCTAAATCTATGATAGCTATGAATCGTATTTTTTGCAGCTCCAAAGTAACAATGGACGTAACAACAAGGGAAGCAATATTTAAGCATATATGCACGTGCACATACACACATTCGTGTCCAACAGATATAGAAAATGTTATTTCAGAAAACATTCCAGAATAACATAGTAGTTATGCAACTATCCATACCTCCATGTTACTTCTCTTGCATAGATGCAAGAGAACTGGGCAACAACTCTATTTGTGAAGGGAGATGATAAAATACACTTAGTAAGTATGTAGCCGTAGATCTAAAATGGTTCCACCAGGAAGTTCCTCCTCCGACCTCCGTGCCCCTAGCTTTGAAACTCAATGGGTGGTTGTGGTAGGCCAAGTGAAGATTGTTTTTTCGTAGAACAAGCGGACCTGACCATCAGGAAACATTCGGGCCTAGTGTTGAGGTTGGTGGTACCATGGACCAGGACCAACAAACAAACTTCGCCTCGCTAGCCGCTCACCATGCGTGCAAAACATAGATTAAAAACTTGAAGACACCCATGACGCGATCCTCGAATAAGGTTTCCATGATGTTAGGCTTGCTCCTTAAATAAATTGAGGGAGCAGCTTCAAAAGCCTTATAACTCTCGGCTGATCCAACTCAGGCCTCATACGCTTGAGCACTGTTTACTATAAAAAAGCATCAATACGAAAGTTACAAGAGAAGAATTCTTACTGAAAGTTTTAAATAAATCAATTTTAAAGTCACTGGAGCAGGGAGGTAGCATGCTCGTAGTGACCAATTAATTGCTCAAAGCAACACCAGAAAAGCAAGAAAGGTTACCTTACGGCTATGAGGTGCAGTCCTTCCATTACTCTATAAGCTACCATGCTCGTAGTGAAGATATATTCAAATTTTAAAAAAAAATTATCAAAGGTCTGTGGCGGCTTTAACCCTTCTCATCTACATCATGTCATAAGACAACAAAGATATAAGAACCTTGCTCATGTATTTTGTATTCATAGATCTTACCGGATCATCAAGTAGTATGACAACAAGCGGCCAAAGAGAATGGTATCTAAACAAGTTGTATCCAGGCCGGCTTAAGCCATCAATAGTTCTGCTAAAACATCGAACACCTAAAAGCAGATTATCAGTAATTTACCTAAAAGCAGATTATCAGTAATTTATGTATCCAGGAAGTCTTAATTTGCATTTTCTAGCCCTGCATATCAATATGACATTTTGATTGCAAGCTCAAGCAACCACCAAAGTGTAAGAGAAAATGATAGATAAAGCTTACCTNGGCAAGATTCAACCCTTAGCTATGAACGGTCATGCCGAAAATTTTGACCGCATTTTGAAATCGACATACGAAATTCAAATAAAATCAAAAAATGGAAAACCTTCGCATTGCGTCATTATATGTGACCTAGTTACCAGAAAAAAATATAAACTTGGAATACGACAATTATCTTTAAAAACTGTTCTCATAAATGAGCTATCATCTACGAAGATTCATGATTTTCAGGCCAAATACCGAATGTTATGGCCACATTCATTGCATAGTTTGTTCAAATGTGCCCATATTCTACACAAACGTGCATCTTGGAACCACGGACAATGTTGACAACGAAAGTTTTATTTTTCTTTAAATAAAAAAAATCTATTTTTCATTTTCCGAGTGTCAAAAATGGGTTTTTTTGTGAAGCACATACCAAAACTAAGTTGCAAAATTAGAGCACTATATTTTTTAAAGTTATTAAACCATATTTTATGTACAAATAAGCAAATTCATGCCTCTCAAAAGGTTTCCATCCACCTCATTTGAAAAAGACAAAATTCAGCCAATTCAGCTAAAAGCGGGTCAAATTTGAACTACAGGTGCTTCGTAGTTTTCCCATGATTTTTTTGCAAAAATAATTTTTAGGCATGCAAGTACCTATTTCATCAGAGATACACCAAGAGTTTGGCAAGATTCAACCCTTAGCTATGAACGGTCATGCCCACAATTTTGACCGCATTTTGAAATTGACATACGAAATTCAAATAAAATCGAAAATGGAAAACCTTCGCATTATGTCATTATATGTGACCTAGTTACTAGAAAAAAATATGAACTTGGAATACGACAATTATCTTTAAAAACTGTTCTCAAAAATGAGCTATCATCTACGAAGATTCATGGTTTTCAGGCCAAATAACGAATGTTATGGCCACATTCATTACATAGTTTGTTAAAATGTGCCCATATTCTACACAAATGTGCATCTTGGAACCATGGACAATGTTGCTGAAGAAATTTTTATTTTTCTTTAAAAATAAAAAGACTATTTTTCATTTTTCGAGTGTCAAAAATGGTTTTTTTGTGTGAAGCACATACCAAAACTAATTTGCAAAATTAGAGCACTATATTTTTTAAAGTTATTAAACCATATTTTATGTACAAATAACCAAATTCATGCCTCTCAAAAGGTTTCCATCCACCTCTTTTGAAAAAGACAAAATTCAACTAATTTAGTTGAAAGCGGGTCAAATTTGAACTACAGGTGCTTCGTAGTTTTCCCATGATTTTTTGCAAAAATCAATTTTAGTCAGACAACTATCTATTTAATCAGAGATACACCAAGAGTTTGGCAAGATTCAACCCTTAGCTATGAACGGTCATGCCGACAACTTTGACCGCATTTTGAAATCGACATACGAAATTCAAATAAAATCGAGAAAATAGAAAACCTTCGCATTGTGTCATTATATGTGACCTAGTTACCAGAAAAAAATATAAACTTGGAATACGACAACTATCTTTAAAATTGTTCTCAGAAATGAGCTATCATCTACGAAGATTCATAGTTTTCCGGCCAAATAACGAATGTTATGGCCACATTCATGGCATAGTTTGTTCAAATGTGCCCATAATCTACACAAACGTGCATCTTGGAACCACGAACAATGTTGCCAAAAAAAGTTTTATTTTTCTTTAATAAAAAAACTATTTTTCATTTTCCGAGTGTCAAAAACGTTTTTTTGTGAGCACGTACCAAAACTAAGTTGCAAAATTAGAGCACTATATTTTCTAAATTTATTAGACCATATTTTATATACAAATAACCAAATTCATGCCTCTCAAAAGGTTTCCATCCACCTCTTTTGAAAAAGACAAAATTCTACCAATTTAGTTGAAAGTGGGTCAAATTTGAACTACAGCTGCTTCGTAGTTTTCCCATGCTTTTTTGCAAAAATCATTTTTAGGCACACAAATACCTATTTCAACAGAGATACGCCAACATTTTGGCAAGATTCAACCCTTAGCTATGAGTGGTCATGCCGACAATTTTGACCGCATTTTGAAATCGGCATAGGAAATTCAAATAAAATCAAGAAAATAGAAAACCTTCGCATTGTGTCATTATATGTGACCTAAATACCCGAAGACTTTGTGCAAGATTCAACACCTATCTACGAACGGTAATGCCGGGAAATTTGATCGCATTTTATAACCAACGTAAGAAATTCAAAAAAGTAGGTCATGCACTCGAGATGACGTGTAATGAGAATTTCGACAACACTGTGTTATTCATCTCTTCGAGATGAACCAAATCAATTTTTGGATCATCTTGATCCTAGGTCATATGGAAATTTGGCGGTAAAATTACATTTTAGACTTTCTAAAAAAATATATGGAACTCCCTATACGTATATGGACTGTCAGCCCACACAGAACAATGAAAAAAGGGTGCCGAGAAGGGGGTCTCGTCCTATCAAGGCCCAGGCCCAGTAACGGAAGACACAGGTTAAGAGATGTGGGGTCGGCATTCTATCGGAATGTGGTTCGTAGTCTGATGGTTAGGACTATGCGGAACAAGTTTTGAACAACTCAAGATTTTATTTCTTTAGCAACATTTTACAGAGAGCAGTGTGAACAGGCTCACACTAGACAAGGCGAGGACATCTCTCGCTGCACAAGGACCTGTATCCGAAGATAAACAACGGAGAGCTGCAGGCCTATTTTTAATTTTTATCGCTAACTTTGCTTGGTGGTGAGCTTTGACATTAAAACACCTATTGATGTGCGCTACTCTGGAGCGGATAAAAGATGGCGACGCCTGTATTGAAGCAAGAATTGCCCTAATGTTCCAGTGACCTGTGACATTGAAGATGGAACTCGCCACTGCCGCCGATGCAAGTACAGAGCAATCCGTGTAGTATTGTGGTTCCGGGATGTGAAGAACATCTGCTATCATTGTGGCGAGGAGCAACCCATATGCTTCAGCTTGAGAGGTGATGAGACCGGAGGAGACAAAGCCGAAACCTGCAACTGTCGACAATGTTCATTTTCTCCAAGTTGGATGATGACACCAATACCTGCTGGAGAAGATTGTATGTTTCCTCCTTTGTCCAGGCTGCATCGCAAAAAATTCCTTTACCTACAACTAGAGATGGTTCGGTAACTGGATGCTCTGTAATAACTGTTGGTAAGTGTTGATCATGTCCTGCCATCATATCCTCCAGCTTTTTGCCCTGCAAGATCGCATTCGCCATCGGGTATACCTGTGATGGGTTACAAACTTTTCTTCCAAACAGAGCATCATTCCGTGCTTTCCATAGGCACCATAAGAAAGTGTATAAGGTGGTTATATTGATATGAGGATGAGCTGAATGTAGTAAAGCCTTAATCATTTGTGGAATAGAGTGGTTATGTTCAACCAGCACTTCAGTTCTAATATACCAGGGAGAGGCGAACCAAGTTGCCTTTGAGAAAGGGCAAAGAAAAAACATGTGCATTTCATCCTCTTTGTTACCACATCTAACACAGTTTTCACTAATATGTTTCTAGAACTTACTTGTACGTTTACCAGTTGGAAGTGCTCGGCGAAGTAGCCTCCATGCGAAAGTTTGAACTCTTGGCTCCATGAGTTTGTCTCTCCAAACCTGATTGAGAAGATTTACAATCTGAGCAGAACAGATTTTGGTCGCTGGTTTGCTGGTAGTGCTAGATTTTTAAAACAATGTTTGTACGCACTTTTTGAAGAGCAATCACCTGCAGGGGTTAATTTCCAAACCAACACATCTTGTCCTGTAGTGTTAATAATAGGAGTTTGCAATATAGCTTGTGCAGTATGAGGATGAAACAAAGTGTTAACAAGATTAGTGTTCCAGGCTTTCTGATTAGAAAGCCAAAGATCACTAACTATAGCTGGATAAGAGTAAGGTGGCTGTTAGATTATAAGATTATCATAAATAGTTTGCCATTCAGAGAACCAGGGAGTACTCCATATGGAACTACTACCATCTACCAATTGATAAAAGGAGGCTGAAATAAGAAGAGGTCTTACCTTTAGAACAGCAGTCCAAAAGGCTGATTTTGGTACATTGTGTTTGGCTCTCCAAATTGAAGTGTCACTGTGATATTTCGCCTTGAGGATGAGAGATAGGTTACTTTGAGGTTCCTTTGCTAATCTCCAAGCAGCTGAAAGGACAAGACTTTGATTGATAGCCTGCAGATTTCTGACACCTAAGCCACCTATCTTTTTTTCAGTACATATGTCAGCCCAAGCTCTTAGGCATAAAACCCTTGTAGATGGATTTTCTCGAACACCTGTCCACCAAAAGTTTCTAATAATTGTTGTTAGTTTTGCAAGAAACTTTTTGGAGAATAGAATATTTGACATATAATAGACAGGTATAGAGGCAAAAACAGATTTTATAAGAGTAAGTCTTGCCGCATGTGAGAGTCTGTTAGCTTTATAGGCACTAAGTTTAGATTTAAATTTGTCATAAACAAAGTTGTAAGCAGCTGATCTATCTTTGGCTGGGAGGATGAGCGGATGCCCAAGATGAATGGAGGAACTGTCAAAGTCAGGAACTGGAAAGATACTTTTGATCTGCTGCTTGACCTGCAAGCCCACATTATGACTAAACATGATGGCTGACTTATTCCAGTTTGGGAGCTGACCTGAAAGATTACAAAAATTTCGAAGAACCTTTGCTATAACTGAAGCTTCCTGCATATTAGCTTTACCACAAACCAAAAGATCATCAGCGAACATGAGAGAATGAATGGGGGGGCATTGTGGTCCAAGAGCTATACCTGACAAGAGGTTCTTTTGTAGTGCTTCCTGAAGAGAGAGAGAAAGCTCATTCACTGCAAGGACAAAAAGTGAAGGGGATAGAGGGCATCCCTGCCTAATGCCTCTAGAACTTTTGAATCACCCAAAGGATTGACCATTGATAATAACAGAGAAAATGGGCGAAGAGATGCATGCATGTATAAGATTAATGAAATGACCATGTAATCCCTTTCGTGTAAGAGCAGACGCAATAAAGTGCCATTCAACTCTGTCAAAAGCCTTTGCAAGATCGATCTTAAGCATGAAGTCATTGCAATTATGGGATTTGAGCGCGAAGGAATGAGCTATTTCTTGAGCTATGATTATGTTGTTACTAATACGCCTACCTTCTATAAAAGCATGCTGGGACGGATGAATATAATCAGGTAGGTGATGCTTAAGCCTGTTTGCTAGGGATTTCGCAATGACTTTGTAAATTACATTACACAAGCTAATGGGTCTAAAATCAGCAGGCACAAGACAAACTATTTTTTTTGGAATAAGAGCAATTTGAGTTTCATTCACTTGTGGTGGAAGGATACCTGTAGTGTAGAAGTATCGTACCAGAGTTGTGACATCATCACCAATCCATTCCCACGCTGATGTGTAGAAGCCAACATTAAATCCATCAGGTCCTGGTGAGGCATTTTTTTTCATAGCCTTCAATATTTCCCAAAGCTCTTGTTTGTCTGGAATAGAATAGGTAAACTCCTGCAAATCTTGAGGAGGAGATGTATGGAGATAAGGTCTTTCATTGTTAGGACACGTAGATCATAAAGGCTATTTCCTTGAGCATTATTAATGGATACTATTCTATTGCGGCGCTTACGCTTAAGAACAGCATGATGGAAGAAGGACGTATTTCTATCACCGTTGACAGCCCAATGCTTCTTCGCACGTTGTCTATAAAACTCTGTGAGCTTGGTCATGCTATTCTCATACTGAGAAATGAGACTTGCCTCTAGCTTATGGTCCTGCTCTTGGGGAGGCTGCCTTTGGATGGTACTGATTTGTTCCTGCAAGGTGTCTAAATGCTGTTGGATAGGCTTTTTTTTCTTACAACCACTTTTTAAGGGTTCCTGCAAGGTTAGTAGTCCTGGAACAAAAAGGTTTATGTTTTGTGGAATGCCAAGCCTGTTTTGCAACCTCCTGATAATCTTCTTCCATGGTCCACCAATTTTCAAATTTAAATTTTAGCTTTGGCTTGCAACATTTAGATTCAGTAGAAACCAAAATAGGAGCGTGATCACTTAGCATGATAGGAAGATTAAAAACATTTGTATTAGGAAAAAGATCGCACCATTCAGCGTTAGCTAAGCATCTATCAAGCCTTTCAAAGACCGGAACAGAAGAAAAACGTTTGTTGGTCCAAGTATACGCAGGACCACTGAACCCCATGTCCACAAGACCACATTGCTTCACATAATCATTGAAAACACGCATACGATTATAATTTATATTTGCAGACGTAGTTTCCATATGAGACATAATATTGTTGAGGTCACCTAAACACACCACTGGCTTTCCCATGTTTTCATAAACAAAATTGGCGATATGTTCCCAAATCATACAAGTATTACGATGATGGGGATCCCCATAGACGCAAGCTAGCACAAACTCTACATTAGTAGCTATATGTTGAACAAGAGCTAGGATAAGATATCTATTTGAGAACTTTACTGAGAGAAGAACTTCATCAGTCCAGAGCAGCCAAAGACCCCCAGAGAGCCCTAACGAAGGAACTACAAAACTAGCAGTACAATTAAAGCGAGCATTCAACTGGGAAGCACTACACTTAGACGATCTAGTTTCAGAAAGGAATATTACCTGAGCACCGGTAGAATACTTCAATCTGGCCAAATATTCCATTTTTGTAGAGTTAGCAAGGC
This sequence comes from Puccinellia tenuiflora, assembly GCA_012064385.1. Lineage (NCBI taxonomy): Eukaryota > Viridiplantae > Streptophyta > Magnoliopsida > Poales > Poaceae > Puccinellia > Puccinellia tenuiflora. Next base: position 813,136 of record QRDG01001200.1, read on the forward strand.
TCCTACCTTTTCCCCTGCAATTCCATCCAATGAACTTCAAGACTGTAGTGGGAGGTGCCACTGTGCGGGCGTCACAAACAGCAGGATCCAGCCCAGCTCTCATTGAGACATCTTCTCCCTCTCTGGCGAACTCGTGTACACAAGAAATTTTTTCCAAAGAGAGGAGTATTCACAGAAACTTGTGCAGAAAACGCTCAGAAGAAGAACTCTGATGCAGAGAAGGGTAAAAATCTACAGTGTGCGAACTGTGGGAAGCTAATTTGGGGCTTTTCCCGTCACAGCTTGGATAAAGAGAGATAAGGTCACGGCAGTATGCAGTGGCGGTAGCGGGTAGCCGGCCGGCCACGGCGGCGTCAACAGCAGAGGAAGCACCAAGGTGAGAAATTACAGAGTTTTTCTGGAATATTCTGGATGTTGTCGAGGCTGAGAAGCTGCACTTTCTCCAAATAGGGAATGGACTGATGAGTGCGGCGTTTTGGAGCCCGGGCTCCATGGAGCCCGGTTTTTGAAACATTCAAAATCGCGATTAAAAACTTTCAAAAAATTCTGAAAAAATTCCTAGATGTAGATAATATAGATATCTACAGCTGTGCAAAATATCAGGGGAAAATTCGTTATATTTTAGTCTGGACAAAAATGACAAATCTCCAAATCTGGATCTGTGAATAGTGTACAGATTCAAAATTTGAATTTTCCCCTGATTTGTTATTTTTGTAGAGCCTGGAATAATTCGAATTTTGAATTGAAAATTTGCACACTTGTAGATCTCAGCATTATCTACAGCTATGATTTTTTGTAGAATTTTTTGACACGGAAAAATGCGGTTTTTGCTTTTTCAAAAATCCCGGGCTACATGTAGCCCGGGTGCCATTTGGACTTTTCGATGGACTGATGGTCTAACAAGAGGAACGGATCTGGGAGGAAAAGCTAGCGCTGAACAGATTAAGGAATCAGGAAAACTAAAGAAGAAATCAGGAGGAAGAGGAGATCGGCATCACGCCAGTCGCCGGCAGAGTCGCCAGTCGCCACAGAGGCAAAGTCCAACACGGAAAGGTGATGAGTGACCGGTTGTTCGTCCGACTATGCGGAACAAGTTGGTGGTTTGGGGTTCGATCGCCCCGGACGCCATTTTTATTGCGCATTATTCGCCACAGGGATGGAGCGTTGCGGGTCCGTCCGTAAGAAAGGGACGAGCACGTCCCACCCGTCAGTTCTCTGTCACGGGTCCCTCCTGTCAGCACGGGACCCGCCCGTCAGCACTGCTGGTCCACGATGTACAGCACGCCATAGGCAAAATTGTCGATGTGTATGTCCAGGTCATGCCAATGGATCGCAATCTAGCACAATATTAAATTTTAGAATCATCTAAATGGACGCAACTTGGTGGCGCACAAATCACAGTCGACTTAGATTTAACTAAATCTCAGTCAGTTGCACACAGTTACAAATCATGTACAACTCATATACCAGTACAAATCACGACACAAATCAAACGGCGAATGAGGCGACTGAGATTTAACTAATTCTCAGTCAGTTGCACACGATTGCAAACTATGTGCAACTCACAAATCAGTACGAATCACGACACAAAATCTAACGGTTAAGGAAGCGACTGAGATTTAGTTAATTCTCAGTCGACTTAGAATTAGCAAAACCGATAAAATAGATGATGTCAGCCACGTGCAAACTCATTTGATTTTTTTGAAAAGACATAACTTTTAAATAAAACGTCCAAATTAAAATCTATTTTCATCATAGTGCTCCTTGCGACGAGATCTTTGAAACTAGATCTCACATGAACATGTTCCGACAATTATTTTTAAAAAGCAACTTTGTGTTATAAACTTGCTTTTCTATCGGAACGAAAAGCAACTTTGTACTATAAACAATTTTGTACTATTGGAACGAAAAGCAACTTTGTACTATAAATTTGTTTTTCTATCACAAAACAACTTTGTACTATAATCTGGGAAGAAAAGCAACTATGTATTATAAAATATTTTTAAAAAGCAACTTCTTCGCTGATAAAGCAAGCTTTTACCATAAACTTGCTTTTCGTGTAAAAATTGGTTTTCAGTATAATAATCAAAACGTGCTCATGTGAGATCTAGTTTCGAAAAACAACTCTGGTGTCTGGTCGGCTTAATTAGTTCTGATCAGTTCCCCTCTCAGCTCTCGGGGTTGTTGGGAGTTTATTTTGACAGCAACTTCGTATTATAAAATTTGCTTTACTAGCACAAAAATAAAAGCAACTTTCTACTATTTAAGTTGCTTTTCGAAAATAATTATCGGAACATGTACATATGGGATCTTGTTTCGAAGATCTCGTCGTGAGGAACAAGGATGTGAAAGCGGATCTAAATTTGGACAATCAAGTCAAAAGTTATGCATTTTTTAAAACTGTAGAATATATTCGCATGTGGCTGTCTTGTCTATATCTGATATGTACTTCCGACAGTATCCGTGTGCTCAAAGAAGGCCAAAGCGCACGCGCGCCACAGAGCAATTAGGCATCTAAATTGGTCCTAATGCAGCACAAAAAAAATCATGCACCTGATATTTCAGCTTATGACCATCTCTTGTAAAGAAAAATATGACTCTTTTGATATAAAAAGTCATAGGAATGTAGGTTTTAGTCCCTCCCAAATGCCTCATGACTAATAGATTTAAAATAGTCATGGATCTATGACCAGTTATTCCGCGGTCATTATCAAAAGGTCATGTATCAACATATTTCTTGTAGTGACAAGATCATGCATGATCTTCACGGCTTCTCTGTATCACACCTGGGGGTCATGCTTGATCCCTTGTAAAAATGCAATTGAAATCTTGAATGTTTTCTTTTTCTTTCTACAGAGCATTCCATTGATCTTTCCTCTATAATTCATGTGATGACCTTCCTTGTGAAGGTTCTGGAATAAAATAGCTGAGCTGGCTGCCGCCTTTAGCTTATTACTTGTATGTATGAGTTCATTTTAGTGTAGAGAGTGGTAATAAGCATGATGATGCCTCCTAGGAGTGTACACATGCTTAGTAGTTCTCTTTTTATGCTTTTCTGTGCTCCTATACTGTGAAGTGTTAAGCTCAAGTTGTGACCAAAGTTTCTTGGTAGCTTTATGTCGTGTCCTCGATTCACGAACACCGGAGGTTGGGAATCCCCTTTGTAGATTCAGTGAGGGGCGCAAGGAGGATCGAGGTGCTTCGTACGTCGGGATTCCTAGATCTAGGAAGAGACACTTTGTTTACCCAGATTCATGCCGCCCGGAGGCTAACATCCCTACGTCCTGCATTGCATGCATTCATGGTGTATGAGATAGTGTTACAAGGTGTATTAGTGGGGAAAGGCTACAGGTTCAAGAAGATCAGATCCAGCTGAAACTGATCACCTCTATCCTTCACCCTTCCTCTCTCTGGCTAGTCTAAGCTTTCTCCGGATCTGATCCCCTTTCCTGGTGACCTTGGTCCTCCCTTTATAGGCTAGGGGCCGGGATACCACATGGGTCACGCCGGCCGTCTCCGAGTGGGGTCGGAGTTCCCACCCAAATGTTCTCTCCAGAACCTTGTGGAAGGCTATCGAAGGTTGTGGAAGACCGCCGATGGGTGTTGTAGTCCTCCTTTTCCCGCCCATGGGTTGGTGGAGGCCTAAAGCTTGCTAGTATTGTCCAGATTTTGGTTCCAGCTGGTCATCTAGTTGCTAGTTGGCAACATATATGCATTGTAGATGGATGTGCAAATTTTTATGTTAGAGTGATTATAAACGAGTTGCTGCATTTTCCGAAATGTTGATTCATTTCTGTTTCGGCAAATTTATCGCACTCCAGAGTTACTGTTGTTTTAGCAAAGATCATGCCGATTTTTTTCCCTTTTTTGTTATTAATTAATACCTTGCAATTTATTAATTAGTGTGAACATGGCGAACAACGAAGAGGCCGGGGGTTCTCGACAAGGAAACGACGAGGAATCAAATGCCGCATTATCAGATTACTACATGACGTTCCTTTGTGCACAGTCGTCGAGGCCCCTAGTTATAAACGACAATCTCAACCAGGAGATGGAGGAGGATGGTCAGTATGAGGCCGACCAGGAGATGGCGGTGAAGGATTAAGTAGTAGAAAAAAATTCCTAGCAACGATAACCAAAATAGCCAAGATCTATTTCTATGCAGATATAAAGTAATGGAGGAGGAACGGAGTTCATAGCCTTGAATACCGTAAGTGGGGATTACGCTCCTGCACAAGCGTTGGTGATGAAGACGGCGAAGCCGACCTCAAGGTCATGTAGTCGTTCTCGCGACTAGTGCCACACATCACAGCACCTCGTAGCTCTACATACGTACGGTGTAGACAACGACTCCCGGTCTCCGGCCCAGCGAAGATGACGGAAGCAGAGCGATGGACCGAAGTACTAACGGCATGGCAGTGTGCGTATAGTGAAAACGTCTCAACTCGTTGCGCAGCTCCAATGGGAACCGCGATGAGAGAAGAGAGAAGAGAGAAGAGAGAGAGAAAATTGGATGGGAAAAGGAGATGGGTGCCCACCTATATAAAGGGGGAAGAGGGGGGCAACCTCCTTGGCTTAGCCATGTGGGACTAATCCCAAATGGCCAATGCGGCCAAGGAGGAGCCGCAGCCCCCTAGTGGGCCAATGCGGCCAGCCCACTAGGGGTTGCCTCCCCTTTTCTCTTTTTCCACTTTTTCCCCTAATGGGCCTTTTCACCCGGAAGGCCCATTTAGTGGAAAATGCAATTTTAAATAAAATAAAAATATATTTAATTACTAATTACACTAATTAACAATAAATACATATTACTTATTTATTTCTAGCTCCGAAAACACTTTCGTTGCCCTCCGATCTCCATCGTACATTCTCCCTTCATTCCGAGACACCTTCGAAACTCCCCGATCTCCATCGGTAAAATACCGGAACGATTCCGGATCTATTCTCTTATTTTCCTTCAGTACTAAGATCACTCCTAAACATCGTCTACCCTTAAGTGTGCCACCCTACGGTTCGGGAACACTCCAGACATGACCGAGACACCTCTCCGATCAATGACCAACAGCGGGATCTAGACACCCATGATGGCCCCTATGCATTCCACGATTATCTTTGTCGCTTGAACCTTAAATGTTGAGTCCCCACGCCTCTTGCCTTGCGATACTCTATTAGTCCGAGCCTTGATCTTCCGGTATCTCATACCCCGTTCAGTCTCGTTACCGACATAACAATTCTATTCGTTCCCGTGACGTTGCATCTCTGTGATCCAGTCACACGCTTGCAAGCTAATTGATGCAACTTCACCGAGTGGGCTCAGAAGTATCTATCCGTCATTATGATTGCAAGTCCCGATCTTGATGCATACGCCTCAACATATCCCTCCGGTTACCCAAGAGACATCTTTATAATCACCCTGTTACGGTCGTGACGTTTGATGCAATCAAAGCAACCTCGGAGATAGCAATTAAATATCATCTCACGGTCTAAGGCTATGGTACTACGTTTTTAAGTTATCATAACGTTGAACTTAATGACTTGACCTCGTTATGATAAAACATAGTGGGTGTGAGTCCATCACATCATTCACCAATGACATGACTCCATTGTCAATGGCATAAATGCCCATGATCAGGAAACCTTGATCATCTATTGCCCAATGGACTAGTATAACTAGAGGCTACTAGGGACCTGGTTTGTTTACATACCACACGTGTATTAATGTTTCCGCTTAATACAGTTATAGCATGGTATAAAACATTATGAACATAAGAGTTATGAATAATAAAATCACTTTATTAAATTGCCTCTAGGGCATAACTCCTTCAGTCTCCCACTTGCACTAGATTACAATTTAATCAATTTATATCTGGTAAAATTCTAACACCTATAGCATCTTGGTGTCTTTCGTGCTTGTCTCGTGGAAGAGCTTTTGTCAACGGATCTGCCACATTCAAATCCGTGTGTATCTTGCAAATCTTTATGTCGCCATCCTTGATATAATACCGTATAACATGGAACCGTCGGAGTATATGCTTAGAAGTAGAGTGAGACCTTGGTTCCTTCGCGTTAGCAATGGCGCTTGCGTTGTCGCAGTGGAAGTTCACAGGGTCTTGCGCGCGTGGAAACACTCCAAGCTCGATGATGAACTTCCTCAGCCATACAACTTCATTTGCCGCTTCTCCAGCAGCAATGTACTCCGACTCCATTGTAGATTGATCCACTATGGGTTGCTTTCCGCTTCTCAGCTCACAGCGCCACCATTCACCACAAACACATAGCCCGTCTGCGACTTCGAGTCGTCTGGATCTGTGTAGAAGCTTGCATCAACGTAACCTGTTACGCCAAGTTCTTTTGTACATCCTCCATAGACAAGAAACAAATCCTTGGTTCGCTTAAAATACTTTAGGATGTTCTTGATTGCTTTCCAGTGCTCCTCTCCAGGATCACTCTGGTACCCGCTCATCAAACTGAGAGCATGGGACATATCCGGTCTAGTACATATAATGGCATACATGATCGAGCATATGGCTGATGAAGGGGATTCGCGGCACAATTTAAAAAAATTATAGCTAACGAACACCCAAAACTTAGCCAGGATCTATCTATGAGTAATGCGGTAACGATTAAAGCGGGGTTCCGATGACATACCCTCGTAGACCGTTACGCGGTGATTACACCCCCGCACATGCGTTGCTGATGAAGACGTCGAAGCCGACCTCAGGGTCGTGAAGAACTTGAGAGGTTGCCGACAGCCTTCCGGTGCAACGACGAAGGAAAGCGCCTCAAGTGTTGCGCCTCGAAGGTATCACACACATACGATGTATGACGACGGTTCCCGGTCTCCGATCCAGCGAAGGTTGCGGAAATAGATCGCCCGAATCAGAGTTTCCCCAGCACGACTGCGTGCCGGAGTGGAGAGAAATCTCTCTCGCACAGCCCAAAATTGGGGCCACGCCGGAGAGAGAGAGAAATCGGAAGAGAGAGACGGCTCTTCCAATTTATTTAATTGGCTAAAAGTCCAATTTAATGTTTGCCCAAAAATTGTATGTCAAAAGGTGGCACTATGCCCCTCCTTGTATAGGAGGCCAAAGGGGTACGCTTCCCTTTGGCCTCCCAATGTGGGACTAAAGGGAGGGGAGAGGTGGAGGATGCGGCCAAGCAAGGGCCGCACCACTCCTGGCCGTGCGTGGCCTTAGGCCCATGGGAGCCATGCTCCCACGTGAGCTTTTCCCTCTTTTTTATTATTTAATATTAAATTAATTAATTAATTAATTAATATATTTAGTTAAATAATTTAATAAATATATTTATTTTAATTAATTCTTTTTAAGATTAAATTAATAAATGAATATATTTAATTTCCAATTAAATATATTTACATATTATTTAAATTTAATTTAATAATAATTTAATATATAAAATCAATTAATTCCGTGGCTGCGGAACCCCTTCCGGACCACCCTGAATTTCTTCGGCACCCCGGAACACTTCCGGTACCCCTTCTTTATTTTCTCCGAAACAATTCCGGTGTCTCTTTTCTCTTCCGGAACCATTCCGGTAATTCTATTTCTCTCTTCGGAACCTTTTCGATCTTTCTCTACCTAATCCTGACATTCACGAAACGATCCCTTACGTCGCCCCCCTTAAGTGTGTTTCCCTATCGGTTCGGGACTACTCCAGACATGACCCGGGAACCCTCCCAGATCAATGATCATCAGCGGGACCTGGACGCCCATAATGACCCCTGTGCATCCATCGAATCAATCATCGTTGAACCTTAATATAGTTTCCCATTCCTTTCGTTTCTTAGATACGAATCTCATCCGAGACTTGATCGTTGACATATGTATGTCATGTTCAATCTCGTTACCGACAAGATTCTTAACTCGTTCCCGTGATGCTTCATCTCCGTGACCTAGTCACACGCTACAGGCTATTTGATGAAGTCTCACCGAGTGGGCCCAGAGTATCTCTCCATTACGTGGAAGAACGAATCCCGGTCTTGACTTCACGCCTCAACATATCCCTTCGGAATACCCAAGATACACCGTTATAATCACCCTGTTACGGTGTGACGTTTGATGCACTCAAAGCAGCCTCGGAGATAGCAATTAAATGAAATCTCACGGTCTGAGGATTAGGATACCATATTTCTAAGTGCTGTAACGGTGAACCTTGTAATACAATCTTGTTACAATACTTATAACGGGTATGTTCATTATCTCATTCACCAATGAAATAACTCCACTGTCTACTGACATAAATGTCACATGATCGTGAAACCTACGATCATCAATAACCAAGTGGACTAGTTTAGAATAGAGGCTAACTAGGAACTTTGGTTATGGAATAACCTCTGGTTGTTCACATACCACACATGTATTAATGTTTCCTATTAATACAATTATAGCATGATACGAAAGTATTATAAACTTAATGAGTTATGGCATAAATATATACCTATTTATTTGCCTCTAGGGCATAACTCCTTCAGTCTCCCACTCGCACTAGAGTACAAATAAACTAGTCGCATTTTACTAAATCATATCACACATATCACATAAGTGCTTCTGATTCATGCTTGCTCATGGAAGAGGAAGTGTCTTCGGTCTGTACATCCCAGTACCGTAAATTCTTTGCAAAACAATGATGTCACCTAATTTGACAGCATTCTGTTATCACCATAACGTTTAAATATATATATTGGTAACTAAGTGAGACTTATGTTTCTTGGTATTCCGAAAACTCTTTCGGATCACACTTGATTCATCAAGTATACCAGAAACATACTTAGCCGGAGAAAACAATTTTTCTTTACCGATATAACATTTCCTTTATTGCTGCAGATTCTAAGACCCCTCTTATGCTACATCATACTAACGTTTCCACCACGCTTCCTTTATATTCAAAGTCCTTTCAATCTATTAGGTGGATGTTCAAAACTATCTAACATAACACTTGTTAGATCTACCACCTTATATAGACTTAAAATATACTTTCAGTATTTTCAAATACTGAAACAGTCACACCTGATCTTAATGCTTATTGAATTTCCAAATTCATTTCAGCATTTATTCTTCATAAGAATATGGATCACATTTTATCGAGTACATAATATAGTCTTGTATGTTGCTAATTATGACTACAGCATAGATATGCAACATATCCTTCAACTATTCATAATGTAGTCCTTCTTTCCAATCAAGACAATCTTTCTTGGTTTTTCTATAATTGGTTTTATAAATAGACTTCCAATAAATACCCTCTTTCTTGGTGTGTCTAATTCTGACTCCTCATAATTTAATATAAAACATCTCGATTTTAATGTTGATCAAACTTCATCAGCTACACATCATTATTTCTAATCATTCCATTTGTACTAGCTATATGGATTAAGCTCCCACTTAAATATGGCATCCATATTCTGATTAGGCAACCTTTCAGCTCCCACTCAAAAATACCATATTACTTAGGCAAGCCTAACAGCTCCCACTCAATTTCATGCAAGTCCTTTCGATAATTTTTAACTCTAAAAATTCCTTGATCGTTCATCAAGTCGAAAAATTGCATTATACGATGTATAGCACCTTGCTAATACAAATCCATTAGACTTTAAGTATGTCTACATTCTCATGTAGCCAACACTCTAACCCTTTTTTTGTCTAAGACAATATTTATGACAAAATCAGCTCTAAGTCCTTCTAAAATTTAATTCCTCTCATATAACTCTTATAGAGAGGACCAAGTAATCTCTATTACTTTATTGAGATTTAAATAACAATTATTTAGTGATCTCAAATAAAATTTTAATTCACAGGATTCATGACTTATAGTCATGCTTCGTATTTTGAATCACCAATTCTTCTGTGTAGTTCGTAGGTACATCAGAATAATTATCTGTAGCATGACAGAAAATATTCTTGGACCTACTTGTAAAGCTTTCTAATGAAATATGATCTCCATCATCTATTTCATTTCCATTTGTAGAGTTCTCGTTTCCGGAACGCTTCCGTTGCGCTACTCGACATTTATGGACATAAGGCCACCACCTTATTCAAGCTTATATTTTCTAATAACACTTCTGGCGAAAGACTCTTTTCACTTAACACCAATCCTTTAGCAATACACGTGCTATTATTGGTATTCGGTTATTGAAGATATATTCATAAACAATTATGAATTCCCACAAAGAACTATTCATTTATGGATTCCCATTATCACATAATTTTAGAAACCACGATTGTGCATTACACTCATGCCATCGTTTTTCACGAATTCTAGATGATTACTTTCCTAACATGAGAGTTTTCCTAATCTCAATGATATGCTCTAAACATTATACATTTAAAATTATAAGACCACACTTTATCGCGATAAAGTGTCATTGCAATGCATATTCATGTTACCACATTCGAAATGCATCACAATATATTGAACAGATTCACACACAAAACTTTCATGCTAAAATTAACTCAATTCGTGTCATCTGGATGAAATCACACAGACTCGAATTTCTTGTTAATATTATACCTGCCTTCACTCTGAAAACTATTGATCACATCAAATAATTTCAGATTTAATGTTTCAAATATTCTATTCTAACACTTAGAATTACATCGAAGGTTAATAACAATGATTTCCTTGTTGAATTAATAACCATCACATGATGCTTCAACAATTCTCTTTGCATATTGTACACTCAATATGTAGAGATTTTAATCATCCATATTTTCAGACTTGGTTTGAATTCATCACAAAGGAAACAAGCTTAGTGATTTTCACACAAACCAATATGATTAAAATTTGCAGTTGTTTCGTAAACAATATCATTATTAAACTTTGTATAACTTTTAGCACATAGAGACACATAGACAATCATCACAAGAATAAAATATTTGTAAAATGAAACGTGACCATAAATAGAACTTATTCATGAAAACATATAAAACTCTTGTTTATTCACGAATAACTATCTTGCAAAACACAAGATATCCTTATTACAAATCACTCTCACATCTATTACAAAAATTTATTCAGATCCACTAATCATAAATGTAAAACTGTAGACGTAGAACGTGAAGGGCCATCCAATGTCTCGCCATCACATGTATCAACTCGCCTCATCATCCGACATCACGGCAACGGTCCAGTTTTCACAAAACATAATAAGTATCAAATACTTGATATTGCAAACATGTTCGGAGAAACATTTATAATAATAAGTATATCAAATATACCTGCTGAATCGATGATTTTCCCCGCTATGGGTTTCACCTTGACCATCATGAGCTCGCGCAAGAACTCGTTGAACGGCAATCGATCAACCTGAGGGGTGTAGGTGGCCTTGATTTCTTTGAAACTTGGCGGGAGCGAACGCAACACCACTTTTATCGCAAAGGAATCATCCACCCAGTCATTCCAAACCTCAGTAAGGTACTCATAAGCATCGAGCATCCTCGTCAGGTGTGCCACTAAGCAGGTATTTTCTTCCATCGTAGTTGACAGAAGTTCATCCCAGTAATTGAATTGAATCAACTTGATTTCTTCCAAGAAATCAAATCTCAACACTTCCATGGTGTCGCAAGGATCGAAGAGTACAAAACGCTTTGCCAACTCAGGTTCCATGATTTCAAACAAGAGGTCATGGACTCCATCGAAAGCGTCTTGACGATCTTGACACCTTTCATTTTCCTCTCGACTTACGGAAGGGCTTGGTCTTTCTTCTAAATGTTCTTCTAATGTAAAGAGCAAATTCCATCTCTTGAGATATCCCCATAACTGTTCGTACCACCGCTTGAAGTTTGATTCATCAGGCTTAAGACGTGGGTTACGTAAAAGGCTATTAATCTTGAACTCAACAAGAGGGATTCCCATCTACAGAAATATTTTGCAAAGAACTAGTAAGACTAAGTTTATAATACTTTGAGTTTTAAATAATCATAAACACTTTATAATCATAACTCCCACTAAGAACAACATCCCTAACATTGTTCTAGTGATTACACGACCCCCATCCACCATGCCTCCCCCGATTGTCACGGCCATCGACATAGTTTCAAATGTAGACACAACATGTCAATCGTATCGTACATACGACTCGTGCTCGACCTTTCAGCCATCCGTGTTCCGAGGCCATGTCTGTATATGCTAGGCTCACCAATCCAACCTTAATGTATCTGGCTGTGCATAACATGGCTTACACCCGACGTATGCGAACGCAGAAGAAAGCACCCGATCGTCACGGCCCACTTTCAACTGCAGACTTTCTTGTCGGTGCCACACTAAGGGAGAACACAATTTTGGTATTAAGTTTTAGGGATTATCTTATATATAGCTACCGTCATTATATCTAATATAATATATATATAAGATACACACAAAGCACACAAGAAAACATCAAATGTAAATAACATGTGTGTGTGATATGATATGGTGCTCCATCTTCGCGCTTGATCTCCATCGAGCATTCCGGCGTGATCTCCATCCTCCACCGGTATGGCGCCAAGTCCACGACACCATCATGAAGGTGCAGTTAGTGCAATAGTAATACAATCTTACCATTATAACCATATCACATCACCAGCCCACTGCAAAACAAAGTTAGACGCCTCTACTTTATCTTGGCAATTTTTACGTGGCTGCTAGGGCTGTCGTAGAAGAACCATTCCTGCCTACGAACTTGAACCACACCACCGAGCAAGTAGTTGTTTGTTACATATCCCTTTCGGGCCTCCCATTGTAAATGCCATGATATCTATTGTATGAGAAACAGACACCCTCATAGCTGCATATACGGTACAAGCCGCATGTCAATTGCAGTGCCGGTCTTGCGCACGGAGTGCACGTAAAGTTGGCGTTAGGGCCACTAATCATCACACAATGCCGACAGCATGAACAAGTACACGCGAGGAGGTAACAACTACAAGATGGATGCCCACATAATCCACCTGTGTTCTAATCGTACCAGCAGGACTACACATAGATCGGCTCTGATACCACTGAAGGGGATTCGCGGCACAATTTAAAAAATTTATAGCTAACGAACACCCAAAACTTAGCCAGGATCTATCTATGAGTAATGCAGTAATGATTAAAGCGGGGTTCCGATGACATACCCTCGTAGACCGTTACGCGGTGATTACACCCCCGCACAGGCGTTGCTGATGAAGACGTCGAAGCCGACCTCGGGGTCGTGAAGAACTTGAGAGGTTGCCGATAGCTTTCCGGTGCAACGACGAAGGAAAGCGCCTCAAGTGTTGCGCCTCGAAGGTATCACACACATACGGTGTATGACGACGGTTCCCGGTCTCCGATCCAGCAAAGGTTGCGGAAATAGATCGCCTGAATCAGAGTTTCCCCAGCACGACGGCGTGCCGGAGTGGAGAGAAATCTCTCTCTCGCACAGCCCAAAATTGGGGCCACGCCGGGGAGAGAGAGAGAAATCGGAAGAGAGAGACGGATCTTCCAATTTATTTAATTGGCTAAAAGTCCAATTTAATTTTGCCCAAAAATTGTATGTCAAAAGGTGGCACTATGCCCCTCCTTATATAGGAGGCCAAAGGGGTACCCTTCCCTTTGACCTCCCAATGTGGGACTAAAGGGAGGGGAGAGGTGGAGGATGCGGCCAAGCAAGGGCCGCACCACTCCTGGTCGTGCGTGGGCTTAGGCCCATGGGAGCCATGCTCCCACGTGAGCTTTTCCCTTTTATTTATTTATTTAATATTAAATTAATTAATTAATTAATTAATATATTTAATTAAATAATTTAATAAATATATTTATTTTAATTAATTCCTTTTAATATTAAATTAATACATGAATGGAAATTAAATATATTTACATATTATTTGAATTTAATTTAATATTAATTTAATTAATTCACAATTAATTAATTTATATATATAAATAAATATCAAATTAATTCCATGGCTGCGGAACCCCTTCCGGACCACCCCGAATTTCTTCAGCACCCCGGAACACTTTCGGTACCCCTTCTTTATTTTCTCCGAAACAATTCCGGTGTCTCTTTTCTCTTCCGGCACCATTCCGGTAATTCTCTTTCTCTCTTCGGAACCTTTCCGATCTTTCTCTACCTAATCCTGACATTCACGAAACGATCCCTTACGTCGCCCCCCTTAAGTGTGTTTCCCTATCGGTTCGGGACTACTCCATACATGACCCGGGAACCCTCCCAGATCAATGTAACATCCCGGATTTGACACCCTAAAATTTGAGCCAAATTTTCATTTTTGGCTTTGCATCTTGCATCATGGCATCCACATTAAATTGCCAAAAGCAAATAAAGCAAAGGTTCAAAACCAATTAAGGGGAGACACAACCTTCCTAATTTACAAATTCTAAATTCCAATGCAATTGCTCAAAGGGCAAAACAAAAACTATTGTGAGCTTCCATATTTATCAAGGAAGTTCCAAGAGTTGATTTGATAATTTTGGAAACATAAGAAAAGGCCTTTTGTTTCATAAAAGGAAAACATTGAAAATTGGCCTCATCCAATTTTAAATTCAAATGGCTTTCAAAACCTTTCAAGTTTTCCCAAATGGAAATAATATGTTGTTTCTCTTTGTTGGTGAGAGCCTCCATAATTATTGTGGAAAACTTTGGGAGAAGAAAACAATTGCCACAATTTTTATAAAGAGAAAAGCCCACACATGCCTTTATTTCATAACTCAAGTTTTTGAATAAATATTGACCACAACAATTCATTGAGTTATAGATATGTCAACATTGTTTCAAGGTTTCCAAAACATCAACTTTCTAAGTCAATTGAATTGCCATTATTCAAATGGTAAAAATGCAAAAAATTGCCCTAAGGGAAAATCCTTCTTCCAAAATGTCTATCACTCCATTCCAAATGTTTTGTGAAGGATATGTCAAACAAATTTCTTGGGGAGTGGCTAAACTTGTCAATATAGCTACAAGGAACCAAAATATCACATTTTGAAATATTCTAGATTGGCTAGATATTTAAATATTGAAAATATCAAATAATGCCAGAAATAAAACTCAAACAAGTTACTTCTGGAAACTTTCTTCAAATGGTCTCAAAATCTTACCAGTACCTCTTCAGGTTAAATAAGGAGCTCCCACAAATTTGCATAAGGTTTGGACTCATTTAAGTAGCCCAATTAAATGTTTTAAAATAATGGCAGAGAGGAAATTGGAACAAGTTTGTTCTACAAACTTTCACCAAATGACTTCAAAAATTTACCCAGTGCCTCCTTATGTGAAATAAGGGTTTTCCACAAAATATCATGACATTTTGAATTGGGTAAATACCTTAATTAAATGTTCCAAAATATGGGCAGAAAAGAAAGTAAACAAAGTTTGTTCTACAAACTTTGTCAGTTTGATCTCAAAATTTTACCAGTTCTTCTTCTTAACAAATAAGAATTGTACCAATGTTGAACAAGTTTGGTTTTACTTAAGTGCTTCAATTAAATTGGCAAAGTTGAAACCAGAAAGAAAAGGAAGAAAAAATCGAGAGGAAAAGCTGGCTGAGGTTTTTTTTTTGCAAGAATGCCATCGTCTCCCTGTCGCCACAGTGCCGCCATGGCGCGCTGTCGATGCCGCCGTCTTCCCACACCAGGCCCCCCTCCCTCTGCGGTAGAGTTAAAGAGGAGAGGATGCCCACGACGACCTGCCTCTCCCTGCTCCTCGCCGCTCGCTCCCTCTCTCTCCTGCACGCCCTAACCCTAACCCTAATCGAGCTCACTGCCGACGACCGCCGCTGCTCGATGCCGCCGCTGCAGGTCATCCCCGTCAAATCCGAGACCACCATTGGCTCCGCCATGTCCTCCTCTTCCTCCCCACGCGATCAATCGAGGGGGGAAGGCTGGAGCTGAGCGCGCCATCGCTGTCTTCACCGCCGCCGGCCGGCGGAGTCCGAGTGACCGCGCCGCCGCCACGGACCGCCTCAGCCCCTGCCGTCCAGTCGCACGCGTCGAGGGTAAGACGGCCGACCTCCTGGACATCTCCGCCCTCTCCCTCTCGCTCGGTAGCGCCGCCGCCGTGCTTGGCCGTGTCGCGGTGATCACCGCGCCGGTGCCGGTCCGCGCGCTCCGGCCGGTCAAACTGACTGTGGGCCTGGGCGCCGGCGTGGCACTGACGTGGCTGCCGCGTGGCACTGCGCCCCGTAGGTCAGTCTCACGGGCTGGGCCGCCCCTCGGTGCAAATCTTTCTGAGTCTTTTTCTGTAAAATAAATAAAATGACAGATTTTAACCCAACTTTGAAAATCAATATCAATTCGTGTTTTAATCCAAAAATTTCAAATGAGGTACCAAAATGATCATAAAGACAAGCTCTAAATGGTTGGATCATTTTCATTCATGAAAACAGACTCTAAATAAATGTTTATTAAAAGAACAAATGCAATGTTAATATTTGTTTATGTCAACTTGCTAAATTCATAACAAATTGAAAAATTGTCCAAATTGAGTGTTCTTGCTCTTAAAATGTTCAGAAGTGAAAACTCTACTAGTTTGAGTCATTTTCATCCATGAAAAAATATTTTAAATTGTGTTTATCTCAAAAACCACTAAATGGCAGAAATATATGGAAACTTTGAAAAATCCTAACAATTTGAAAAATGATCAGAAAATTTTGATCTTGGTCTCTAAAATTGCAGAAACATAAACTATATCTGTTAGTGTCAATGGCTTGTCCAATTGAATAAAATTTGGTGCTGTTTCCATAGAAATACTAAAATGGCAGAACTTACTTTAAATGGAAAACAGGATTTCTGTTTCAATTGATTACTTGTAAAATGCATAACTAATTGAAAAATGCTCCAATTGCAATGATTCAAATTTCTAGGTGTAGATCTTGAGGTGCTCTACCAGTTAACATCAGTTGGGCATAATTGTTGTATAATAATTTTTGCACTTAAAATTGAAATACAGAAAATGTCTATAACAATTGAAACTTTGAAAGTTCATAACTTTTGTTCTGTTAATCCAAATTGAGCAAACTTGGTCTCTAAAAATTTGTCTTAACAAACTCTACATAACCATATTTTATTTGGGCACAATTGAGTAAAATTTGATCATTTTTCCCACTGTTTTTCTGTTTTGTCAGAAAAGAATTTGAAAAAGAAAAATTCATAAGTAATTCAATAATTATCCAAAAATTATGTTTAATACCTCCAAATGTTCAGTGAAACATTTGCCACATGTTTTCAAGCATATCCATGCATTTTGACACTTAAAGTATTTCTGTTTTTGTTGTTTTCCAAAAATGGCAGAAATAAAAGCATTAAAGAATAAGTCATAAATATTGTTTTCCTTATCCAAAAATTATGGAAAACATGCCAAAATGCTAAGCACTTAAATTAATATCAGAAAACATCATTTCCATGCATGTTGACAAATTATTTAGGTGTTGGTCTTGTTAGTAAAACTTAGTATGCCACTAAGGTAAATATGAGGGTGTGCCAAATAATGCTTAATTATTTGGGAGCAATCATTTAACATGAAGATCATGTCCATGATCTAATAGTTGCATTAAAATATCATGTCATCATGAGTGTGCATTGCATCTGTTGTATTCTCGTTATTTATGTTGTTTCCTTTCCAGTGTTGTTGTGTTTCGGTAGATCGAGGAGTCGAGGTTCCACAACAATACCTTGACGATCCCTACTTCTTTCACATCAACAAGGCAAGCGTAAATCCCCTTCTTTGTGCATCTATCTTGACCTATGTTTTCCCTCAAGTATTTTATCCACTATAATATTGCATTCGATTCAAATGTCATTTTTTTAGTATCCTACCAGTTGCATTATATTCCAGATACCATTACCTGTTTCCTTCCTATTACCATAGTGTTGTTGTGTTGGCCTAGTTACTTATATGCTATATAGCTGCTTAGCCAAGCTTAGCTGGTTACTCGGTGGTCCGATGGTGGATCATGGTTGGAAAGGTTTATGGAATGTCCGGATGTGTTGGAGGCAGGTGGTCTCCAACTAATATGCTAACTAGCGTGGATGAGTTGCCATCAGTGAATGATGGTGGGTTGTCTCACTCATGCCCCTAGGAGCAAGTTCTTTACCTCTTGAACCAAGACTGAGCGTGCTTCCATCGGTGGGATACATGGGTAAATCCCTAACGATCTTTACCTTGCGAGGGTGTAGCCCGGGGTCCTTTAGTTTGAGCTTTCCATTTGCGTGTGCGTGACGATGGAAAAAGTTGAACAAGGACGGTGTGTGTAGGAGGTGGCGCCGGTCCTGGGGTTGGCGGGGCCGACTGGGACTGTCGCTTCACCAATGATCCCGGGGTTAGATTCATGCAAGGTAAAGGTTGTAACCACGCCCACTCTGCCATCCTCCCAGGAAGAGGACTAATGTACAGGAAAGGAGCCGGACGGTATCGGTGGTTAAATTAGGACACCCCTGCAGGGTTAATCTTTTCGAAAAGCCATGTCCGCGGTTATGGACGACGTGGGAATGGACGATAAGACCATAGAGAACATGAATAATAAAATTGAGTAGACAGGTGTGATGATGTTGGTGGATTCAATGATCAGTAGTTGAAAAGAGTTACAATTCCTATCTCATTTCAAAACCTTCTGATTAGACATTGCCATGTGAGTCTTTTAAAAGAAAACTTGCTTTCTGCAAAACAACTACAAAAGCCTTGCTAAAGCCTCATGTGAGCTAGTAGCTCTAGTAATCTTGCCAGTACCTCCTGTACTGACCGTTGCTTTGTTGAATCTTTTATCTGTTCTAGCAGAGGTCATTCCAGAGATGGAGGTGTGTTCTTCGGTGGCATCGACGAGTAGTCTGGGTTTTCTAGGTGGCAGCCTGGGGTGGGTAGGAGCAAGCTGGCGCTGACTTGTTTATCTGTAGGCCTCTTAGGCCATATTTTGTTTCTTGTTGTTTAGACAACTATACCTGCTTCCGCTTGATGTATTGTTGGGTCCGTGACCTCTGATTGTAATCTGCAATATTTCTCTGTTAAGAGTTGAATTATATTGCTTTGTGTCGTTGAGTCTGTTATGTGCCAGTTGTTCCGAGTTTTGATGGCCTGAATATGCATTCATGGTTGGGCCCGATGTTATGTTATGATTGAGGGGAATGTGAGGCCGATGATCCATTATCCGAGCCTCGCCTGTCGGTTCCTTGGCCTGGGGGTTGTTAACCCCAGTAACCTTCAGTCGGCTTGCATAACTGGTGTTACTCAACACTTATGTATATTCCCGAGGTCGGGGCGCTACAATCAATGATCATCAGCGGGACTTGGACGCCCGTAATGACCCCTGTGCATCCATCGAATCAATCATCGTTGAACCTTAATATAGTTTCCCATTCCTTTCATTTCTTAGATATGAATCTCATCCGAGACTTGATCGTTGACATCTGCATGTCATGTTCAATATCGTTACCGACAAGATTCTTAACTCGTTCCCGTGATCCTTCATCCCCGTGACCTAGTCACACGCTGTAGGCTATTTGATGAAGTCTCACCGAGTGGGCCCAGAGTATCTCTCCATTACATGGAAGAACGAATCCCGGTCTTGACTTCACGCCTCAACATATCCCTTCGGAATACCCAAGATATACCGTTATAATCACCGTGTTACGGTGTGACGTTTGATGCACTCAAAGAAGCCTCGAAGATAGCAATTAAATGAAGTCTCACGGTCTGAGGATTACGATACCATATTTCTAAGTGCTGTAACGGTGAACCTCGTAATACGATCTTGTTACAATACTTATAACGGGTATGTTCATTATCTCATTCACCAATGAAATAACTCCACTGTGTACTGACATAAATGTCACATGATCGTGAAACCTACGATCATCAATAACCCAGTGGACTAGTTTAGAATAGAGGCTAACTAGGAACTTTGGTTATGGAATAACCTCTGGTTGTTTACATACCACACATGTATTAATGTTTCCTATTAATACAATTATAGCATGATACGAAACTATTATAAACTTAATGAGTTATGGCATAAATATATACCTATTTATTTGCCTCTAGGGCATAACTCCTTCAGCTGAAGCATAGGGGATGTCAGACATCCTCTCTCTTTCCTTTGTCGTTGTTGGACACTGAGTTTTACTCAATGTTTTCCCTGATATCATGGGCAAGGAACCCTTCTTTGCTTCATGCATACTGAATTTCTTCAATATCTTATCAAGATATGTACTTTGACTCAACGCTATAAGGCGGCTGGACCTATCACGATAGATCTTAATGCCTAATATGTAAGCAGTTTCTCCTAAGTCCTACATTGAAAATTTACTATTCAAATACTCCTTCATGTTGTTCAGCAATTTCACATCATCCCCAATTAGTAATATGTCGTCCACATATAATACTAGTAATGCAACTGAGCTGCCACTCATCTTCTTGTAAATGCAAGTCTCTTCTCCATTTTGGACAAATCCAAAAGCTTTGATTACCTCATCAAAGCGAAGATTCCAGCTCCGAGATGCTTGCTTCAGTCCATAAATGGAACGCTGAAGTTTGCATACTTTACCAGCATCCTTTGGATCGACAAAACCTTCCGGCTGTATCATATACAACTCTTCCTCAATTTTTCCATTTAGGAATGTCGTTTTGACATCCATCTGCCATATCTCATAATCGAAATAAGCA
The DNA here is from genome assembly GCA_012064385.1 of Puccinellia tenuiflora. NCBI lineage: Eukaryota > Viridiplantae > Streptophyta > Magnoliopsida > Poales > Poaceae > Puccinellia > Puccinellia tenuiflora. Next base: position 833,759 of record QRDG01001200.1, read on the forward strand.
ATAATTGCTAGCAAAATCTGAATAGACTTAAGGGCATGTACAATGGTTATATCTTAGCGTTGCCACGTAGGATAATTGCTGAGGTGGAGGAGAGAGAAATGAAAAAAGGCTTGTCTTATCTTAGCTAAGAGATGATCTCTTAGCACAGTTTGTCTCACCGCAAATTTAGGGATAGAGATAAGACTAAGATATAACCCATTGTACATCATGTTTTATTGTCATATCTTAATTGCGTGGAGGATGTAAGATAAGACTGTCTTATCAATCATTGTACATTCCCTAAGCATCGCTACGGGTGAAAAAGTTTCATCGTAGTCAACTCCTTGAATTTGTCGAAAACCCTTTGCGACAAGTCGAGCTTTATAGACAGTTACATTACCGTCAACATCTGTGTTTTTCTTAAAGATCCATTTATTCTCGACGGCCTTGCGGCCTTCAGGAATCTCCACCAAAGTCCATACTTTGTTGTCATACATGGATTGGATTTCGGATTTCATGACTCCAAGCCATTTCTCGGACTCGGGCCCTTCGATTGCTTCTCTGTAGGTTGCAGGTTCGTCTAGGTCAGTCAACATGACCATGCCAACAACATCACCATACCATTCAGGCGTGGTACGTGGTCTTGTTGACCTGTGAGGTACGATAGACGCTTCGACATTTGCTCCCACTCCATCTATGGAGGACGCTTCCGGAACACCTTCCGTTGCACCACTCGGTATTTCGAGTTCAGGGTCAACTATCTCGTCGAGTTCTATCTTTCTTCTACAAACTCGTTTTGCGAGAAACTATTTCTCAAGGAAAGAACCGTTCTTAGCGACAAACGTTTTTCCTTCGGCCTTATTGTAGAAGGTGTATCCAATTGTCTCCTTTGGATATCCTACAAAAATGCATTTCTCCGCTTTTGGCTCAAGTTTGTCAGGCTGTAGTTTCTTAACGTAAGCCTCACAACCCCGAACCTTTAGAAACGACAACTTTGGCTTCTTGCCATGCCATATCTCATATGGTGTTGTCTCCATGGATTTGGATGGTGCCCTATTTAAAATGAATGCAACCGTTTCTAACGCATAACCCCAAAACGATACACGCAAGTCGGTTAGAGACATCATAGATCGCACACTATCCAACAAAGTCCAGTTATGTCGCTCCGACACACCATTGCATTGTGGTGTCCCGGTCGGCGTCAACTATGGTACAATACCACAAGACCTCAAATAAGTGCCAAATCAAAACACAAATACTCACCACCTCGATCGGATTGAAGGTGTTTGATTTTCTTGTTAAGTTTATTTTGCACTTCACTCTGAAACTCCTTGAATTTCTCGAACGTTTCAGACTTGTGCTTCATTAAGTAAATATACCCATATGTACTCAAATCATCAGTGAAGGTAACGAAGTACCAATAACCATTGTGTGTAGAAACGCTCATTGGTCCACAAACATCGGTATGAATGATTCCCAATAAGTCCGACACCCTCTCCATAACACCAGAGAATGGGGTCTTAGTCATTTTGCCCATCAGACATGGTTTGCATGTGTCAAGAGAATCGAAATCTAATGACTCCAAAAGCCCATCAGCATGGAGCTTCTTCATGCGTTTAACGCCAATATGACCAAGATGGCAATGCCATAGATTCATGGAATTATCATCACTAAGTTTAAATCTCTTGGTATCTACACTATGGATGTGAGTACTACTATCGAGATTTAATAAGAACAAAGCATTGCGCTCCGGTGCATGAACATAAAAGATATCATTCATATAAATAGTACAACCATTTGATACTAATTTGAATGAATAATTGTCTCGTAACAAGCAAGACCCACTTATAATATTCATGCTCAATGCGGGAACATAATAACATTTATTCAACATTAAAACTAATCCCGACGGTACATATAGAGGGAGAGTGCCGACGGCCACCACTTCAACTATGTTGCCGTTGCCAACACGCATCGACACCTTGTCCCTCGCCATACGCCGTTCATTCCGCAACTCCGTCTGCGAGTTACATATGTGAGCAACAGAACCGGTATCAAATACCCAAGTGTTACTCCGGGCACTAGTAAGGTAAACATATATTACATGTATATCACATATACCTCTCTCTTTATCAACAAATTTGCCGGCCTTCTTGTCCGCTAGGTACTTGGTGCAGTTGCGCTTCCAGTGACCATCGCCCTTGAAGTTGAAGCATACAACGCCGGGCTTTGGCTTGGGGCCAGACTTGACAGCCTTAGGATTAGCAACGACCTTGCCACCCTTCTTGGACTTCCAGTTCTTGCCCTTGCCCTTGGTGCCAGATTTCTCGAAATCCGTGGTTTTGTTGACCATCAACACCACGTGCTCCTTCTTGATTTCCACTTCAGCAGTTTTGAGCATCACAAACAATTCGGATAACGTTTTAGCCATCCCGTGCATGTTGTAGTTCATGACAAACCCTTTATAGTTAGGGGCAACGATTGCAACACCCTATCTATTGCCAACTCATCTGGGATTTTGCAATCCAGAGCATTAAGGCGGGTAACGTAGCCAGACATCTTGACCACGTGCTCACTAACACTGCTGTGCTCCTCCATCTTTGCCGAGAAGAATAGCTCAGAGGCTTCATACCTCTCGGCCTTGTCTTGCGGTGCAAAAACCGCCTTGAGATAAGTGATTATCTCAAATGCACTCATAGTCTCAAAGCGCTTCTGCAGGTCAGCCTCCATGGCATAGAGCATGCCACTCTGGACAAAGGCGGAGTCCTCCGACTTGGACTGGTAGACCTTCTTGTCGTCCTCGGAAGCGGAGTCAGTGGGCTTATCACCTATCGCGGCCTCAAGAACATAGGCCATCTTGTGAGGAGTGAGGAGAATCCTCAGGGTGCGAAACCAGGCCATGAAGTTGGACTCGTTGGTCTTAAACTTTTCTTCCTCAACGAATGGGCCTAGGTTGAAGGTGGGGTGAGACATCTACAAAGGCATTTGCAAGATACATAAGACTATGTTCNGCCCCCGTACGAAGGCTTGTTCAACTTGCTGGCCTTGGACAAAGCGTGAAGATGAGGCTGTGAGGACACGTGGGGGTGTTGGAACCGTGCGGGATGAGACATGCCTAGTTTAGATTAGGATTTGTATCCATTTCAAACATGTATACTAGAAGGATAAGGCGCGCGTTGCTGCGACCACTACATTATAACCGATGGAGAATGAAGGTTTGGTTGGAAATGGAAATACCAGGATCATATTCATAAATGATGCTCCACAAACCACTTTATGGCAGAGAACAAATAATAGTGCATCACATGTTGAACAAGGAAGCATAAGGCGCGCATACTCCTATCCTACGATATAATGCGGCCAAATGGCAAGCTTAGATTCACTATGCACTATGTGGTGAGAACTATCATTTGGTTGTAAGCAACAACTACAATAGAGTAAAATTAATTGAATTTGTGTTATGTATATTGGTAAGATGATGACAACATTTATCATTTTTTATGATAAGTACGATTAAAAAAGGTTTCTAATATAATCAGCCATCCCACTCTATATCGCGAACACATGAGATATTCCACTGGTTATATATTTATGATACGAAAAACATGAGTGTGATTGGCTGATTACGATACTTCTCTAATATGATCCTGTGTAGTATAAATATTCTAGGTTTCACATGCAATCAACTCTATGCCATGCATATATGTAGACTGTGCCCATAAACTTCTAAGTATACAAGTATATGTAGGAACTCTATAAACTCTAGATTCAACTACATCCAGTAGCAACTTATAAATAATGATTCATTGCACATAATTTGTATCGACATGCAGACACATAATTGATGTGGTACCACACAATAACTCCTTTTCATTGGCCGAAGAAGCAACGACTTTGGATATTGCAGAGGAAAGAAAACATGACATACATATCTGCAAGAATGAATCTAGTGGGGAGGAGCTTGGGACGGCATATCGAGGGGATCAAGAAGATGGCAGAGGGAGCTACGATGCTCGTAATCATGGGAGGGGGAGCTCGAAGCAAAATTTGGTGGAGAGCTGAAGGGAGATGAAGGAGTCTGTGAGGCTAAGGAAAAAAAGAGATGTCTCACCGGCGGCGTTGCCATATAGGCCCACAAGCTTGGCGATGATTTGGAAGTAGAGGAATTTTCGAAGCTCGAGGAGGCGTCAGGTTTTGGCGGAAATCCCAAACGAGGGATAAGACGTATAGGAGGGCAGGGAAGTGAGGTCCTAGGGGCATGTTTGGTTACTCGCACGCATTTCGGTCTTTTTGCATATATGGCTTTATCAGAGCCTGACTGAGGAGAAGCGTGGTTTCGGTCATGTTCTGCACTATTTTTGCTTGCATGTATTTCTTTTTTCATGCATCTCGAGAAACATAAACACGGGCATGTTTCGTGTACCCTCACCACTTGACATAGTAAACTTACCTCACACCACCACATTTGAATAAATTTGTCTACATGACGACCACATAAGGAGCGGCGAGTGGGATAAAGGCGCGGTGCAACGGCAGTGCGGCGGCAGAGGTAGCGACAAGAGCTGCACCGGCATGGGCGAAGTTTACGACGGTAGCATACAATCACACCATGATACAACAAGCAAAGTGTAAATATGTATATATGTATATTATAATATTTGTGCGTATATGTCCGTCGAAATGAAAAAGTTACAACACGAAAGTTGTGGGAAACAGCGAGGTTGACTTACACCTCACAAGAAATTTCAAACGGTCTAACAAGTGCGACGAATTTGACAAAATGTTTCTAAAAATGGTACAAACTCCAGTCCAAAAATAACAAATTATAGTTGACGAAATTCAAAACCGATCACGGAAATGGAACCTACTGGTCGATGTGCATATATTTCGTGTATATTTTATCTCAAATCAAAACATGGTTGTGTAGATAAAAAAATTAGGTGAAGGAGAAGATACCAAAAGTCACATACATGACACATCCAAAGCCTGACACGCGCGGTGTCCCGTTCAGGTGCGGTGGATGAAAAAAAAAAACACAGCTCTAATTTTTATATATTTGGTGGGCATCAGCATGGAGAGCGGGAACCAGTGAAAAAAGGACACGTAGGTAAACCTGAGAAGCAACCAGGAAGCTCTATTCCTAGGGAGCTTAGAGATTAGAGGGATACGCGTGAATCGTGAACGGAAAGACAGCCACCCTATATAATACAAGGGTGAACGATCGACTGTAAATTTTAGCACACAAATCAATTAATCATGTATTTGCTTCAAACTACGTTTTTGTGCCTCAACCTTTGTCACTTCTTCCGACTACAAAGAGGCGGCACGGCTTCTTCAATTGATGCGGCTGCCATGATTGTGTCGATGATGCGGAGGCTAGATTTCGAGATAGTGATGGTCTCTCTAAGGACGATGGCGGTATGAGATGCCCCCTCCATCTCCAAATTGGGTTCGATCAAGCTCATCAGGTGTATGTTGGGTGACTCTTGTGGATGCGCCAAGTAATGCACGTCGCAAGCAGGTTCTTTGCATGGGCGGTTCAGGTGGAGGTGCTAAATCATGCCTGATGTCGGCAGGTGCTACGCAGGGTGGCTCCTATAGAGGTGATAAGTCATTCTTGTTGTCGCTAGATCAAAGATGGTGCGATAGTGAAGGGAGGCGAGGCGGTATGAGGCGTATATATCTTTCGGTATCTACTCTAGAGGCATCCAACTATCAAGGAGTCTGTCGGGGATATGAACCCCGGATACCCCTAAGAGGTCCATTTCTTCAAGAACCACAAGTGCCGGCTACAGCGTCCCGCCTGGAGCCAGCCGGATGAAGCAAGCTGTTTCCTCTACCCGGAGGCGGACGGCCGGCTAGAGCAGCCGGCCTCTACCCACCGACCGGTCCGTACTAGTGGGCCCGGATCGCCCAGCCCCTGTCGGGCGTTACCGCTACAATGTAATGATGAGATAGCTCCAGCCGGCTCCGGAGTAGTGATGTCATAGGGGCAATCGTGTAACTTCCTTGTAACCTAGAAACCCTAACCTAGAAACCCTAGATGCTGCCTATATAAGGCGTGCATGGGCCTCCTGCGCGAGGCAAGTAAGCAACGTTGGACAGACACCCAGACATACGTAGATCATCGTCTTCCACCTCCAGCCGGCTGGACATCTCTAGCCGGCACCACCGCCATACAGCTCCAGGAGCAAACTTTGTAACCCGATTTGTGATCAATCAATAAGAACAAGAAGAGCAGGACGTAGGGGTGTTACCTCCACAAGGAGGGCCCCGAACCTGGGTAATTGACGTGTGTTTGCATGTTGGTTGCCCAATCCCGCGCGAGCATCCGATCGTCGCCTGCCCCATACTCTTTTCCGTCTTTGATGGATATGCCGTGCTACCCACCACGACATTTGGCGCCCACCGTGGGGCTCGCGGCGAACGGAGTCACGTTCTGCGCGGGATCCCGGACTGTGGATGGTCGGCGGATCGTCTCCGGCCTCGTGCTCTCCATCGGCTCCGTCGGCTGCGTCCTCGACAACACCAACAGCTTCGCCGACGTGGACGTCGCCAGCGGAGGAGCGGTCGTCACCCTTGGCGATTTCCACGTCTACGTCGCTGTCGCCGCTCAGGAGTACCCGGAGGTGGTCTACACAAGCTTGGCTCCTTCGATCTTCGACGCCAGCACCTGCAACGACGACCCCGCCTTCGGCTACCTCAACTCCGGCGACGCGGACCGCGACGTCGCCAAGCTCAACGTCTACGCCGAGGTGCACATGGTCGAGCACGCGGCGGCAGGAGGCCCCGTCACCACCACCGTTCATGAGGCTGGCGAACCTTCGCGCTACCAGCGCAACCTAGAGGCCGACTTCGAGCTGCTAAGCACCCCCATCGCGCCGAGTGCTGATCCAGCCAAGGCGGCGGCTGAACTCGAGAGGATGCGGCAGCAGATCTACGACAAGGCGCTAAACCTCGCGTCGACACAGCGCCGGCTCAGCGCCACAATTCGCGAGTACAATTCTGCACACGGCATCGAGCAGGCGGACCGCAACGCGGAGAAGCTGAATGAAGTCAGGCGAAAGGGAGGAGACCTTGGTGGCGCCATGAACCGTGCCGGCCAGGCGCATGAACTCACCGACCTCAGCTTCCCCGAGTACAGCTGTCCTACGCAAAACATGAGGGCGGCGGAAGCAGCGGCCGCTGAGCTACCCTATCTCCAAGGCGAAGAACTACATCAACAAATGCGCCGGGTGCGGCAACTCATCAACACGGCCAACCGGCAGCAGCGAGAAACGGAGGCAACGGCGAGCAAGGGGCACCATGAGCCGCCTCCAGGCTACGATGCAGCCGGCAAGTTCAAGCAAGGTGCAGAGGCGTCGTCCACGAGCCGCGGAAGGGCGAAGGACAAGCAACCACGAGTTCATCGCGAGGGGAGCGCGAGCTCGCATCCTCGGGATCACGGCCGTGATCCGGTTGGACGACGAGAAGACGGCAACCGGAGCGAGCCTCGAGCCGGACGGAACGTCAAGGAGCGAGTCGGCCACAAAGTCACCATCGACGAACGCCTGGGGCCGCTAGGACCTGAAACCAGCGACGACGCACGCCACCGCATCGACGTGCTCAAGCTGTCAAGCATCATCGAGGAAGAGGACATCGCTGCTCATCGCTGTTTCGGACCCCGCATCCGGAGCGAGCGATTCCCAAAGGGATTCACTCTCCCCAGGGACACACCCAAGTACAACGGCACCGCGAAGCCGGAAGACTGGCTCGCCGACTACGTAACAGCGGTCAACATCGCAGGCGGCAACAAGCGGGTAGCCGTGCGCTACGTGCCACTCATGCTCCAGGGATCGGCACGGACTTGGCTCAATAGCCTTCCGAAGGAGAGCGTCAACAGCTGGCTGGACTTCGAGGAAGTGTTCAACCGCAATTTCACCGGCACCTACTTGCGCCCTGGCAACGCGCAGCTGCTCGCGCTGTGCAAGCAAAAGGACGGCGAGTCGGACCGGGCTTACCTCACCCGGTGGACGAGCCTTCGCAACTCCTGCGAGGGAGTACTCGAGCTCCAAGCCGTCCAGTACTTCATCCAAGGGTGCCGAGACCAGACGCTGCTCAAGCACCGGCTCCTGAGGAAGAGCCCAAAGACCATGGCGGAGCTCATGGCAATCGCCGACGAGTACGCCACCGCCGACGCGGGCATGACCAACCCGATCCGACTCGATGAAGCCGGACGAATCATCACGACGGAGCCGGCTGCACGCCGCAGCCGGACGGAGAACCAAGAGGGAGGAAAATCAACCCGGCGTGACACCGACGCGGCCGGCAAGCGCAAGTCTGCAGACGACCGTGTCGAGTCCAAGGTCGTCGCCACGACCGAGGGAAGGCCGGCAGGAGGCTTCGACAACCGTCGCATGAGGACGAGCGGCGACATGCGCCGGACAAGGGCGAGGAACAACTACGACTACATGCTCGATCAACCGTGCCGGAACCATGGTGACCGGCCAGCAAACCACACCGTCAGGCAGTGCACTCTTGGACGCCCAAGGCCGCCACCGTACGAGCGGCGAAATCCGCCTCGGGATGAAGCCGGACGAGACGATCGAGGACGCGACGACAGACGACGCGAAGACAGGGATCGCGATGATCGCCAACGCGAAGAAGAAAGGGAGCGCCTTCCGGCTCCGCCTCCAAGGGGTCCAGACGGCTACCAGAATCCGGATGCCGCCTACATCGTATTCGTCAGCGAGCGCGACGACAAGCGAAGCCGGCGCGAACGGTTCAAGGAAGTAAACGCGGTGGTTCCACCTGTCCCCCAGTACCTCAACTGGTCGCAGGAGCCGATCACGTGGGATCGCCGCGACCACCCGGAACTGATGCCCAACCCAGGCGGCTATGCTCTAGTCCTAGAGCCCATGATCATCTCCCCCACCAAGCGCGCTTGCACCTTCTCGCGCGTCCTCATCGACGGAGGCAGCAGCATCAACATCCTCTACCGCGACACGCTGGAGAAGCTGGGCGTCTCCGAGTCCAGCTTGACGCCGAGCCGGACGGTCTTCCACGGCATCGTGCCGGGGCGAGCCGGCTCGTCCATGGGCCTCATTCGGCTGGATGTCCTATTCGGCACCAAGAGCAACCACCGCCGTGAGACCCTCTCCTTCGAGGTGGTCAACCACTCCAGCGCCTACCACGCCATCCTCGGGCGGCCGGCGCTCGCCAAGTTCATGGCGGTGCCCCACTACGCTTACCTCAAGATGAAGCTACCAGGCCCACGCGGGATCATCACCGTCGCCGGAGACTATAAACGCTCCATCGCATGCGCCTCCGATAGCGCAAAGGTGGCCGAGACCATGGTCTGCAATGAGGAGATGAAGCAATTCAAGCGTAAGGCTAGCGAGGAAAAGCTGGAGATCCCAGAGTCGGCCAAGCCGGCTGGCGAGTCAAACTTCCAGGCGGCCCGGGACACAAAGAAGATCTACTTCGACGACAACGACAAGTCCAAGTTCGTCTCCGTGGGGGCGAGCCTGGACCCCAAATAGGAAAGCGCGCTCGTCGAGTTCCTCCGTGAGAACCGGGACATCTTCGCGTGGTCCCCCAAGGACATGCCTGGTGTGCCGAGGGAACTCGCCGAGCACTCTCTTCACGTCCGGCCAGATGCCAAGCCGGTAAAACAGTCCCTGCGACGTTTCGCGGAAGGAAGAAGACAGCTCATAGGAGAAGAAATAGCCCGGCTACTCGCGGCCGGGTTCATCAAAGAAGTGCAACACACGGAGTGGCTAGCCAATCCGGTGATGGTGGAAAAGAAGAACAAGAAATGGCGGATGTGTATCGACTACACCCACCTCAACAAGGCTTGCCCTAAAGACCCCTTCGCATTGCCGCGCATCGACCAAGTGATCGACTCCACGGCCGGCTGCGACCTCCTCTCCCTCCTCGACGCCTACTCCGGCTACCACCAAATTCCGCTGAATCCGGACGACCAGCTCAAGACCGCCTTCATCACCCCATACGGCCCGTACTGCTACACCACCATGCCGTTCGGCTTGAAGAACGCGGGAGCAACATACCAGCGCTGCATGCAGAAATGCCTGCACGACCAAATCGGTCGCAACGCGCACGCCTACGTCGACGACGTCGTCATCAAGACCAAGGAGAAGCACACCCTCCTCCTCGACCTCAAGGAAACCTTCGACAACCTCCGCCGCTTCCAGATGAAGCTCAACCCGGAGAAATGCGTGTTCGGCGTTCCAGCCGGACAGCTACTCGGCTACCTCGTGTCGGCACGAGGGATCGAGGCCAACCCAGAGAAAATCGCCGCCATCGACAACATGCGACAACCGAGAAGTGTCAAGGACATCCAGAAGTTCGCCGGGTGCCTAGCTTCTCTTAGCCGTTTCATCAGCCGGCTCGGGGAGAAGGCTCTCCCGCTCTACCACTTACTGAAGAAAACAGACAAGTTCGTCTGGAGCGACGCGGCCGACGCCGCCTTCAAGGAACTTAAGCGGGCGATGACCACCACCCCCGTCCTAGCACCTCCGACTCCAAAGGAGCCCATGCTCATGTACATCGCCGCCTCCAATCGAGTCGTCAGCGTGGTCCTAGTGGTGGAACGAGACGAACCCGGCAAGCAGCGGCCGGTTCAGCGGCCAGTCTACTACCTCAGCGAGGTGCTCTCGCAGTCAAAGCAAAACTACCCGCACTACCAGAAGCTCGTATACGGCGTGTACATGGCAACGAAGAAGCTGAAGCATTACTTTCAAGAGCACCCGATCAAAGTGATAAGCGACGCGCCGCTTGCCGAGATCATAGGCAACAAGGATGCAACCGGCAGAGTTGCGAAATGGGCGATCAACCTGACGGCGCACGGAGTCGAATACGACAAGAGAACAGCGATCAAGTCGCAGGAGCTGGCGGACTTTCTCGCCGACTGGACGGAGACGGACCACGTACCGCCGCCACCCGGCTCCGGCGAGCATTGGCTCATGCATTTTGATGGATCCAAAAGATACTGGGGACTCGGCGCCGGAATCGTCCTCACCTCACCCAAGGGGGGCCGACTCGAATACGTTCTACAGATCCACTTCACGGCGTCCAACAACGTAGCCGAGTATGAAGCTCTCGCACACGGCCTCAAGCTCGCCAAGGCCATGAACATCAAGCGAATCCTCTGCTACGGCGACTCCGACTTGGTGGTCCAGCAGACCACTGGTCACTGGGACGCCAAGGACCCCAACATGGCCGCCTACCGCTTCTTCGTCCAGCAGCTCGCGGGATGCTTCGAAGGATGCGAGTTCCACCACATCCACCGCTCCAACAACGAGGCAGCCGACACCCTGGCGAACATTGGCTCTCTTCGCGAGGAAATCCCACCCGGCGTCGCCCTCGAGAAGCTCTACAAACCATCCATCACGCCGTGTCCCGGCTCCGATTCCATCCGGATGCCGCCGGACACGGAGTCGGCTGGGCCGGCTCCAGGCGAGACGGAGCCCGTCGAGGTCCTCGTCATCGAAGCGGCTCCACCATGGACCCAACCCTTCCTCGCCTACCTCGCCAACAACGAGCTCCCGGCGGACGAGCTCATCGCCAGGCAAATCAAACGCCGGGCAAGTGCTTACACCATCATCAACAACGAGCTATACAAGCGCAGCGTATCCGGAATGTTCCAACGCTGCGTGAGCCAAGAAGAAGGAAACAGGATCCTCAAGGAGATCCATCAAGGCGAATGCGGCCATCACGCATCTTCAAGGGCAATTGTGGCTAAGGCGTTCAGGCACGGGTTCTACTGGCCGACTGCGCTGGCGGACGCGAACCAACTGGTCCGACTCTGCAACGGCTGCCAACGATTTGCAACGCAGAAGCACACGCCGGCTTCAGCACTCAAGACAATTCCTATCACCTGGCCGTTTGCCGTCTGGGGGCTCGACATGGTTGGACCACTGAGGAGATCCAGTGGAGGCATGACACACCTGCTGGTAGCGGTCGACAAGTTCACGAAATGGATTGAAGCCAAGCCGATCAAGAAACTGGATGGACCAACAGCAGTCAAGTTCTTCAAAAGCATCATCTACCGCTTCGGCTACCCCAACAGCATCATCACGGACAACGGGACAAACTTCGTCAAGGGAGAATTTGCCAAGTTCTGCGGCAGGACCGGCATCCGGCTCGACGTGGCCTCCGTCGCACACCCGCAGTCGAACGGGCAAGTCGAGCGAGCAAACGGCCTCATTCTAGCCGGCATCAAGCCTCGGCTGCTCGAACCGCTCGAGCGGGCAGCCGGCGCATGGGAAGAAGAGCTACCTTCCGTCCTCTGGAGCCTAAGGACGACGCCGAATCGCTCAACCGGCTTCACCCCCTTCTTCCTCGTCCATGGGGCGGAGGCCGTCATGCCAACAGACATCGAGCACGACGCACCCCGGATCGTGCTGTACACGGAAGCGCAAGCTAAGCAAGCCTACGAAGATGGAATGGACCTGCTCGAGGAAGCACGCCAGCTTGCCGAATCAAGGTCGGCGATGTACCAGCAACAACTACGCAACTACCACAGCCGGCGCATCAAGAACGTTCACTTTCGAGAAGGCGACCTCGTGCTCCGGTTGATCCAGGACACTAAAAACATGCACAAGTTGTCATCACCGTGGGAAGGACCATTCATCGTCAGCAAAGCGCTCATCAACGATGCCTACTACCTCATCGACGCCCGCGAGCACAAGAAGGACACGATGGACAAGGAAGGCGATGAAACGGAAAGGCCATGGAACGCGGCACTCTTGCGTCGATTCTACACTTGAGAAAGTACAATGTATGTATCACCTATGCTATCAATAAAAGAAACGAGAATGATGAGCACATGAGCAATTTTTCGCAACTTTTTCCGCATTCTTCTTCCCGGCTCTTCCGGCAGCCGGCAAGCTTGCCTTTAGCGGCCGTGTAGCGTGACTAACCCCTAAACGGCTAACTCTTCGAATCCGGTTAAGGCCGGCAAGAGAACAAGCTGGAGGGGGCCAACAACGTGAAAAACGCATAAAGGGAAGTCCTGCCGGCTGAGATAATGTTCTTCTGCAAACTCGGCCAAGCCGGCAGTCGGCAACCGCTTCTCCGAATACGGATGATTAACTACACAACGCTAAACGGCTAACTCTTCGAATCCGGTTAAGGCCGGCAAGAGAATAAGCTGGAGGCAGAGTGTATGCGAAAGACGTAAGAAATAGAAGTCGTTTCCGGCTGAGAAAACTCTGGCCTAACAAACCGGATCCTAGCGTTGAAGTAGTGTGCATGATCCCGCTAGACGGTGAAGTGCACACGAACGGCGACGGGAAAGGCTACAGGCGAGTGTGAAATTAAGTTAAGCACAGTAAAAGTATACTCCATGATCATAACAGCAAACTAATCGCTTCGTCATTTCATTTCACGCGCGGAAACGCCGCCAACCGGCTTCGAGAGCCCAAGCCGGACACAGGCACGACAAACAGGAAATGAAAATTGCGCACAAGCAAAAGTACAGGAACAAGAGCAAGTAGCATTAAACATAAAGGGCGAGGCATTACAGATGAAGGCTAAACAACAAAGCAAAAGAGGGAGGTCCACAGGTGGACCCTCCCCGCGCAACTACAGAGTCGAGCCGGCAGAGCTCCCTAAGCGGCAACCGTCGCCTTCCCGGATCCGCCGATCTTCTTGCCGGCCCAGTGCTTGATGCAGAGGGTGCCGTCGAACACCTTCACGAAGAAGACGCCCTTGTCACGACGGAGGCGAAAGCAGAGGATGAAGCCGGCTTCGAGCTCGTAGAAGTCGGCGAACTCGTCCCAACCCCTGACAAACTCCACCCGGTTGACAACAGCATTGCCCACCACCTGGGAGGTGAACCGGACGGTTGCATTCCAGGGACCCTGGGAGGCACCCTCACGGAAGAGCTTGAACTTGAAGTGGCCAACGCCTGGCAGTGCGTCGGCGAAGGCGTCGGGAAGCCTCTGCACCGGCCCAGTAACTGGCGAGTGCAGGATCAAGAGGAACTCCCCTATGGGGAACACACCCCAGGCCGGACGCCGTGGATTCTCCAGGGAGTCGGAAGAAGCGGAAGACTGCTCCGCGCTCTCTTCCTCGCTGTCGGCGACGGCAGAGGGAGCGTACTTAGGAATCGGGTCAAAGCCCGGAGGTGGAAGAACAGGGGTGGCTTCCTCCTCGCTCGACGTGTCGTGAAGAACGAGGAGGACTTTGCCACGACCAGCGCCGATGCTAACGCCGCCGCTGGCGGCACCCGCGCTCCTCAAGCCAGCACGGCCGCCGCCGCGGGCGGCACTCGCACTCCTCAAGCCAGCACGGCCACCGCCCTTGCCGCGGCCAGCACTGCTACCGGCGGCAGCGGAGGCGACCGCCTTCCCCCGCCCTCGACCGCCATCCTTGGGGGGACGACCGCGAGGACGCTTCGCCGGAGGCGCAGCGGCGGTCTCCTCAGCGGCAGCGTCCATGGGCTCAGACTTCACCATGGCAGAGAAGCAAGGAAACAAGAAGAGGAATGCGAAAAGGGAGCAAAGAGGCGCGAGTGAAGGAGGAGGAAGAAAACGGTCAAGATTTATAGCACAAACACGGGACAACGTGGGAGACCCAACCGTCGCCCACGATCCCACGATCTACACGTGGCAACGAAACCCAGTTGACGGGACCCTTCAGTAACTGCAACCGGGTCCACGCACAGAAGCCAAGAAGGCAAGGCCAAGCCGGCAAAAGATACCCGGGGGCTGCGCAGCCGGCAAGCCGGCTGCCCAGACCCGGACGAGAATAAAAATCACCCCGAGTCACGGACTCGGGGGCTGCGAAGCCGTCAGCCGGCAAAAGATTCCCGGGGGCTGCGCACCCGCCAAGCCGGCTGCCCAGACCCGGATGAATATATAAAAATCACCCCGAGTCATGGACTCGGGGGCTGCCAAGCCGCCAGCCGGCAAAAAGATTCCCGGGGGCTGCGCACCCGCCAAGCCGGCTGCCCAGACCCGGATGAATATATAAAAATCACCCCGAGTCATGGACTCGGGGGCTGCCAAGCCGCCAGCCGGCAAAAAGATTCCCGGGAGCTGAGCACCCGGCAAGCCGGCTGCTCAGACCCGGACGTATATCTAAAATCACCCCGAGTCATGGACTCGGGGGCTGCGAAGCCGTCAGCCGGCAAAAGATACCCGGGGGCTGCGCACCCGCCAAGGTGGCTGCCCAGACCCGGACGAACATGAAAATCACCCCAAGTCACGGACTCGGGGGCTGCACGATATAACGACGACAGAAGACAAGCGATAAGCAGGAAACGTGAAATTTCGACCCGGTTAGATGCTCAAGCCGGCCCAAAATTCGGGGGCTAGGGATGGTGATAATCATCACCAAAAACAAGCACGAATTATAGCACAAAGGCCCAGCAGTCACAGAGAAAACGACACCCTCGATAACAGACCATGGCAGGAAGCAGAATAGCAAATTTTTACATGATGACCTTCAAAGGTGTCCAAGATAACAAGGCGGTTAATGTGGCGGGACAGTTAACGGCACAGAATAACAGTTACACCCGGCATCCCGGGGAGATGAACGAATCAAATGGTAGCGGCGTCAGTAGCGGCAGCAGTGTCGCCGGCTCCAGCATCTTCAGTTGGCTTCGGCATCAAGGACGGCTCGGCAGGTACCAGCGCCGTCAAGTCAACCGCCTCGGCAATCCGCTTGGAAGCCTCGGCAATTTCTGGACGCAAGTTCGCGAAGGACGTCCCGTCGCGGAAGCCGTCCATCAGCCTGCTCGTCTGCAGGCCAGGGTACCATGACTTCACCACGGCCAGGGCCATGTCGGTACCTCCGCGCGCCGCCATCTCCACTTGATCATTGATGCCGGCAGGCGCTCCTTCGAGCCGGGCGCATAAGTCGTGGAGAGTAGCCGGCAAGGGAGTGTCCGGCCACAAGTTCTCAAGCACGCCCTCAGCCGCTTCCTTTAGCCGCTTGAATTCCTGGCCGAGTCGCAGAAGACGGGAAGCGGTAGTCGGAGCAGACCCGGCAGCGGCACCAGAAGACTCCGGTCGAGAGTGAGCCGAGGCAGCATCTTGTTGGAGTTGCGCATCCACCTCGGGATAGAGGCCTGCACTTCAAGCCAGTAAGGCCGAGTAGAAGACTTAAAGCAAGAAACCAAGGAGAAAGGAGACCTCACTTACCGAGGATCAGCTCGTTTACGCCCTCAACCTCCTTGACCAAGCCGCTCACCAGCTGTTCATGCTCAAGCTCGCGCGCCTTGGCCTCCCGGACGATCTCGTCGTTATTCTCGACGGAAGCCTTCAACAGATCCTTCAGCTTGGCCGCATCCCCGCGGAGAGACTCAACCTCGCTCTGCTTCCGACGCTCGGACTCCTGCAGTTTCGCCGCCTCCTCGCCCAGCCGGACGACCTCGAGGCGGCGCTCTTCTAATGCCTTCTCCGCCGCTTGGAGATCGGCCTTGGACGAGGTCAAGGCGGCGTGCCTTTTCCTTCAGTTGCTTCTCCAAGCCGGCGCGGGAGGTGGAGTCACCTGTAGAGATCAAGTCACCGTCAAGCCAAGACATGCAAGAGAAAAAGGCAGAACGGCAAGACAAAGTGCAGAAAGAAAAAGGGAGCCAAACCTTTGGCCGCCTCAAGCTCCCGCTTGAGCAATGTCGCCTCCCTAGTCGCCGCGGCAAGGCCTTGCTCCATGGAGGAGCAGAGCAATGTCACGTTGGCCAAGTTCTCCCTGGCCACCCGCTCCGCCAGTTCAGCGAGGGGAAATTTTCCCGACGCGTCGGGCCGAGCCGGCACCGGTCCGGAGTACGTCGGAGAAGACACCAAAGTTGATTGGCGAGGGCCGGGGAGCGAGGCCGTCGCTTCCGTGATGGCCTTATCCTTGGCTGTCACGGCCACAGTCAAAGAAGGGGTGGGGAAGGCAGTATACCCAGCCCCGACGCCGGGCTGGGGAACCACCTGGAAAGCACCCACTGGCGTCTCTGCGTCTCCACCTGAAGCCGGAGGGTTGAAGTCGACCACCAGGGGAGCCGCCTCCACCAGCACTCGGCTGTCCGCCTCCGTTGTCTTCGCCTCCGAAGGCGGGTTAGCCGCCTGCGTCACGGGGACCTCGGTGACAGGCACCGATGCCAACTCCTTCGCAGCGACGACTGCCGTCTCCACTATAGGGAGCGGTGCCCTACGAAACAAGGAAGGCGTCACCAATGAGCGCAAGTTGCGAAGATTCCCACCACAAGACAAGGACTTACCCGACGCACGAGCCCAGCGCCTTGACCATCCTCCTCTTCGAACGCTTTGGTGGGGGAGGGGGCACGGCGTCGGACGGACGCTTCACGCCTCCGGAAGGCACATCGCCGCCTTTCGCCGGGACGACAGGGTCCTCGACCGGCCGCTCCGTGCGAGCCGGCACCACCTCGACCCCAGCAGAGACCTTTGCGGTATCGCCGGCTTCCGCGCCCGCTGCCGCCTTCTCCTCGGCCGCCTTGGCAGCCGCTGGTTGCCTTGCAGCCGCCTGGGCTTCCATCGACGCCCGGATCGAGTCCGCCTGCGCCAGCTCCGCGTAAATAGCCTTCTCCATATCCTCGATACCCGAGTCATAGCCAAGAACAAAAGGAGGAGAAAGATTAACCACCTGGGCGCGGGTCTTGCCGGCGGCGGGTTCGGTCCTCTCCGCGTCCGCCGCCTTCGTCCTCTCCTCGTCCTCCCTCGAGGCCAGCAGCTGCTCCACAGTAAAATCAGCATCAGATGCTCCCAAGGCCAAGACTGCCTGCGCCGTCCGGGCATAAAACTCCCTCTCCAAGTCATCCGGATTCGAATCGTAAATAAAATCACCACCTAAAGCAGGACCAATCACCTCGTTTTTGGCCCCACCAGTCTGGGCCTCCTCCTCCGCCATTTTGGCGTCGACCTCAGCCCGGACGTCGGCCATGATCTCGTCCGCCCTGGCCTCGGTCTCAGGCGTCTCCGCCCTCGGCCTTCCGGCTGGCGACAGGCCGCCTGTGGTAGGCCGGGAAGCCGTCGAAGCCAACTTCTTGGCGGGCAGCACGCCTCGCTTCCCGAATGCGCCCTTCCGCTTGGGCGGCGCGGTATTCGCATCGACATCGGCGGCCGACTTCGACCGCCTCTCCTTCACGGTCCGCCGAGGAAGAACCACCTTCTTCCGCGCCGCCGCCTCCAATTCCTTGGTCCGGCGGGTGGATATCGCCGACTTGGAGGCTGGCACGGAGGAAGAACCCTCTGAGTCCGGTTCAGAGCCAGTGGAGAGATCTACTACCACACGCACAACATCGTCAGCCTGCCCGGCGACCCCGAGCTCAGAAGACTTACCACGGGACGATGAAACCGGGGGCGGGTCGTCGCGCTCGAGATCCTCATCCCTGTAGGCTGCCGAGTCGGAATCGGCGCCTGCTGCAGGGGCAGGGCTCGTTGCAGTCCGGGCGGCGTCATCATCGCCCCCATCATCGCCGCCGGCATCAGCACCTCCACCCGACGACTCGGTGGTGTCGCCGCGTGTTCCCACGACGACACGGGCATCGCCGCCGGATTCGCCTCCAGCGGCAGTGTCCGCACCTCCACCCGCCGCCTGCTCCTCGGCGGCGCTCTCCTCCTCCAGCATGGCCGTCTGCGCCGCAGAAAGAGGACCCTGAACATCAGGCTCGAAGACTACTTCAAAATCTTCAACCATCTGGACCTCACAAAGCTACCCGGCAAGCCGGCTAGATCAGGCGGCAGCCGGAAAAGGAATCGGAAGCAAAATGAGAAGGGAGGAAGCTAACCTCAGGAGCGCGATCCGAGCGGTCGAAGGGATCGAGCCCGAAGTCCCAATCATCCTCAAGCCTGTCGGTGATGAGACGGGAAACCCACTCGCTTAATCCCTCTTGCGTCGGGATATTCATGGAAGCTCGAGTAGGATCCCGGACGCCGGAGTAGAAGCACATCTTGTGCGAGCACTCCTGCAGCGGGAACATCCGCCTTGTCGTCCAGGCCATGGTCAGATCCCTAGACGTCAAGCCATCCGCCACCAGCTTCTCCAGGCGGGTGAACAGGGTGCCTTGCAGATTCTCATCGACTGCCGGCTTCCGGCTCCAGGATCTGTCCGCCGGACGCGTATTGGCGAAGGCGGGGAGGTTGACCCGGTCAACCTCAGTAGCGTTCTTGACATAGAAGTATGTATTCTGCCACTTCTTGATGGATTCGGGCAGATGGATCTTGGGAAATGGCGTGCTCTTCGCGCTGATGGAGACGCCGCCACAGTCCCGTTGCAGCCCAGCGGTCACCTGGGACCGCAAGAAGAAGAACATGCCGAAGAGCTCCATACTGGGCCAAACGCCCAAATACGCTTCGCACAGCGTGACGAAGCAGGACAACTGCGTGATGCAGTTTGCCCCTAGATGGTGAGGCTGCAGCCCATAAAAATGCAGAAACTCGTTGAAGAACGAGCTGACGGGGAGCCCCAATCCCCGCTCCACATGCGTGTAGAACATGACAAATTCGTCCGGTTTGGGCCTCGGCGAGATCTCTCCAGGGGGCGGGGCGCGAGCCTCCACATCGCCGCTCTTCCCCATGGACCCATTCCGGTGAAGCTTCAAAAGGAACTTATTGTCGATGATGGAACCCATCCAGGCACCCGTGCCCGCCATTGAAGATCTGTTGCCCGTGGTGGAAGAGGCGGAAACAGAAGCGGCGAGACGGAGAAATCGGCAAGGAGCAAGAGGAGCAAGAACTGGCGAAGAAGATGAAGCGGGAGGGAGGAGCGAAAACTCTGAACCTTCCCCCTCTTTTCCCCTTTAAAAGCGGGGCAGGCGGAACCGCACCGCTCCATGCGCCACGTGGGGCGCGGGCAGGCCGCACCGTCCGCAAATGATCCCACTAACAGGCAGTTGCCACAGACGATCCGGTCCGCCGAAGACCGAAGCGACGTGCCCCTGACATCGGGCAGAGCACAACCATCACGACCAAGCGGCGAAACGTGGCTGACGCATGTCACAACTCACGATTCCCAAGACATCCAGACTACCGGAGACCGGCTACCCCAAGCCGGACGAACCGCCTCCGGCTGCCGTCACCTTATCCGGCAAACTTCAAGCCGGACGACTTCAACTACAGCGACAAACAACATTGAAGCTCGAGAAGTCTACCCGGCAGGCCGGCAAGACTCCACGATCTCGGGGGCTAGTGTCGGGGATATGAACCCCGGATACCCCTAAGAGGTCCATTTCTTCAAGAACCACAAGTGCCGGCTACAGCGTCCCGCCTGGAGCCAGCCGGATGAAGCAAGCTGTTTCCTCTACCCGGAGGCGGACGGCCGGCTAGAGGAGCCGGCCTCTACCCACCGACCGGTCCGTACTAGTGGGCCCGGATCGCCCAGCCCCTGTCGGGCGTTACCGCTACAATGTAATGATGAGATAGCTCCAGCCGGCTCCGGAGTAGTGATGTCATAGGGGCAATCTTGTAACTTCCTTGTAACCTAGAAACCCTAACCTAGAAACCCTAGACGCTGCCTATATAAGGCGTGCATGGGCCTCCTGCGCGAGGCAAGCAAGCAACGTTGGACAGACACCCAGACATACGTAGATCATCGTCTTCCACCTCCAGCCGGCTGGACATCTCTAGCCGGCACCACCGCCATACAGCTCCAGGAGCAAACTTTGTAACCCGATTTGTGATCAATCAATAAGAACAAGAAGAGCAGGACGTAGGGGTGTTACCTCCACAAGGAGGGCCCCGAACCTGGGTAATTGACGTGTGTTTGCATGTTGGTTGCCCAATCCCGCGCGAGCATCCGATCGTCGCCTGCCCCATACTCTTTTCCGTCTTTGATGGATATGCCGTGCTACCCACCACGACAGAGTCGGTATTAGGACAAGTGATGATGATAAAGGAGGCTTTAATGATGAGTATGCACACGTCGATGGAAATACAAGACTGATCGGGTTATGTCAAAGTGCGCGCGTCTTCTCCTTGCTGAAGGTGGTGGATCGAAACTCGGTTGTAGGGAGGAAAATAGCAAGACCGACATATGCTTGGATTCATCACCATCGTCGCACGTGTGGCGTGTCGTTTTTGAAGGCTTAGGCTAAAAGTTGTGTTATTTTGGTTTTTTTCTTTCTTTTAACATAGTATTAGTGGTTGCCTGGTGGAGTTAATATCACGAGGCACACGGCCTCGGATTTTTCCCGAGTCGAGATTTTGCATTATGAATAATATATGACGCATGTGTGCACCAATCGATAAAAGCAGGGGGTTATTCTCCTTTTCAATAATAAAAAACTCACAACTTCGCTAGAGTGTTAAAGCACTTATGAAGGTTTCCTTTTTCTACTCCCTTACTTTGAATGTGTCTTCTTCGATCCTAGCAGCATCCCCCAACAGTGCCCTGAGGTCGGAAGCCAGTTCAATGTAAACTGATTCCCGCATTGGGTTCGTATTCCTTAAACTAGATAGATTAATTTAGTAGTCTTCGCTAGATCAAATTTAAGAAAGCGAGTTATCAAAACGGAAATGCTACACCTACGGAGACCTACGGACGTTTTACGCGCTGAGTTGGGTGGAATCTGACGTGGCCAGAAAAAAAATAAGAGGGACATCCCGCTAATTGTGCAACTATGCATGTAGGTTTTGACCTTAGCTGCCTCCATCGCGCCGTCACTAGGCCACGGTCGGGATATTAGGGCATTTTCGTTGGGGCACTTTCGAAATGCCCCAAATTCATATAGAATTTGAGGCACTTTACCAAACTGCCTCTATAGGTATAAGCTATAGTGGCACTTTGAATAAAATGCCCCAAATTCATATAAAATTTGAGGCACTTTACTAAACTGCCTCTATAGGTATAATCTATAGTGGCACTTTAGAGAAGTGCCCCAATAAATCATTGCCTATAGAGGCACTACTCTAAAGTGCCCCAATAGGTCATTACCTATAGTGGCACTTTAGAGAAGTGCCCCAATAGGTCAGTGGTTATAGAGGCACTTCTCTGAAATGCCCCAATAGGTCATTACCTATGATGGCACTGGTTTTAGATGTAGAAATTCAGAAAAACACATGCGCGGGAGGAGGGCTCGAACCTGGGAGCTACAGGCTGCACAACAGCATGAGAGACCAACTCTCCCAGCGACCAGTTGTTGTATATTGTAGTGAGCACCTGCTCTTATATACATATATTTCTGCCGTAGCATTGACCAAAATCGGCCCGACCCCCACTCCCCTCTCATTTCCTCCTCTCTCTCCGCTCAAAAAAATTCCTCCTCCTCTCTCCCGTACTCTCATCTCTTGTTCCCCTCACATCGCCGCCGCCTCCACCTACGGCGCAGGCCGCTGCCGGTCGGCTCCGACGCCGCCGCTACCCACTCTGGCCTCTCCTCGCCTATCTTCGTCGATTCCTCCTACTAGATTTGTCCCTGTGTGCTTCAATCGAGCCCCACCATGAACCCTAACCCTAACTTGCCATGGCTCGATTCACCAAATTCCCCAAATCCCAGCCGGCCAGCCCCACGCGTGCGTGAGCACCACCACCCAACCCCTAGACCCTGCCCCAATCCCCCTACCCTGGACGCCGCCGGCGGCTCTGACGGTGGGCATGGTGGATGCACCCAACGCCTCCTCTTCGCGTGGAGCTGTGGAGCTTCAGCGGGTCGCGAGTTGCGTGGTGGCGCCAAGATGGCGTGGCGGCGAGGTGGTCTACGGCGGAGCTGCGAGCCAGCGTGCAGTGGGAGGCACGACGTGGCTGCCTGCGGTGACCGTGCCTGTGCACGGTGGTGAGACGCGGCGGTCTGCCGCGAGGTGTGGGCAGAGCATGCTGGCCGCTGGCGGCGGCGTGCCACAGCCCCTGCTTGTTCGGATGCGTGGCACTGGCTTCCCAGGGCGGGCGAGGTGGAGATGATTGGGGCTGCCGCGCTGCTAGGCGCGATGGAGGCCCCCCTTCTTCGACAACGGCTGAGCTCCGCCATCTCAATTGTTCACCGTCGCCGCGCCCTGGCTCGCCCCATCTCCTTCCTCAGCACCGCAAGGAACCTGTGTCTCCGAGGCATCTAGCCATCCCCACAACCATAGTGACGCACGACTGCATGACTCCCTCACCTGCCTCCCCTCCTACGCGCCTACTCTAACTCCTCGAGGTGAGCTCCTTCTGTGACCGGCCATCGAGCCGATGAAATGGTTGGTCTGGGTGGTAGTGGTTCTATTCCAGTTCATCCTAGTGCAGATCTGCTACTCCCCTTTCCCTCTCATGATTGTATGCTTAGAGGCTTCTTATTTTCATTTTCTTATTTGTAGTTTTTTGCATGTGTAACTAAAAATATTATCTTATCTTAGGAGGTGATTTTTTGGTTTAGGCATTGCAGTACCAATTTGGGATGTTTTGGCGTTTATTCGGTTTAGGCATGTTCATACCAATTTGCTGCTTGGGCAATTTGGTTATTGTTTTATTTATATCTTTAGATAATGGAAGCTGCTGAGGTTACATTATTTTGTAGGTGCATGTGCATATGACTAATTGTTCCAGTCAAAAGTATAATTAATTGTTCCAGTCAAACAATCATGAGCGTTGAGCTGTATATGCAGGATTTTTACATAAGTTTGTTTGCATCTTTAGATGTTGATAAGCGAGTCGATAACTTACCCTTGGCATGCATATAGTTATACTCTTGCAGGGTTGTTGTCTACTAAAACATGGGATTATCCCAATTGTTTTTACCCATCTTTCGGTGTACTTTTGTGGATTTTTTAATCTATGGTCAGGGGTCATTTATTTTGATCATATAGTTGAGTATTTCCATTCTCTTTCCTTCAACAATGCGCTGCCGGAATCCTCAGTTTAGGGAGTGCTCGGCTTAGGCATGCCTCACTTTTCCCGTAGATGATTTCTTCGTAAGAGGTATAATATTATTAGTTGTAGGTGAGGATAGCTACAGCCTCTGGAGTCTGGACCTGAACCTGTGACAGTTGTCACAGGTCATGAAAATATGGTACTATTCTTATCAGCTTGCTAAGTAATTGATGACCTGCATGCCAATACCATATTTTTATGATTTTGTATTAAACGGTATCATCTTCTTATGCTTTTGTACTGAATGGTTTAAATGCAAGCTAGAATGAGGACCTAAGCACGAGAAACTAAACACTCTCATCCATGTGAACTAATCCATGAACAATGAATGGATAGTTCTTTTAGCGAGTTTTGTGACTGCATTTCATCTTCTTATGCTTTTGTGACATGCTGATTCGTGTTTTGCCACCGTTATTTGGTGCGTTCTTCTGCTGATTCACCAATTTTGTGCTTGCAGGTTTGGTTCTTCTTAGATGTGCCCTATCTAGTCTGTAGCTTCTGTATTTTTAGGTATGCTCTTAATGCGAAACATTCCTATTTCCGATTTGCAGGCTAGGTTGTTCTTAGGTGTGTGTACGCTGGCATGCAGCTATGTTTTTAGATTCTTTTGATAGATTGATCTGCAAGCATTGTTCTTCTGACATTCAAACTGAAACTGTGCATTCTAGGTCACCAGGGAGATTTTATCATGATTACAGTACTGCACACACTGCAGCTTTGTGTTTTTATTTTCTTTTGATAGCTCTATCAGGGCTAAAGCTAGAATTAAATTTAACCTGATGCAACTCCACACTTTACTCCACTTTTCGCTTCTTTCCTATCGGTTGGCTTTGCATAGTGGTTGATGCAATTTCTACTTTCTAGATTCTTTATGCTGGTTGTCCAATTTATTTATTGCAAGGATGCTTGCTATCCATGCGTAGAGATACATGTAGCTGTTTCGGTGGTTGCATCGGATGGATTGCTAGGTCTCCAGTAATTAATACTTGATGTTTTGCTTAGCTTTGGTTATGTGTGTTTAGCTAATTAGAACAATTATATTCTTTGCTGGTAATTAGTACTGTTTTTGGCTGGATGTGTTTTAGGAGTGTTTTTTCTTGCACAACTTATAGGTTTTTCCCCTTCTCCGGCTGATTGAGCTTGGTAGTGGCCTTCTTTTCTCTGCAGTTGCCGCTGTGACTTGCTCTTAGGTTGGATCTGGTTCTCAATTGG
Organism: Puccinellia tenuiflora; assembly: GCA_012064385.1. Classification (NCBI taxonomy): domain Eukaryota; kingdom Viridiplantae; phylum Streptophyta; class Magnoliopsida; order Poales; family Poaceae; genus Puccinellia; species Puccinellia tenuiflora. Next base: position 858,743 of record QRDG01001200.1, read on the forward strand.
AAGCGCTGGTTTGAGGTGCGTGCAAGAAATCCTTTTTGTTTTGCTATTTTAGTTGGCTATGCATAGAGATGGATGCAGTTTCTAAATTCTTTCCTACTGCGCTGGGTTGAAGCGATGTGTGTAGTTACCTTTCTCTCCTACTGCACAGATCACTCTGGACAAGTACTTGACCATCTTTGAGATACCAACATTTGTCTTGCTATACAGGGATAAGTAAATTAAACATTGGATCAATTTTCATTTTACCTTAGATCATCTTCCAGTATTCAACTTCCCTACATTTTTCTTTTAAACGTTCTATCCTCACTGGACCATGGCAGCTCTAATTATGGTTGCTAGCCATGAGGTTCTTTGTTTATGGTTGCCATAGTGTAGGTGTCTATTGGTTGTATTATTAAGATGAAATGTTGGTGAAAGGAATTTACTATTTGTGTTGCCCATGTGCATGTTGGTATGTGAATGTAACTGCCCCCTCTATTATTTTGATAGCCATTCTTCAGAGTATATTGCTCTTTGCATGCTACAAGAAATTAAAATGCTATTGGCATTGGACTCCGAGATACCTATTTTATTTATGCATATAGATTGTATTGTTTCTGGTTTATGCTCCTAGATTTAGTGATGACATCAGATGTGCTGCGAGCCCCTCCCATTGATGAAAATGTGTTAGTAGCGCTTCCAGCACCTGTATATCCATCAGTGCTACCATGGTCTTCTAGGACTGTCAGTGCACCCTGGATAGCAATGCCTGCCAACATGTCCAGTGACAAGAGGTTTTTAGGTCTAATGAGTTATGGTTTCACTACATGTTGTTCACCAGGAATTTCTTTTTATGTGCTGGCAAAATATGATAAGCAAGTGCTGAGTTTTACTTGTGTTTAAAATAGGAAAAATACGCTGCTTCTAGGATGGTTCTTGCAGCGCTAGGAGTTGAGCATGGTGAGTTGGTCTCAATTGTGGAACCACTTAAATGAGTGTTTGTGGGAGGGGATTGTGGTTGCCAAGCAGATTCTCCAGTGAGTCATTGGCTGCTTTTCAGCATTGTTCTTGAGGATGAATCCATGACCACCTATTTTAAGCTTATTTTTTTAGTTTTTCGTGATCAGAATACAGAGATTGCACATGCATTTGAGTTCCTGGCCGTCTGCTCGGACAACCGCGAGCTATCCGGTCTGGGTCGGTGATGACGAGCTCGACGCCGGCGTTGGCGCAGGTAGCGACGAGATCCTCAGCCGGCCGTCGCCCCACCCTACCTCTCCCAGGTGCAAGCATAATCCTGTAAGGATTTATTTTAACTAAGAACATTAGTTGTTGGAATATCTATCTGATTGATGGCTGAACAAGTTTGCATGCATATCTTGCTGCATAGCTCTCAATAAGAAGCATCCTAGGACTGCCTCACATGCGCCCACCAGTCTGTCGACCTTCCTACTCCGACCTTCCTACTCCGGTTCACGTCCTCCTCAGCTAGACATGATCTGCTTCTCACAGGTCACTACTACATCCTGCCTGGCACGTGTTTGTTAAAATGTTTGAGCTAGTCCAAATGCTTCTCACGTAGTTGTGAGCTAGTCCTAATGCTCCGTGTTGGAATTGGTTACAAACCTGGTTAAACCCATCTTCATCGAAATTACCATGTACAAGTATTTGGGTGATGCTTTCAACTCTTTACATAGTCATAGACTGGTTGATCTGTCTTGTGATAGCTACCTGCCATGGTACACTAATGAAATACTATATTCTGATATGTCTTTCTTGTGATAACTCTTTACATAGTCATAGACTGGTTGATCTGTCTGTAGCATATATTCTGATTGCATTTTTGTTATTACGTATTAAAGGTTATTATGTGATTTGTCATGAGTATCTTCTTCATTACTTCACGGACCTGATATATTTCTGTAGGATGGAAAACCAGTCAAGCTATCAAAGGGTTGCTGGCAAGCCAACTACACAGAGGCTTGAATCAAGACCCCAAGGCCAACTCGTGCTGATTAAGTGTTTTGTTCTTGTATGATTGTGTGCTCAGCCTTGAAGTGTGTTCTTAGTAGATTAAGTGTCAAATATATTTTGAAACCGCTACATTCTTTAGTCTAAAGTAAAACACTTAAGACACATTTGTTTAGAATTTGTATGCAATGATGGAACATTTGTGTAATATGTGTATATGATGTCTGAAACTTGTATGCAGCAAGAAGACATTTGTGTAACATGTAAATGCCATTTGATTATATGCATAAACTACTGTTTTGTGCTCTTAATTTGGGGCACTTTTTCAAAGTGCCTCTAAAAAATTTTAGAGGCACTTTTTCAAAATGCCACTAATTCATTTTGGGGCATTTTCACAAAGTGCCTCAATAGGTAATGACATATTGGGGCACTTCACAAAGTGCCTCAATAGGTAATGACCTATTGGGGCACTTTGGAGAAGTGCCACAAAAGGTTTTAGAGGCACAAGCAAAGGTGGCACTTCTTCAAAGTGCCACAATATATAATTAAGGGCACTTAGGTCACATTTAGGGGCACTTTGAAGTGCCCCTAAATGTCAGCTGTGTTGTAGTGCGTCGTGGATCGCCAGGCAGCGCGACCTTGCCGCCATGCCGCCGCGCCGCCGCCTCAGCATCTTTCTCAACTTGCAGCTAGATCCACGTCGCCGTCGTGCCGTCGCCTCAGCATCTTTCTCATCCTGCAACTAGATCGACTCCGTCGTCGTGCCGTTGCCGAGCTGCTCGCCGTGGACGGACGCGCACGCAAGTACTCGTACTCATAAACGACCGAGCTGCTCGAGTACACGCAGGTTTGCCCTTGTTTAGATCGACCCAAACCCCTCTTGAATTTTGCTACAGCCTAAGGTAACGTATTGGTCGATCCTAGCTGAGGGTACCTGATGTGAAATTCTTCATATTATTTGTGTTTTTCGTGTGCTTTCATTACATACTAATAGACTAAAAACCTGATCTTTAAACACTTTATGATTATAGGTATGGATGATCAAATTGGTAGTGTTGCAGAATCTAGTGACATGTATATTTCTGAGTGTGGATGATGGCACTGAGCAACAAAAGCTGAGGAAACGTGGTACTTGAGGAGGACCATGTTGAAGGTCGAACAGACGTGTTACTTGAACTGAGGATGAACTTTGATACTGAGAATGATGTGCGAGAATACTACAAAAATACGCTAAAGAAAAAATATTTGGTGTGACGAGAAGCTCAAGTAGAGATGATAATGGGGAACTAAAGTACCTTACACTTTGTTGCTCATCATTACCATCTGGAAGTTCATCGGCAATGGTTATGCCGCCAATGCTAGGAAAATATACAAGTATGTTGCTTCAAGTTCAGCAAAGCTCCGACGCTCTGTCCAATTCTTTAGATTTACACTTTAACGCAATTGGAAGGATCGATGATACACTGGGCTAGAGTTAGACATGATTTGGTGTAATTTAAAGTGTTGGATGCAACCCTTTTTATGCACTTGGCAATTTTAATGTAATAGCTCATAATAACCAGGGTACTAGATGAAGTTGTAATATTTCGGTATTGCTTTCTTTATTACGCTTGCTACTGCTGGGAGTTGAACATTGTAATGCATGTTCTCTTCAGTGCTATTGTGTTGCCAAATCACTGATATTCACTCTCTTTACGGCGCATTGTTCCACTAATCAGTGTTGTACTTCACAGTTTTTTTGTTTAATATATTAGTGCAGTTTCTCTGAATACTCAGTGCACATGCACATTTCTTATTCATGATTCTAGTTGGAAATAATGATGGCAACATACCAGCCACTTGGACAGGCTTTACACTGCCTATAATCTTGCATAACCAAGCAAACTTTATTCATTAATACTGAAGAAGTACATACACATGAGAAAATGTCAGGACTGCAAAGAACACTTGTGCACAACTGTTTCCCATAGACTGATCACAGAGAATACATTATCTCACATTGTGTGCCATACATAGGTACCAACAACAACATTTCCCAATTTTTCTATAGCTTCATGTTTCCTCCACCGAATATTATCTATCAGGTTTGTTCCCAATCTTCATCAGATAGGGATCACTAGAAAGACTACCATCCAGAAGATGTAACATTCCTTTTTGTTGCTTCTGAAGATGCACTAGGTACCTATTTCCTCTTTGTTTCTTCAGAAGTACATCTTGACGTTTCTTCCGATGACAATGTAGCCAGGCTCGTAATTCTGATAGCAAAAACATGTTGTTAAACAATAGGAAAAAGTACCATAGGTGGAAACAAATTTGCAAAGAGATCAAGCAAAGGAATTGGACACACATGATTTTTTTTGCAAGGAGTTCAGAAATATGAACTGAAGCAAACAGACCTGCTGTTTGTGACTCCTGGCAACGAGACTACAAAGGGAGCAGCTCAAGCGCAGCATGCCTTTTCTGAGGTTAGTATCCGCCGGACAGGGACACGTCGCTGCGCTGCTTCCGATGAGAGCGAGCTCGGCGCGCCGCCGAGTTTGAGGGGAAGGTCGCTGCCCAGCTGCCGGAAGAGGGGCGGCTCGAATCGCCGCCGATGGCGAGGGATAGGTCGCCGCGCCGCCGCCGGTGGCGAGGGGTAGGTCGCCCCGTCGCCGCCGATGGCAATTGGTCGCCGCCCAGCTGCCGAAGAGGGGCAGCTCGCCGCTCCGTCAACCAGGAGATGCGGTATATTTTTATTACTTTTTTTTGGCTGATTTTTCTTTGGAACCGACGAGCGAATTTTCCACGCTGGCTCACCACGTACGTGACCTCGTCAGCGCGTAACGTTTCCATAGCGATATTCGTCCGTAGGTGTAGCATTACTGTTATCAAAATAGGATTAAGCTTTCTATATGATTGACTAGGTGCAACAAGGATAAACGTTTTCGAGAATACTATAATACCCTGCAGGACATGGTCAGCATGCAACTGAAACGGTGTAGTAGGTGCAACAAGGAAAAGCGAACACTATAATACCATGCGGGACATGGTCAGCATGCACTCGTTCAGTCCTTAAGACTGTTTCGTGGAACCGAAACCGTGTAGTAGGTCGAACAGATTAAAAAGAGACCTGCAGGACTGGACCAAGAGCCTTCATGTTTTCACACGAGGCAAGTGACAAAATGTGAAGTTTCTATTTTGGGGATCTGAACATGTGATGCTATGTGAATATATCTAGTATTCTAGTGTGGATATTGTGCTTAGCACAACCAAAATATTGTAAAAAAGTTTCAAAGTATTTCAGTGGTTTGACTAAGAAAGTAAAATACATTTACAATCACGTAATTTCCATTTTCAATTTGATTTACATAGTGAGAAACAAAAATGGAAGTCCAGCTACGAGGAGTGCCAATTTTGAATTCACCAGTGGATAGCATTTCAATTACAATTCATAGCTGTTTTTTTTTGTTTCCCATTATGTGAACCATATTTGGAGGTGAGAATTTATGTGATAAATTTATCTTGTGTCGATCCACCGGTTTTTTTTAAATGTTCACAAGCTTTTGGTTGTGAAATCATCAGTTGGGGCATGGTACATCCTATGGTATGGTAGCACTGGGTATTTCTCATGCCGTCATGCGTGTTAATTAACATGATGTTCTCAGGAGAAAACATACTGAATCATTGTGATGGTCAATACACTGTATGATATTATCCATCGGCAGTAGGTAAATGGCTCTTAAGCTTCTGGCTGAAGAAGGGGTATGGCAAACCCTCCTCAGGAGAAAGTATGTCGACTCAAGTGCTTTGTCTCAGGTAAATTGGAAACCTGGCGACTCACACTTCTGGGCTGGTCTTATGGCCACGAAGAAATTCTTTTTCCCATATGGATTTTTCTCCATTAAGGATGGCTCGGAAATTAAGTTCTGGGAGGATAAATGGCTAGGTAATGCCACGCTCCGAGAACAGTATCCGGCCGTGTACAATATTGTACGCCACAAAGGAGATACACTCGCTAAGGTGATGGAAACTTTCCCACCAAACGTATCATTCAGAAGAAGTCTATTTGGCCCTAGACAAGCATCATGTAATGCTTTGTTACAGCGTCTAGCTTCGGTCCAATTGACGCAGGGGCCCGATAAATTTCGATGTAATCTAAAGGAGGATGGTAAATTCTCGGTAGATTCTACGTATAAAGCTTTAATCCATCCTGATGTTCCAGTTGATAATAACAATAAGATTTGGTAGATGAAGATCCCGCTTAAAACTAAGGTTTTTACATGGTATCTTCGTCGAGGGGTAATTCTTACGAGAGATAACCTTGCAAAGCGGAATTGGCAAGGAAGTAAAACGTGTATCTTTTGTCACCATGACGAGACTATAAAACACTTATTTTTCCAGTGTAATCTCGCTAGATCTATATGGTCAGTCATCTAAATAGGCTCTAACTAATACCCACCACGCAGCGTTCCGAATTTATTCGGCAATTGGCTCAATGGCGTGGATCGTAGGTTTAAGCTTCTTATTAGGATGGGAGCGATTGCTGTTATTTAGTCGCTCTGGCTGTAGAAATGATAAGGTTTTTAATGATAAAAATGCTTCTGTTATGCAGGTCATCTACTGGTGCACAGCTTTGATCCGATCATGGTCGTCTCTACAGCGTGTGGAGCATCGCCCCCTTTTTATGGAGGTGTCTACGCGGTTGGAGGCTGCGGCGAGGGTTTTTCTTCCCTACCATGGATGGCAGCATAATCTTCGGATCTGTCCTCCAGCACCTTAGGCGTTTCTACACTTTCTTATTACGATATGTAATTCGCCTATTTATTTTTGTGTTATGTGACTTGGGACCTGTGGCAGGCTGTGTGCATCCTAGATATACAGAGGCCGGGTGTAACGCTTAAACTTTTAAATAATAAAACTCACTTTATCGAAAAATCAATCAGCAGTTAATAGGGTGCAAAGACTGCTTCTTAAAATTAGACGTCAGAGCATGACTTTTGTGTTGGAGCCAGCGGAAATGGTAGGGCACATGCCCCCACTCAGCAACACTTGGGTGGGCGCACTGAATGTAGATGTAAGATGTTTAAGATGTTTTTCCATATAGTATAGCAGGATCCAGATGTATAGATGTGCCTGATAGTCATGTTTTGGACAAACATCTAGAGAAATAAGCTCAAGTTCCGTATGAACACATCTGCAAAGCAAAAGCCATCCACTCAGAGCAGGTGCAAGCACGGTCAGCCGAGGCATGGTGGGATCCATGGCGACGGCGTCCTCACCAACCCCATGGCCATGGCCATGGGTCGTGCGCACCAACCAGGCAACCGCCGGGAGCAATGACAAGTGCAGTATTTCGAGTTTTCGACTAAACATATACCAGTCAGGAACGAGAACGAGGGGAACGTGGAAACCAGCGTTGGTCTTGGCTTTGACCGGCGTTCGTTCGTGCACGCGCGCGCAGCCCAGTTCATTCCCCTTCCTATTTAAACCTTCCATCCCCTTCCATTTCACTCCAAGAACTAGCAGCCACTACACCGTCCGTCCAACGAGCATCAACACTAGCTCTCTTTCACCGATCTCCAGCTCTCAAATCTTCTTCAGCTCATCCAGTTCGAGTAATAAGTTCTCTCCGGCCGTCTGCAATGGAGGGCGCCCTATGCACGGCCGCGATCCAGCACGCCGACCCGCTTAACTGGGGGAAGGCCGCGGAGGCGCTGACGGGGAGCCACCTGGACGAGGTGAAGAGGATGGTGGCGGAGTACCGGCAGCCCGTCGTCACGATCGAGGGCGCCAGCCTCAGCATCGCCAAGGTCGCGGCGGTGGCCGCGGCCGGCGAGGCCAAGGTGCAGCTCGACGAGTCCGCGCGTGACCGTGTCAAGGCCAGCAGCGACTGGGTCATGGACAGCATGGCCAACGGCGTCGACAGCTACGGCGTCACCACCGGCTTCGGCGCCACGTCCCACCGGAGGACCAAGGAGGGCGGCGCTCTCCAGAGGGAGCTCATCAGGTTCCTCAACGCGGGTGCGTTCGGCACCGGCTCCGATGGCCATGTCCTCTCCGCTGGAGCGACGCGTGCGGCCATGCTCGTCCGCATAAACACGCTCCTCCAGGGATACTCCGGAATCCGGTTTGAGATCCTCGAGGCGATCGCCAAGTTGCTCAACGCCAATGTCACACCGTGTCTGCCGCTCCGGGGCACCATCACCGCCTCCGGTGACTTGGTCCCGCTCTCCTATATCGCCGGTCTCGTCACCGGCCGCGAGAACTCCGTGGCGGTTGCACCAGATGGCACCAAGGTGAACGCGGCCGAGGCATTCAAGATAGCTGGTATTCATGGTGGATTCTTTGAGCTGCAGCCCAAGGAAGGTCTTGCCATGGTGAATGGCACTGCCGTGGGCTCTGGTCTTGCATCGACTGTGCTCTTTGACGCCAACATTCTTGCGGTTATGGCCGAGGTCATCTCTGCAGTGTTTTGTGAGGTCATGAACGGCAAGCCGGAGTACACCGACCACCTCACTCACAAGCTCAAGCACCATCCCGGACAAATTGAGGCTGCTGCCATCATGGAACACATCTTAGAAGGAAGCTCCTACATGAAGCTTGCAAAGAAGCTTGGCGACCTCGACCCATTGATGAAGCCGAAGCAGGACCGGTACGCGCTCCGCACATCACCACAATGGCTTGGTCCCCAGATTGAGGTTATTCGTGCTGCCACCAAGTCAATTGAGCGTGAGATCAACTCCGTCAATGACAACCCACTCATTGACGTCTCTCGCGGCAAGGCGATTCATGGTGGAAACTTCCAAGGTACGCCCATCGGTGTGTCCATGGACAATACCCGTCTTGCCCTTGCAGCCATCGGGAAGCTTATGTTCGCGCAGTTCTCAGAACTCGTAAATGACTTGTACAACAACGGTCTGCCATCCAACCTGACCGGGAGCCGCAACCCGAGCTTGGACTATGGCTTCAAGGGAGCCGAGATCGCCATGGCCTCGTACTGCAGCGAGCTGCAGTTCTTGGGCAACCCTGTGACCAACCATGTCCAGAGCGCCGAGCAACACAACCAAGACGTCAACTCGTTGGGTCTCATCTCCTCAAGGAAGACCGAGGAAGCCATTGAAATCCTGAAGCTCATGACCTCAACGTTCTTGGTTGCCCTCTGCCAGGCTATTGACCTGCGCCACATTGAGGAGAACGTCAGGAGCGCCGTCAAGAGCTGTGTCATGACAGTGGCCAAGAAGACATTGAGCACCAACTCCACCGGTGGTCTTCACGTTGCTCGCTTCTGCGAGAAGGACATGCTCCAAGAGATCGACCGTGAAGCGGTTTTCGCCTACGCTGACGACCCATGCAGCCAAAACTATCCATTGATGAAGAAGCTTCGTGGTGTGCTCGTGGAGCGCGCACTAGCCAATGGTGCCGCCGAGCACAACATGGAGACCTCCGTCTTTGCCAAGGTCGCCAAGTTTGAGGAAGAGTTACGGTCAGCGCTCCCCATGGCGGTCGAGGCCGCACGTGCCGCGGTAGAGAGCGGCATGGCTACAACACCCAACCGAATCACCGAGTGTCGCTCGTACCCTCTGTACCGGTTTGTGCGCGAAGAGCTCGGAACTGTGTTTCTTACCGGTGAGAAGACACGGTCACCGGGGGAGGAGCTGAACAAGGTGCTTGTGGCCATCAACCAAGGCAAGCACATTGACCCGTTGCTCGAATGCCTCAAGGAATGGAACGGCGAGCCCCTGCCCATTTGCTAAACTGAGACCAAACATGGAGGATATCAATTAGAGGCCGGGTAGACACGATAATTTTCTTGATGTTAACTATTACTACTATTCTTCTAAGTATAGCTCAGCTTGGCCTGTCAAGCAGCTAAAGTAAATTCAATTGTAAGTTCCGAGTATCATAAATCTTTAATTTTTCTTCTGTAGCTGATGTTCTAGCGCTTGGAACGGCAAATTCATTAACACTGTTACGATTATGCAATCGCATATGGTTCAGATATAATCGTGTAAGAACAAATACATTGAAATAGGAAAATGCAGTGGCGGACCCAGAGCAAAGTTAAAGCCCGGGCAAACAGTAAATTTAGAAGCATAAAATGATTTATTTGATCAATGTATTGTACAAATACACTACAAATACGCTGCGCGGCCGGCCGGAAGCCCGGGCGATGGCCGGGTAGCAGGGACGCTAGGTCCCCCGCTGGGAAAATGGTAACTCTAGTAGCGCTCCTTATGTAACTACTACCTATTTTAATTTCCTCCACTTTTTTTTAGATAACAGGCATAAATGCCCTGCTTTAACTTAATAAAGCAACAAGTTTCACAAAGTAATGATGAAGACACACACACCGCTGCGGCCTACAGCTTAGCCGAACATTCAAAGAACCACCAAAGTACCAGGACCGGCACCCCAAAAACAAGCCGGACACAGCCTAACAAATCCAACCAACTTCCAACTTCAGACACCTAGATAAACATCGGCTTAGACACCTCGATGGGGTAGCAGCGTGCCGTAGATCCCTCTAAGCGAGCTTACGAGCGAGGATAACCTTGGGTGGTCTTGCTGCTTTGCCAATCTTGCCCAAACCTGAAAAAACATGAGCATTTTGAAAATCACATCGGCCGGATGCTTAGGAGCTCTTAGTTCAATAGTAAGCTTATTACGAGTAGTCCAAAGAGCCCAGCAAAGCGCAGCGAAAAGCACCCAGCTAATCCTGCGTTGTTGGCCCGAGAGAGAGTGTACAATAGCAAAAAACTGTGGGAAATTGGCTGGGCACCAGCCACAACCAAGCAGGAGGCGGATAACGCTCCAACCCAGCTTGGCGAGCGAACAAGAGAAGAAGATATGAGAAGCATCCTCCGGGACACCACACAACACACAAAGACCGTCCCTGTGTGCTTGGCGCTTAGCCAGCTAGGAGCTTGAAGGAAGACGGTCCAGAGCTAATTGCCAAGTAAAAATCTTAATTTTGAGGGGCAGCCTGGCAGACCACACATCCCTGCTGTGGATCACCGACGCCCCTTGCGTGAGCTTGCGGTACATCGAGGCCACCGAGAACCTCCCCGAAGGTTCCAGTGCCCAGGTAATCGTATCGGAACTCTCCCTGAGGGAAACCGGCCTAAGCAACTCTAAGAGGTTATTACACTGTGCGGTACAGACCTGGTCAAAGGTCCGTCTAAAGCTGATGCCCTCCCCCTGAAAGGCATCAGCCACCAAAATGTTTGGACTTGAGGAAATTGCAAAGAGACGCGGGAAACACACACTAAGAGGGGTATCCCCAACCCACCAATCAATCCAGAAAAAGGTTTGGGCACCGTCGCCAACCATATGGCGGGCACCCTGTAACAGCCCCAGTTTGGTACCCTAAAATATGGGCCAATTTTCACTTCTTGCTTTGCAACATTGCATCATGGCATCCATTTAAATTGCTTAAGTTGAATAAAGCAACACTTGGAAATTTAAAACAAAGGAAGCAAAACCCTTCCCAAAAATTTCAAACCAAATACTTACTCAAATTGGCAAAACCAATTGTTCTTGAGTCTCCAATTTGTCCAGGAAGCTCAAGGATATATTTTATAAATATTTGTCAAAGGCAACGTCTTAACTAGCCAAGAAACAAATTTGAGAATTAAAAATTGGCTCAAACAAATTCTATTTTTGAAACCAAGTACAACTTTCCAAAAATTCAAAATAAAATTATGGGGAGCTTCATAAATATATTGGGAGCCTCCATGAATAATTTCATTATTTTTGAATATGTTTAAGTGCTCCAAATAAATACAATTTGGAAATTATCAAAATGACCCAAAATTAAAACCTGTGAAGGAATGTTGCTCAAAACTTTTTATTTTGGGGCACAAATTTTTTTGGAGCTTTTAGATGATATTGAGAGCTCACATGAATTTTTGTAGGTTTTTAGAAAATGCTTGAGCGCCTCTTTTAAATCGCCAAAGTTGCTGCTGGACCTGGTTGCAAATAAAGTAATTGGAGATAGGAGGTTATGAGCAAATTTTCCTTCTCTTCTTCCTGGCGCCATAGTGATGACACTGTGGCGCCGGCGCCATGCCACCCTGTCGCCCGCGTCTTGCCCCATGCTGTGCGCTGCCCTGAGGTGGTCAAGAGGACCCCCACCTGCCCCTTGCCTGCCCCCTTTGCTCTCCTCTCTCCCTCGTCTCTCTCTCCTTACCTCTCCATTCGTGCCCGCGCCACGGCCGAGCTCGAACTCGTCGACGCATTGCCGCCGCTACGCGCCACCCCGGACAAATCTGGGCGCGCCACCTTCTTCAACGCGTCGCCCTCTCCCTCCCCAGCTGCCCGGAGCTTGCGGGGAGGCTCGGTGTCGAGCTATTCGCTCTCTCCTTCTCCGTCGGGTGCCGCCGCTCGCCGCGCTCTTCCTCGGCAAAATACGGCCATCGTAGTCATCCCCGTCCGCTCCGACCACGCCACAGAGCTCCAGGGTGAGCACCGCATTCCCTAGACCTCCTCCCGCTCCCCCTCTCCCTCTCGCCGCTGCTCACCGTCGCCGCGGCCGCCGCCGTCGCCGTGGTCACCACCCCGGCCTGAGCACCGGCCTGGGCCGGCCAGACGGCCGGTTGCCTCAGGCCCATGCCCGGCCTAGGCTCCGGTCTGGGCCGGCCGGGAGGCCGGCTGCCTCCGATAGGAGCCCGGCCTGGTGCCCGGTCTGGGCCGGCCAGGAGGCCGGCCGCCTCAGCCACAGGCCCGGTCTGGAAACCGGCCTGGAGCGATTTGGAGGCCGGCCCAAACAGTAAAAACAGTTTTTATTTAAAATAAAATAATTCATAACTATTTGAATATTGGTCCAAATTTAGCAATTGATATACCAAATTGTTCAGAAAAACAAACCCTACCTGTTGGTATCATTATAATGACCTTTTGAATCAATATTTTTGCTGTTTATTAAAAATTATTAAAATGGCATAATAATATCTAATTCGAAAAAAAAAATCATATTTCGATAAATATTTAACCAAAAATTGTGAATAAAATATCAAAGTGATTAGCATGTCCAATGCTATCAAACCATGCTAATATCATATCATGATCACCAATGTTCCTTTGATGTTATTCTTTAATTGCATTAAACGAATTAAATTCAAATAATTATTTAATTCACTATTTATTCATCGAAACTCGGAAAATTACAAATAAGGTACCAAAATGATCGGGAGAACAAAATCTACTTAATCATGTCATGTTCATGCATATTTAAGCCACTTCTTTTGTAATGTAATAATTGATAAATAATGTGGTCACTAAAGATAAATATGGGGTTGTTTCCAAATAATTGCACTAATTATTTGGAACTCCATTTAAATTGTTAGATAAATTACATGATGGTATCTTTGCATAAACTTGTCATGACATCATGTGATTGTGCATTGCACCTTGTCTTCGTGTTATTTATTTGTTCCTTTGTTATTATTTTGGGTATCGATAGATTCCGGAGTCGAGGGTTCCCTCGCCTATTCCGACGAGCAGTACTACACGCCCCGGCAGCAAGGCAAGAGATAACGTAACCTTCTTGGAATCTAGCATCCTATTGTTTTCTAAACTTATTTTATCCACCATAAAATTGCATGCGATTCCAATGTCACTTTTGATCAAGATGTAGAGTATCCTATGAATGCATGTTTTTCCCCGAACCAATACATATATCCCCACCTATAAACCATAGGTTTGATGTGTTGGCAGGAGGTAAAGATATAATTGTGGTATATATATGCTTAGCAATGCCTCGCCATGCTTAGTTAAATGCTATTTTTGTCCGTTGATTTAATTCCATGATGTTGATGTTGATGGAATGTCGGACATGGTGGTTACTTGTGGTTTTTTAATTAAAATGCTTAAAAGGCTTGGATGATTTTCCATCGGGGATGGTGGGTTGCCTCATTCTTGCCCCTAGGTGCGAGTTCTTGTCTCTAGACTCAAGATCGAGCGTGCTGCCATTGGTGGGGTATGGGCTCCTTACTAACTGAATAACTTGTGCGGGCGTATCCAAGGTTCCTCTAGTTTGCTATTTCCATTTACGTGTGAGTGTGTGGGTGAAAAAAGGAATGATGAGGACGGTGGTGTTTAGGACGTGGCGATGGGGCAGGGTGTTGAAATAGGCACTGAACTTGCCCTGTGGCCACAGATGACTCTTGGATAGTCTCATGCGAGGTAAAGGTTTAACCGCGCCCACTCGACGGCCTTCCCCGGAAGAGGGCCAATCAGATGAGCCGGACGGTACCAATGGGTAAATTAGTACACCCCTGCAGGGTTTAATCTTTTCGAAAAGCCGTGTCCGCGGTTATGGACGACTTGGGAACGGATATACAAGACCATAGAGAATCTTAACCTAATTAAAACTTGGCAGCTAAAGGTTGCATTTCAATGTGTGATAAAAGTTTCATTTCCTCGAGGGTGATTCGAGGGAGTGCCTTGGTGGTGACGAGGGATGATTCTTGGTACTATTTGGTTCGACGAGAATCGAAGGAAAAAGTTACTATCTTATCCCCTTTCGAAAAACATTCTGAGTAGACGATGCCATTGAGTCACTTATGTCTTTTATAAAGGAAAATTAGCTTTATGCAAAATAAATATTATACAGCTTTAGAGCCTCCGTCAGCATTGGGCCTATATCGCCCTAGTAAACTTGCGAGTACGTCGTACTCAGTCTCTCTTTGCTGCTTTTATAATTTGTTTCAGAGGAGGACGACACCGAGCACACAGGTGGTTTCTTCCTGGACATCGATGAGTAGTTCGGGGTTCCCAGGTGGCAGCTTGGGACCGTGGAACAAGCTGGCTGGGATTGTTTATCTGTAGGCCTCTTAGGCCATATATTTGGATCTTATTGTACTAGACAACCGCTTCGCTTCCGCATGATGTACTGATGGGTCTGTGACCCTTTTGTGTGTAATTTGTATCTTTCTCATATATGAGTTGCTACTACCTCCGATCCGGAATAACCGTCGTGGAGAATCAACAGTCGGAGTACAAAATTTGTACACAGGTTGCGACAGTTTTTTGGGACCGGAGGGAGTATATGATTTTTGTGTCGTAGAGTCTGCGATGTGCCAGTTGTTCCACAAGTCTTGATCTCCTTATTATGCTTGGATAGCTATGCCAGTGTTTATGGCATGATCGATGTGTTGCGTGGGAGCGGTAATCCCATGCCCTTCTATTGTGTAGCATAGCCTGTGTGTTACATAGCCTCTCTGCATAATTCCGGGGTCGGGGCGCTACACACCCAACCTAAACAAGTTCTTGATTTTGTCTAAGCTTCGCCAAAACTGCGAGCCGCCCCAGCTCGGAGAGGCGAGGATGTTGGTTGCCTCCGGATATTTGGCTTTGACGATAGCACTCCACAGCGAATTATCCTCTTGATAGAGTTTCCAAATCCATTTCAGCATCAGAGCCCTATTCATAAGCTTGTTATTGGTGAGCCCCAACCCCCCACAGTCTTTAGGACGGCACACCACCGGCCAGTTTACCATGTGGAACTTGCGTTTTGGGCCCGAGCCCTCCCAGTAGAATCTGGCCTGAACGGCGTCAAATTTCTCATGCACCCCATCTTGCAGATGGAAAAGGCCCATGGCATAAGTAGGTAAGGCCTCGAGACAGGCATTGGACTAATCTTCCCATCCAGACTTCAACTTTAGCCGCCAACTTTTGGACTAAGAAAAACCACTGCTCAACCGTCAGCTTTCGGTCGGAAATGGGGAGGCCCAAATAAGAGAACGGGAAGGAACACAGTTTACAGTTGAACATGTTGGCAATTCTACGTTGCTCGAAGGCAGGATGATCAAGAACAAACACTTCACTTTTGTGGAAATTGATCTTCAGTCCTGACATGTCTTCGAAGCATAATACGAGGAATTTGAGGTTAGCAATGGCCTCGTCACTGTTCTGAATCATAATCAAAGTATCGTCGGCGTATTGAAGGTGAGAGATTCCCCCCGGAATCAGGTGCGACACCACCCCTTGTATGTGACCCGCCTCACACGCTGCAGACAAAATAGCCGAGAGGGCCTCAACCACAAGTTGAAGAGCAGGGGCGGGAGCGGGTCCCCTTGCCGCACCCCCCGCTTGTTCCTAAAGTATGGTCCGATCTGACCGTTGATGGCAATAGCCGTCTGTCCTCTAGATACAAGTTGTTCAATTTTATGAATGTACCCCGCGTCGAACCCTTTTCGGTGGAGCACCTCAATCAGGAAGGACCAATTGACACGATCGTACGCCTTCTCAAAGTCCAACTTAAGGAGAATGCCCCCTAGCTTTTTCTCCCTAAGTTCATGCACAATTTCAAGCAGAGCCAAGGCACCATCCACTATGTGGCGCCCTTTCAGGAAGGCCGTTTGGGTCTGACTAATGATTCTGTTGGCCACGGGGTCCAATCTGGACGCAAAAGCTTTAGAAATAATTTTGAATATCACATTGATGAGGGCAATCGGTCTGAATTGAGTGATTTGGTCCGCCCCAGGGACCTTTGGGATCAGCGAAAGCACCCCAAAATTCAGGCGAGAGACGTCAATCCTCCCTAGGACAAAGTCATTCAAAATGTGCAGCACCCCTAGCTTACATTCAGGCCAGAACCTCTTAAAGAAGGTGACCGGGAAACCATCTGGGCCGGGAGCCGTATTAGACTTCATCTCCATCACTATTCCTTCTAACTCCGACTCGGAAAAGGTCAGTGATAGCGCAAGATTTTCCTCTGGCGAGACGCAGTTATTGGCCGTCCAGGTTTGAGGCGCTAAGCCAAAGTGGCGAGGGGCAACAGAACCTAGCAGCTCCCTATAAAAGTCGTAAACGTGTTCCTGGATCAGACGGGGGTCAGTAATCGCCCCGCCCTGGGTTTGTAGAGATGAGATCAAGCATTTCCTTCGTCTCCCATTGGCAACGGCGTGAAAGTAGGCCGTGTTGGCGCCCCCCTAGAGCGCCCACCGAACCCTGCCACGCTGCCGCCAGAACTCCTCTTCCGTCTTAAAGATATGAAGCACCAGTACCTCAAGGAGCTCTATGCCGGAATCTGTCATGATGATTAGAGAGACTCTACGCGTGCAAAATTTGGGAGCATTCAGTTTCCAGCTGTGAGGTATTTGGGCTATGTCATTGCTCGTTGTATCCTTCCCCGGGATAACACGAGTAACATGACTAGTCTTGATCTTGCTATTCTTGTCACTGCTATTAATTGTGATGAAACTTATAACATTGGCGCTCTTATCGCTCGTCGTCTTAGCACTAACAAGGTTAGAGGGCCTATTTATGGAGGCATTATTGCTTCGATCATGCTTGCTACTGCCAAGCTTCCTCCTAGAGAGGATGATCTAGAGTTGGATTTTATTAGGCTTAATCTTGCTGCAATGAAAACTCACCACTATGTCACTTATGATCCCACTTTGGAGAATTTGCAGTATAGGTTATTATTTTGTTTTGATCTGGATAACCCTCGCTTTGTGAGATTACCTGCTCCTGCTTTGTTTGACACTGTTGCTAGGGACGAATATTCATTTCTCGAGGAGGTGCTGGTTGAGTACCTCGCATCATTAGTCCCTGAGGAGGAACCGGAGGAGGAGCCACAGGATATGCAGTGGCAGCCACAGACGGGCGCCAACTGGGGCATGCCGCCGCCGTGGTAGATGGATCCCACTTAGGCCTAAAGCCTAAGCTTGGGGGAGTACGTATTTCTCACCGACATCTTTTCATTTCGTTCACTCAACTATCATATGTCGGTGTCTTCGTTATTCCTTTGTATATTCATTAGTTTTCTTTTTGCTTTCTTTTCACTCTTTTCAATTTACTCAGTCGCCTTAGTTGTTCTTTTTGTTTATTAATCAAAAACCCAAAAAGATTTCCTCTTTGTTTGCCTCTTCTTTCTCATAATCAAAAAGACCAAAAATATTTTTTTTGTTTCTTTTTCGTTTGTTTTCTACTTCGTTTTTAGTGCTTCTTCCCAAATTGAAAATAGCAAAAAGATTTCTCTTCTATTTCTGCGCTATTCCTTTCGCTATTCGAAAAACACAAAAATATTTTCTCGTCTTCTTCGTTTTGTAGTTGTTTCAGAGTTCAACCAATGTTTGTGATGACACTTGCACATTTTTATTATTTTCATATCTTTCGGTTGTGCAAGCGTCTATGCAATAATGATGATATTTGGCGACGCGGATTTGATGAGGAAATTTGGTATGAACTCTATTTGTTTTCATTTTTGTACAGATGCTTATCCTCATGCTCATGTTTTAGTTTGCTATGGTAGAATGTTGCGTAGATGATGTTACTTAGCTTTTATGGATTCCTATGCTTAGCCTCAACTTGTTAAGGGTGAATAATTTGTCATGTAGACATGAGCATGTTTTGCATTGTTTATAATATGGTATGGTGAAGTGAGATCCTCCTCCAAAAGATTTATTTGGATTGACTTGGCACATGTTCACACATGTAAAAGACTAAAAATAAAGTCTGTTAAGCCATGATGGTTTATTGTGCTTAGAATTGTAGTATCACTCTTATGCTTTATTCATTGATTGATTTTGTTGCAAAGCATGATTGTGACAGTAGTGCTCTTGATCGGTCGCTCCCGAGTCTTTTGCTAGCCTCCATTTGTACTGGGTGTAATTGTCCATCCGTGCATCCATTTTCCTTAAGCCAAATTATTCCATTTGAGTCCACTATATCTTCCTACATATGGTATTTCACCGCCATTCCATATAAATTTGTCATGTGCTACCTTTAAATCATTCAAAAATGTTTCTTTTTATGTCTCTGTTTTTAGCTCATGAGGAAGCAGTAGAGGACTAGATATAACTTGTGACAAGCAAGGTCATTTCTCCCTTTTCACCCGGTGTTGATGGATTACGTCTTCACTTGAATCAACCCGAGAGCAGCTTAAGCTAAATATAAATATAACTCACCATTCTCCTCCGTGCAATGCAAAATCTGAGAAATCAGCTCAAACATTGGACAGTGGTGAAACCAAGGAGAAAGAGGAGCGTACTCGCTCCTCTAAAAACTAGCTGTTCTCACAAGTCTAAAAGCCTTGCTTTTTATGAAGGACTAGATAGCCTCTCTGTTGTGAAATCGTTGACGAAAGCATGCATCTCTCAAAACTATTTTACTTCTGCTTATAAAAATAAAAAGCTCTAGCACATGATTAATCCCTGCTTCTCTCTGCGAAGGGTCTTTCTTTTATATATTTATGTTGAGTCTTCATCCTTCTTTGAGCACCATCTTATAGAGCATTGATGTCATTCTGAGTATAACGTGCTTTGTCCCAAAATTTTAATGATTGGAGCATGTTTGAGATACTTCTCAATTCTGATAACTTTACATCTAGTCACCGTTTAATGTCTCAAGAGGTGCCCGGCATTTATGTTTTGCCCCACAAAAGGGGCAAGCGAGAGATCACTTTACCATACCTAGTTATATGCATTGCATCGGTGCTATTTGTTTGCATGTTTAAATTATTACTTGTTAGCATATTGTGAGTTTTGCATAAGTCTCCATGATTGCTTTAGTTCTATTGTTTTTGTAACTTCTCTCTTGTGCTTATTAAAATACTGATCATGGTTTAAACTTCTATCCTCTAAATGAAGCAAATGTGTTTGTCAAAGTTTCTTTTATCGCATCCAGTTTGTCAACTGAATTGCTTGAGGACAAGAAATAAGCTAAGCTTGGGGGAGCTGATACGTCGCAAACGTATCTACTTTTCCAAACACTTTGCTATTGTTTTGCCTCTGATTATTAATGAATTTGTTTGGAACTAACCCGAACTAACGCTGTTTTCAGTAGAATTGCATTTGTTGTCTTTCTTTTGTGCAGGGTTTAGAAGTTCGCGGAAAATTCCAGAAAAATTATAAAAAGTATTTTTGAGGGAAAAGAGACACGGAGCCAGAAGACCGCGAGGGGGGCCACCCCAGGAGCATGGGCGGGTCCCACCCACGGGTGGGGTCTAGGCCGTGGCAAGAGGCCGCCCCTGCCCCTGGGACCTCGCCTCTCGGCCCCCTTCGCTTATAAGCCCCCTTTCGACCTAAAAACGCAAGCCCCCCAACACTTTTTCCAGAAACCTTACGGAGCTCCGCCGCCATCATGAACCCTAAATTCGGGATCCAGGATCGCTATTCCGGCACCCTGCCAGAGTGGAGATCGCCGCCATCGCCACCGCCAACGCCCCTCCATCAACCATGCATGTCGCCCCCCTCCATGTGTGAGTAGTTCCCTGCTGTAGGCAAGGGGATGGAAGAGATTGAATAAGATTGCTCATGTAATTCGATGCCAAATTGTTAGGGCACGATGCCTAGTATCCTCTATTTGTGTTAATCATCGTTGGTGCAACTAGTTATTCTTAATGCTTGTCACTTTGGGCCCGGGTGCCATGTTTTCAGATCTGAACACTTATGTTTGCATGAGTATAATTGTTGTTTGGATCCTATCTACTAGTTGTATGCACTTGTTGTCAACCGGAACCGGAGACCCCGAGTGATAGAAACGGGGACATCGATGGGAATGGTTGGCAACTCGAGGGTTACATGTATTCATTGTGTGTTAATGCTTTATCCGGTGTTCTATTAAAAGTAACACATTAATTGCCATTTGTTCCTTAATTGGCCCGGCTGAAACCGGATGGCAGGACAAAAGATGTCGTGCAAGTTCTTATTGTAAGCACGTACGGCTAAATTAGGAATACATGCCTATGACTGTTTGATACTTGGATGCTATTTATATATTTATTTGCTTTGTGCTTAGTTATGTTCATTCCATGAGCTATCTTATTCATGCAACGCCCGTCTATCTGTCCCTATGCCTACGGTGTTTTAATCCCGCTGTTTACAATCATTACTTTTACCGTTATCATTGTTGTCTTTATTTTACTACTGCTGTTACTATTCTACTAATGCCATCAAATCACTGTTACTACTGATAAATTACTTCGAGAGAAATCCTTTTCAGGTGTGGTTGAATTGACAACTCAACTGCTAAGGCTTATAAATATTCTTTGGCTCCCCTTGTGACGAATCAATAAATTAGGGTCAAACTACCCGTGAAGACTGTTGCGATCCCCTACACTTGTGGGTCATCAACAGGTTAGCGGTGGGTCCGGACTGTCATTGAATATGGGGTGGAGTTGGATTTTATAGTCAAAACAGTCAATATGTGGGCCCCACGTGTCAGTGGCAGGTTTAAATTGACACATGGATGTGACACATAGGCGAAAATGCTGAGTTGGCCGCCCAGTCATTTCAACGCATCACAAATTAGTAGTATGACCATTTAAATTGGTCGTAATCAGTTAGAAAAAAGGTCATAAGCTAGTGTCATTTTCATTATGACCAATTCATGCAATGAGACTATGACCTTTTCGACAAATTTGGTCATTATGTTTTCGGGTTTGGACCCTCCAAAACAGCTTATGACCAAGTTATTTAAAATGGTCATAGATCCATGACCAATATTTTCAAGGTCACTATCAAAAGGTAATAGGATAACATATATCTTGTAGTGGCGGAGGCTCCCCCATTCCCTCAATCCCGCTCGTACATCGGTGATTTCATCACCTGCATCCTGCGCGGCGGGCGACGCGCCCATCCTCTTCATCCCGCGCAGCTGGCGACGGCCCCGTCCATCGTCGACATCCGACGCAGCCCCCGGTTCGTTCCCACCTACTGCCGCCAGCGTGACCTAGATTTTTGAGAAGTTTTGGTGGTTGGGCTTCATCCCCATTTTGAGATAAGAGTTCCGGGTGACTACCGCTGCTTCCTCTGTCTTCAATATCCCTACCCACTCTCTCCTAGCAAAAACATATCACCGATGCCCTCATTTTTCATTTTGTTTTTTTTTCATGGGTCTAAGTTCAGGTTTTGTTATGGTACTTTGTAATACAAACAGTAGTCTCAATAGCCTCATAGGGTTGGTGGTGCATTCTTTTAGCACATGAATCCACCAATATAGAGACTATGTTGCATTTGGAGTGAATTCCACTTTTTACCCCCTTGTTTGTGATTTTGTGACATGAGTTACCCCATTTCATTTTTTGTGCCATATGTTACCCTCTACTTGTAACAATGTGTCGGTGCTTACCTGTTTTAACCATTTGTCACCGTTTCTAAAAGATCGTACCCACCACCGAGCCTAAATGCACGCTGAAGCACCAAGCTAGCTTGGAGGCGTAAATTATTTTGTTTCCTTCGCTAATCCAGTCAATTCATTTCAATCCTCACCTATTGACCCAAATCCATACTCAGCCCTGTCGCGCCATCGACGTCCACCGCTGTTGTCTCCACTCGTTGCCATTTCTTTACCCTAGAATAAAGGATTGGGAATCAATAGAATGAGGACATTTCACATGTGCGGATGTATTGATCTGATAGGTAAATCAAGCCAGGTTAATCATCATGTTTGTGGGCTAGATTTGGATTTGGATGATGGCTCAGTTTGGTCGGCTGATTAGCAAAGCAAACGAAACTTTAGTTAACGCCTCCAAGCTAGCTTGGTGCTTCAGCGTCCATGTAGGCTCGATGGTGGCTACGATCTATTAGAAATGGGAACAAATGGTTTAGAAAGGGTAAACACTGACACATTGTTACAAGTAGATGGTAAAATATGGCACAAAAAAATAAATGGGGTAATTCGTGTCAGAAAATCATAAACAGGGGGTAAAAAGTAGAATTCACCCGTACATTTGAGGAGTCTTAGTTAATTGAGGTATGAGAGAAGGGCGTACCATGTAGTCTGCCTGTTTCTTATTTGTAAGAAGACAGAAATTGCAGTCTTACTTTTTCTCATGTTCCTCATTTGCTCATTTGCAGGACAAGGACTCGAAGCACCTTGGGAGCACATTATAGGACACGTCAGTGGTGTTTGTCAAATTCTTGGTAATAGCCTGTAATTCTGAGCACTACTTTATTGTCTGGAAGCTTGATTTCATAGCGTTGGCGTCGATGTCTGACAAAAATGATACGTCCTGTCAACAAATTTCATCATTACTTAAAAAATATTTAATGAAATTAACCCGTTGCAATGCACTGGCATATGTGCTAGTAGACAATAAATACCTTTAACAAAGAAAGGTATCACTGAAAATAAAGATTTTTACGTGGTATTTACAACAAGAGGTGTTTTTTGTTACTAAAGACAACCTGGCAAAGTGTAATTTGCAATGAAGTATAAAGTTTTGTTTGTGTCATCATGATGACAGTACAAAACAATTATCCTTCCAATGCCAATTTGCGCGCTCGATGTGGTTAGCCATCCAAATGGCTTCGAATATGCATCCAACAAACTCAGTTGCCAATATCGTTGGTACCCAGTTGTTTGACATAGATCACAGGGATAGAAAACACATACGGGTGGGAGAGATCGCTTTATTATGGTCGCTTTGTCTGCGTAGAAATAATAGGGTATTTTATGTTAAGATAATTTCTCCTTTTTTCGAAATGGGAATGAAACCCCATCCTCAACATCGAGCAATGCACACAGCCTTTTATTGCAGAATTTTAGAGGTATAAAGTTTACAAATATTGGATCACATAGGTTGAAACATGAATCAATCATCGCAAGAGAAGCAACATAACGCGACTAGGCGTCCCTAATACGATTAATATGCTGCCACGAAGTCCGGCTGAAAATATCCTGACCGACCATCAGGAGCCATGTACACCCAGTAATCATAAGATCTCGCTGGTCTGGCGGGATTAGGTATCCCATAGCTGAATCCAATGGTCCACAATGTTGATAACGTGCATAATTTCTTGATCTGTTAAAAATAAGATTGTTTCTACAGTTTCAGATCGACCAACAAATAGCTAAAACTCCAATACGAATATGAGCCTTTATTCTTTTGTCTACCCTATTTAACCAGTTATCAAACATATTAGTAAAATTAGTCGGTGGAGTGATATTATATGTACTGTAAGCAACCATGCAAATAATTTTTGCAAAGGGACAAGCGATCAAGAGATGTTCCACTGTCTCCTCTGAGCCACAGAAGGAGCATTTTGTACATCCTTGCCAACGTCGTTTAGCAAGATTATCCTTAATAAGTAACACTTTATTATTAAGAAACCACATAAAAACCTTTATATTAAGTGGTATCTTAAGTTTCCACAGGTAAGTGTGAATAAATCTAGTATGACCATTCATTAAATCTTCATACATAGATTTGACAATGAAAACCCCATAAGTAGTTAGACTCCACACAAAACAATCCAGAGTTGGTTGGAGAACAAATAAGTCTAATACACAAGTGAGGCCACGCAATCCAATTGTCTCCAGACAACGTCCTTCTAAAACTCATGTTTAGTGGAGGCGCATTAGAAAGCACATCATAAACCAAAACATTCTTCTGATTAGTAATATTATAAAGTGATGAATATTGTATTTTCAGTGGGTTATCTCCTAACCATGTGTCCTCCCAAAATCTTATTGTTTTGCCGTCCCCAAGTTCAAAACGTCATCGGTTAAAAAAAAATCATCCTTAACCCACATCAGTCCTTTCCAAGAAGGTGAATCAGTCGGTTTCACCTCGACCTCCACTAGTGTCTCATTAGAAAGGTATTTTTTATGCATCAATTCCTGCCAAACCCCTTTTTTGTTTAGTAGCTTACTTAGCCATTTGCTTACTAAACATCAATTTTTTATTTGAAGGACTTCAATACCAGCCCTCCTTGGTCTTTGGGTCGACAAATCATATTCCATTTGGTAAGCCTATACTTACGTTTATTTTCATCGCTTTGCCAAAAAAAGCAATGCCGGTAAAAGTCAAGTCTTTTCCGTCGGGACTGATATAGGTAATCTTCTGTTCTGTTAGTATCGTCGGGAGTGGTCTACTTTTCGGCGAACGGAACACCGCGACCTATTTGCGGAGGTATGCTATGAACGAGATATGCTCTAGAAACAATAGTAAGTTATTGTTTAACTTCGGTTCATTATTAATATTTATGTCTTCATGCTATAACTGTTGTGAAACTTGAATATGAGATTCAAAGGAAACTCACATGCAGATGTGGAGAATTAAACAAACAAGTGTTCCTAATATCTCATCTAATATTAGCTAACATGTTGTCTGATGGTCACTTTTTCCTGATCATGTTAACTTAAACAACTTTGAGAATACATTGCTGGCAGAATAATGGTATTGAACCGACCTAATTATATGATCTTGCTATTAGATATAATTTTCAAATATTAATAGCAATATTGTTGTTTTGTTGTCATAAGCATAAATTCTCAGACCATGAGAATATCTAGTGACCGCACGCTCGACAGATAAGCTTTGATTATCATCTAATGTAATTTCGTAACTAGTGATACTAACGTTGATCTTTGGGTATGTCCTAACGTATGTATGGAACTCCGATAGTTCGAGATTGGGATCTTGCCCTCCTGGTGATTGAGTGATACACTCCGGACCCTCTCAAGTATTATGATATACACCATTCAATCGTCTGGCCAGACACAACATGAATACAGTCACGAAGGGTATTCCGGGATGAGAAAAAGGGAGTGATGTCGATACGAGGATAACATCTATATGAGTTTGATTACAGGGATACTGACAACTCACCTCAAATATCATTAGTATCATGAATTAAAGGGATTATCGACATGAGTAACAAAAGTGGTTCGTTCAACCTATTCGTGAACACATGGGAACCATGGGTGTCCACGGCTCCGCTGTTAGTTATTTGTAACATCCCAAAAAAATTGAATATTTATAAATCACTAAAAAATGAAACTTTTGGTAATCGATAAAATAAATCCTCAATGCTTAAAGATTGTTTTTAAATCATTACACTTAAGGGGTTTAATAACCCTTAGAACATTTTTTGCAAAGTGTTTTGAACTATTTAAGGCAAGCTATATTTTATAAAAATATTTTGATTTTTGGTTTTGGAAATGAGTATTTGACATAAAGAAATTGGAGTATTACCATCCTTTATAATTTCTAGTTATAAATGAATATTTTACAAGCCCAAGATAACTAGTGTTTTATTTAAATGGATGATAAACCATTGAATATTAAAAATGATTATTTCTAAATTATTTATGTATTGAAAAATGGATTACGAAATTATATATTAAATAATATTACTCATAATATTTTCTCAAAATTTAATTGAGTTCAAAGATAATTATAAAACCCTCAATTATAAAGTGGCACGAAGAATACCCCATGGGCTATTTTGAATTTTATTTATTTTGACAATCATATTATGTAAAGGGGTCCCTCAATGGATATTATGATTACTGGGAATTTTATAAACTTTTAGAAATTTGTTTGAATTGATTTGGAGGCCAAAATAAAGGTTGTAATTAGAAAAAGTAAAAGATTAAAATTTTGGCATGATGATGTCATCATCTTCAAGATTAAAATCTTTTTTTAAGATCCTTATGTAGAAAGCCCTTTTTTCTAGTATTTACTAGAAAATCGTGATTACTACCGTGCACAGCCTTAGATTTTCTTTTTTGGGTCGAATTTGTTCGACAGCTAGATTTTGCATGCTGAATAATATATGGCGTTTGTGTGCACGAATTGATACACGCTTTTCAAAAATGAAAAAACTAGCAACTTCGCTAGAGGCTTAAAGCACATATGAAGGTTTTCTTTTTTCTACTCCCCTACTATGAATGTGTCGTATTCGATCCTAGCAGCATCCTGTAATAGTGCCCTGAGGTCGGAAGCTAGTTCAGCGCAAACTGATTCCCGTATTGGGTTCGTATTCCTTGAACTACTATGAATGTGTCGTCTTCGATCCTAGCAGCATCCTGTGATAGTGCCCTAAGGTCGCAAACTGATTCAATGCAAACTGATATTATATGTACTGTAAGCAACCGACTAAATAATTTTTACAAACGGACAAGCGATGGAGAGATGCTCTACTGTCTCCTCCGAGCCACATAAGGAGCATTTCGTACACCCTTGCCAACATCGTTTAGCAAGATTATCCTTAGTAAGTAACACTTTATTATTAAGAAATCACATAAAAACCTTTATATTAAGTAGTATCTTAAGTTTCTACAGGTAAGTGTGAAGAAATCTAGTATGACCATTCATTAAATCTTCATACATATATTTGACAATGAAAACTCCAGAAGTAGTTAGACTCCACACGATCCGTAGTTGGTTGAAGAACAATATTCATATGTCTAAGACACAAGTGAGACCATGCAATTCAATTGTCTCCAGACAACGTCCTTCTAAAATTCATGTTTAGTAGATGCGCACTAGAAAGCACATCATATACCGAAACATTCTTCCGATTATTGATATTATAAAGTGATGAATATTGTATTTTCAGTGGGTTATCTCCTAACCATGTGTCCTCCCAAAATCTTATTGTTTTGTCGTCCCCAAGTTCAAAACGTCATCGGTTAAAAAAATTGTCCTTAACCCACATCAGTCCTTTCCAAGAAGGTGAATCAGTCGGTTTCACCCACTAGTGTCTCATTAGAAAGGTATTTTTTGTCCATCAATTCCTGCCAAACCCCTTTTTTGTTTAGTAGCTTACTTAGTCATTTGCTTACTAAACATCAATTTTTTATTTGAAGGACTTCAATACCAGCCCTCCTTGGTCTTTGGGTCGACAAATCATATTCCATTTGGTAAGCCTATACTTACGTTTATTTTCATCGCTTTGCCAAAAAAAGCAATGCCGGTAAAAGTCAAGTCTTTTCCGTCGGGACTGATATAGGTAATCTTCTGTTCTGTTAGTATCGTCGGGAGTGGTCTACTTTTCGGCGAACGGAACACCGTGACCTATTTGCGGAGGTATGCTATGAACGAGATATGCTCTAGAGACAATAGTAAGTTATTGTTTAACTTCGGTTCATTATTAATATTTATGTCTTCATGCTATAACTGTTGTGAAACTTGAATATGAGATTCAAAGGAAACTCACATGCACATGTGGAGAATTAAACAAACAAGTGTTCCTAATCTCTCATCTAATATTAGCTAACATGTTGTCTGATGGTCACTTTTTCCTGATCATGTTAACTTAAACAACTGTGAGAGTACATTGCTGGCAGAATAATGGTATTGAACCGACCTAATTATATGATCTTGCTAAGATATAATTTTCAAATATTAATAGAAATATTGTTGTTTTGTTGTCATAAGCATAAATTCTCAGACCATGAGAATATCTAGTGACCGCACGCATGACAGATAAGCTTTGATTATAATCTAATGTCATTTCGTAACTGGTGATACTTGTAGCGCCCCGACCCCGGAATTATACAGTGAGGCTATGTAGTTGGCACAACCATCAATGTATAAAACAAAGATCGAGACTTGTGGAACAGAACTGGCACAAAGCACGACTCTACGACACAAAAATATATAGCAACTCATATAATGAGAAGATTACAAATATTTCACAGCAAAAGGATCACAGATCCAACAATTCAACAAGCGGAAGCGGGTAGTGTTGTCTAACAACACGAAGCAAAAATATGGCCTAAGAGGCCTACAATAAACATTTCCCAGCCAGCTTGTTCCACGGTCCCAAGCTGCCACCTGGGAACCCCAGACTAGTAGTCGACGTCAACGATGAACCCACCTAGCTGCTCGGTGTCGTCCTCCTCTGAAATACAAATACATAGGGGCAGCAAAGAGAGACTGAGTACGATGTACTCGCAAGTTTAGTAGGGCGATATAGGCCCAATGACTGACGGAGGCTCTATGGCTGTATACTGTAGTTCTTTTGCATAAATCCAACTTTCATAAACCGAAATATAAAAGACACATGGCATTCGTCTACTCAGAGTATTTTTATAAAGGGGTAAGAGAGTAACATTTTCATCTTCGGTTCTCGACGAACCTACTTGCAACCATCACCACTCATCTCACACAAAGGCACTCCCTCGACTCCCCCTCGAGGAAATGAACCTTTATCACAAGTTTGTTATGCAACCTTTAGCTGCCATATCAATTAGGTTAACGTTATCTATGATCTTATATCCGATACCAAGATTGTCCATAACCGTGGACACGGCTTTTCGAAAAGATTATCCCTGCAGGGGTGTACTAATTTACCCATTGGTACCGTCCGGCTCACCTAGTTGGCCCTCTTCCGGGGAAGGCCGGCAAGCAGGCGCGGTTAAACCTTTACCTCACGTGAGAATATCCAAGAGTCATCTGTGGCCACAGGACAGGCTCAGCGCTCTCAGCGCCCTGCCCCATCGCCACGCCCTAAACACAAATCCTCATCAACATCATCTTTCCACTCACACGCAAATGGAAAACCGAACTAGAGGACCCTTGGATACGCCCGCATAAGTTATTCAGTTAGTAAGGCGCCCATACACCCACCAATGGCAGCACGCTCGTCTTGGTTCAAGAGGTAAAGAACTCGCACCTAGGGGCTAGAGTGAGGCAAAACACCATCCCCGATGGCAACTCACCCAAGCCGTCTTAGCATTTTAATTAAGCACCCCACATATCCACCAAGTCCGCTTCATTCCATCTTCAACAACAATTATGGAAATAAACAACGGACACAACTAAATATTTAACTAAGCATGGCTAAGAATAGCTAAGCATATGAATACATCAAGTCTATCTTTATCTCGGGCCAACACTTCAACCCTAGGTTTCATAGGTAGGGATACATGTGATTGGCTCGGGGAAGAACATGCATTCATAGGATATTCTAATATTTACCAAAAAGACATTTGAACCGCATGCAATATTATGGTGGATAAAATAAGTTGATAAAATCATAGGATGCTAGATGCCAAGAAGGTTAGGTTATCTCTTGCCTTGCTGCCGGGTAGCGTAGTATTGCTCGTCGGGGTAGGAGAGGGAACCCTCGACTCCGGAATCTATCGATACCCAAAAGAAAATACAAAGCACACATAAATCACACGAACACAAGGTGCAATGCGCAAACACATGATGACATGTCCAATTGATGCAACCATATTATTATAAATTAAAAGCAAATTTAAATGAGGAGCCAAATAATTAGTGCAATTATTTGGAACCAACCCCATATTTATCTTAGTGGTCACATTCTTTAAGAATTATCAAATTATTAGAGAGGTGGCTCAAATATGCATGAACATGACAAGAATGGAGAGGGTTTATTATTCCGATCATTTCGGTAATTTATTTGTAATTTTAGGAGCACCGATGAATAATTTGACAAAATAATTAAATAATTGAAATTACTTCATTTAATCAAATTATGAATAACATCAAATAAAAGTTTGTGATCATGACCTAATATTAGCATGGTGAGTAGCATTTGACAAGTTGATCACTTTGATATTTAATTCATAATTTTTGGACAATTAATTAAAAAGTTATGAATTTCCCAATTTGGGTATTTAATAACCCATTTTAGGAATTCTTAAATAACCAAAATAATATAAATCCAAAAGAAGGTTACAAAGATTTCAAGTAGTAGAGATTGTTTTTCTGATCAACATGGTATTTTGTTTGTTGAAAATGGAGCAATACTCGAAAAGTTATCAATTATTTGAATTTAGCTAAAACCAGAAAACACTGTTCGGGCCGGCCTCCAAACCGGCCCAGACCGGGGCACAGGCCGGGGGGTGGCCCGAGGGGTCCGGCCTCGGTGCCGGCCCAGGCTGGGCGCCAGGCCGGGGCAGTGCCAGAGGCCTCCGGCCTTTTGGCCGGCCCAGACTGGCGTGCAGGCCGGGGCAGTGCCCGAAGCGGCCGGCCATTGGACCGGCCCAGGCCGGGGAAACGGCCGGGCGTGCAGGCACGCACATGGCGGCCATCGGCGGGGAAACGACCGGCGACGACCGATTTCTGGCGGCGCTACGCGGCTCCTCGGTTGTGCAAGGCGTGAGGGAGTGGAAGCCGCAGCCGGGCGTGTGCGCGGAGGCGGAAAGGAGGATCCACGGCGTCCCGCGCGTGCACAGCATGGCATGGCCATGGCGCGGCCGTGCGGCCGCTCGCACGAACGCGAGGCCACAGAGAGGGAGACGGGGGGAGGGGGTGTCTAGGAGGTACGCCGACTCACCAGGAACGCGTGAGGGTGCTCGGAGGCGAAGGGGAGAGCCGGTAGCGACGGCAATCGTGCTCATCGGCCGCCGGACTGAGAGGAGGAAGACGATGTCGTCGACGAGAATTAGAGCTCCCGAGCTCGATTCCTTCCACGGGGAGAAGCAGCTCAACGAGTCGGTGAAGATGGCGGCCTCAGCTCGTCCCGGGGTTGACGGAGGCGTCGGCGACGTCGACGGTGGACGGCGGCGGCTGCGCAGCGGCGAAACTGCTAGGGTTAGGGTTTCCGGGACCGAATGGAGAGGGGAAACGGGGGGGGGGGGGGGGGGGCGAGTGAGGGAGCAGACGGCGTCGAGGAGGGCCACTTGACTCTAGGGAGGCAGGTGGCTCGGCGCCGGCAGCTCGGCATGGCGCCAGTGCGCCATGGCGCACAGTGAGAAGAGAGGGGAGAGAGAGAGACTGACAGTGGGGGCCCACTGTCAGTGATTTAAACATTTTTTGCAAATTCTGTTTTTTCCTTTAAGTTCAGCAACTTCAGTGAATTAATTGGGACACTAAAACATTTTTATAAAATTTGGGAAAAATCACATAGGCCCCATTTAAGCTGTTAAACTTCCACAAAATTTCTGGAAGCAAAATAAAATGTTTTTGTTATGATTTGTTCACAGGGTTCAAAAGAAGGCATTTTTGAGATCTTCCACAATTCATTTATTTGGAGTATTTATACCTCTACAAAAATACTGAAAGTATTCATGGAGACCCTCACAATAGTACTAGAGCTCCCATGATTTTAGTTTAATTTTTTTGGAAAAGTTGAACTTGGCTTCAAAAATAGAATTGAATTAAGCCAATTTAGATCCTCATTTTTTATTTCTCAATTGACAAAATTTGGGAAAAGAGAATTGGGGATAAGAAGCAAATTGGGAACTTCCTAAACAATTTGGAAGTTCAAGAATATGGTATTTTGCCAACTTGAGCTTTGCATTTGGTTTGGCCAATGCATTGAGTTTGGAAAATGTGAGGAAGGGTTTTGCTTCCTTTGTTTTCATTTCTAGGTGTTGCGTTATTTCCACATTAGCAATTTTAAATATGTATGCCATGATGCAAAGCAACACAAAAAGCGAAAATTTGGCCCATATTTTAGGGTACTAAATCTGGGCTGTTACAAATCTACCCCCCTTACAGGAATCTCGTCCCGAGATTCTAGAGTAGGAAGAGGGATGAGAGAAACTTGGCAACACACATCTTCCTCGTTGGAGAGATTTGGCTAACTAACAAGACATGCCAAAAAGGCGGAAAGAACAGGAGATAACTTAAGGTGATAGACAAAATGACTCTTGCCCAAAACCATAGGTTGTTGAGAGAACAAGGGACGACTTGACCCCTAACGGTGAGTCCATCTTCTCAAATGGTAGTTGACGGTTGAGTGCATATGATATGGATATGAATGAATTCGAAGCTCCAGAATTAACAAAACTGTAGCAAGAGGGTTGTTGATGCATAGCTCACCCATAAGGACGCTGGGGTCCTCTTTAGCTTCGTCAGCAGAGGCGTTGGGGCACTCCCAGCAGTAGTGACCCATCTGGCCACAGGTGTAGCAGGCGTGTCTCCCAGGGTTGTCTACCCTCTGGCGCTTCTTCCTCGGGGCGTGGATGGCGTACTGAGCGATTTTATCACGGGCATCCTTTAATGCGTCTACTACGACTTCCATAGGACACTCAGCTGGAGGATGATCATTCCCTTCGCATAGGTAGCAAGTGGCACTAACGGTTGGGCAATCGCCAAGTGGATGCTTGTTGAAACAGTGCGGGCAACTGCCGTGGCATTGACTCGCCTGATGTCCACCCCTTCCGCACTGACTGCACCCCTTTCCTCGTGGTGCTCCTCTCCTACCGGGGTACCGAAGGGGGCACTCCCTGCACGGATGACCGGGTTCCTTACAGATGTAGCACCTGCGTTTGTCTATCACATTGGCGTCCGGCCCTCTAACTCCGGTGAGGTGCTCACTACTTTTCTTGGGCAGATCTTTAGTTGTATGGGATTTCTGCCGATCAACGGGTGTCCACTGATCCCATGGAGTGGCTTCGTTTTGGTAGAGCGGAGGATGTTGTGCCATTCTGTAGATTGGACAAGGACGCAGTTAGTATCTAACTCCGATGGATAGGGTAGATCATTAGAGTGCTTCCGGATGTAGGTATTGAATTAACATCAGGGTTCAACAGAAAAGATCTTGGGTTAAAGATCAGCTTCATGTACTGGGACCCACAATAGCATAATGCCCACAAGGGTGACAACCCTCATGAAACATTACACCGGAGCCCTAGCACAATCCGGGACCTTCGGTTCAAGATCTTGGGCTAAGGCAAGAAATATCTTGACGAACCACTTTCTTTCTTCATGTTTTAGATTTGGCAGACAAGTAGCTATAACTAGTAACTAGAGGTAGAAACCCAACCCCGTGATCCTAAAGATTTAGAACTTTGCCGACGATCAGAAGAACCGTTAAAATCAAATAGAGGTAAGACAACACCAAGATCAGAGTGAATTGGATAAGGAGTAAAAAGAATCCTAGGAGGGTTTTCACAACTCATTTTTAGGTTGAAAATAATTTTCACTAGACTCGACATCGACCAATAGAACGGGTTTCCTACAGGCAGTCCTGCTCTGATACCAACTTGTAGCGCCCCGACCCCGGAATTATACAGTGAGGCTATGTAGTTGGCACAACCATCAATGTATAAAACAAAGATCGAGACTTGTGGAACAGAACTGGCACAAAGCACGACTCTACGACACAAAAATATATAGCAACTCATATAATGAGAAGATTACAAATATTTCACAGCAAAAGGATCACAGATCCAACAATTCAACAAGCGGAAGCGGGTAGTGTTGTCTAACAACACGAAGCAAAAATATGGCCTAAGAGGCCTACAATAAACATTTCCCAGCCAGCTTGTTCCACGGTCCCAAGCTGCCACCTGGGAACCCCAGACTAGTAGTCGACGTCAACGATGAACCCACCTAGCTGCTCGGTGTCGTCCTCCTCTGAAATACAAATACATAGGGGCAGCAAAGAGAGACTGAGTACGATGTACTCGCAAGTTTAGTAGGGCGATATAGGCCCAATGACTGACGGAGGCTCTATGGCTGTATACTGTAGTTCTTTTGCATAAATCCAACTTTCATAAACCGAAATATAAAAGACACATGGCATTCGTCTACTCAGAGTATTTTTATAAAGGGGTAAGAGAGTAACATTTTCATCTTCGGTTCTCGACGAACCTACTTGCAACCATCACCACTCATCTCACACAAAGGCACTCCCTCGACTCCCCCTCGAGGAAATGAACCTTTATCACAATTTTGTTATGCAACCTTTAGCTGCCATATCAATTAGGTTAACGTTATCTATGATCTTATATCCGATACCAAGATTGTCCATAACCGTGGACACGGCTTTTCGAAAAGATTATCCCTGCAGGGGTGTACTAATTTACCCATTGGTACCGTCCGGCTCACCTAGTTGGCCCTCTTCCGGGGAAGGCCGGCAAGCAGGCGCGGTTAAACCTTTACCTCACGTGAGAATATCCAAGAGTCATCTGTGGCCACAGGACAGGCTCAGCGCTCTCAGCGCCCTGCCCCATCGCCACGCCCTAAACACAAATCCTCATCAACATCATCTTTCCACTCACATGCAAATGGAAAACCGAACTAGAGGACCCTTGGATACGCCCGCATAAGTTATTCAGTTAGTAAGGCGCCCATACACCCACCAATGGCAGCACGCTCGTCTTGGT
Organism: Puccinellia tenuiflora; assembly: GCA_012064385.1. NCBI lineage: Eukaryota > Viridiplantae > Streptophyta > Magnoliopsida > Poales > Poaceae > Puccinellia > Puccinellia tenuiflora. The sequence goes on from QRDG01001200.1 coordinate 893,444, forward strand.
TCAAGAGGTAAAGAACTCGCACCTAGGGGCTAGAGTGAGGCAAAACACCATCCCCGATGGCAACTCACCCAAGCCGTCTTAGCATTTTAATTAAGCACCCCACATATCCACCAAGTCCGCTTCATTCCATCTTCAACAACAATTATGGAAATAAACAACGGACACAACTAAATATTTAACTAAGCATGGCTAAGCATAGCTAAGCATATGAATACATCAAGTCTATCTTTATCTCCGGCCAACACTTCAACCCTAGGTTTCATAGGTAGGGATACATGTGATTGGCTCGGGGAAGAACATGCATTCATAGGATATTCTAATATTTACCAAAAAGACATTTGAACCGCATGCAATATTATGGTGGATAAAATAAGTTGATAAAATCATAGGATGCTAGATGCCAAGAAGGTTAGGTTATCTCTTGCCTTGCTGCCGGGTAGCGTAGTATTGCTCGTCGGGGTAGGAGAGGGAACCCTCGACTCCGGAATCTATCGATACCCAAAAGAAAATACAAAGCACACATAAATCACACGAACACAAGGTGCAATGCGCAAACACATGATGACATGTCCAATTGATGCAACCATATTATTATAAATTAAAAGCAAATTTAAATGAGGAGCCAAATAATTAGTGCAATTATTTGGAACCAACCCCATATTTATCTTAGTGGTCACATTCTTTAAGAATTATCAAATTATTAGAGAGGTGGCTCAAATATGCATGAACATGACAAGAATGGAGAGGGTTTATTATTCCGATCATTTCGGTAATTTATTTGTAATTTTAGGAGCACCGATGAATAATTTGACAAAATAATTAAATAATTGAAATTACTTCATTTAATCAAATTATGAATAACATCAAATAAAAGTTTGTGATCATGACCTAATATTAGCATGGTGAGTAGCATTTGACAAGTTGATCACTTTGATATTTAATTCATAATTTTTGGACAATTAATTAAAAAGTTATGAATTTCCCAATTTGGGTATTTAATAACCCATTTTAGGAATTCTTAAATAACCAAAATAATATAAATCCAAAAGAAGGTTACAAAGATTTCAAGTAGTAGAGATTGTTTTTCTGATCAACATGGTATTTTGTTTGTTGAAAATGGAGCAATACTCGAAAAGTTATCAATTATTTGAATTTAGCTAAAACCAGAAAACACTGTTCGGGCCGGCCTCCAAACCGGCCCAGACCGGGGCACAGGCCGGGGGGTGGCCCGAGGGGTCCGGCCTCGGTGCCGGCCCAGGCTGGGCGCCAGGCCGGGGCAGTGCCAGAGGCCTCCGGCCTTTTGGCCGGCCCAGACTGGCGTGCAGGCCGGGGCAGTGCCCGAAGCGGCCGGCCATTGGACCGGCCCAGGCCGGGGAAACGGCCGGGCGTGCAGGCACGCACATGGCGGCCATCGGCGGGGAAACGACCGGCGACGACCGATTTCTGGCGGCGCTACGCGGCTCCTCGGTTGTGCAAGGCGTGAGGGAGTGGAAGCCGCAGCCGGGCGTGTGCGCGGAGGCGGAAAGGAGGATCCACGGCATCCCGCGCGTGCACAGCATGGCATGGCCATGGCGCGGCCGTGCGGCCGCTCGCACGAACGCGAGGCCACAGAGAGGGAGACGGAGGGAGGGGGTGTCTAGGAGGTACGCCGACTCACCAGGAACGCGTGAGGGTGCTCGGAGGCGAAGGGGAGAGCCGGTAGCGACGGCAATCGTGCTCGTCGGCCGCCGGACTGAGAGGAGGAAGACGATGTCATCGACGAGAATTAGAGCTCCCGAGCTCGATTCTTTCCACGGGGAGAAGCAGCTCAACGAGTCGGTGAAGATGGCGGCCTCAGCTCGTCCCGGGGTTGACGGAGGCGTCGGCGACGTCGACGGTGGACGGCGGCGGCTGCGCAGCGGCGAAACTGCTAGGGTTAGGGTTTCCGGGACCGAATGGAGAGGGGAAACGGGGGGGGGGGGGGGCGAGTGAGGGAGCAGACGGCGTCGAGGAGGGCCACTTGACTCCAGGGAGGCAGGTGGCTCGGCGCCGGCAGCTCGGCATGGCGCCAGTGCGCCATGGCGCACAGTGAGAAGAGAGGGGAGAGAGAGAGACTGACAGTGGGGGCCCACTGTCAGTGATTTAAACATTTTTTGCAAATTCTGTTTTTTCCTTTAAGTTCAGCAACTTCAGTGAATTAATTGGGACACTAAAACATTTTTATAAAATTTGGGAAAAATCACATAGGCCCCATTTAAGCTGTTAAACTTCCACAAAAATTCTGGAAGCAAAATAAAATGTTTTTGTTATGATTTGTTCACAGGGTTCAAAAGAAGGCATTTTTTAGATCTTCCACAATTCATTTATTTGGAGTATTTATACCTCTACAAAAATACTGAAAGTATTCATGGAGACCCTCACAATAGTACTAGAGCTCCCCATGATTTTAGTTTAAATTTTTTGGAAAAGTTGAACTTGGCTTCAAAAATAGAATTGAATTAAGCCAATTTAGATCCTCATTTTTTATTTCTCAATTGACAAAATTTGGGAAAAGAGAATTGGGGATAAGAAGCAAATTGGGAACTTCCTAAACAATTTGGAAGTTCAAGAATATGGTATTTTGCCAACTTGAGCTTTGCATTTGGTTTGGCCAATGCATTGAGTTTGGAAAATGTGAGGAAGGGTTTTGCTTCCTTTGTTTTCATTTCTAGGTGTTGCGTTATTTCCACATTAGCAATTTTAAATATGTATGCCATGATGCAAAGCAACACAAAAAGCGAAAATTTGGCCCATATTTTAGGGTACTAAATCTGGGCTGTTACAATACTAACGTTGATCTTTGGGTATGTCCTAACGTATGTATGGAACTCCGATAGTTCGAGATTCGGATCTTGCCCTCCTGGTGATTGAGAGATACACTCTGGACCCTCTCAAGTATTATGATATACACCATTCAATCGTCTGGCCAGACACAACATGAATACAGTCACGAAGGGTATTCCGGGATGAGAAAAAGGGAGTGATGTCGATACGAGGATAACATCTATATGAGTTTGATTACAGGGATACTGACATCTCAGCTCAAATATCATTAGTATCATGAATTAAAGGGATTATCGACATGAGTAACAAAAGAGGTTCGTTCAACCTATTCGTGAACACATGGGAACCATGGGTGTCCACGGCTCTGCTGTTAGTTATTTGTAACATCCCAAAAAAATTGAATATTTATAAATCACTAAAAAATGAAACTTTTGGTAATCGATAAAATAAATCCTCAATGCTTAAAGATTGGTTTTAAATCATTACACTTAAGGGGTTTAATAACCCTTAGAACATTTTTTGCAAAGTGTTTTAAACTATTTCAGGCAAGCTATATTTTATAAATATTTTGATTTTTTGTTTTGGAAATGAGTATTTGACATAAATAAATTGGAGTATTACCATCCTTTGTAATTTCTAGTTATAAATGAATATTTTACAAGCCCAAGATAACTAGTGTTTTATTTAAATGGATGATAAAACATTGAATATTAAAAATGATTATTTCTAAATTATTTATGTATTGAAAAATGGATTACGATATTATATATTGAATAATATTACTCATAATATTTTCTCGAAATTTAATTGAGTTCAAAGATAATTATAAAACCCTCAATTATAAAGTGGCATGAAGAATACCCCATGGGCTATTTTGAATTTTATTTATTTTGACAATCATACTATGTAAAGGGGTTCCTCAATGGCTATTATGATTACTGGGAATTTTATAAACTTTTAGAAATTTGTTTGAATTGATTTGGAGGCCTAAATCAAAGGTTGTAATTAGAAAAAGTAAAAGATTAAAATTTTGGCATGATGATGTCATCATCTTCAAGATTAAAATCTTTTTTTAAGATCCTTATGTAGAAAGCCCTTTTTTCTAGTATTTACTAGAAAATCGTGATTACTACCGTGCACAGCCTTAGATTTTCTTTTTTGGGTCGAATTTGTTCGACAGCTAGATTTTGCATGATGAATAATATATGGCGTTTGTGTGCACGAATTGATACACGCTTTTCAAAATGAAAAAAACTAGCAACTTCGCTAGAGGCTTAAAGCACATATGAAGGTTTTATTTTTTCTACTCCCCTACTATGAATGTGTCGTATTCGATCCTAGTAGCATCCTGTAATAGTGCCCTGAGGGCGGAAGCTAGTTCAACGCAAACTGATTCCCATATTGGGTTCGTATTCCTTGAACTACTATGAATGTGTCGTCTTCGATCCTAGCAGCATCCTGTTTTTTTCGAAATGAGGCAGAAAAGCCCAGCTACTGAACCGTGCACTTCGACGGCGCCTTCGCGGCCCGGAGTGCAGGGGCTGGTGCTGTCCTGACCTCACCAACAGGCGACAAGCTCTACTACGCCATCCAGTTGTGCTTCAAGGACAGCGACAAGGTCTCCAACAACATTGCTGAATATGAAGGCCTCCTCGCTGGGCTCAGAGCTGCCATTGCCCTCGGCATCAAGCGCATCCTCATCAAGGGCGACTCTCAGCTCCTCGTCAACTTCTCCAACAAGAGCTACACGCCTAAGGACACCTACATGGTAGCCTACCTTGAAGAGGTACGCAAACTCGAGAAGCACTTCAGGGGCATGGAGCTCAAGCATATCCCGCGAGGGGAAAACCAAGAAGCAGATGAAATCGCCAGGCGAGCGGCAAGAAGGGAAACCCAGAAACCCGGAGTGTTCGAGGAGAGACTCGTCAGGGCCTCGGTCAAGCAACCAGCGGTCAACATGAGCATCAATGAGGAGCTCCCACCAGCCCCATCAAGTGGAGCACCAAACTGCGGACTACCCTTAGGCGATCACCTGCTGATGACCCTGGTACGCCAAGACACTGGTTGGATCGACGAGATCAAGAGCTACTTGCAAAATCGAGTCCTTCCCGAAGATGATGCAGAGGCCGAGAGGGTTGCTCGCCAGGCCAAGTCCTACTGCCTCCACGACGGAGACCTGTACCGTAAGTGCCCCAATGGGGTTGCGTTGCGGTGCGTCCCTGCCGAGGAAGGCTGCCAGCTCATCAACGACATCCACAGCGGAGAGTGCGGCCACCAGTCATCCTCACGCACCCTCGCAGGCAAGGTCTTCCGGAGTGGCTTCTACTGGCCTTCAGTGCTTCAAGATGCAGCCGCAATCGTCCAGTCCTACGACGCCTGCCAATTCCACGCCAAGCAAATTCACCAGCCCGCGCAAGGACTCCAAACTATCCCACTCTCCTGGCCGTTCGCGGTCTGGGGGCTGGACCTTCTGGGACCTTTCCCACGAGCGCTCGGGGGCTACCGCTACCTCTACGTCGCCATCGACAAGTTCACCAAGTGGCCTGAGGTGGAACCCGTGCGCACCATCCCGGCGAATCAGCGATAAAGTTCATCAGGAGTTTGGTATGCCGCTTTGGCGTGACCAACCGCATCATCACCGACAACGGCTCGCAATTCATCAGCGGTGCCTTCAAGTCCTACTGCGGCAGCCTCGGCGCCCAAATCTGCTATGCCTCGGTGGCTCACCCACGAAGCAACGGGCAGGCTGAGCGAGCCAACGCCGAGGTGCTCAAGGGCCTCAAGACGAGAAGCTTCAACCGCCTCAAGGCCAGCGGCAAGCACTGGATCGATGAGCTCCCCTTGGTGCTCTGGTCCATACGCACCACGCCAACGAAACCCACTGGCGAGACGCCGTTCTCCCTCGTCTATGGCGCTGAAGTTGTTCTACCCAGCGAGATCACCCACGGCTCTCCACGAGTCTTGGCCTTCAAGGAGGCTGAGCTGAACGAACTCCGCAACGACGACCTGCTGCTGCTCGAGGGGCTCCGCCGCAATGAGGCCCTGAGAGCGGCAAGGTACCAGCAAGACCTCCGTCGCTACCACATCCGCCTGCGCACTCTCGAAGCTTGAGACCTTGTCCTGAGGAGAATCCTCTCCAGGGCAGGCCTCCACAAGCTCTCGCCAATGTGGGAAGGACCCTGCAGGGTCGTGCACATCGCCAGGCCTGGCTTCGCGCGGCTCGAGACGGAGGATGGCATTCCTGTCGCCAACCCCTGGAACATCCAGCACCTGCGCAAGTTCTACCCCTGATCGTCCTCGACGAGCAACTTTTTGCGTCAAGGGAGAGCTTCGCGCCATCATCCTCCACGAGGAAAATATTCGAGCTCCCCTCTCTACTATACGTTGCCGCGGGCCGTTCGAGAAGACTCCCAAGCCACCACGCCTCGGCAAGGTGAATTCTTCAAGCACCATGCCTTGGCGAGGTGGATCCCCATGCCCAGACATGGCGGACCGCAGGCTCTACGAAGCCACCCCCGCATAGGGGCCCCCTCTGAGCTCTCTCTACATGCTTCGCCTCAGGCCGCGAGAGTCTCAGCCACTCAATGTGGAACCCCATGCCCAGTCATGGTGGATTTTGTACTTCTGGCCACGCCAGTGTAAAGAACCCTTGTTTCAGGTCACTTTGAACCTTTGCGCTTCGCGGCAGCATATGTTGTTGCTTCGGTAAGCGGTTATGTTGTTGCATTTCATCCTTACTCGTATGATCCCTCCTATGCATCTCGCGAGCGGGGGCTGAGCATGGTGCTTGTGCCTCGGGAGCATCGCAGCAGCGCCCCAAACCCAAGTGATCCGAGCTCTGAACTCACGGGTCAGCTCTCATGTATGTCAACTCCGAAGGAGCTCTGAACTCATGGGCCAGCTCTCGTGCACGTCAACTCACCAAGGACCTTGGTGCCTGTTCTCCTCGCGAGACACACATGAAGGAACCTACGAGCGCGCATGAGTTATCTAGCTATGTATTGCTTGTGGGTATGCCTATCTGTCCAAGCGTAGGAAAGCAGTTTCAAAACAAGCCTCAGGCAACCTCGGGAGGAAAAACGCCTCATCAAGGAACCAACACCCTCTCCAAGGCAAAAACGCCTCGCGAAGCTAAGTCCAAACACTTGGTTAAATTTCCTTTCGCTGGTTTTTGTCCCTCGAGCCTCTTTTCTCTCTCCTATGCCTCATGGGCTGCTTGCGCATTAAAGGGGAGACCCGAGCATCGCGCCTCGGGAGCTCTTACTTCTCGAGGCCTCACGCACCCCCCGGCCTTGTGGAGCCCTGACTCTCACATACCGAAGCGGCGGTGGTGTAGTGCTAAGAGAGGGTCCTAAGACGTAGTGCGAAAAAAGACATGAAGGGAAAGATAAAAGCCTCCCGAGGGACATTCACAAGCACATTCAAGTAAAACTTAAACAAGTCTTTACAAGGCTTTACAAACAAAATACTAAGACAATATGTGCCCCATGCACATCCAGCCGCAAGGAAGAGCTCAGGCAGCAGGGCCTCCTGAGGTGCCCACGTCGTCCGCAGCGGCATTTTCCTCCTCCTCCGCGGCGTCCTCCTCGCCATCGTCCTCGTCCTCCTCTACCTCGACCTGGTCGAACTTCTTGGCATACGCCTCTGCAGCCTTCCGCATCCTGTCGGTCACCGCGATGCGGCAGCTGAGGTCGATGAGCGCCGTCACGGCCTCGAGGTCGACGGAAGGCTGAAGCCTCGCGAGGTTGGCAAAGATGCGGCAGGTGGCGAGGACGAGGAGATCGCGGCTCTCCTCCACGACGTGTTCGTCGAGGCTCTTCATGGTCTCTTCGAGCTTCGTGAGGAATCGCTCGAAGAAGAATGCGTACCCGGCCTCGTCGTTGTTCCCCTCTGCGGCGAAGGAGGGGACCTCGGTCCCCAGGCGATCCCCAACAGCACGCGCGCGGGACACCAGGTCTTGGAGCATGCGCTGGCGCTGGCGCTGGCGCGACATGGTTCGGGCAATCTGCGCATTGCACTGTGCCTCACCTACTGGTGGAGCTCGCTCAGGTCCTTCTCCAGGGCAGCGACCTTCCCTTCCGCGCGAGCCTAAGCTTCCCTGGTGCTCTGAAGGCGGGAGGCCAGCTGTTTCTCCCCCTTCTCGAGCCCCTTGATGCGGTTCTGGAGCTCATTGCGCTTCGTCGTGAAGCGCTCCTCCTGCTTCTTGGCCTTCTCGTCAAAACTCTTGGCGAGATCTTGGCGGATGAGCTTGACCTTGCCGTTGGCCTCCTCCTGCATTTTCTTCTGCTTCTCCGCAAGGCTGGCGTTGGCCTTTTCGAGGCGCTCCGCGTAGGTGGCCTCGTCCTGGGCCACCCGACTCTCGCGAGCCAGCAGTCCCTCCTCGCGGGTGGCCTGGTCCTTCTCGAGCTGCTGGACCTGCTCCTCACGCCGCGGCGCAGTTCCTCCTCGCGGGGGGAGAGCTCTCCTTTGCGTCATGTCAGCTCCGCCTCGCGCCATGTCAGCTGCTCCCCGCGAGCGTCCAGCCTCTCGCGGAGCTCCTTCAAGCTGTCCTCTACGACTTTGGAGTGCGTGATGAAATTTTGCTCTGCGGCCGCAATCTCCTGTTGCTTGGAGGCGGTTTCCGCCTCGAGAGCCTCCCGCACGGCGTCCAGTTGCTCCATGGTCTCCGCCGCCTCCTGCTTCACGCTGTCGCGGGTCTTCTTGACGAACCGCATCGCCTCTTCGCGCGCCGCCTGGGCCGCCGCATCCTACCGGCGGCAGCTCTCCACCCTCTCGCAGAGGAGGGCCCAGGCTTCGTCGAGCTCCGCCCGCTCCTTCGCCCTGGCGAGTTCTTCTTCGACATACTGCGTCTCCAGCTCGTCAAGTGTCTGTCGCGCTTGGCTGAAGACGGAGCTGCGGCAAGCTGCGTGACGGCGCGGCTCCCGTAGCGCCAAGGTCCCTGCATCGCCACGGGGTGCGGAGGCCTCGACGCCTGTTGAGGTACCCGAGGCACCTTGCCTCAAGCTCACAGCGGCTCCTGATGTGGCCTGGGGGCTCGTGTGGGAGCCTCCTTCGCCGCACGCATTAGGAGCTCTCTAGGGGCTGGGCGTTCTCTCGCCCCTGGCTCCGGCGTCCGTGGGCTCCGAAGGCGTTTCCTCCTCCTACCCCCCGGGGGAAGATTCAGCCCCTCCTGTGGTGGCCGCGCCTGCCGCGGCCTCGGGCTCGTCAGCCCCTCTTGTGGAGGCCTCTCCCTCCGGAGGCGGCTCCACGGTGGCCTCTTGAGCCTCCGCCTCGTCCGGCCTCTCCGAGGCTCGTGCGGCCTCGGTTGCTGCCTCGTCCTCCGCTGCCTCCTGTTGTATGGGAGGAGTGGCGGCCCGTGCTGGCGACGACGCCACCTCTTCAACCTCCTCCTCCGCGCGGTGTTCATCCGTGGGAGGGGTAACCACACGCCGCGGCTCGTCAGCCGCAGGCGTCGCCACGGTGACGCCGGCAATCTCCCAAGCTTGCGGAGCCGTCGCCTCATTGGCACCACGAGGTTGCTGAAAAGAGAGACAAACAGAAGATCCTTCAGGGGGGTATTCGAAAGCAAAATACAAAAGGGAAGAAGAAGGATCAGGGCTTACTCGTCAGCCATCCTCCACACCCTCTTCTTCGCCTTCGGCGGCTGGGGGCTGTTTGCTCTGGCTCCTTCTCTAGGCGCTCCTGCCTCCTCTCGAGGGCCGCCCCTCCCGGCCACGGCGTCCCTGTCATGGGCAAACTTGGAGCGGGGCTCGCGGCGCCCTCCCTTGCTGCCGCTATCCTCCCCCTCCTCTGCGGTGCTTCGGGAGGGAGCCCCGCGAGAGGGATCCTCGTCGCTGCTGGAGGAAATCTCCTGGAGGTTCCCTTCAGGTGGTGCGCTCCTTGGGGAGCTAGCGGAGCCTCCCGAGGGGTCAGCGCCTCTCGAGGCCTCGTCTTCGCCAGAGTCCTCCGCCTCGTCCGGCTCCGACGGCTCGTCCATCTGCTCCGGCTCTGCCGCCCGCGGGTTGCCGCGGGGCCCGCGGTGTCCTTTGGGCACGATGCCCCACTCATCGAATCCGGGCATGCCCCTGCGGTGCGCGCGCACCTTCTCTTCCCCAAAGGTGAAGAGCGGTCGGGCCTCGTCGACGGCCGGGGCTGGGATGGCCGCCGTAGCGAAGAGGGTTCCCATGACCGTGTTCAATACCTCCGGGGTGAAGTTGTCCGTGCACAGGCGCATCCTGTCTCCCAGGCCTGTGTACGTCCACATCGGCTCTGAATGCCACTGGAGGGGGGCGATGCGGCGCCTCGTAAAGTCCTTCGCCACCATCTGGCCGGTGAGTCCGGCCTCGCGGAGCCCCCGCAGGCACTCGTACACCGCGTCAAGTTTCGGGCCCTCGAAGCCCTCGCTTGCCCAGCGCACCCACTTCTTCGGGGGCGCCACGGGTATGTCCAGGAAAGAGTTCTTCACCTTGGTGTCGACATAGAACCACCGCTGGCGGAAGTCCTCCACTTTCTTCGTCACCTTGGTGATGGCATTCTCGCCGCTCCACGCGATGGGGATGTAGTTCTTGCTCCTGGCGTCGGCGATGCGGAAGGAGACGCACCCGGTCCGCTCGTTCTGCGCGGTGGACCGGAGTGCGTAGAAGCTGCGGAAGAGGTCCACAGAAGGATGTATACCGACGTAGGCCTCGCAGAGGTAGGCGAAGATGGAGAGGATGAGGATGGAATTGGGATGAAGATGGAGGAGTTGGATCTGGTATGTCTCCAAAACCCCCATGAGGAAGTCGAAGAAAGGAGGGACGAGACCAGCGTAGAAAGTGTGAAGGAAGATGGGGTAGTACCCCTCGCAAATCTTGCTGCTGCCAACCGGCTCCATGCTTGTGGCGCCAAGCTCGTTGGTCTTCGCGTCCGCCAGGTGGCGCACCTTTTCAATCGCCGCCGAGTGGATGCGGGACTTCAACAGCGCCCCCTTGGGTTCAGCACTCCCCGACACTGCCACGGGCTTGCCAGCCGGCATCGGTGCCTTGTCCTTCTTGGGAGCGGCTGCTCTCTTGGGCGCCATGGTCGCAGAAGAGAAGGAGGTCTTGGAGGTGGAGCGCTCTGGGAAGAAGGAGGCGTTTGGGGGAAGTGTGCGGCGGAGTAATGGCTGAAGTGATGGGCGCCATCATCGCGCGCAGGCTTTATCGACCAGTTACCAAGGGCGTGGCGGGCCACACTGGGTCGCTCGTTGAAGCCGAGGAGATCGTGGCCTCGGGCGCAACCGCTGCGCTCCACGTGTCACGGCCCAGGCAGACATCATTGGGCCCCCGACGCTTCGCCTGCGTCAGCGGACCCCGGCGTGCCCATCGTGGGCCCGGGGGCTACTGTCGGCACAGTGGAAACCGGGGTACCACGGGCCGGCCTGCCAGGGCCCATGACATTCTTCAGAAGATTTCGCTAAGGACCAGGCTCTCCAAGCCTGGCGAGCCTAGCGAGGGTTTACCCCTCTTGAGGGGGCTCTCCTCGAGAGGGCATCTCGGATGCCTCGAGAGGATCAAGCCAAAAGGCTCGGCGAGGCCTCCGGCCTCGCGGGGTTCCTTCCCCACGAAGCAAGCTCTGTCTCCGCGACAGAGCGCACATGGGCTCTGCGCCCGCTGCAGAGTAATGCACGCGTCTATGCGCGGTGACGACAACGCCGCAGTTGCCGTTCTCATGTATAAAGCGGTCAACAAAGCAGCACCAAGCAAAGCGGACAACGAGACTTGCCATTCCGGTGATAAGGGGACCGTCTGCAGCTACGCTCCAAGGGCGACGTCACCGTGGGGCGCCTCCCGAGCCCCAGCAGCGCCAGCCCATCGTCCTGGCTGGACGGTGGCTTTTCCAGCTTTGGTGACGCCGCTCGCCTGCCATGGACCGCGTCCATGGCCTCCCCCTTTACCGTGCACCCGACCTCCTCCTTCGTCGCCATGTGGTAGCCCTTCCCGCCAAGATATTTGGGGGAAGAGGTCCAAGACACCAATAAAAGGAGGGGGAGCACGTTCAGGCAGAGGGGTTCGAGATCTAGGGTTTCGAGACCTGTGTTAGCCATTGTTAGCCACCTCGAGCTCCCGAAGCTCTCTTTGTACTGTAACCTCTCCAAGCAGTGCGATACAACCAAGGCAGGACGTAGGGGTTTTACCTCTCCAAGAGGGCCCTGAACCTGGGTAACACCGTGTGTTCATCTCTGCAGTGCCGTCCCACAGCGATCTCAGCGAGCACCGTCGCCGAGGCACATTGAGGGTTGTTTGATTCCGTGTTCAGCCCCTTACTCGTTACCTAGTGAGACGCACCCAGTTCCTGGGACAGATCTCCGACAAAGTTATTATTTACCTTCGGTTCATTATTAATATTTATGTCTTCATGCTATAACTGTTGTGAAACTTGAATATGAGATTCAAAGGAAACTTACATGCACATGTGGAGAATTAAACAAACAAGTGTTCCTAATCTCTCCTCTAATATTAGCTAACATGTTGTCTGATGATCACTTTTTCCTGATCAGGGACTATGTTAACTTAAACAACTGTGAGAGTACATTGCTGACAGAATAGTGGTACTGAACCGACCTAATTGTACGATCATGCTATTAGATATAATTTTCAAATATTAATAGCAATATTGTTGTGTTTTTGTCATAAGCATAAATCCTCGGACCATGAGAATATATAGTGACCGCACGCTCGACAGATAAGCTTTGATTATCATCTAACGTCATTTCGTAACTGTGGATAATAATGTTGATCCATGGGTATGTCCTAACGTATGTTTGGAACTTCGATAGTTCGAGATTGGGATCTTGCCCTCCCGGCGATGGAGAGATACACTTCGGGCCCTCTCAAGTATTATGATACCTTACAATCGTCTGGCCAGACACAACATGAATATAGTCACGAAGGGTATTCTAGGATGAGAAAATGGGAGTGATGTCGTGTATATATAGTAATCAAAGAGTTTGATTACAGGGATACTGACATCTCACCTCAAATATCATTAGTATCATGAATTAAAGGGATTATCGACATGAGTAACAAAAGAGGTTCGTTCAACCTATTCGTGAATACATGGGAACCATGGGTGTCCACGGCTCCGTTGTTAGTTATTTGTAACATCCCAAAAAATTGGAATCTTTAAAAATCACTAAAAAAATGAAACTTTTGGTAATCGACAAAATAAATCCTCAAAGCTTAAAGATTGGTTTTAAATCATTACATTCAGGAGTTTAATAATCCTTAGAACATTTTTTGCAAAGTGTTTTAAACTATTTAAAGCAAGCAATTTATTATAAAAAGTTTTAAATTTTTTTATTTTGAAAATGAGAATTTGACATACAGAAATTGGAGTATTACCATCCTTTATAATTTCTAGTTCTAAATGAATATTTTACAAGCCCAAGATAACTAGTGTTTTATTTAAATGGATGATAAAACTTTGAATCATAAAAATGATTATTTCTAAATTATTTTTGTATTGAAAAATGGTTTACGATATTATATATTGAATAGTATTACTCATAATATCTTCTGGAAATTTAATTGAGATCAAAAGATAATTATAAAACACTCAATTATAAAGTGACACGAAGAATACCCCATGGGCTATTTTGAATTTTATTTATTTTGACAATCATATTGTGTAAAGGGGTTCCTCAATGGCTATTTTGATTATTGGGAATTATATAAACTTTTAGAAATTTGTTTGAATTTATTTGTAGGCCTAAATCAAAATTTATAATTAGAAAAAGTAAAAGATTAAAATCTTGGCACGATGATGTCATCATCTTCAAGAATAAAAATCGTTGTTTTTACGATCCTTATGTAGGAAGCCCCTTTTTCTAGTATTTACTAGAAAATCGTGAATTACTACCGCGCACAGCTTTAGATTTTCTTTTTTGGGTCGAATTTGTTCGGCAGCTAGATTTTGCATAATGAATAATATATGGCGTGTGTGTGCACCAATTGATACAGGCCTTTCAAAAATGAAAAAACTAGCAACTTCGCTAGAGGATTAAAGCACATATGAAGGTTCCCTTTTTCTACTCCCCTACTATGAATGTGTTATCTTCGATCCTAGCAGCATCCCTCAATAGTGCCCTGAGGTCGGAAGCTAGTTCAACGCAAACTGATTCCCGCATTGGGTTCGTATTCCTTAAACAGCATAGATATATTTAGTAGTCTTCGAGCTGGATTGAATTTGAGAGAGAGAGAGAGAGAGAGTTATTAGAATATGATTAACCTTTCTATATGATTGACACTACAATACCATGCGGGACATGGTCAGCATGCACTCGTTCAGTCCGTAAGACTGTTTCGTGGAACTAAAACCATGTAGTAGGTCGAACATATAAAAAGGAGACCTGCCGGACTGGACCAAGAGCCTTCATGTTTTCACACGAGGCAATTGAGAACATACGATGTTTCTATTTGGGGGGATCTGAACATGTGATGCTATGTGAAGATATCTAGTGTGGATATTGTGCTTAGCACAACCAAAATATTGTAAAAAAGTTTCAAGGTATTTCAGTGGTTTGACTAAAAATACATTTACAATCATGTAATTTCCATTTTCAAATTTGATTCACACATTGAGTAACAAAAATGGAAGTCCAGCTACGAAGAGTACCAATTTTGAATTCACCGGTGGATACCATTTCAGTTACAATTCATAGCTGATATTTTTTGTTTCCCGTTATCTGAACCATATTTGGAGGTGAGAATTTATGTGATAAATTTATCTTGTGTCGATCCATCGGTTTTTTTAAAATGTTCACAAGCTTTTGGTTGTGCAATCATCAGTTGGGGCATGGTACATCCTATGGTATGGTAGCACTGGGTATTTCTCATGCTGTCATGCGTGTTAATTAACATGATGTTCTGAGGAGAAAACGTACTGAATCATTGTGATGGTCAATACACTGTATGATATTATTATCAATCAGCAGTTAATAGGGTGCAAAGACTGCTTCTTATGATTGGACGTCAGATCATGACTTTTGTGTTGGAGCCAGCTGAAATGGTAGGGCGCACTGAATGTAGATTTTTAAAAAGTTTTTCTATAGTATAGACTGATAGTCAAGTTTTTGGGCAAACATCTAGAGAAATAAGTTCGAGTTCCGTATCAACACAACTGCAAAGCAAAAGCCATCCACTCAGAGAAGGTGCAAGCACGGTCAGCCGAGGCATGGTGGGATCCATGGCGACGGCGTCCTCACCAACCCCATGGCCATGGCCATGGGTCGTGCGCACCAACCAGGCAACCGCCGGGAGCAATGACAAGTGCAGTATTTCGAGTTTTCGACTAAACATATACCAGTCAGGAACGAGAACGAGGGGAACGTGGAAACCAGCGTTGGTCTTGGCTTTGACCGGCGTTCGTTCGTGCACGCGCGCGCAGCCCAGTTCATTCCCCTTCCTATTTAAACCTTCCATCCCCTTCCATTTCACTCCAAGAACTAGCAGCCACTACACCGTCCGTCCAACGAGCATCAACACTAGCTCTCTTTCACCGATCTCCAGCTCTCAAATCTTCTTCAGCTCATCCAGTTCGAGTAATAAGTTCTCTCCGGCCGTCTGCAATGGAGGGCGCCCTATGCACGGCCGCGATCCAGCACGCCGACCCGCTTAACTGGGGGAAGGCCGCGGAGGCGCTGACGGGGAGCCACCTGGACGAGGTGAAGAGGATGGTGGCGGAGTACCGGCAGCCCGTCGTCACGATCGAGGGCGCCAGCCTCAGCATCGCCAAGGTCGCGGCGGTGGCCGCGGCCGGCGAGGCCAAGGTGCAGCTCGACGAGTCCGCGCGTGACCGTGTCAAGGCCAGCAGCGACTGGGTCATGGACAGCATGGCCAACGGCGTCGACAGCTACGGCGTCACCACCGGCTTCGGCGCCACGTCCCACCGGAGGACCAAGGAGGGCGGCGCTCTCCAGAGGGAGCTCATCAGGTTCCTCAACGCGGGTGCGTTCGGCACCGGCTCCGATGGCCATGTCCTCTCCGCTGGAGCGACGCGTGCGGCCATGCTCGTCCGCATAAACACGCTCCTCCAGGGATACTCCGGAATCCGGTTTGAGATCCTCGAGGCGATCGCCAAGTTGCTCAACGCCAATGTCACACCGTGTCTGCCGCTCCGGGGCACCATCACCGCCTCCGGTGACTTGGTCCCGCTCTCCTATATCGCCGATCTCGTCACCGGCCGCGAGAACTCCGTGGCGGTTGCACCAGATGGCACCAAGGTGAACGCGGCCGAGGCATTCAAGATAGCTGGTATTCATGGTGGATTCTTTGAGCTGCAGCCCAAGGAAGGTCTTGCCATGGTGAATGGCACTGCCGTGGGCTCTGGTCTTGCATCGACTGTGCTCTTTGACGCCAACATTCTTGCGGTTATGGCCGAGGTCATCTCTGCAGTGTTTTGTGAGGTCATGAACGGCAAGCCGGAGTACACCGACCACCTCACTCACAAGCTCAAGCACCATCCCGGACAAATTGAGGCTGCTGCCATCATGGAACACATCTTAGAAGGAAGCTCCTACATGAAGCTTGCAAAGAAGCTTGGCGACCTCGACCATTGATGAAGCCGAAGCAGGACCGGTACGCGCTCCGCACATCACCACAATGGCTTGGTCCCCAGATTGAGGTTATTCGTGCTGCCACCAAGTCAATTGAGCGTGAGATCAACTCCGTCAATGACAACCCACTCATTGACGTCTCTCGCGGCAAGGCGATTCATGGTGGAAACTTCCAAGGTACGCCCATCGGTGTGTCCATGGACAATACCCGTCTTGCCCTTGCAGCCATCGGGAAGCTTATGTTCGCGCAGTTCTCAGAACTCGTAAATGACTTGTACAACAACGGTCTGCCATCCAACCTGACCGGGAGCCGCAACCCGAGCTTGGACTATGGCTTCAAGGGAGCCGAGATCGCCATGGCCTCGTACTGCAGCGAGCTGCAGTTCTTGGGCAACCCTGTGACCAACCATGTCCAGAGCGCCGAGCAACACAACCAAGACGTCAACTCGTTGGGTCTCATCTCCTCAAGGAAGACCGAGGAAGCCATTGAAATCCTGAAGCTCATGACCTCAACGTTCTTGGTTGCCCTCTGCCAGGCTATTGACCTGCGCCACATTGAGGAGAACGTCAGGAGCGCTGTCAAGAGCTGTGTCATGACAGTAGCCAAGAAGACATTGAGCACCAACTCCACCGGTGGTCTTCACGTTGCTCGCTTCTGCGAGAAGGACATGCTCCAAGAGATCGACCGTGAAGCGGTTTTCGCCTACGCTGACGACCCATGCAGCCAAAACTATCCATTGATGAAGAAGCTTCGTGGTGTGCTCGTGGAGCGCGCACTAGCCAATGGTGCCGCCGAGCACAACATGGAGACCTCCGTCTTTGCCAAGGTCGCCAAGTTTGAGGAAGAGTTACGGTCAGCGCTCCCCATGGCGGTCGAGGCCGCACGTGCCGCGGTAGAGAGCGGCATGGCTACAACACCCAACCGAATCACCGAGTGTCGCTCGTACCCTCTGTACCGGTTTGTGCGCGAAGAGCTCGGAACTGTGTTTCTTACCGGTGAGAAGACACGGTCACCGGGGGAGGAGCTGAACAAGGTGCTTGTGGCCATCAACCAAGGCAAGCACATTGACCCGTTGCTCGAATGCCTCAAGGAATGGAACGGCGAGCCCCTGCCCATTTGCTAAACTGAGACCAAACATGGAGGATATCAATTAGAGGCCGGGTAGACACGATAATTTTCTTGATGTTAACTATTACTACTATTCTTCTAAGTATAGCTCAGCTTGGCCTGTCAAGCAGCTAAAGTAAATTCAATTGTAAGTTCCGAGTATCATAAATCTTTAATTTTTCTTCTGTAGCTGATGTTCTAGTGCTTGGAACGGCAAATTCATTAACACTGTTGCAATTCAAGTGTTTGAAATGGCAAATTCATTAACACTGTTGCGACTATGCAATCGCATATTGTTCAGATATAGCCGTGTAAGAACTACATTCAAATTGGAAAATGATAATCCTAGTAGCGCTCCTTATATAACCAGTACTTATGTTAATTTCCGCTGCTTGAACTCTGTTAAATTCTTTAACACTGTTTTCGACAGTGCAGAAACGACCACACAGCCAGGAGCCAGACTCAACTGGACTCAGTCAGAATAACAAGACTGAAGCACCGTTCGAAGTACTCGCTCTTGTATGCAACACTTCTCTCTGAAATCTTAATCAAGCAACGAGAAAAATATTAACGTATATGAAGCTCAAAACCAAACAAGAACGATAGGACTAAAGTCCTGCAGCACCAGGTGCCAAACACGACCGCTACGCTACAGCTATGATATATACCCTCTTCATTTTCTCTCCTCACTCTCATAATACAAATTACTACTACTACAAGCCACTGACAGATCCAACAAGCCATCAACTCAACCTGCAACAGAACCAATAGAAGGATGACACATCTCTGCACGAAAAATGTGTTCAGAATTTACAGCAGAGGAGCCCCTTCCTCCAGCCATGACGCCGCCTGGCGCGCCTCCGCTCTCCTTTCGCCATCCTCACCGGGCTGCTTATCCAGTCCCTCTGCAACCTGGTTCAGAAAGGGAGCATAGCAACGGTTTGAGGGAAATGTTCATGACAGGTCCATAAAAATTGCACTGGAAATGGAAACTTACACCGGAAAAGCAAAGGACCGGGTGCTAGTCGTGCTACTATCTGACCGGATGGAGATACTGCCAGAATAAGCAAGATGCCCAGAGTTTGACACTGGAGCTGACATAATACTAGGCCCCAACAAGCCCGGCTCTAATGGAGGAGAGCCGTTTCCAATTCGAGATGTTGCTTTCGCACTATCAGGCGTGATCTGTTCATCCGTATTATCCTTTGCATCTGCACCACTGGGCTCTACATTGTCAGCTGATGAAGTTGTAGCTACTGCAGTTTCATCCACCTTGTTGGTTATTGCTTCACCTGCAGTATTTACATTCTGAACATTGCTCTTCTCAGATGATCCGATGTCTGAACTACTCGAACTCGGAGCACTGACCCCGGGTTCAGCCTTTTTGGCTTTATCAAATCCTTCAGCACCGACGTCGTCAGTCTTCTCGAGAGTGCAGACAGGTTCAGTGGAAGCAGCATCTGTGATTGCCGATGTAGAGCATTCAGGTGGTGCCACTGTATCAGATTCTTGGGACGTTGTTACTATGCATTCATCGGTACGTGATAAACTATTATCAGCAAGTTCACTGGTTTTGGATGGAATAGATTCAATTCCATGGCACGCATTTGTGGAAACCTGAAACAATAACAAAACCTTGTTTCTCAGTTTTAACTCTATCTAATTACGATTTAATATCGTAAAGTGCCGGGAAAAAGATTTACCATCCTAAAGTGTGTTCGTGCTTTTTTTACTACTGATTCTTTTTTCCTCAGGAATATAACTGAAGTTTGAGTGGTGAAAATAGATTATTAAGAATGCACCTATGCCATGATGATAATGAAGACGAGACAAAACATGTAAGTACTCGTGGATGTAACTCTGGACCAGTGGTATACCAGTCTGACTGCTTCTCCGTGAAGAGATGGCATATGGGTTTTACTGATTTCAGAGCTTTCTACGCCTTTATGCTGGGCCTCTTCTGCGCTTTCGAGTCTAAGCAGTTCTTCCAAACTTATTTTCTTCTCACTGATATCACCAAAATTAGTGGCTTTACTCTTGCTTTCAGGATCATGCTCTTCGTGAGAAGGATATCGTTTCTCATTGTTACCATCGGGAGCAAAACCAACAGGTACAACTATTTCTGGTTTCAGTTCGTGGACAGATTTTGTAGGGCAATCTTCTTCCCCATATCTTGGAGAACCATTTGCATCTATCATTTGATTATCAAAACTTTTAAACGACTTTTCATCTACTACTTTTTCTTCTGAACACTTCCGAGGAGGAGGTTGTCCATCATCAATGCAGACATCCTTGACAAAATTACCACCATAATCAGAAGAAACAACACTGTCTGGCAATTTTATCTCCACCACATCCTTGTCATAAGAAGCATCCTCATGCACTACATCTCGAGCTATGTCTGCCATATCTTGCTCTGGATTTGTATCTTCAACCATTTTTGTTTTCAATGGTTCAGTCCTGCAAACTAGTTCATAAGAAATACTAATATCATGTTGTTTTCTTGCAAAAAGAAATATTTGATGTCATCTAGCATCAGTATGAAGTCATTAATAATATCATACGGTAACAGATTAAATGTTGTCGACTAATGTTATGCTAATGTTGCAGTACTATCATGATGTCTGTATGAATAGTCAAGCTAGATTGTATAATAGTACAGAAGCAACTAATTAATGCTGATTCCATGATAAAAAGATCTTTTGGGCCATCCCTAAGACCCTAACAATAAAGTGTAAATTGATCCTGATGGGGATGTTATGCAGTTTTGCTTCCTTTTCATTTTGGTTGCTGCGTCCCTTTAATCAAGTACAAGCATTGAATTTTATTGTTGCCACTTCGAGCTGCCATTGTCCTAAATGAATGACGAGTGACGACCCTGATAGAGCCACTTATTTCTACAGTTTGGACAAAGTGGCTGGTGGTAGATTAGCATGATCAAGACACATCGGTGATAGATTATTGGAAGCAAGGTCAATTTCTACAGGTGGAGCTGTAAGCCTGAAACTGAGACCGATTGCAACCTGAAGACACATTGAGGCTTTTCTGTGTACTAAGGGGGGCATATCACCTTCAGTTCCCACAAGTTGCTGAAGGAACATTGTATTTCATTTATTCCTGATAGAGATGCACATCTCAACTATTTCTCATGCTTACTCTCAGTCGGCAAATATTTTAAATCTATCATAGTAAAACCAGGTTTTAGGTAGTGAATCATCTACATTTGTTTGCGTCTATGTAAACAACTTGCTGGATATATACATTAAGCAGGCACCCACCTGAAACTTCCAAATGGCAGTTGACTACTCCAAGTCTCTAGCTACGCGTGGCATGATTTGACTACACTCGTTCTAAAAAAAAGAAGAAAGAGTATTCTCCCCGTCACTAACCGAGCAAATTTAGTTAAGCCCAAATGGTGCATTTAAATAGCAGTTACCTAGCTTCATGATCTGCAGCTTACTTCCGCCTAGCCATCAATCCCGGAGGCGCTGATTCACGGTGCGCAGAGTTGTGAATCTCTCCTGCAAAGAAGGATCAGACCTATAGAAGTTAATATATCAGCTTGCCATAGTTTACTGCCAAAAGGTCATGCTGCACTCTATGTAAGCTACGTGTTGTTAACACAAGAAAGTCCTACAAACTGTCCAGGTACCACACCGGCCACACATTATTTGCATGAGCCAGTACAAACCGCAAGAAACCAACAGAAAACACAGACGAACAAACTGAAGAAGCGTGCAGCATAAGCATCAAAACTCGGACCCAATCTCAGTCTGCACCCACCAAATACAAGAGATTGCCTCCACGATGGTACTCACCGAGACACGGTACAAGAACCGTACAATCTGGTACAACAACCTACAAACCTGAAAGAGCTGAACATGTTCTCACATGGGCCGCGTGAGAATGAGAGCGCAAACCACGCAGATCAATGGGCACTGTTATCCCAAGCTCCTGCAGACCCGGAAGAACACTCTCTCGAAGATTTTTTTACTTTTGCAACAACATAATAAGCAGAATCTACTGGTAGCGTAGCGAGGATTCGAGAGGCGTCCGCCGATTCCACCATAATAAGAGGTTCAAGAACAAACTGGCAGAAGTGAAGAAGCTGTGTGTTTAATGGACTTAACTGCATGCAGCAGATGTGTTGTCCTGTCGATAGGCAAGTGTGCCCCCCACAGCAGTAACTACGGTACAGGCAAGCAGGCAGGCAGTCAGGGAAGAGGAACTCAAGAAGCAGACAACAACAACAACAAGAACAAGACCAAGAAACTTGGGGAAATTTTGCGGCAAAATATCCGCAATTTCTGCCTTTTCATCCTGCAGCAATCTTTTAAGGGTTCTGCTCCGCGTTACTACTCTGTCCTAGCTCAGATGAGTTCTCGTAGTAATTTCCTTTCTCGACAGACGAAACAAACAAACAGGGCACGGTGAGGAAGCAGAGGAAACACCAAGAACTCGCACGCACATACGAAACCGAGCGAAACAATCGCGCAAATCAAGAAGGAAGAGATGAGAGGGGATCGGAGAGAATTCACCTTCGGCTGGGTTTAACTCCGGAATTCTCCTGTAATTTCCGCCCTTCTTCAAAACCGAAAGGAACGCCGCGCGCGAGAGAGATTGAGCGGGTCGTGGGAACGCTGCGAGGATGATGGAATGACGGGATCGATCACAGGGAGCCCAACGAACAAGAGAATTTTAGAACGGCTTGGAAGGAAAAATATCCAAACGGGACGATGGACTCTTAAATACGAGGTATCAGAAGCAGAGCTGCGCATTCAATTTCGATGCGCTCTCTCTCGTCTCGTTGTGGAGTATTTACAAATCGACCCCTTAGTTCAGGAAACAAGTCAATGTGTTGCTTAAAGAACAAGTTGCTGCGAAAATTCTGAAAGTTGTCAAAATTTCTGGTTCGGTGATGTGCCACGGCAATATTGAGACCTTAAAAAAAAGGGTGCTGAGTTATATTTTTTCTGAACAAATTAATGAAAGGAAACTTTGTGACCAGCTACAAAAGGAATGCATACTTTTGTTTCTGGTAGAGTATATGGTGGCAGTATGGACGCATGGTCTACACTTACACATCACGTTTATTGTGTTATACAACTACTTACACAAGTTTAGCATTGCCCAATTTTTCAAGACAAAAGGATGTGCAGTGAGTTTTCAGCTTTTGACTAATGAGATAACAACGTCACGCCTGCAAGAAATTGTTTCTTAAGAAAATAATAAAATATCACTGGGTTGAGTAGCCTTTGTTTTCATCTTCAGTTATTACTGATTTTCTTTCCACCACACAACTTCCATTTCTTGAGTTGACCTTGCCTCTTTTGTTCTCTGTTGGGGTTGTTCTCGCTCCATCTCGGTGCTTTCTTCTAACACAAATGGCACACATTTAGATGTGTGTTCCAGAAAAAAAAACCTTTTTAAACATAGTACTGCACTCTCCTACAAGCCTCGTCACTGTTAGTGTGCGTGTTTGCATCTCCTGGTTGGAAATATGCTCCTCTTTACTAGCTTATCCTTTTCTTCAGATACCTTTTCGTTACATTTTGGTTAATTTGTTAGAGCATGTATAGAGATGTGAATTTACCTCTCTCCTAATCGTGTCACGTCGGGTTGTTGCATACGTCTTGGAGAGACGAAGATGAGACAACAAAGCAACTCTTCACGATGGACTCTAGAAAAAGGAAAAGGACTCTAAAAAAGGGAAAACATCTAGAGGCGACATCAAAGTACTTTGATACTATGTTGTTGTCTCTAAACGGTTAAAGAAGTTACTATGCAATATATTGGGTGTTGGCTGAAAGATAAACCAGACCGGTGAAAGAATAAGACACACTCTGTGTGGACCTCTACACAGTTTTCAAACCCATGAGGTAAAAAAAAAACTCTCCAAAGATATACCATAAATAGGAAGGGATTTTAAAAAAAGTAAAGAATTGTGTTGTTGCAAATTGTGCCAATTAAGCGGACACCACACGATGCTTGGTAGTAATAATATATTTGGTGGAGGGTCTAATAGCAAAACGATACAGTGAAGTCAAATGAGAGAAGAAATTAAATAGCGATACCAAAACCGCAGGAGAGGACAGCTCTCCCGCATTTAAGTACTCTAAATTCCAAACCACCTCCACAGACCAAGGATTTATTGCACCCGAACCAACAGCCAATGAAGCTTTTCCAGAGGAGAAAAAAATGCGAAGTAAAATAAAAGAAATATATGCTACTACCTCCGTTCCATAATGTAAGCCTTTTTAGCATTTCTCTTTCCATCCGTATCTAGACATGTTTTAGTGTAAGGTTCAAATGAATCTTGCACTAAAACATGTCTAGATACGGATGGAAAGAGAAATGCTAAAAAGGCTTACATTATGGAACGGAGGGAGTAGCTTACTACCGGTTCATAATTTTGCTATGACCTGTACAGAAAATAAATTTTATTCACCTAAAAGTAACGGCAAAGTCTAGTATGCACAGTAAAAAATTGTGACAAGCACTTGCTACTTGCATTGTGAATTGATATGCTTAGTGGTTTAAAAAAAAAAGGTCCCATAACGTATTAGTGCTTGCTATGCTAGTATTACTGAATCTGCGAGAAGAGTTAAGGAGATGTTTGCGTGCAAGGTAACATAGAGGAGTACATGTACGTACTACATGCTTTGATTCAGAGGTGCAATGCAGGTAATTGCAACAAAAGTACACATATTAATGGCCTACCACATATAACAAAAACATGCACTGAGAGGATGAAAAATGAAGGTTCCTGCTAAAAAAAAGGGTCACACCGCTTGGCGCAAGAAATAGGGCGAATTTCTTGTTTGTAAATATGCCGAAGGTATGCTGTGTTTTTGCTTGAAAATGATCTAATTTCATGATAGGTGACTTGGCATCCTAGCTAGTAAGGCTGGTGCCAGTGCACCGCCTCACTATCGCCCCGTCACGTCAGCTTTTACCCCCACTCTCACCCCACTCTCACCTCACGGTGCCCAGTGCATGGGCTGTAGTCCCAGGCTATAGCCACGTCACCTTTTTTCTTCCCTTTTTTTCCTTCACCTTTTAATTCTTTTTCCTTTTTCTTACAGGCAGACCCACACGTCAGCCTCTCACGCCCGCCTCTCACCTCCCTCTCGCCTGCAGCCGCCAGCGCGTCGCCCCGCTCTCGCCTCCCTCTCGCCCGCGCCATGGTGCCAATGCGGGCTGTAGTGGGGCGGTAGCGCCCACTACCGCCGGGCGACGGATCCGTCGCCCGCCGCTACCGTCTCGCCTCCCTCTCGCCTCTCTCTCGCCCGTCGCCGGGCGGTACCGCCCGCGCTATCGCCCCCACTGGCACCAGCCTAAGTGCCACTCATCTTGTCATGTGTGTCTCATCTTTTACTAGGATGGGGTGAGATGTAATATTTTGTCCAATGAAGTTTCATGTGTCATATTAGCAACAGTAGAGTATGACGCACATAGTTTTTGGTGTTGTCTGCCAAATACCGTTGCCGAGCAACACAGTACGAATAGCTTCTCACGAACTTCGAGAGTCAAATAATATTGGTTAGCAAAGGGAAGAATAGAGAAAACTCTGTGCCCGGGCAGCTTGCCTCGTAAAAAGTGCATGCCAGGCTCTTTGATCAATCTGGATAAGTCCCACTGATTACCAAACCGAATTTCTTGGCCTGCGGAGAACATGTTCAATTCCAAACTTTGAATCTGCATTTTTTTGTTCTCAACAAGTGATATCAATTACAAAGAGAGTCAGATTTCCTAAATATCAGAGAGCAAAACGACATGCATGCATGCAAGCTTTATTGCACGAGTATAAAATGTGCAAGCACGCGCAAGCAAGCGCGCCCGAGCACCATTCGTCCGCACCCGAAGAATAGTATCCTCCGTCGAGGTGATTAATATATATAGGACCACGCTTGCATAGAAGTTTCTCCATTCTGCCAGGACACCATCACGATTCAATCCCACATCCACTTCAGTTTAGCTTGCACTGACAAGATCGATATGAAGTCCATACAGCGAGATGTAATGATTCGGCCAGCCAGGCCATATGATGTTGGCCTACCGTTATTGCCGCCGAGGACAATGCCTAGCCACCGCTACAAAGCTGGTTGAGCTCGCTAGATTTGGTCCGCTAGACGTATGCTAGCCTTGGGGGTACCATTTTTTAAACCAAGCAAGTACTACAGCACTTAGAAACACACATCACCAACTCACTCACTGACACCACGTCAACCATATCCACTAACCAACCAAGCGATATGCAGCCACCGCAAAAGAAAAAAGCAACAAATTGGGATAGTATTTGTTTTTTCTAACCGCCCAAACGTATTTTTTTTAATAATGAAACCAAATGTATTGAAGAAGAGAACGGGGGGAGTAACAGACAGTTGCGTACAAACAGATTTCCTGGAATCAGAAAAGCGCTGACAAATGGAACTTTGGGAATTTTGCAACCGACCGACCAACCATTTGCCTTCATATCACATGGGACGAAACAGATCATGCTCGCACCATGTGAGAGAACCATTTGACCAAACTAAAGTACGAGCGAATGCATGAGCACATGGATATGATCCAGCTAACTTTTATCAGCTAGAACAAGAGATGCGACTATATTCTTGCATGACCTAATCATCTGGTAGTGCTAGCTTGAGAAGAGGTAGCTAATTCAGAAACTCTACCTGACTACCACCCTACCAGTGCAACTGTGCAAGGAAAGAAGAGGCAACTCAACGTGATGTTACTTACGGAGTATTGCCCAATCATGATCTACTGAGATATCCCATCCATGCGGTGAGAATTTGCAAACACAATGGGTACCAATACCAAACTATAGCACCATACACACAAGTAATGGCACGTATGGTATAGCAATGTCAGTTATAGAAATACCATCGTCCACACACACTGAAAGGAAAGGATACATCTCACGGACAGACGTACCTGCAAACCAAAAACCTGTACAGCACCGTACGTCCGGAGCATCAACTTTGCCACCAATTGGGCTACCCTAGGCTCAGCATCTGAGGAAAGAAACCATTGGTAATACTCCGGTAACAAGCAACAGAGGGCGAAAACTGGAAGCAAATCAACCAAACAATATGGCCGATAATGAAACAAACCAATCAACCTAACAGTCTGCAAATATCCTAGGGTGTTTGGCCTGTGCGTCAACATGTTCTCCTGCAAACCGGCGGTGAACGGGATCCGGGCTACAGCTTCTGCTCCTTTAGCCACCAGACGTCACAGAGTAGATCCTACAAGATGTTCGGCACTTGTGAGGAGAGCTTTTCCTGCAATTCCCTGATCTGAGAGGAGAGCTCGACCTTCTGCTCTTTGTAGCTGTGAAGCAGGAAGTCCTTCCCTCCGATGACTTCCTTCAACTCACCGACCTCCCTCTTGAGCATCTCCACTCTCTCCAACTCTCCTTTCTTCTTCTCGGTACTAACAAAATGCAGCTCAGGGTCATCGACACTGCTGTTGGCATAGCCATTAGCATGGCCATTGGTGGCATCTGACTGCCAGTGCCCACTATGTAATGGCTTATCGTGCGACAGTGCTTCAGCAACACAATGGTCCGCGATGATCTTCCTCAGATGCTGGATCTCTCGCTCAGATTCAAACACATCTCGGTTAGTAGAGTCCAGCTGGGACTGCATATTGGAGGACTGTGTCTCCTGGATAGCAAGAGAGTTCTTAAGATCAGCAATCTGAGCTTGCATCTCCATGATCATCTCATCACGTCTCTTCAGGTGCTGCCTCAGCTTCTGTATCACCTCTCTCTTGCTATAAATGTCAGATCCTGACTCTGAAACACGTGGAGAGCCAGAACTGTTTGAGTACTGAAATGGTTTGCGTGGATCTTCAAGGCGGTCAGGTGATGATATCCACATGACGCCACTGTTATCTTTGCTTAATTCTTGCCCTGGTAACTTCACAAGTGGAAGTGAGGGTTCAACTGATTTAGATGAAGGACTTGCATGTGGATGCTTGACTTCCACTCCATCTGAATGCCCTGCGCACAACAATCAGCATTTAATATTTCCCACACTTACGAAAAGTTATTACACGGCCACAAAAGGGTTGGTTTAAAACACCAATTAAGGTGTGACACTGTAATAATACAATGTAAACTAGGTACTTTAATTCAGTCAGCACAGATGAAGACACAGCCAAGAATTAGGAAGATGACATCACTGTGTCTCTAAATACTGAACTCATGTAAATTCATCCTAGCTATTGTTGTACATCCCAGTGCTTAAGAGCCAATAGGAATGTTGAGCCTGTGACAATGATAATACTCGTATAAATAATGCAAAGCTAGCAACGCAACTATCCAATCCTAATAGATGTGTGTCATTTGCAAGACAAATGTACTAAGCAATAAAGACAAATAAAGGACAGTGCAGGTTTACAATAACTTGTGGACAAGATTCCACCAAGTGGCCAGTACAGCAGCACTAATCCAGAGAGCTGTATGCCACCAGAATGTTTGAGAGTCTGCCTAACCTGCTCTAAGTTGCACTTCTCGGAATAAATAAAATATCCATAGATTGGTAGGTTTTACTAGCCAAGAAGAACCTGTTTGGCTGGTTAGTGGTTAAAGTAGAATAATTCTGTTACGTAGCAACCTGAACTCTGGCCGAGGAACTATTCCTATCATTTCTGGATATGTGGATTTTCTGTACACTGTACATCAGAAGCTAAGTTGCTCACTCTTGACAAATTTAAAAGCCATAAGTTCATAGGAAGAAGTCCATGCCACTCAACGTTGCTCCCTCTTTTGTTTTAGGAAGTTGTTTGTTCCAATTATGCATAACATTACGAACTATAAGTTAGAATTCTAGCACAATCAATATTATCTAACAACTGGTAAAGGTGTGGTGTCAACGTGTCATATATCTTTGCAAACCCAAAAGGCCTATACGTTTGGCAACTAATGTACTCATACTTAAACAAACCTTCAGTGTTCTAACTAATGGCTGCCTAGTGCGGTATAAACAGTAAATTTGAACAACCAGTTACAGTTATTAACTTCCCATTAAAATCATCTGATTATGCAGATGAACGACTGTTTTTTATGTATAAGGCATGTTTGGCTGCTTACATGAATGACATGAACTGAAGGTATTTGGCAAAGAACAAAGGGAAATGTCAACGATTATAATCAAGATGGTTGAACACAACACATGTGTAGTTTATTAACCAATTATCATTCTTGACTACATTCACGTCATAGATATGAAGATGAAATAAGGATCTAATGAAAAGAAAGTAGTTGACAAATAGTAAATTGTTTATGATATATAAGAAAAGGATGGGATATCCATTCCTTAACAATCATGGTCTTACTTTTTTTATTCTCTTTTCTATAAAGATAAAGCCCCCCTACAATTTTCATCCTTCCGGTTTGGAGATTCTAGTGAAAATGTGGCCTGATTTGAAAATGTTAAAGAAGAACAATTGATATAATAACTTGGCTAGCAGGTTTTGACCTGTTGCTGCTACTGGGAAGCAGTAAAAAGCGCTCAAAATCATCAACTGAACTCTCAGAGTTTTTGTCTTTGGCAGGTAACTGTGTAAAAATTATATGGTTGCCATGAGAAATGCTAATAACTGTTTTGAACTATAGGGTAGAATTTTGTCAGCTTACATAATAAAACAACGACCGTATAGAAATTGACATGCATAAGTGTTTTAGATAAGATAAAGCAAACAATTAAGAAAAAAGGGTATCCCTTTTTATCACTACTGCCAGATCATTTCCGCTACGTTAGGCTTTGGATTAAGAAACTAACAATGTAGCTCTCCTATTGTCTTATACTCTTATCTATATACCAAATTAGCGTATCAAAATTTTCCATACTTTTATTTTATGCAAATGTGTGTACTTGTGACCTAGATTGGTCCAAACAGTACAGACTAAAAGATTCAGCGGAAATGAGAAATAGGCAACATAACATACTAAGTTACAAAAGAAGCACCTGCACAATAGTAGCAGCTAGTTTGGCCACGAAACCGGCAGAGTTTTGAGTGCGATTCACATCCTCCAGGCCTTCTTTCGACTGCAGTTTTGCACAGTAAGCAGAAAGCATAAAAAGAGTGCGATAGGGGAATAAAGGATACAACTACAAAGAGGAGCATTAGACCTTTGGGAGAGCTATTGTGCTGCTTCATATCAAACATTTGCTTTAATTTGCATCCAAGTTTAACGGAAAGAGTGCTTAGCAAAACTCCTCCGGCAACAAGCAACCAGTTTGGTCCTCCTGCTTGGATATGATCTACTCTTCCTGCCTTCTGTATGCCCCTATTAGTCTTAGACTTCATCCTGACACTTAAGGATAACCAGTTTCTTCAGCCAAGTGAACAAATGTAGCAACTTGACCTACATGTATGACTATTGTCAGCACCATGGCTCCCATTACCCGTACAGAAAAGAGAATGTTCCTACCTACCAAAACATTAATATGTGGAATATGGGTCCAAGATAGTTCTCTCAACAAGAAAAACCTTTTGTGTTTGAAAAAGGGAAGTAGACCATATGGCCTATACGAATAAGCAGATACAACACTGAAATTTGGCATTGGTAGGACAAACAGTGAAAGCTAAAAATGTAGTACAACCTCCGATCTGAAACATATGCCTCCATGGGATGCATACAGTATACCTTTTGAAAATTTGGTTATTGATGGTAAAACAGAATGATGAATATGAAATTTATGTCCTTAGATTTGTGTTGCATATTATGAACTTCTTTAATTTTTGTGACATGTTATGGTTGGAAATTGTAGTCAAAGTCTTGCATCGGAGGTCAAACAGTCGTCGATGACAGACATTTTTTGGAACGAATCAAGTAACTTAGTAAGGGATTAGTTTGTTCACATATACATACATGAAACAGAGTTCATAACAGTATGGTATTACAGTATTCTATGCCTTGGTATAGCTTTCCACTGAACCCAGGATCTTGTTTAGGGGCTGCTCAACATCCATAACCACGATAGGTGATCACTAAAATACACAAAGGATCACCTGAATGTTTTTTTTTTTGGGTCCCCTACTCTAGGAACCATAAGCCATAGCAACGCAAGACAGGAAAGAGAATTCCGGTTCAGTACAATATAAAGCATTCACGTTGAAGAACTTTGTTTACAAGAGAATATGTATCAAGATTATGGATGTGTAATCAGCGAGCAAGGTCTGCCAACATGTGTTGTCCTCCTCGTCTCCAAGTCTCAGCCCTACCACAGCAGGAGATGGCAGGCGTGCGCTAAATGGTGCTGTAACCCGTCAATTTGAGACGATCTGGGGCGACCCAGGGACAGGGTTTCGCTGATGTACGGCTTTAAACTCAACAGGGCTGGCTGCCTATTGGTGCCACGCCGGCGAGGAGGAGCAACGGCGAAAATACTGACGAGGAGAGGGGGGAGGAGGCAGCGATGTCACGAGAGCGTGGCTTGGAAGCAGATTCTGACTTGGAATAATGGATCGGTCCCTCTCAGATCTATCTCCCTTCTTCGGGAGGGAAATTAATGAAATACCACTTGCTAATATGACAACACTATGCTACATTGCAACTGATAAAAATGACGCATTGTACTTTTGCCACGTTGCTAAAAAAATGCCATGTTTTCATATTTCAACAACTATTCGGCCTAATGACCAAGTAATCACCAAGGGAAACCACCATGCCCTTGTGGCATTTCATCAAAGTGACACTACATGAGAGAGAGATGAAGAACTCTTTATCTTACCTGGTCGACTCACGCTCGACCGCACCCAAAACGCAAGCTCAGATCACAAACCGGCGGCCACGCCCCCCGCCATCTGCCCTTCCTTGCCCTCTCGCCCGCCTGCCTCCCTCGCCCACTTAGCCCCGTAATCCCAGCGGCGAGGAGGGCTGCACATCGGCGTGCGGCAGGAAGAGGGCGAGGTCCCCGGCGGGCAAAGCATGAATTGATGGTGGAGAAACTAATGTATAAAGGAGGGGCACAGCAATTGGTGTGACAAACCAACGGAGAAGAGAAACTCACCGGTACGAGCTGCGCCGAGAGGGAGCGCCGTCGTCAGTCGCCTTCTTCAGTCGCGGCAGGAGTTAGGGCAGACCGGAGCGAGGGAGGCCGGCGGCCGAGAGGGCAGGGAGGAGGGCGGGAAGCGCGACGGAGGGCGGTGCGGTGAGCCGGCCGGCGTTAGTCGCCGTAGTTGCTGGGCGAGAGGGCTTGGTCGTTCGTTTGGGTGCGGTGGAACTGAACTCCCCGAGTGCAGGGCAGGTAAGGTCGGAGAGTTTTTTTTTTTTTTTCTCTCTCTCGTGGATCAAGATCGAGTCATAATATGGTCATTTCCGTTGGGATTAGATTAGCTGGTCATTAAGCGGAAAATTGATTAAAAAAGTGTATGTGCTGATATGACATTAGCAAAGTGGCAAATTACAAGGTGTTACTTTAGATGTGGCACTCTACAAAGTGGCATTTCATCACATTTTTCATCTTTGAATGAATTCATCCATCTCTTTTACTTTCAACCCCTTCTCTTTTGTTTCCTTTGACGCGAGCCTTTTCCTTTTCGGAAATGGAAAAGATGGATGAAGAGCGCTTTGGAATACGTAGTAAAGAAAGTGTTTCTCTGGTTGGCAATGGTCTTTTCAAGGTTCAGGTGTTAGCACTCTGAACAGAAATTCGCTGGCTGGTTACA
This sequence comes from Puccinellia tenuiflora, assembly GCA_012064385.1. Lineage (NCBI taxonomy): Eukaryota > Viridiplantae > Streptophyta > Magnoliopsida > Poales > Poaceae > Puccinellia > Puccinellia tenuiflora. The sequence continues at coordinate 925,594 of QRDG01001200.1, forward strand.
AATCGCAAAACAGATCGAGTTACTCGGCCTTGAGCACATTTGGTACTCGACGGATTCATTTGAACGGCAGCACGACCCCCTTTTCTGTGACCACCACCAAATGAAAAAGAAGAGGTGACTCCTCCATTAACATCCGAGGGGAGGGGACCCAGACTGTGTGCATTTACCTTACCTGCCTCCGGATATGGGACTGGGTCTGGGAGCTACAGACAACGAACGCGCCCACACGGACAGTGAACTGTTGTTTGTTCTGCTTGGGATCGGCCACCGAGCCTCTGGCCGGCATGAGCTGGACACCTCACACGGACAGGTACCGGCCCGTAGGCCGTAGCTACGGACGCGCGACGAGTGGTGAGACATTGACATGACACCGCTGGGGCCACACATCAGGACATTTTCAACGCGCCGACCCTGTGTCCGTGTGGACATAGAGGGTAAGGCCCTGTTTGAAATGCAGGATAGGAAAAACGGAGGAATAGAAAAAATACAGGAATTTAGATGTCATACCTCTCAAATCCTATAGAAACTTAAAACTCAAGAAAGATACAAAGTAGCTATTTGGATTGCAGGATAGGAAATACATAGGAACCAACGTACAAAATTGATCACTTGAGGTTCAGAATCAAGCGTACTAGGTCAACCAGCCAGGTTTTTCTCTACGGTATTTATCAATTATTGGACCGTGCAAGAAAATTGTGCTAATTTCTCACGCAAAGATACCCACAAGAAATTACCCAATGAAAGTATCTGACACAAGAAAATTACGAAGTGATGTAGTTAGCTATGCACACACATAATAGCAAAGCAGTTCGTCAAATCTGCTAAGTTGCTTGGTAAGCAGGGGCACGCATTTAGATGGAGTGTTTTTTTTTTTTTTGGCGCACATGACAGCGTGATAGAGAAGAAAAAAAAAAGGCATCGCTACATGCGGTTAAGTTCCAATTCGCGCCAGGATTTTTTCCATTCAGTTGGAGCAGATGTTATTTTTCCTATGAAACGGCGCAGGAATTCAATCCTATGGAAATCCCTTTCCTATTTCTGCATTCCAAAGGGCTCAAAGGAAAACTTTCCTCCGAAAATCCTATCCCGTGAAATTCCTGTAGAATTCCCGTGTTCCAAACGAGCCCTAAGAGTCCTGAAAAACAGCCAGCCATCCTTCAAATTGTGTCTGTTTTAGGTGGTGTCGGACATGTCCCCATATATCAAAGATATGCGATGCGGTAAAATCTTCCTAGAGACCATGATCCGAAAAAAATAACCACTTCATAAATTAAAGCCCAAAAGCATATCTATTTTGACTATCATGTCTATCCACATGGTCATAAGATGAGCTTACAGGTTGTAGCCAACATTTTGCAAAAGCAGTTATACTTGGACAATCTAATTTTGAAGTGTCGTACAGATGAAGCGAAATGTAAGAACCGGCCATAAATCACGTACAGCTTCAAAGCCAAAGCATTATAAATTTTCGGATCTCGGAAGACTCTGAATGACGCATGGGATGTACACCTCAAACAACAATGTGTGGGATGCACAATTGCAAGTGTAGCAACGCATGGGTTGTACGTTTCAGTGACAATGCGCATCATAACTCGCAAACGTGCAAGAAGAACAAAATTGACTCGACCTTAGTAACCCAGTACAAATAATGTTTCTTAGTGTTGACCCTGACCTCGATACTTTTGTACATAGATTGTTTCTTAGCGATGGCTCTTCACGTACATTATTCACATATTAAGTCCAGAACTGATGCTTCATGATTTATATTACAATGGCAGGTTATGCACATAGATACTCAACTTTGGATTTTGGAAGTGATATTCCTTTCAAGGTTGCAGCAACTGACAACAACCTAGTGGCCAACTTTGTGTTGAGCTGAAAACTGTAGGGGAGGCCCCGACCGTAAAATTTTATATGTCCAAGAAGGTCCTCTTAGTTATTTGTATGATGCTGATGGTTTACAAAAAAATGATTGTCAGTCAAAGGATTAAATTTTCTCTCGGTCCTGCCATACACTTATAGCTGTTGCACCAAATAAATTCTTCTGCTCAGTTACCAACATCAGAAGGGGCTTCATCTACCAACTCGAAGGATCAACAATGAACCCTTGACACAAATGAAATGCTCAAATGAAGAAATATTGGAATTGGACCAAGACCGGGCTATCTTTCTTCAGATCAAACAATCATAACCAAACTGGAACCTGCTGTACTCTTTCGGCTCCACTAAAACAAAAACAAAAAATGTCTCATGTAAATGTATGCATAATCTGAAGTCCCGTGTTCACTCTCAGATCATTCAGATTTCAGAAGCATTCTTGGAAACGTCAAAATAGCCCATTCTTCTGAAAAAGTAGAACATGATGTCAAATTTATGATTTTGGATATAAAAGTGTTGTTTTCCTGTTCAGTTTCAAACCCAGCTTAAATTCCAACTGCCCCGTTATTGGAACAGATGTGGAACATCTGGCTCGAGTGCAAGTGTGCAACGCAAGGACATTGGAGAGCAAGAGCGGCACCGTTATCCAAGTGGCATAACAAGTGTTAGGCTGCTGGGAGTTGGCTAGGCGTACGGCGGGTCGCAGTGAGTAGTGCGTCCAGTTAGTGGTGGGTGGCATAACCACATGGAAGAGACACGTCTTGTATATGTTCTGCACTTCTGCCTCCCATCTTAATGAAAATATTTGCTTGTTCTTGGAAAAAAAAGGAGATGTTTCTACATGAAAAAACAATACCATGCGAAGACAAAAAGGAAGTCTAACGAAAGGACTGGACATCTGAAGGAACATGTGCTAAGCAGTGTAGTTTTTTCAGAGATTTCATATACTCCCTCCGTTCACTAATACAAGACCTTTTAGCTTTTTCTTGATCCGTATGTATCTAGACGCATTTTAATATGTATGTTCACTCATTTTAGTATGTATGTAGTCAGTATTGAAATAGCTAAAAGGTCTTACATTAGTGAACGGAGGGAGTACTATAAATATTTCCTAGTCGACATTCCAATATTGGCCCTAGTAGTGACCTGTCAAATTGACGCCATAGGTTACTTGTGTTGTTTTAAGCCACCTTAGATATAAAATGAGCAGAACAAGCACAGATCAACATGTCAAGTTTGAACTCTCCCAAAAAAAAGTCAAGTTTGTTATATGTTGAGGTTACAATTAAACTACTTATTCTGGATCTTCTGATCCAATGTTCCAAACTGAAATGCTAATTACCTCTTGCACAGTGCATGGAGCCCACAGGATGACAGCTTCTCCACTGGTGTATCGACAGTTCTTTTAACTGTAGTCAAAAACCTAGTGTGAAGTCTAGTAATAAGTACCACTTCAATTATGTAAAAGTAAGGTTGTTGTGATCACTGAGTGGGACAAGATTAATTTGCTATCTAACATTTTGGTCAAAAGCTTCCTGGAAATCACAGAGTACGCTATGATATGAGAGTAGCAAAGAAGAGTCAGAAATCATAACATCAAGGATCAGTGCAGTACCTTTGAGCAATAAACATGGACTCTGTGTGTGTTGAATGATCCATGTAATATGCAACTCCGGTGTCTATAGTAGGATCCAGCATGTGGAGGGTACAAATCTATGATAAGGCACATTTTGCACAACTGATGGAAACTTTGCTCAGCTTCGTTGCTCAACTTGTGAATGGTGCAGCATATTATTTCTGGGTAGACAATTCCTCTGCCAACATTGCATATGTTTGATTACTTGGTCTGCAGTTCATCTGCTCTAATCTGGATATCATGTCACGGCATATAACTGGATGGCCCTTTCTGATCAAGCCATCAATAATTACTTTCCACACAATTTCATCAGGATTGTAGTCTTCCCATCTAGAGTTTCCGAATATTACTTTAGCCATATTAGCTTGTCCTTCATTAATAAGCCCATAAAGCAGGTGCTGATAGGTTATCAGTTGTGGTACAAAACCATGGCCAATCATGGAGCGAAGCAACACCCATGCATATGAATACAGTTTCGATTTGCATAAACAAATAATGACAGCAGTGTAGATGTCCTCATTCAAAGATATATTATCATCTTTCATACGAGAAACCAATGATGTCACCTCTTTCGATCTTCCATCTTCAGAAAATCTCTCCAGGATCGCCGAATAAGTATTCGTGTTAGGAACAATATTATTCTTCTTCATTATCTCAAACAATTCAAAGATGTCAGTAAGCTCTGTTGTCTTCCATACACCAGCTACATTCAAAATCACAGCATCTGCTAGTCTCCTTTGTAAGAGATGTCTAAGCAAGATCGTACAAGTAAACTGGTTTGGTACAGAAGCAACATTTTCCATATGCTTCAAGATTGAGACTGCACAATCTGTCTGTCCAATACTTGTGTACCCCTCCATCAAAGTGTTATACGCAATTGTATCTACAGTGACAGCACTTTTGTTCATCTCACTCAAAACATTTTCTGCTTCAATGAGTCTTCCTTCATTGCAGTAAGCACGCATAGATGTGGTATAAGTGACTGCATCAGGATCGCAACCCAGTGAAACCATTTGACCCCAGATTTTCTTGGCCAATCCATAGTTTCCCTCCTTGAATAGCTTGTCAATTACAATGGTATAATTGACCGTTGTGGGCTTCACACTCTCTTTTAGCATCTTATCTATAAAGGACAGACCTTCTTTTGAACCCTTCATCTTGCACAAGTTTTCTATGAATGGACTGTATGTATAGGTATCTGGTGTCAAACCTGCTGAGACCATCTTTTCCAGTAATGACCATGCAACATCAACTTGATCACCTTTGCATAGCCCATATATTAATGAATTAAATGTCACCAAATTAGGTTTTATGCCTCTAACGTCAAGGCTATCAAAAAGGGAGCAAGCTTGATCGATTCTCCCATCCTTGCAGAGAGCATCCACCAACGCATTGTAAGTGTACACATCAGCAGCTAAACCATCTCCTTCCATCAAACGAAGTAGACGGAAAGCACTCTCTATATGCCCATCAACACATTGGGCCCGAATCAACAAATTATATGTCACAACATCTGGTTCTACTCCATGTGCTCTCATCCGGTTCAATAAAGACATTGCACGGTGCAGCTTCCCCTCCTTGCAGAACCCCCACACCAGCGCATTGTATGTCCACACATTCGGCTTGCACCACCTTAACTTCATCATCTCAAACACCTTCACCGCATCACTCATCCTCCCCACCTTACAATACGCATTGACCACAGCAGTGCATGTAACAACGGATGGCACCAACCCTCTGTCAGACATCTCCTCCAGCATTTCCTCAGCCTCCACGACCATTTGCTCCCTACACCACAAATCAACCACTGCTGCATATGCGTGATTACTTGGCCTCCACCCCAATTTCTTCATCCTCTGCAGCATCTGGAGCCCCTCCTCTCCCCGCCCTGCTTCACACAACCCCTTCACCAAGACTGCATACGTATGCATATCCGGCTGCTCCATCTCCCTGAACAACTCCAGTGCATCATTAATCTTCCCCATGTCACATAAACCCTCAATCATTGCAGCATAAGATACCACGTCCTGTTGAAATCCTCTGAGAGGCATTTTGTCGAACAGATCACGAGCAGCATTAGCCTGGCGAGTGCGGCAGTACCCCACGATCAAGGAGTTGCATGTGTAGGCGTCGGGGCGCCAGCCAGAGCGGACCATGAGGCTGAGGTACCGGAGGGCGCGGGCGAGGTCGGCTCTGCGGCAGAGGGAGCGGATGAGGGCGTTGTAGGTGGCGCCCGTGGGGGCAGGCGGGGAGTGGAGGTGCATGTGGGCGAAGAGGCGGAGGATGAGCGGGGTGAGGGCGTAGCGGGAGAGGTGGGCGAGGAGAGAGCCGAAGGGGCGGTCGAAGAGGGGGCGGAGCGGGGGAGGGGAGAGGGAGTGGAGGCGGAAGAGGATGGGGAGGGAAAGGCCGAGAAGGTGGCGGGAGGGCGCCGCGGCGCGGGCGGCCGCAGCGGCGAGGCGGACCGGGAGTGGGACGTCGGGCATCTGGGGGAGGGACGGGGCAAGAAGAGCAGGGAGATGCGGCAGGGAGGGGTTGGCGAACCAGTTCGGGGTGGAGAGGGCGGCGGCGAGGTGTGCGAGAAGCGCCGCAGGAGAGGCGGAGGAGGTCGGCAAAGGTTGAGAGGAGGCCATGGGAGATTTCAGAGACGGAGGATGTGGCGGCGGCGGTTGGGAAGCCCGCGGCATGTCAGAACTCAGCAGCACACGACTACTCACGGCGCCGTCGCCATTGTTGGGATCTTCATCTCATATCAGTTTACACAGAGTTTTTCTTTTACCGTTTTAGGTTGGATGGAAGAGATTAGTGGAAGCGAACACGAGTTTAGGGGTGGTAAAATTTGTTACCTTTAAAAACCATTAAAATGTTAAAAAGCTTAAAAACCTTTAAAATGTTAAGAAAAATAGAATGAATTACATAATCAACTCGGCAAAAAAAAAAAGACTTCTGCGGTCGGATCACAAAGTGAGTACTTGAGGCAGGGGTTTGATGACCATCTAAGAGCATCTCCAGCAGTCGCCCTATATTTTGGCGCTGTAAACCGGCGCTGCAGCGCGCGGTAAGCCGATCCAGCGCAGCGCGCCGACGATAGCTTCAGCAGACGCTGCATATTGCATTGCGTGCAGGTGAGCCGAAAATGCCGCTTCACCAGGCGCTGCAATATGCAGCGCGCGGCGCAGCCGCAAACAACAAACAACCACAATATGAACTCCAAGAAGATCAAAAAATGCAAAATAAATCAACAATAAATTGTCTAGTTTATTATTACAACACAACCAAATGTTACATAAGAAATACAACAAATGTTTTTATAACAAATAGAACAAAGATTTCACCAACAAATATAACAAAGTTCATCATCAACAAATAGAACAAATACAACAAATTGTATCTCACCTATTGGTGTCCATTCCATTTCCACCATTCTTCCATGAGATCTTGTTGAAGTTCATCATGTGCATCGTTGCTCCTAATGGAATGATAGGACGCAATGAAACGAGCCACTCTTTCCGGTGTCCTCCTCACTTGCACCGGGATACCCATCACTTCATAATGGGTGTGGTCAACATCTTTGCCACGATCGGCCTCTATGATCATGTTATGCATGATGACACATGCTGTCATGATATACCAAAGACAATCTTGATCCCAAAATCTCGCCGGTCCCCTCACAATAGCAAATTGGGTTTATAAAATCTCAAATGCTCTCTCCACATCTTTCCTAGCCGCTGCTTGTGCCGCATGAAAACTACTTGCTTTTTTACCTTTGGCTGCGATAACCGGTTTCACAAATGTTTGCCACCTTGGGTAGATGCTATCGGCAAGAAAATATCCATAGTTGTACTTATGGCCATTTGCTTCGAACTCCACTTTTGGACCTTCACGCAATGCAAGCTTTGTCATCAATGGTGATCTTTGCAGAACATTGATGTCATTGCAGGACCCCGGCATTCCGAAAAATGCATGCCAAATCCAAGTCTCCTGATCGGCCACCGCTTCAAGAATAATAGTGGAATCTTTTTTGTGTCCTTTAAATTGTCCATGCCATGCCGCAGGACAATTTTTCCAACTCCAATGCAAATAATCAATTGAACCAAGCATACCTTTAAACCCCCTAGCTTCGTTCTGCTCCAAAAGCCTTGCAGTGTCTTCTTCAGTGGGAGATCTCAAGTATGTGGTGCCAAAAATTTGCACAATTGCGACGACAAACCGCTTCACACACTTGATAGCGGTGCTCTCACCCATGGCCAAATGGTCATCAACAAGATCCGCCGGTATACCGTATGCCAACATACGAAGGGCGGCAGTTACCTTTTGATAGGTGCTATGACCAAGCTCTCCGGCGACATTCCTCCGTTGCTCAAAGTACGGATCATGCTTCTCCACCGCCTTGGCGATGCGGGTAAACAATTCAATGCTCATCCAAAAACGCCGACAAAAATAGCTCTCGGGATATGTCGGATTTTTATTGAAATACATCCGCATCAACTTGTTGTGGCCTTCGATCCGTTCCCTCCATAACTTTTGTCTACCAAAAACCGACCCACCAATCTTCGTCTTCTTATTAGCGCGCAGGGCCAATAGCATTAATATGTTCTCCTCTTCCTCACAATCAAATTCGTCGTCGGACGAATCGTAGGCTGAGGACAACTACAAACATATAGCATACTTTGAGGTACAATTTTTATTAGCTATTTCTACTAAAATTACACTACCTACTTCAACTAATATGGCACGCATCGCCGGCGGAACATACCTCGCTGGCACCTACTGTGCGCCATGTCGCATCGCAGGAGGAAGAAGACATATTCGCCATGCTTGACGGCGGGGCGGCGACACAGCTGCGCGGCACCAAATCCGCCGATTCGCCGGAGCTCGCGGCACCAAATCCGCCGATTAACCGCGCCCGCGCGGGCGGGGGAGTCACCCGAAGGCGTAGTAGCGGCGGATCTAGAGCGCCGGCTACCAAATCGGCGAGGCGGCGGGCGGCGGCGGCGGACTGAAATGGGGAAGGAGGGGCTGGGGAAATTTTCAGGGTAGCGGTTGGGGCTGCGTGCGCGAATGCCAGTGTTGCTGCGCGCTCCAATCGACGCAGCATATTTTGGGCGTAGAATAGCGCAAAGCTCCGCCCGCGCCAAATTATTTACCGCGCGCGCGGCTTTCCAGCGACTGCTGGAGCGATCAAAATCGCACAGCGCGCTGTATATCGGCGGTTATTTTAGCGCAGGCGCTGTTTAGCGCGGCTGCTGGAGATGCTCTAAATAATTGTAAAATTGGGATTTCTATTTTCAGAACGGTCTGTACTTAACCTTACGTCCAGAACATGGTGCACGCCGTCAGATCGAGCTGAGGCGGGAACGGCTACGATGCGATTTCCGTGGGCAATGTTTCACGGCGGACCACACACGCAGCGGACACGCAACGCACGCGGTGACCCACCCGACGAGATCCCCTTTCTCCGCGCGTTGACCAGCGCAGCCGTCGGCTCCCTATCGCCGCCCTCCCGCGAGGTCCTCTCTCCCTGCTCCCCTCCTTCTAGAACCTGCAGCCAGGGAGCATGGCCATGGCTGAAGCCTCCGCTCACGCCTGCGGCCAGTGACCGAGCATGCGTCGCTGCCTGAGCTCGCACCTTCCTTCTGAGACGAGCTTGCCTCCGTCCTCGAGCCCGGCTGCCTCCGATGCTCCTCCTGCTCAGCACACCGACCAGCGAGCTTCTTCACCGCGACCACCTTCCCAGCAGCTCCGTCCGTGATGGTCACTAGCTGCGACAGCTTCCGCAGTGCGCTCTTTGCCTTGCCTGGCCACTCATTTGCTTTTTATCCACACCACACGAGAACTGCTTCAGTTGTGCTAGTCTTTACCTTCTACTGTAGATGAGTAGATGGAACAAGATCTTCATGATGTAGAGTGTGTCCTTGAAGGTGAAACTGAAACTTAATGGCGTTGAAATCTGCCTTATTACTGTCAGGTGTTTTGTTAGTCTCTTGCGCCAAAAATTCACTTGCAACCACACACACACGGCCTCTTTTTGTTTCCCATTAATTGTGTTTGCCATCAGGTATTCGAAACACTCGAAATATTTGCATTTGATGTTTGTCTAAATTTTTTTTTTGCACTCACAGTTTTTACTGTTGCTAGAGTAATCGTGCTAGATATTGATACTGCAGACTAGACTGATAGAGTTACCCATCTATATTGATGAAATTACCCACCTAGTAGTGCTAAGTTACCCACCTGGTAGTGATTAAGTTACCCACCCTATACTGAAAAGAGTTACCCATACTAAACTGATAGATTTACCCACCCTAAACTTATAAAGTTATCCATCCTATACAAATGAAGTTATACACTCTACACTGATAAAGACGCGAAACACTGCATTCATAGGGTGGGTAACTTACATAATACACCATGGGTAACTCACTGTGTTACAGGTGGGTAACTTTTAGGTCTGAAAAAAAAGAGACTCGAACACATCATTCATATGATGGCTAACTTACATACTATACCCTTTGTAACTCACGTGCTATAGGTGGATAACTTTTTAGGTAAAAAAAAGACGTGAAACACACCATTTATAGGGTGGGTAACTTATATAATATACCATGGGTAACTCACGTGTTACACCTGGGTAACATTTAGGCATGAAAAAAAGAAACTCGAACACACCATTCATATGATGGGTAACTTACATACTACACCTTGGATAACTCACGTGTTATATATGACTAACTTTTAGATAAAAAAAGATGTGAAACACATCATTCTTAGAATAGGTAACTTAGATACTCTCGGTAACTAACGTGTTATAGGAGGGTAATTTTTTGTTCCAAAAAAGAAGTTATCAAAACATATCAACATGAGAACTAGTTTCGAAGATCTCGTCGCGACTAGTCCAACGGTAAAAACGGATTTTAAATCGGATAAATAGTTTGAGCTACAAAACTTTTTAAATTTTCGGATTCCCGTAATTAATACGGATGACGTCAGGCATTTTGTCTTTTCTACGCATGCAAAAGAGGCTTCATACAAACCGTATTTAGGGTGGGTAAGTTAGTACTACTGTTTGGTTAACTTGCATACTAAACCCTGAGTAACTTACGTGTAATGGGTGGGTAACTTTTTGGTCCGAAAAAAGTCGTCGAAATATATCAACATGGGATCTAGTTTCGAAGATCTTGCCGCGACTAGTCCAACGGTGAAAACAGATTTAAAATCGGATAAACGGTTTGAGCTACAAAATATTTTAAATTTTTTGATTTTGCATTTAATAAGGATGACGTCAGCAATTTTGTTTGTTTGTTGTTTATATGCAACTCCGCTACATGCATAGGAATGAGAGGACAAACCGCTTGTGGGATGTAAAGGTTATTTTGTCCTAACGTTCTATTGTTAACCTTAAGTATATTGTTAACCTTAAGTATAGAACGTTCTAAACGTAGTCGCATCCTTGTAAAATAATTTCTGAGCTCACTACGTCGTGAACACTTGTTCGCATACCAACACGTCACCCGTTTACCCTCGGCGCCCAGCGTGATACGCGACAGTGTGTCGAGAGAGGCTCACCGGAAGCGCGATACACAGGACTATCCGGCGAACGTTTTTATAGACCTGATGACCCACAAGTATAGGGGATCTATCGTAGTCCTTTCGATAAGTAAGAGTGTCGAACCCAACGAGGAGCAGAAGGTGTTGACAAGTAGTTCTCAGCAAGGTTTCACTGCAAGCACTAAAAGAAAAATGTTTTTGGATTTTTAATTTAAATAACGAATGAAGAACAAGTAAATAAAAGAGTGCTACAATAATTGCAGCAAATAGCCAATCCTTTTAAGCTCAAAGGACAGGCCGGTTGTGTTGCTTCTGAAGATTAAAACGTTCTCGAGAACACATGGGAGTTTCTGCCTAGCCAGTTTCATTGCACGCCGGTGATTAACCTTCAATGTTTTGATAAAGTGCTGTGTGGATGGACCTATGCTAATGCACCGCCCTTACTTGGACAAATACATACTTGTGATTAAACCCCTTGCAAGCATCCGCAACTACAAGAAAATAATGAAGATAAAAACCTAACCACTGTCTTAAACTCTGAGACCCTACGCTCCCTAGTGCACTAGTTCACAAATTGGGGTTTAGGTTTCTGTCACTCCTGCAGCCATACCATAAGCAAACTAAATACACTATGCATTCCCCTATGCCCTTTGAAAGGTGAAGTATCATGTAGTCGACGTTCACACGATACCACTAGAGGAATAACACCACAACATAAATCAAACCATTAAATATTACTCAACATTATGAAATTACTAGCAACTAGGCTTTCCCCATGTCCTCAAGAACCAAACGAACTACTCACAAGACATCATATAGATCATGATCAGAGGTGATATGAATAAGGGCAACAATCTGATTGTAATGATAATTCACCAATAAAACTCTCAAACATCAACTACAAGTGGTAATCAACGCCCGGGATACGATTCCGATGAACTAATAGTAACACAATGATAATTGTTACAGCGAGATGAGATGGGATGACGGCGGTGATGATTGTGCTATGGTGGAGATGATGTTGATGATGATCCGGATGATGCTTGGCGTGATGGCGATGACGATGGCGGCGATTCCCCCCTCCGGGAGGGAAATTCCCCGACAGATTTCTCCCTGTCGGAGCTCTTCTTCTCTCTATCTGGTTTCCGCCTCGTGGAGGCGGTGGAAAAATTCCTCGTCGATGCCCCCGATGTTTTTTAGGTCAAGGGTCAATAATACGCTGAAGGGGAGCCGGAGAGGGGCCACAGGGACCAGGGGCGGGCCCCACCCGCGGCCTAGGGTGGACCCGCGGCAGGGGGTCGCCCCTGCCCCCTGTTGCTCGCCTCTTCGCCCCCTTCTGGCTCTGTGACTTATTTCCCGAAATATTATGCTCTGAATTTTCCTGGAATTTTTGGGGCTTCCGAAGTCAGGTGTCTTGACAGGTACTTTTCCCGCTGATTCCAGGCTCCGACGGATGCATCTCCAATAATTTCCAAACATGCAAAATGGGATAAAATAACATAAGTATTGCATCATAATATGAAATATATCAGTGAATAAAGATAAATTATGATGTAAAATAGTGATGCAAAATGGACGTATCAACTCCCCCAAGCTTAGACTCCGCTTGTCCCCAAGCGAAAACTGAACTCGGTAAACATGACCACAGGTTTATAGAGTGAAGTGTCGATAAATAAAGAATACGAACATGAAGCATCAGTATTTACTCATCAAACATAGATATATCTTAAACAGCAACCTTTCTCTCATAAAGCTTCTCGAAGACAAGTAATGTAACTACAACATGTTAAGGTGAAAGAAGACAAAAATTTATTAAGCAAAGACAAAACGAGACTCCGCTTAAGAAACAACTATACTTACCAGCCCATATTTCAAGAAAGATTCATTTAAATGCTTCAACCATCCGGTCATCTTCCCACGAGTTGCAAATCGTCAAAGCTATATCCTTATAAAAGAGTTAGGACTGACATAAGAAAAATGAATAACTATCATGAGACATAAAAGACATAACGTAGATATCATACTTGCTTAACATCGAAATTCAACACTGTGGGTTTGCTTGTAGAAGGTAGAGGAAGTGGGTGAACTGACTCAACAATAAGTAAAAGAGAGGCCCTTCGCAGAGGGAAGCAGGGATTAATCATGTGCTAGAGCTTTTTGGTTTTTAAAACAGAAGTAAAATGATTTTGAGGTATGCATGCTTTCGTCAACGACTTCACAACAGAGAAGCTATCTAGTCCCCCATGACAAGCAAGGTTTTTAGACTTGTGAGAGCAGCTGGTTTTTAGAAGAGCGAGTACGCTCTTCTTTCTCCTTGGTTTCACCACTGTCCAATGTTTGGGCTGATTTCTCAGATTTGCATTGCGCGGAGGAGAATTGTGAGTTATATTTATATTTTGCTTAAGCTGCTCTCGGGTTGATTCAAGTGAAGACGTAATCCATCAACACCGGGTGAAAGGGGGGAAATGACCTTGCTCGTCACAAGTTATATCTAGCTCTCTACTGCTCCCTCATGAGCTTAAACAGAGGCACAAAGAAGAAGTATTTTGAATTTTTAAAGGTAGCACATGACAAATTTACTTGGAATGGCAAGAAATACCATGCATAGGTAGATATGGTGGACACAGCTGGCAAGAAATTTTGGCTTTGGGAATTGGATGCACGAATGAACCATACACTCAGTACAGGGCTTTAGGCTAGAAAGGCTTTAAAGTAAACAAACAGTGTTGAGAGATGTAAATCAACTATGCTATCAAAAACAATATGTCAAGCATGCAACATAAAGCTTATCATCACTGTCAGAAATAAATCTAATACAAAGGTGTATGAGCTGGAAGGTTCACAAGCATGTAAGACATACAAGATAGTGTATTTGCAATTAAATTCTTCTTCTCTACTCAAGCACCAAAACAATTATTGCAATTTAAACGAAGCCATGCTTATCAATACCGAATAAACTTCTACTCATGCACCCAATGTCAAATCATTACTTACCACAAGATCAGCAAATGAGAGAGATTGCCATAATAAAATATAAAGTGCAGAAGAATAAAAGATACTTCTCATTTATATTCCACTATAGAAAACCACACACCAACGGATACAAAGGACTCACAAGGAGTGACAAGACACAATGCAAAACCATACTACAAGGTAACTTCTCTACTCATGATACGACTCACAAGATTGCGAAAAATAAAAGACATAGGATAAAGATACGGGGGCACTCCCCCAAGCTTGGAACAAGCCAAGGGAGTGCCGTTACCCATAGTGCTCGAATTTATTAGAAGGACTTCCTTCTCCATCACTTGTCGCCAAATTTCCACGGGAGGTGCTTCCCGTCAACGAAAGACGACTGAGTCTCTTCGGACCTGAAACTTGCAGCAGAGCTTATACGCTTAAATCTAAGTTCATACTCACACATCTGATTGTGAAGATCGTAGATCTGTGCTTGCAGATTAGCAGTCTCAGTCTCCAATAGAAAGATCTTCTCCATTAATTCATTGGTTTCCTGCTTGTGAAGAGTGATAAGTTCAGCAACGATGCGGTGATTTACGCTCACTCCACGCTCAATCATCTCCTTGCACTTGAAAACCTCCTGCTCAACCTCTTCCAACCTTGCCTTCATGTCTCCTTCCTTCTTGGGGCCTTGAAGATCTTGTTTATGAAGTACTCCATCCTTGAGCTGGAGAACTTGAGGATGCATCTTGACCTCAGCTAGGTAGGGGTTTATGACGTTCTTGACGAAATCATCGTTGAAAGAGCTTGGAGAATTCATCTCGACTAGGGTTTGAGCGAAAGCAATCTGCCAGAAAAGTCTCGAAAAGAAAACACGACGAAAACACAGGATACGCTTCTCGAAAAATTCGGGAAAATATATAGTGAAAAGTTTTTCAATAAAAGGAAGGCGACGGGACTAGGCGGAGTCGGAGGCGGTGTCCAGAGGCCAGGGGCGGGTCCCCACCGCGGCCTGGGGTGGGGCCGCGGCAGAGGGCCGCCTCTGCCTCCTGGACCCCGTCTCGTACTCCGTCCAATCTCCGAATTTTCCTAATTTTCGAGAAATAAATAATATAAATTTTCTGGAATTTTCCGAGACACTTTACTTACCGAAACAGTTACCTATTCATTTTCTGATTCTGGAGTCTTTCGGTATTTGGTTTCGATGAGTTCTTCCGGAGAGACCACTTGAATAACATCAGCATCCTTTTCCAAGGGATTACCGGAGATGTAGTGCTTAAGTCGCTGACCATTCACCACCTGAGGTTTGTCTCCGTCAAGATTATTAATCTTTATAGCTCCGAAGCGATAGACTTCCTCAATGATGAATGGTCCCTCCCATTTTGATAGCAATTTTCCCGCAAAAAATCTGAGACGAGACCTATACAAAAGCACTTTATCACCAACATTAAATTCTCTTTTCAAATTTCTCTTATCATGCCATCTCTTTACTTTTTCCTTAAACAAACGAGCACTTTCATAAGCCTCGTTTCTCCACTCATCCAAGGAATTCAATTTAAGCAACCTAGTTTTACCGGTAAGATTAGGATCAGAATTAAGTTGTCTAACAGCCCAAAAAGCTTTATGTTCTAATTCAAGAGGAAAATGACATGCCTTCCCATAAACCATTTTATAAGGAGACATACCCATAGGTTTTTTATAAGCAATTCTATAGGCCCATAAAGCATCATTAAGTTTCTTAGACCAATTCTTCCTAGACTTGTTAACGGTCTTTTGCAAGATCAGTTTAATTTCTCTATTAGTTAATTCAACTTGCCCACTAGTTTGAGGATGATACGGAGAGGAGACTCTGTGATTAACATCGTACTTAGCTAAAACCTTTCTAAAAGTTCCATGAATAAAATGAGATCCTCCATCAGTCATAAGATATCTAGGCACACCAAACCTAGGAAAAATAACTTCTTTAAGCATTTTTAGGGAGGTCTTATGATCAGCACTTTTAGTTGGTATAGCTTCCACCCACTTAGTAACATAATCTACAGCAACAAGAATATGAGTATTGCCATGAGAAGTGGGAAAAGGACCCATAAAGTCAAACCCCCAACAATCAAAAGGTTCAATAACAAGAGAGTAATTCATAGGCATTTCATTACGTCTACTAATGTTACCGACACTTTGACACTCATCACAAGATAAAACAAACTTTTTAGCATCCTTAAATAAAGTAGGCCAATAAAAACCTGATTGAAGAACCTTATGTGCAGTCCTCTCACCTGCGTGATGTCCTCCATAATCACTATTATGACACTTCCTCAATACCTCCTCCTGTTCATGCTCAGGAATACATCTCCTCAAGATTCCATCAGCTCCCTCCTTGTATAAATGTGGGTCATCCCAAAAGTAATGCCTCAAGTCATAGAAGAATTTGTTTTTCTGTTGATAAGTAAAACTTGGAGGCAAAAATTTTGAGACAATAAAATTAGCATAATCAGCATACCAAGGAGCATCATGAGAGGTTACCTTAACGACGGCAAGTTTTTCGTCAGGGAAACTATCATTTACAGGGATGGGATCATGAGGAATACTTTCCATTCTAGACAAATTATCAGCTACAGGATTTTCTGCACCTTTTCTATCAACAATATGTAAATCAAACTCTTGCAGCAAAAGCACCCATCTAATAAGTCTAGGCTTATCATCTTTCTTCTCCATAAGGTACTTAATTGCAGCATGATCAGTATGAATAGTCACTTTAGAGTCCACAATATATTGTCTAAATTTATCACAAGCAAAAACGACCGCTAAAAATTCCTTTTCAGTGGTTGCATAATTTTTCTGTGCACTATCCAAAGTTTTACTAGCATAATGAATTACATTCAACTTCTTATCAATTCTTTGGCCAAGGACAGCCCCTACAAGCATAATCACTAGCATTACACATAATTTCAAAGGGTAAATTCCAATCAGGCGGTTGAACTATAGGAGCGGTGATTAAAGACCTTTTTAGTACCTCGAAGGCTTCCTTACAATCTTCATCAAAAACATATGGAACATCTTTTTTAAGAAGATTAGTAAGAGGCCGCGATGTCTTAGAAAAATCTTTAATAAACCTCCTATAAAAACCAGCATGACCGAGGAAACTACGAATACCTTTGATGTCCCTTGGATAGGGCATCTTCTCAATTGCTTCAATTTTGGCTTTATCAACTTCAATCCCTTATTCAGAAATTTTATGTCCAAGCACTATGCCTTCATTTACCATGAAATGACACTTCTCCCAATTGAGAACAAGATTGGTCTCCTCACATCTCTGCAAAACTTTGTTAAGATTGTAGAGGCAATTGTTAAAAGAAGTTCCATAGACGGAGAAATCGTCCATGAAGACTTCCACAATTTCCTCACAAAAACCATGAAAAATAGCAGACATGCATCTTTGAAAAGTAGCAGGTGCATTACATAAACGAAAAGGCATACGTCTATAGGCATAAGTTCCATAAGGACAAGTAAAAGTAGTTTTTTCTTGATCTTCAAATTTAACAGCAATTTGAGAGAAACCAGAATAACCATCAAGAAAACAAAAGTGAGAATTCTTAGACAGTCTTTCAAGCATTTGATCAATAAAAGGCAAAGGATAATGATCTTTTCGAGTAGCCTTATTAAGTTTCCTATAATCAATGCATATTCTATACCCTACAACTTTTCTTTGAGGAATGACGATACGGCGTGTGACTGAGTATCAACGCCGCGGAAACTTATCTGAACTTTCACGGTACAAACGGCAACAGCACAATTCGTATGTCTAAAAATTCAGTAGTACTAGTAACCAACAGCCGTAAGAAGTAGTACGAGCGCCTAGCAATCAAACTCTCTGACTAGCAAGTAGCAGCAGGATCACCTTGCCGTGAGATCACAAGTAGTACAAATAGCAGATTGGTTTGCAAGAATACACAAACCGATCTAAACAACAAGCACACCCTTTACGGAAGCACTTGGACGACCCCTTGATGGATCGGCAGCAAACTAGAGACCGGCGTCTCCAATCGTCCGGCCGGAAACACAAAATCAATCGATTCTTCAACTGAAAATACACGCAGAACTTGGCCGCCGAAACATGGCGATTTTCTGGTATCTTTTTACTCGATAAAACTTCCTCGGGTTTACATGATGCACCTAATACTTATAGTAGCTGACCGCAGAAATCTGGGCTAGGCCCAAAACACAACGCTAATAAAACTCGTATACTAATTGGACTCTAATTGCAAAAGAACGCCCAGCCTTTTACATCTCGGCATGGACATGGACGACACACAAAATACTAGTACATGCATGGCAAGAGATCAACTAGTACTCAGCTCTATCATGCATGTACGTGAACAAGACATAACATAAGCTTAGATTTGTAACCCTTTTAGCACTTGAGTTGGCTTCTAGATTTGAACTTTGATTGCACCCACCATTATGTATCGACATGGAGTTCTGAACTTAGCCTTGCCTTCTTGTGGTGCAACAATATCTTCAGTACAAATATATTCCCGACGCCTAGCCGGAACCACGTACCTTGCAACCTTCACAGAATTATAAATAGCAGTAGATAGTACCGCATCATCCTCCCTCCCTTGAAGGGAAACCGTCCTCGGTTTTGACCTACGCCTTGCAGACTTTCTCTTGAACACCTCGACAGTACATTTGATATCTTTTGCATCTTTGGGAAGAAGAGTATAGAACTCACACTTATGCATAAAGGTATACTTGTTTGTGCGTCCATGGTGAAGTGCGTTGACATCGTGTTGCCACGGACGTCCCAATAAAAGATGGCAAACATGCAAAGGAAGAACGTCACACTCCACTTTATCAGTATATCCGTCGACAGCAAAAGGAACTTTCACTCTATGGGTGACCTTCAACTTGCCAACACCATTGATCCATTGCATATAGTATGGTTGCGGATGCTCCCATGTAGGCAAAGAAAGAGACTCCACGACATCCTTGCTAACCATGTTGCTTGCACTGCCACCATCAACAATCAGCTTGCAAATTTCTCCCTTGATGGTACAAGCAGTTTGGAAAATATTACGCCGCTGTCCGGGCTCAACAATGACCTTATCATCACGCTGGACCTTATGCGCCATCAAACTCGGCACATTAAGTGCAGGCCAACAATCCAAGGCAGTACCATCATCATTTTTAGTATCATCCTCTAGTGCAGGCATCTCATCTTCAGATTCTGAAATATATGCATCATCAACAAGCAAAATCTTCTTCTGATTCGGACACGCACGCATTATGTGCCCTCGTCCTCCACACTTGTGACATACAATATTGCTATGATGAGATGTGCTTGATGCAGTTTGAGAAACCTCCTTAGTTGCAGCAGGTATCTTTCCTTGTTCATTGCTCACCGACTTGGAAGAAGCAGCCGATCTAGCACTAAACCCACCATCAACATGAGAAGAACTATGCCTCCCACTGCTGTAACATGGACGAATATCCGCAGATTGCTTCTCCAAGACCCAACGTTCAGCGCGCTCCGCTTGATGAAGTAACTCATGTATATCATTATACTGCATCAAATCAACACGGTCGCGGATCTTTTCTTCCAGCCCCTCAAAGAACCGAACCATGGTTGCCTCCGGGGACTCACGTACCGCCGTACGGATCATCAATGTTTGCATCTCTTTGTAATATTCACCAACCGTTTTCGTACCTTGCACAAGACGACACAGTTTACTATGAAGTTGTCGAGTGTAGCAAGCAGGCACAAAAATCTCCCTCATGACACACTTCATGTCGACCCATGTTGCGGGCCGCTCCCCTGTACGGTTCTTATTATCCCACCATACAAGAGCATATTCAGTAAATTCCATGGATGCAACACGGACCTCCTTATCTTCAGAATAATTGTAGCCATCAAAAATCTGATTCACACGCATCTCCCACTCCAAGTACTTCTCCGGATCAGAACGTCCCGAGAACGCTGGTATGGTCAGTTTTATTCGACCAAGACCGCCATCCTCAGCAGCTTCACCACCTTGGTTGCGCTGCTGGCCAGCACCATGGCGAACCTCAACACCTCGTCGCGGATGGTGTCGATGGCCTCCACGAGCATCTGAAACATCAGAAAAATCATCACCCGAGTGGCCTTGGCTGCGCGACGGTGACTGGGACTGCCGAGGTGCCGCATCCCTTGCCTCTAGACGCTGAACAACCGCAGTCAACCGATTAAGGCTCTCTGTCACCACTCGCAAACCGTCATCACGCTCGCGATCACTAGTCGTCAAACGCACATTAAGTCTGTCCTCAACACCTGCAATATGTGTAGACAAATCCTCAACTTTTGTGCGAAGCTTTTTATTGGCTCCTTTGATCGACATCAAGTGGATACGCAGATCTTCAGTTACTTCTGGACCCAAAGGAATTTCCTCTCCATCCTGATCAGAATCCTCCTGTAGCGACATCTTGAAAACGGAATAAGATCAAACTAGAAACAGGCCGAGAGAAAAAAAACTGCACCGTGAACAACCTTGCTCTGAATACCAAGATGATACGGCGTGTGACTGAGTATCAACGCCGCGGAAACTTATCTGAACTTTCACGGTACAAACGGCAACAGCACAATTCGTATGTCTAAAAATTCAGTAGTACTAGTAACCAACAGCCGTAAGAAGTAGTACGAGCGCCTAGTGAAAGGACACGGATGTCGCCTAGAGGGGGGGTGAATAGGCGATTTAAAATTATTACGGTTAAGGCTTGAATAAATGCGGAATAAAACTAACGTTTAATTTATCAAGCCAAAACCTAAACTAGCTAGGTTCACCTATGTGCACCAACAACTTATGCTAAGCAATATGATCAACAAGGTGATAGCAAGATATATGACTTTAAGCTCGATGTCTATCACAAAGTAAATAGCATAAGTAAGAAGCTCGGGATAAAAATACCGAGGCACTTGGAGACGATGATTTATCCCGAAGTTCACTTCCCAATGGAAGCTAGTCTCCGTTGGAGCGGTGCGGTGTTCACCAATGTGAAACACCGAGTAGCCTTGATATGGCACACCGTATCTCCGTTGTGTCTTACCACCAATGTGGAGAGGCACTTGTCACTATGTTGCCGTTGAGGTTGACAACTAGAACCTTTACAAGGGTGAAGCTCACTCCACAAGTTGGAGGGTTTTCACCAAATGCACCGAGCCGCCAAGACTCGATGCCCAAGGCCGGGGCACGCACCACAACTTAATTGGTGGCTCCCGGCAAAGTCTTCGTAGCTACCAAAGCTCCAAAGCGAACAAGGTTGGGCCTCCCTCCACAACCTAATTGGAGGCTCCCAACAAATCCCGTGAGCCACCAAGACTCCGAGAAATCAACAACCGTCTAGGGTACCAACGTGCCCTAGAGGAACAAGCTCTAGGGCACCAAAGCACCCAAGAGGAACAAGCTTATCAACTTCACTTCCACGTATCACCGTGGAGAACTCAAACCGATGCAACTAATGCAATGGCAAGAACACACTAAGTGATCAAGTTCCTCCAACCCGAATCCAACCAAAGCAACTAATGCTTGGGAGGGATTAGAGAGGAAGAACAAAGGAGAAACACCAAGAAACTACAAAGATCTAAATCCAAAGTGTTCCCCTCACATAGAGGAGAAATCAATCGGTGGAAACGAGGATCTAGATCTCCTCTCTCTTTTCCCTCAAAAAGTAGCAAGAACTATTGGAGAGATTGAGAGATAACCAAGCTCAAGAGGGTCAACAATGGAGGGGAGAAATAGCTCAAGAAGTTGGCCAAAGGTTGGGGTTTATTTGGGGAAGAAGCCCCTTAAATAGGAGGCCAAAATATGGCCGTTGGAGCTGTTTTCGGGCAGCCAAAACAGGGCAGCCGGCCTGTGGGCCGGCCTGGAGGCCGGCCACCCCACAGAGCAGCCCGGCCTGGGAGCCGGCCTAGGCTGGCCTGGGGGCTGGCCACCCACCTGAGCCGGCCGGCCTTGGAGCCGGCCTAGGCTGGCCTGGGGGCTGGCCACCCACCCGGCGATACGAAAACTTCAATATCTTTTTCATCCGGACTCCGATTTCGATGATCTTGGGCTCGTTGGAATCGTCACAACGAGCACTACAAGATTATGCAGAGAAACATCATAGTCCATCATGTGAGGATAAAACCAAATGAAGAAAGGTAAACCTTCTCATTTGCAAACCGGAAATGCAATATCTTCCACATACGAACTCCGTTTTCGATAATCTTGAACTCGTTGGAATCGTCACAACGAGCACTACAAGATTATGCAGAGAAACATCATTGTTCAAAAAGATATGGTAAAACCAAATGATGAAAGGTAAAACCTTTCTATTGAAAACCGGAAAACCAGATCTTTTGCAAATGAAGTCCGAAAGACATGAAACCACTTTTGTTGGAAAGAGGACGACAAATGCTATCCAATAACAAGTGAAAATATTGAAACCAAGCAAGGGAGATTTTGCTAATAATTGGAAGAGTGAAACCTTCCACATAGATGGACCGGCAAAATCTCCAACACCAAAAACTCAATAGGAGACACATATGAGAACCGTTTTCGGTGATCTTGGCCTTGTCATGAATAGCACGACAAGCACCAAGACCACACCACGATAAGAGCCAAATAGGAACCAATAAAGATGATGCCAAGGATGCAAAGGTTTGAGCTCTCTACGACCGATACGCTAAAGCTCACTTGAGAGCCCCTCTTGATAGCACGGTTACCTATCCTAAAACCCTGGTCTGCCAACTACACCGCGAGACCGGTAAAATAGAAACCCTATCAAGATCATACCTTTTCCTTGCGCATTCCACTTGAGCTAGATGATGACGATCTTGATCTACTCTCAAGTGGATCACCTTTCTTGATTGTGCTCCGCTTGGTGAAGACTCGCATATTGCTCCCCCATACACTAATATGGGAGAGACACTCTTTCGCATATCTTCACATGCCCTTATCTTGTATGTTGATCAACTTGCACTTAGCCTTGATCAACATATACTCTTCTTCTTTTAGCCTTGACTTCAACATATGGAGTTCAAGTATTCCTTATGGACCAACACTGCAAATATAACTCAAAGCACACATTAGTCCATAGAGATTGTTATTAATTACCAAAACAACACATGGGGGCAACCATGCTCTTTCACCTAGCAATCAAACTCTCTGGCTGGCAAGTAGCAGCAGGATCACCTTGCCGTGAGATCACAAGTAGTACAAATAGCAGATTGGTTTGCAAGAATACACAAACCGATCTAAACAACAAGCACACCCTTTACGGAAGCACTTGGACGACCCCTTGATGGATCGGCAGCAAACTAGAGACCGGTGTCTCCAATCGTCCGGCCGGAAACACAAAATCAATCGATTCTTCAACTGAAAATACACGCAGAACTTGGCCGCCGAAACATGGCGATTTTCTGGTATCTTTTTACTCGATAAAACTTCCTCGGGTTTACATGATGCACCTAATACTTATAGTAGCTGACCGCAGAAATCTGGGCTAGGCCCAAAACACAACGCTAATAAAACTCGTATACTAATTGGACTCTAATTGCAAAAGAATGCCCAGCCTTTTACATCTCAGCATGGACATGGACGACACACAAAATACTAGTACATGCATGGCAAGAGATCAACTAGTACTCAGCTCTATCATGCATGTACGTGAACAAGACATAACATAAGCTTAGATTTGTAACCCTTTTAGCACTTGAGTTGGCTTCTAGATTTGAACTTTGATTGCACCCACCATTATGTATCGACATGGAGTTCTGAACTTAGGCTTGACTTCTTGTGGTGCAACAATATCTTCAGTACAAATATATTCCCGACGCCTAGCCGGAACCACGTACCTTGCAACCTTCACAGAATTATAAATAGCAGTAGATAGTACCGTATCAAATGAGTTCATTATTATCATTAGCAACAACAGTCATACCTCCCTTTTTGGGAACACAATGAACAGGACTAACCCATCTACTATCAACAATAGGATAGATTATACCTGCATCGAGAAGCTTGAGTATCTCATTTCTTACCACATCCTTAATCTTTGGATTTAATCTTCGTTGATGATCAACAACGGGCTTCGCATCAGGCTCAAGATTAATTGTATTGTGACAAATAGATGGAGAAATCCCTTGAAGATCATCTAGAGTATATCCCAATGCAGCTCTATGTTTCCTAAGGACCTCCAATAATTGCTCCTCCTCTTTCGCTGAAAGGTTAGAATTGATAATAACAGGATATATTTTCTTCTCATCCAAATATGTATATTTGAGAGTATCTGGGAGAGCTTTTAATTCAAAACCAGGATCTCCCTTTGGAGGTGTCTGGGTCCCCAGAGACTCCATAGGTAGATCATGCTTTAGAATAGCCGGCTGTCTAAAGAAGACTTCATCAATTTCCTCTCTTTCCTGCATAAACATATCATTCTCGTGCTCCTCCATATATTGCTGCAAAGGATCATTAGGAGGCACGGCAATAGAAGCAATTCTTTTAATAATAAGATCCTCGTTAGGTAATTCTTTATCATAACGATGTCTAGCAAATTTGGAAAAATTAAATTCATACGGCTCTCCAGCGAATTGAACAGAGACCTTTTCTTTTTTAAATCTATAACAGCACTACAAGTATTTAAGAAAGGTCTACCAAATATGATAGGACAAAATTTATCTTTAACCGACCCCAAGACAAGGAAATCAGTTGGATATTTTACCTTACCACATAAAACTTCAACGTCTCTGACAATTCCCACCGGGTGGATGACATCTCTATTAGCCAATTTAATCTCCAAATCAATATCCTCAAGCTCACATGGCGCAATTTCGCGCATTATTTCTTGATAAAGTGTATAAGGAATAGTACTTGCACTTGCACCCATATCACATAATCCATAATAGAAATGATCACCTATCTTGACAGAGACAACAGGAGTACCAACAACTTTTGCACTTTTATCCTGTCTAACAATGTTAGTAGCAGCTTCACAAAAATAAATAGAACTTCCATCGACGTTCTCAGTTACAAGATCTTTAACCAAAGCTACTGGAGAGGCAATTTCAAGTTGTTCATCAGGTTCATAAGCTTTCCTTTCACTTTTATTAACCACACTAGCCACGATTGAGTGATCTTTAATTTTTATAGGAAAGGGTGGTTTTTCAAAGTAAACAACAGGTAAAACAGATTCAACTGTTTGAACAGCCACATCATCACTAGCAAGCACATCCGTTTTACAAACATCTTTAAGTGGTTCATGATACTTATCCCACTTTTTCTTTTGGAATATTAATATGGTTAGCAAAGGATTTACAAAGATCAACAACAATTTGAGAATCGAGCCCAAACTTAGTACTAAGCATATTAAAACGTTCAGTTTCCATGAAAGATTTAATGCAGTCATACTCATAATTTATACCTGATTCTTTACCGTTGTCGATCTCCCAATCTTCCGCATTGCGATAAATCCTTTCAATTAAATCCCATTTAGCATTAACTTCTTTGTTTGTAAAGGATCCGAGAGAAGAAGCATCAAGCATATCCTTATCATAGCGAGGCAGCCTCGCATAAAAATTGTTAACAATTATATCATTAGGAAGCTTATGATTGGGGCATTTAAGCATTAGAGATTTCAACCTCCCCCAAGCTTGAGCGATGCTTTCTCCTTCATGTGGCCAAAAGTTATAAATATAATTTCTATCTTGATGAATTTCATGAAGAGGATAAATTTTAGAATAAAAGAGAGACATAAGCTCTTTCCAATCTATCAAGTGAGAATTATCCAGAAGCATATACCAATCCATAGCTTTATCCTTTAGTGATATTGAGAATAATTTCCTCATGATTACCTCTTTTGACATACCTGCAATCTTAAATAGCTCACACAGATCTTTAATATAAAGCAAATGATAACTTGGATGGATGGTTCCATCCCCTGCATAACGGTTACTCATAACATGATCAGTAATTCCCATGGGTATTTTAAATGGATCAATTTCAGAGAGCGGAGGACTCTTATCCACCACAGGTGTGGTGGCAGAGTCACTCCCAAACAACATATTAAGTGAAGAGTGCTCCATAACGAAGCAAAGTAACAAGCAAAAATAAAAACAACACTTACAATAAAAGAGTTCCTTACCAATTCCACTTACCAATAGCGCTACACTCCCCGGCAACGGCGCCAGAAAAGAGTCTTGATGACCCACAAGTATAGGGGATCTATCATAGTCCTTTCGATAAGTAAGAGTGACGAACCCAACGAGGAGCAGAAGGTGTTGACAAGTAGTTCTCAGCAAGGTTTCACTACAAGCACTAAAAGAGAAATGTTTTTGGATTTTTAATTTAAATAACGAATGAAGAACAAGTAAATAAAAGAGTGCTACAATAATTGCAGCAAATAGCCCAATCCTTTTAAGCTCAAAGGACATGCCGGTTGTGTTGCTTATGAAGATTAAAACATTTTAGAGGACACATGGGAGTTTCTGCCTAGCCAGTTTCATTGCACGTCGGTGATTAACCTTCAATGTTTTGATAAAGTGCTGTGTGGGTGGACCTATGCTAATGCACCGCCCTTACTTGGACAAATACATACTTGTGATTAAACCC
Organism: Puccinellia tenuiflora; assembly: GCA_012064385.1. Lineage (NCBI taxonomy): Eukaryota > Viridiplantae > Streptophyta > Magnoliopsida > Poales > Poaceae > Puccinellia > Puccinellia tenuiflora. Next base: position 952,228 of record QRDG01001200.1, read on the forward strand.
CTTGCAAGCATCTGCAACTACAAGAAAGTAATTAAGATAAAAACCTAACCACAGCCTTAAACTCTGAGACCCTACGCTCCCTAGTGCACTAGTTCACAAATTGGGGTTTAGGTTTCTGTCACTCCTGCAACCCTACCATAAGCAAACTAAATACACTATGCATTCCCCTAGGCCCTTTGAAAGGTAAAGTATCATGTAGTCGACGTTCACATGATACCACTAGAGGAATAACACCACAACATAAATCAAACCATTAAATATTACTCAACATTATGCAATTACTAGCAACTAGGCTTTCCCCATGTCCTCAAGAACCAAACGAACTACTCACAAGACATCATAGAGATCATGATCAGAGGTGATATGAATAAGGGAAACAATCTGATTGTAATGATAATTCACTGATAAAACTCTCAAACATCAACTACAAGTGGTAATCAATGCCCGGGATACGATTCCGATGAACTAATAGCAACACAATGATAATTGTTACAGCGAGATGAGATGGGATGACGGCGGTGATGATGGTGCTGATGGTGGAGATGATGTTGATGATGATCCCGATGATGCTTGGCGTGATGGCGATGACGATGGCGGCGATTCCCCCCTCCGGGAGGGAAATTCCCCGACAGATTTCTCCCTGCCGGAGCTCTCCTTCTCTCTGCCTAGTTTCCGCTTCGTGGAGGCGGCGGAAAAATTCCTCGTCAATGCCCCCCGATGTTTTTAGGTCAAGGGTCAATAATACGTCGAAGGGGAGCCGGAGAGGGGCCACAGGGACCAGGGGCGGGCCCCACCCGCGGCCTAGGGTGGACCCGCGGCAGGGGGTCGCCCCTGCCCCCTGTTGCTCGCCTCTTCGCCCCCTTCTGGCTCCGTGACTTATTTCCCGAAATATTATGCTCTGAATTTTCCTGGAATTTTTGGGGCTTCCGAAGTCAGGTGTCTTGACAGGTACTTTTCCAGCTGATTCCAGGCTCCGGCGGATGCATCTCAAATAATTGCCGAACATGCAAAATGGGATAAAATAACATAAGTATTGCATCATAATATGAAATATATCAATGAATAAAGATAAATTATGATGTAAAATAGTGATGCAAAATGGACGTATCAAGACCCGAAACCCTGCTCACGTGGGAGTGACCCGTCAGGGCTCGCGACGGCTATGGGCTGACTTAGATCGGCCTGACTGTATTTAGATCCTCGTGGATTCGCAGCCTTCAATCTTGAAGAACGACGAAGAACGATAAGCTTGATACAAGGGAGAAGGATAGAAATAGATTGATTTATTCTATTGGTGTTGATTCAATCGGTCGTCACCCCTTAAGTATATAAGAGGCGGTTGGACTTCCCGGGCAAGAAACAGGCTTGGATTCACGTCCAAAACCCCTAGTTTGAGTCCAATTCGGATGGTCTGGTCTAAACCTTCAAAACAATCGGTCTAAAAAAAGGGATTCCACCTTGCGGGTCTATTTCAAGGCAGTCAACGATCTTGGATTGAAATCCCGCAAAGAAAAGTTGTCTGTCTCGACAAAACGGAACTTTCATGTTATATTTTTTTCATATGAATCAATCTTGACACTTTAATTTCAGCCGGAAGCAATCAAACATGTTTGAGTTCTCTCGGATCAGTTGTCTGACTTGCTCGCACCAGACCATAGACAACGTCTATGGTGGGGCGACCTGCTCGCGCTTAAGAAGATACAATATCTAAGGTAAGACGATCCGCTATGTTTTGGCTCTACAAGTTGCATACGACTTCGGATTGAGATGATCCAAAATTCAAATTTGCTTTTCTTGACGAGACTCAAACTTCCATGTTGGTCAATTTCTCATTTGAGAGGATTTTGAGATTGTCCGTGTGCAAGCCAAAATCGGTCGTCAACAACATTGAAAAGGCATTTCCGTCCCTGGTGTTATTTATGTTAATCATAACATGATTAGTAGACTAACCATATGATTGAAATATTTGACAATGTCCAGGCACGAGATACTCGGAGAAAACATAATATTGTTGGAGAGCGCTCAAGGTGAAAAGAGGAAAAAGATGATGTTCCGACGATTTTCGGTTATTCGAGTCGTTTGGAAATCTAAGCTATCAAGCAGGGGTCCGTATGGAAAGTTACGGGTGGAATCAAATTACGTACACAAACTTTTATTTGCGCCCGATAAACCTTCCCATGGTGAGAAATCTCACCCCGGAGTTTTGCACACTCTTAACTTCCGTGGTCTAGAATTTCCATGGTAAACCTCTCGTGTAAACTCTAGGGTTGCCCTGGAAGTTGGCCCGGATGTTCCGACCCCTCCAAACCAACATCCGATATTTCTAGAGAGCTAGCATTGGGTTTCACAAGGTGCCAAATCTCTGCATAAGCACGGAAGTTGGTCCAGAACTTCGAGACCTCGCAAAAACGATCTGTAACAGCTTGATTTGGGGATCATCTATAAATAACCCCTCCTTCTCAAAGTTGAAGTGACGACTTTTAACCCCTCTCCTCAATTGTTGCAAAGCTTAAATACCCGATAACTTCCAACCTAGTGCTATAATCTTGTTGATACTTTAGGATTTGGTGGAGAAGATGTAGACCTAGTGTTTCACCAAACGAATTTGATTCCCTCTTCAATCCAGTGTGGATCTTGTTAGTCTTGGGTGCTTGGACGCCCTAAACCAAAGATGTTTTATTGGCGCTTAAGCCTGGTGGTGTAAAGCTTCGAGATATTCTTGTGAACCTCCAATTTAGTTGTGAAGATTGATTCGAACTTTTTTTTGTAAAGATCCGGTTGCCGCCTTTAAAAGCAACAGTTAGTGGGTCGAGCCACTCCATATTATGTGGGGGATCAAGTAGAATACGGTGAGGCACTGTGCCTATTGGAGGCAACGTGAATCCGCACCTCTCACTAGCTTCCCTTCAGAAGTAAAATTTAAAATAAATCCTCGCGTTCATTGTTTGGTTAATTTTCAATCCTCTACTTTCTCGTATTTTGCTTGTTATCTTGTTTATCTTGTGAAGCTAGATTTTATTATGTCGTCATGTAAGTTGCTCTCATCTAGTTGCGTTATCTAAAAAATCTCTATTCTTTTTCTCTAAGTTGTTAAAGAAAAATTATAGTCGCATATTCACCCCCTTCCCCTTCCTCTAGTCAATCTCTTCGATCCTTCATACACCACATCAGAACAGAGTATTAGAATGACGGAATCAGACCTTGTTGGTCATGGTTCGACCAATGATGAGTCAGTCGGATATACCCTTGTCATTTCAGAGTCGTGTCTAAAAACTGTAGCGTTCACACTACATAGTGTACCATCTAACTATGTAGATAGGACACCATATGAGATCTAGAAAAATATCTTTTCTTAAAATTTGGGGTTGTGAAGCGTATGTCAAGCTACTTTGTCAACCATAAATCGGATAAGTATATATTAATGGAATATTCAAGATAAATCTAGGGTTGTCATTTGTACAACCGAGAAAAGGGCAAAATGTTTATCGCTCGGAACAATGTACTTTGTGAGAAAGAGTTTCTCAATCAAGGACAAATATCTTTTCTTAAAATTTGGGGTTGTGAAGCGTATGTCAAGCTACTTTGTCAACCATAAATCGGATAAGTATATATTTATGGAATATTCAAGATAAATCTAGGGTTGTCATTTGTACAACCGAGAAAAGGGCAAAATGTTTATCACTCGGAACAATGTACTTTCTGAGAAAGAGTTTCTCAATCAAGGACTCAGTGGGAGGACTGTGCAAGATAATATCCTAATATGTTGTTGTGGTACAATAATGAGCTTGTAACTTATTCAAAAGCGATGGTGAATCCCGCAACTTGTTCAAAAGCGATGGTGAATCCTGATTCCGAGTCATGGCTTGGAGCTATAAGATCCAAGTCACAGTGATGCACTACACCCAAAATAAAGAGTGACTCATATCAGATATTACAAGCCTTCGCACAAATCACATCATTCATCATTCCAGTTCCAAAGCACCACACACAGAATACATCCCAATCTAACATGTGAAGAGGCCTATCTATAAGGGCACGGATCCAGTAGGGTTTTAGAATCGTCACAGATACAGTTCCCGCCAGGGTTCTTGAATGCTTGGTGATTTCTCAACACCCATCTCCATGACAGTTTCTTTGGAGAACTCCAAGTTGATGTGCCTGGCTAAGTGATCTCCCACGCATTGCAGCACCTGGAAGTAACATTGGGCAGAGAGATTAGGCGACCAAACAGGCACTAGAATTTGCGACGGTAATGTCGATGAGACAGCTTGTATAAAAAAATCAGGGTAGCATACCAGACAGAATTTCGCTAAGACAAGTTCTTTAAGTGTGTTTTTGGTATATAATTGTCTGTTCAACATGGGTGGTTGTGCATTGTGATTTGTGAATTATTACTCCACAGAAATATTCAAGTCAAATTCGTGTACATTATAGCACCACATATATAACCAATACATGAAACATTATCCACCATAGGAGGAATCCTTCACAAACATTGCCATGCTCTTGCTGTGTATTTGGAAAGAATATGACACCAGGATTTTTCTTACTCTCCGATTATCAATATACACCTTTTATACAGTTCAGTCAGTTTCAGCATTAATAATAGCTTCAAGGTACCAGGCCACATGTTAAGCTTTTCACAATTGCTTTTATGCAGTTGGTTTCGAGTTTGTCACTAAAATTACCATAACAATTTCCTGTTTACTTATTCTGTATCATGTACAATTACTTTTGAGAAACTTAAGCACAAGATAATGAGAAAAGACAAAAAGGGTAAAAGGAATGGAAAGCTGTACCTCAAGGTCAGAATCCGAAGAGCTTTTGCCTTGGTGCTGCCCACCTGATGTGACAAGAAGGACTGTGGGTATCTTCAACACGCGCACCATTTCCAACAAACATAGTATTGGTTCACTACGTATTTGTAAAGATGGAGGAGGTTTAGTAGTTCCGTCAACCAACAAGTGAGTAAACTCAGTTGATGCCCCTATTTCAGCAGCATGAAGTGTAGGTAACTGTCCAGTTTTTGTTGCACGAACCATTCCATGGTAGGAATTCGATGGTCTTGTGATGAATGGGACAATTAGAACTGGCTTTACGGAGGGAGCTTCAGAAGAAATCAATGCTAAAATCTCATTTATAGCACATGCAGCAACAGGTGTCTTATAGTCTGGCAGAACAAAAAAAGACACCTGCAAAAAATTAACAGGCTTGAATGTAGCTTGGATGTGGCACCCATAAGAAGTGCAGTTAATTTAAATTCTTTTGAAGTTGTAAATACAGGACTAAGGCGCAATGTCACATGTCATTATTAATAGGCCAAAAATATACTCAGTAATTCATTAGCAAATGATCATCAAAAGTGAGGCCAAAAGAGTTTTTTTTTCTGTTGGCAATGGATTGCCTCAAATGTTCCATTTAGCATGAAATTATAGTGCTAGTCAAACACGGTAAGCTAATTACAAGCATTAGATCTATGGAACAGAGATCTGTGCTAAATCATACATTGGAGTGGACTGATGTGTCAAGTGAACTTATGGAAGTACAGAGATGGTCAGGAGAGTACACAGAAACACAAAATTCATACATATCAGGACGAATGCAAGGTCACAACAACCAAGAAACATGCTGGACCAAAACCAGGATGAAACTCCACCCCAAACACTCGGATACAATCTCATGTTCATAAACCATACTCTTTCTCGCTCAGCGACTAAGTTTTCTCTGTCTCCAAATTGCACTCAGTAGTTCAGCCGTGAACACTTTAAGATCGCACAAGTTCCAAAGTTTCTGAAACAAAAGCTTACACTAGCTAAGCCACACATTGCCCAACAGTTCATGAACTTGCAACAGACAATTACACAATTTCCGTATTACTCCCACATACATCTTTCAGTTGAATTGACCTTGACCTGACATACCTAACCGCAACCATATAATCTCCTAGTAATAAACAGTTAAAAAGGGAAGGACTCGTCTCCCAGCACAAAGGTCTTCCGTGTGGTTCATATACTATATGTTTATTTGTAGAAAACAAATTGGATCTACTAGATGGCGAGAAAACCAGCTTACCTGCGGAGAGCCACTGGAGTTGGAGAAGCTTACGAGCTCGCCGGAGGCCTTCTCGTCGTTGAGGCCGTACTTGGCGAGGGGAAGCTCGAAGGGCGAGGAACCCCTGCAAGGACATACACCGATGAAGGGTCAGCTGACGGAAGGTGCGTGCTTTTGGACGAGTTATGTTAGGGTTTTTTTTTGTGGGGGGGGGGGGGGGGGGGGGGGGCAAAGTGACCTCGTGAGCCCCGGCGGCGGCCGGAGAGCGTCGGCGAGGGCGGCGCCGTAGCCCGCCGCGTCTCGGACGAGGACGACTACCTTGGAGGCTACCCGCATGGTCGACTTCTGATGATCCAACGGAGTGGGGGAGGGAGGGGGGAAGAGCCGAAGAGGACTCCTGGAACCGGAATCGAGCCAGGGAAGAAGCTGAAGCTATACAAGATCCGAGTGGGCCTTCCTCATTTCACAGGCCGTTCTTATGAAATCTTACGGGCCTCTAGACTCAGGCCCCGCTTGGCAACCCAGTTTACTTTTCCACCCGTTTTTCTACACGACGGGTTTTCTCAGTGCATTTGGGAACCTCCGGAAAAACATTCGGAGCTGTACCTGCTATTTGAATAGCCTCGTATTTTAACAGATTCTCATACGGAGGGTTTAGGGACGGATCATATCAGTGATGACCTCATCTTCACATCTACTGATGTAGCCACGAGCTAATGATCTGGTCATATGCATGCTGCTATGACTTATCTCTAAAAAAAGAGGATTTGTACATGCACAGAAAACTGGTATAAAAGCATCCTGATCATATTCTAACATTAATCATTCGACACAAAATTCTCAAGATAAATCGATACATAATTGCATCATGCTTATGCTCAAAGTTGGTAACTTAAATTACAAATAACTGCCATCCCTGAATACAAAATTATTTGTCTTGCTAGCATGCTACATAATAAAAATTGTTCCATCTTCCGACACAAAATTCTCAAGATAAATCCTTGCTTACTTCATCCACTTATGTAGCCACACAAGAGGACATCCTAATAAGAGAAATCAATATTAGATACTATATTTCAGTCAAGAAGGAGCTCACTGTCTACTTCAAAAAACAGATTCAATTGGATGGCAATACAACCACATAGGTTAGCAGTTCAGAACCTATTTGGACAGAATGCATGGAAATGCACTACAACAACATAACTCAAAGTATGACCAATATAGAAGGCAAGATTCAAGAGAGAACTAAAAGGCAGTGAACTACTTACATGGAGGCAACTGAATTCCGAGTTTTGCAACTTCCTTCTTCAACCAGAGACCACGAAGCTTTGCATCATAGGATAGAAAAAGCTCTCGGTTTGCTGCATCTTTGAAAACAACGGAGGCTAGGACCTTGATCTCATCGGACACATCATCCATGGCATTGAGTACTTCTAAGCAACTTGGAATGGAGTATTGTTGTCCATGGATTGATGCTTGTTCTTTGATGCCTGCTTGTTCTCTCTTGAGTTTAACAAAATCTGACATGGTTTCTTCAATGCGTGAGAATGATGTGGTGCCCTTTTGTTTCCTGGATCTCCCTGACTGTGCTCCACCGTTTCCACTTCTTGAATTGGCTTGATCACAAATCCTTTGCACATCCTGATCCTCCTCACCACCTTGAGGGACAAGTTCTTCATCATTTTGAGATTGATAGGAAAGACTCCTTCCACTCGCACCCATCCTTTCAAGATCGTTGAACATGTCCTGTCCTTCATCTTTAAGTGGGTCATTCTCCATCCTTTGATTTGCCACGACACCATATCTGGGAGGCAAGTTTCTCATGCTTTGGCTCTCATCCCTCTGAAGTGGGTCATTCTCCATCCTTTGACTTGTCATAACACTAGATCTTGGAGGCAGATTTTTTATGCTTTGGCTCTCATCCCTCGGATGTTTCCTACCAGTGCTAGGTAGCGGTTGGCTAGAGGTTAAGCAATGCTTTCCTTGAGCGATGTTACCTTCATAAAGGAGATCCAATGCCTCAAACAAAGGGAAACTCTTGCCTTCAAACCTTTTCAACTTATAGTCCTCCTACAAAAATTCATCGAGGAATCAAGTTAGTTGGTCAACTTCAAAACGAACCATAGCAGCAAGAAGTCAGTTGGTTCAACCAATAAATGGCTCATACCTCAACAATTTCATCCCACTTTTCAGCAATGGTGTTTATCATGCAAGTCGTTGGATTCCAGGATATGCCACTTCTATTGATAATGGATTTGACGACTTTGTAATCTTTCTTTAGTTGACCCTCTTTATCTTGAACCTAAGACTTGGTAAACTTTGCTTCCGGAAATAGGTTGTTCACATTTTTCACGATTCTTTTCCAGCCTTCAGAAGTCCATCCATTTTGACCACGATATTGAGATAGATTGTACTCCGTAAGTACATCCACAAGCCCCTTTTCATACCATGATGTCCATCTTGCTCTTTGTGCCATTGAACCTAGGACAAAAAAAAACAAGTTATTGAAGCAGTACACATCACAAATAACATATACTAACATGCATCGATTGTATTTGCAAAGATGACAAACCTTAGTTACAAAAAAAACAGCAGATGCTCATCGAGCGGATCTCCTTTCCACTCTACGAGCCCTACTTCTTTCATAATCTGCCCACATGAAGTATTGTGTCATAGTAAGCAACAGAGTAGGTTCTTGCAAGTACGAGTGAGCAAGGGACTAGGGTTCTTACCATAGAAATCCTAGGACGTCCATGAATCCTGAGCGCGGCCGGAGTGTAGACGCGTCGGGGAAGACAACAGCTAGACGGAGACGGCGGGGAAGCGCAAGAACAGGAGGGGACCGCGTCCGATCCGAGAAGAACTGGACGGCGATGGCGGCAATGGTAGGGAGGACGCGGGTTGGGGGTCGTTGTCGGAAGGAAACCGTTAGGGCGCCGCCACCATGCTCCTTGCGGCGTCACGCTCCTACCGCCGGGCCATCGAGGTCCCGCTCTTGCGCCGCCGCCGCCAATGCAGTTCCTCTCTCTCGCTCGGTTAGGTTACGACGGAAAGAAACGGACCTTCGCAGGTCTGTGTTTTTTAAGGGGGGAAACGGGCCGAAATCTAAACGCGGGGGAAAGTAAAACAGCGAACCAAGTGGTGAAACTGGGATCCGTCGGAAAATTCGTGGGCTCCGAAAATCAGTGGATCAGCTCCTAGCGGGAAATAGGATTAAGTATAGTTTTCACCCCCAAATGTCACACATTGGACACAAATCTCCTAAACTAAAAAATGGGAGTTTTCAAACCCTAAAATTTACAAAACCGTCTAAATAACCCCCTACAACTCAATTTGGGTGGTTTTGGACGAATTTGAGTGGTATTGGGGCAAGTTTGGGCTGTTTTGGTGCGCTGACGTGGCTGGCTGACGTGGCAGACTAACTGACGCTGTTAGTGCGCGGTGGGGCCCACATCAGCGCCGGCGGCAAGGCGCCACTGAAGTGGTTGGCCTACAGGTTAAGGTGCTCCATCGCCGGCGATAGGTCGCTGATGTCATCAGTGATGCCTCAAATAACTCCACCCCCCACGACCCACCACCACTCCTCCCCGACACCCCCGCCCTTGCTGCCGCCCCCGAACCAGCCGGTCCAAATCTGCCGCCGCCTTCTTCTTCTCAGGCGCAAGAGGCTATGTGGCGGAGGACTCGAGGCGGTTGTTCCAGCGGCTATGGACAGACGAGGAGGAGCTGCTCATCAGGCGCGAGTTACTTGAGTTCACGTCGCGGCGGGGCACCGCCTTCGCGTCGCACCAGTACGACATGGGGCCCTTCTATGAGGAGATCCACCGGAAGCTCCCCATCGGCGGTAGCAGCGTCGCGCCAGACGGCTCCGTGCGGCTCCAGTGGGGCCACAACAAGCGCTCCGCGGCCACCGCAAGTCGCCGTCCCTGCTCCCGTTCCCAACCCGGTGCAGAGACCAAATTCGTAGAACACACCGGCGGCGGCGCGCGCGAGGGCGCGCTCCACCTCGCGGATGACGACCAGCGTGGCCGACTCGTCGAGATGCTCCCTCTCCTGGCCCATCACGTCGAGCATGTACAAAAGCTTGAACAGCCTCTGCGGCTCCCGCGCGGTCGCGACCACCCGTCGACGAAGCGGAAGAACGCAGCCACGATGCGCGCGGCGATCTCGGCGCAGCACTCGAGCCTGCTCGATCCCGGTGAGCGTCAGCTGCTCGATCCCGACGAGCCTGCTTATCTCGGCCGCCGGGTACGTGATACGTGTCAAACATATCTATAATTTTTTATTGTTCCATGCTAGTTTTGTGATGTTGTCACATGTTTTAGAATCATATTACATCATTTTTACGCATTTTGTCGGACTAACCTATTAACAAGATGCTCAGTGCCAGTTTCCTGTTTTTGCTATTTTTGTATTTCAGAAAATCTACCACAGGAAATATTCTCGGAATGCGCTGAAAATTCACGGGGAATTTTTATTCACCAGAAGACAGCTAAGGACCAGAGGGCGACCTGGGAGGGCCACCCACAGGGTAGAGGTGGGCCTGGGCCCACCCCGTGAGTGGGGCCCGCCCCTGCTCCTGGGGCGCCTCCTTGGCTCCCCTCGACGCCTATAAATTGCCTCACGACCTAAAAACGTCGAGACGACCATTATTTTCCAGAGAAGTCACCCCGAGCCACCACCACCATAAACCCTAGTTCGGGGGTGATTCTGAAGCTGATCCCGGTACCCTGCCGGAGGGGAGATCGATCCCGGAGGGCTCTTCATCACCATGCCTTCCTCGGGATGATTTGTGAATAGTTCCACCTTGGACCATGAGTCCATGGCAGTAGCTAGATGGTAGTCTCGCACCCTTGTGCTTCATTTATTATGATCTTGTGAGCTGCCTAACATGATCAAGATCGACTATTGCAATGCTATGTGATGTGTTTGCTGGGATCCGATGGATTATGAAGTTATGATCAGATTGTGCATGATTCTTATATGTTAATTTATGTTCTTGCATGCTCTTCGATGTGTGTAGTTGCTTTGGCCAAGTAATTATGTGTGTCTCCAAGAGGGAGTATTTATGCTAGATAGTGGGTTCATGCCCCCCTTTTGTTCCTGGGCACGAGTGACAGAAACGTCTAAGGGCGAGGGTGTGTTGTTGCTACTAAGGGTAAAACAGCGGTGTTAAAGTCTATTTTGATGTTTAATATTGCTTACTTCATGCGCTTTACTTAATGCAAATGTCTGTTGCTTGCAACTTAATACCGATGGGTGACAAGATGGATAGCGATCCCATGGTGGACTTTTGCAGTTGGATTCAGCGGTCTTTGTTCTTTATCGTGATGCCTACATAAATATTACCATGTACTCTTTGCCGTAGCTAGATTAAGTTTATGTCATAATCTTGTCAATTGCCTAGCTATAATTTGTTTACCCATCATATGAGTGTTTTATCTATTTGAGAGACTCCACTAGTGAACCCACGGCCCCTGGTCCATCTTTTTACATTGTTTACAAGCTCATTTACTTGGTTTTCATCATCATTACTCCTCTGGTCCGTTTCCAAAATTTCATCCACTACACTATACGTTTAACCTCTTTGTTTTCAGCAGATCGGAAAGATTGACAACCTTTCCGCCGTTGGGGGCAAAGTAATTGTTTGAGTGTGTGCAGGTCCACGTTCATTGACGATTAAGCGACATAGATCGTCAACGTTCACCTCGTTGTTTATTTCAAAGTCCTACTGGTTCGATAAATCTCGGTTCGTTTAACGAGGGAAAACTGCTACTTACTACATCAACGCCTTCGCTTGGGGCACTACCCAACGCTATCATCATCCGCAATCAAGCAGTTTTCTGGCGCCGTTGTCGGGGACTTTGGAGCTACAACAAGGGGAGTCTCATACTCTCAATCACTTTACTTTGCTTTTGTCTTGCTTGTTTTATTTCTCGTTTAGTTTATTTTCTTGTTTCAAAATTTTAAAACCCAAAAAAATTAGTGTAGTCTTTATTCCTGTCTTATTATTTTGCCTTGTCGTTATGTCTAGCTTTACCACTCTTGATATGCCTCTCTTGGTTGAGTTCTTCACCTTCAAACAAAGGGGTGGAGAAAGTTTTAAAAATGCTTGGGATAGAATTTCAGAATTACATCAAAAGATCCAACCCATGCTTGCTATGTGTGTTTTATTGAGATGATTTTACTATGGACTTTCCGATGCATGTAAGCATGCATTGGATGTCATTACTAGAGGGAACTTTCTTGAAATTGATGAAATGGAATCTCTTCGAATCATAAATGGATTGGTTGTTTTTCCTATGAATGAGAAAACTGATGGAATACTTGATATATTGGATAAAATAGAAAATATTTTGTGTGGTCTAAATTTAAATGGAATAGAGAAGAGCTCTAAAAATGATCAAATGCTTGAAATGGATGGAGATTGGGAACCTTATATTCCTATTGAGATAGATAATAGAAGGTTCCTTGCCTATTGTGATATTGGTTCTATGATGTCAACTATGCCTATGATGGTTTACGATACTATGAATTTTGGACACTTGTTTAATTATCCTCTTTATCACTCTCATTCTGATGGGAGCTCTTCAAAAATTTATAAAAGAATTAATGAGGTTCATGTCACTTTTAAAGATAAAACTACTATTGTTGATTTCTTGGTTTTGGAGTCAAAAGCTCAAGCTAATATTATTCTTGGAAGATCATTCCTTCGCTCCGGGGGGGGGGGGGGGGGGGGGGGGGGTTCATTGATGTTAGAAATGGTTGCATACGCTTTCGCTCTCCCATTAAGGGAAAGTTTTCCTTTCCACTCAAAAAGATAGAAGTGCTTATTGAAGGAAAATTTGAGATGGATTTTGAAAATACTTGATATTTGGCACTGCGAATGGCTAAAAGGCGTTAAAGAAAAGCGCTTGTTGGGAGGCAACCCATCTTTTCTTTCAGTTTTGTTTTTGCTTTTCTTGAGTCATGGAGTTGTTTCTTCTGTAGCAAGTTCATTGTATCTTTTTATTTTGGTTTTTTTGTGCCAATTTTATCCTCTAATGCATTGAAAGTGCGAGGTATTGTTTTGCTGTCCAGAAACAGATTCTATGCGCCTGTTACAGAAAATCTAGAAAAATCTCTCAATTTTATCTTTTCCTGAAATTGTTTGACAGCAAGCCTGATACTTTTATCTATCTTTCGTTAGTTTTGAGTTGTATGATTTGAGTTACGGAAGTGCTTCTGAAAATTCGATCTTTACAGACTGTTCAGTTTTTGACAGATTCTGCCTTTATTTTGTATTGGCCTCTTTTATTATCGTCAAGTGTGATACTCTCTGGAGGAGTACCACATTGAGGCTTAATCAACAGTAGCTAATGCTAAATCAAGTTTTTGAAATATGTCTAAGTGGAACACATGTGCATTTTATTTTATGGGCACTAACCCTCAAATCATTTTATGAGAAGTTTTGTGTGAAGGGATTTTTTAAGTTCCAAAAGAGAGGATGATGAAGAAATTGAAGAATGGATCAGAGATCAAGCTTGGGGATGCCCCCATGGCACCCCCTCTGAATATCAAGAACACTCAAGCATCTAAGCTTGGGAATGCCCAAGGCATCCCCTCCTCTTCATCTACTATCATCAGGTCGTCTTCGTTGAACTAAGTTTTTATCACTTTACATATTATGTGCTATTCTTGGAGCGTCTTTTTTGTTTTTCTTTCAGTTTTGTTTTGTTTGTTTTCTGGTTATAGTCATGTTGGATCCTAGCTCTATTTGTGTGGGAGAGAGACACGCCCCGCTTTTTCGTTTGAATAATCCTTTGCTTCGTTTATACCTTTTTGAGTATTCTTAGATACTATTTGTTTGCTAGTAAGCTCCCGCTTTTAGCTTTTATCTTGTTTAGAGCTGCTAGTTGTTGATCTTGAACTCTCTTGTTCTTCACTTATACTTGTAGGAGAGTTGTTATCATTGATTGATTGAATTGTTGGAATGAAAAAATGCTATCCATGTGATAATTGTGTGGATATTTGATTCTTCTCAATTGTTTTGAGATATTAAGGTTAATGTTTAAACTGACTGGTTATTTATGTGGAAACTAATTAGTAAAGAACTACAGTTAAAAGCTTGAAACTGTGTGGTACTTCGTAGTTGCTAATTTCTAAAGCTAATCTTTCCACCAAAAGAAATGTTTGGTCAACAAGGGAGACGGTGTGGAGGCTTATGCTTATGATTGATTGATGTTGTATGTTTATTCTTTTACCGGTTAACATCGTATGTTTGCTTCATAAATCCTTTTTGCTAAGCCTAAAAATTCTGTACTGAATGTGATGTCCATTCGTGCATCCAAAATCCCTGAGCCAAACTATCTTTCCAGCAATGTCTACCATATCTACCTATGCATGGTATTTCCTACCATTCCAAGTAAAATTTTCATGTGCTATCTTTAAAACTTCAAATTTTCCCTTTTGTGTCTCTGTTTTTAAGCTCATGAGGAAGCAGTGAGAATCTAGATATAACCTGTGACAAGCAAGGTCATTTCCCCCCTTTCACCAAGTGTTGATGGTTCACGTCCTCACTTGAATTTGACCCAAGAGATGGCTTAAGAAAAATATAAATATAACTCACCATTCTCCTCCGCACAGTGTAAACCTGAGAAATCAGTCAAACATTGGTTAGTGGTGAAACAAAGGAGAAAAGAGGAGTGACCTCATTCCTCTAAAACTAGCCGCTCTCAAAAGTCTAAAAGCCTTGTTTCTCATGGGGGACTAGCTAGTTTCTTTGCTGTGGAATCGCTGACGAAAGCATGCACCGCTGAAAATTGTTTTTATCTCTGTTTTTCAAAATCAAAAAGCTCTAGCATATGACCAATCCCTGCTTCCCTCTACGAAGGGCCTTTCTTTTACTTTAATGTTGAGTCAGTTTTCCTTTTCCTTCTATCTCACCAAGCAAACATACTGTGTTGACCCTGGGTGCAGTTGATCATATTATATCTGTTGGGAATATGCCCTAGAGGCAATAATAAAATGGTTTATTAGCATATTCATGTTTATGATAATAGTTTATTATCCATGCTATAATTGTATTAAACGGAAACATAATACATGTGTGGAATATAAACAACCAGGTGTCTCTAGTAAGCCTCTTCCGGACTAGTTCGTTAGTCAAGAGATGATTAGAGTTTCCTAATCATGGACTTGTTATAGTCACTTGATAACGGAGTCATCTCATTGGGAGAATGATATGATGGACAAGACCCAAATGATAAAGAGTTGCAATTGATCGTCACAAAGTTTCATTGCCAACACTTTTAATATATGCCAAGTATAGTTTCCTTAGACCATGCGATTATGTCACTCCCGTTTATCAGAGGAATGCTTTGTGGACATCAAACGTCACTTCGTAACTGGGTGATTATAAAGGTGGCTTTCAGGTATCTTCGATGGTAGGTTGTTGGGTGACATGAATCAAGAGTGGGATTTGTCCCTCCATGTGACGGAGAAGATATCTCCAGGCCTTCTCGGTAATATAGCATCATAAAGTCTGCAGACATGTGATTAAGTGGTAATCACGGAGATCATATATTATGGACGAGTAAAGAGAACTTGCCGGTAACGAGATTGAACTAGACATGGGGATGTCGACGATTATATCTGGGGCAAGTAAAATATCGTGAGACAAAGGGAATCGTATATGAGATTAATTGAATCTCCGGCATCGTGGTTCAATCGATAAATGATTCGTTGATTGCGTAGGAATTAATATGGAATCCCGGTCCCGCTATTAATTATTGATATGATCATGTCTGCGCTTTCTCGAACCCGTAGGGTCACACACTTAACGCTCCGATAAAGTTAGGGTTAGCGATGAATTAAATGATGGATGAACGAATGGTGATTCGGAGTCTCGGATAGGATCCCAGACGTCACGAGGAGTTCGAGAGGAGTCCGAAGAATAAGATTCATATAAGGAAAGTGTTTCCGGAGGTATCGGAAAAGTTCCGGAATATTTGAGTGGGGTACCGGAAGGTTCCGGAATGTTCTAGAAGAGTCTAGAAGTGGGGTCCATATTGTATGGGGCCCACATGGACCAAAGGGGTGCAGCTAGCCACTTGGGCCAGCCGCACCACACAATGGCCCATATGGGCCAAATCGGCCAAGGCAAGGAAAAGGGGGGGAGGCCAAGTCCTAGTTGGACTAGGTGGCCGGCCACCCCTAGTTGGAAGGGGCCCAAGCCCGAGTTGACTTGGGACTCGACTTGGGGGCCAAGTTGGCCGGCCCCTCCAACCCTAGCCGCCACCTATATAAGGAGGTGAGGGGAGGGGGTGCGGCACACCTAAGGAGGCCACCCCAAGCAGCCTAGCCGCACCCCCACCTAAACCCTAACCCGAGGGCGCC
Source organism: Puccinellia tenuiflora (assembly GCA_012064385.1). NCBI lineage: Eukaryota > Viridiplantae > Streptophyta > Magnoliopsida > Poales > Poaceae > Puccinellia > Puccinellia tenuiflora. The sequence goes on from QRDG01001200.1 coordinate 968,656, forward strand.
ACCTCTCCCCGGAGGGCTGCCGCCACCACCTCCACCTCCACCCTAGCCGCACCACCCCTAGCCCTAGGGGCTGCTGCGCCTCCTCCTCTCCCTCTCCTCTTGCTTGGCTTGGCGAAGCCCTGCTCGTGGAGATCTACATCATCACCACCACACCGTCGTGTTGCTGAGATCATCAAGGCCACGTCTACCTCGCTTGCGGGATCAAGGAGTTGACGTATTCATCGAGCTGAACGTGTGGATACCGCAGAGGTGCTGCCCGTTGTGGCACTTCGACGGATTGGATCTCGAGGATAATACATCTCCTCGCGACTAGATGAGTCTAGTTGCGGGGATCGACTAGCCAACCCCTGCACTGACAAAACGCGTTTGATCGATCTTCAAGGGTAAGAGATTGGATCTCACCTTCGCTATCTTCATCTAGTAGATTTAGATCCTTGGGGTTTATTCCGCTTGTTGCGTAGGAATTTTTATTGTTTTCTATGCAACGACCCCTTCAGTGGTATCAGAGCCTAGATCTATTCGTAGATGTTAGTGCGATTAGAACACAAGGAGTTGTGGGTGTTGATATTTTATGTTGCTACCTTCTCGCATGCACTTTGCGTCTTTGCGGTATTGTGAGATTGAAGCGGCCCGGACCAACCTTACTCGTCCGCGCACGAGAGACCGGTTCCACTATTGACATGCAACTTGTATTGCATAAGTGGCTGGCGGGTGTCTGTTTCTCTTGCTCTAGTGAAGATGCAATTTTCAATGGAAGGCCTTTCAAAAGGATATAAAATAAGCGACTATTATATCACCGTTGTGGTTTTGCGTAGATTAGAACGGTTCTATCTTTTGACCCAAGCCACGTAAAAATTGCATAAACAAAGTAGAGGACGTCTAACTTGTTTTTGCAGGGGTCATGTGATGTGGTATGGCCAATGTGTGATTTGTGATAATGTATGCAATGATCATGTTTGTAATCTTTCACTACTTGCATGTCGATGAGTACGGCAACCGGCAGGAGCCATATGGTTGTCTATTATTTTATGTGACTTGCGTGTCATTGAATCACCATGTAATTGCTTTACTTTATTGCTAAGAGTAGCACTAGTAGTAGTTGCAATAGTTGGTGGACACAACCATGATGGTGGCACCACAATGATGGAGATCATGCCGGTGTTATGATGATGGAGATCATGCCGGTGCTTTGGAGATGGAGATCAAAGGCACAAGAAGAAAGGCCATATCATATCACAATTTTTGAATTGCATGTGATGTTAATCCTTTATGCACCTTATTGTTATGCTTAGATTTGATCGCGGCGGTAGCATGATAAGGTGATCTCTCACGTTAATATCAAGATAATAAAGTGTTCTACCCTAGTATGCACCGTTGCAAAAGTTTGTCGTTTTGAAGCACCACGTGATGATTGGGTGTGATAGATTCTACGTCCACATACAACGGGTGTAAGCCAGTTTACACATGCAAAAATACTACAGTGATCTTGACGAGCCTAGCATGTACAGACATGGCCTCGGGAACCCGGAACCGAAAGGTTAAACACGAGTCATATGAATGATATGATCAACACTGAGTTGTTCACCATTGAAGCTACATCACCTCACGTGGTGATCGGTCGTGGTGTAGTGGATTTGGATCGTGTGTCACTAAACAACCAGAGAGATGTTAAGTTTAGTGGGAGTTCATGTAGTAATTTGATTAATATGAACTAAAATTATCATAAACAAGTGTCCTAAAGATGTCTTTGCAAAATCCTTGTAGATCATGGCCGACTACAGTAGTATGTTTCTTGCTGAGGAGCTGCGTCTCGATGGGTCAAACTTTGCTGAGTGGTACATGCGTCTGAGAGAAGTCCTACACACCAATAATGAGCTCTACGTGATAGATGAACCTTTAGAAGAATGCCCTGATGTTTCTGCAAACTATGAGGAGTATATGGAGTGGTACGAACAAAAGACCACCTACTTGAAAGTCGAGTGGCTGATGTGCACCTTCATGGATTCTAACCTTGGTAGACAATTTGGTAACTTGAGCGCAATGGAGATTGTCGATGAGCTGAAAAGAAGGTTCATAGCACAAGTTAGAATTGCAAGGTTTGAATGCTTGGATGAATTTCTTTCAACTAAGATGGAAGAAAACACTTGCTTGGAACAACACCTGAGGAAGATGCATATCTGTATTTTACTTTGGTGGATGTTTGGAACCACGAGATGACTGATGAGATGGCGATAGATGGGGTGCTGCGCTCGCTTTCCCCCAGCTATAAGAATTATGTCAGGGACTATGTCATGGGAAGGGATTCGATCACTTTCTGTGAGTTTACTTCCCGGCTGCGTCTTGTCAAAGTGGAACCCATAGCAGGAGAAGTAGTTAATGCAGAAGGTATATTTTGATGTACCAGTTATAAATGTTTAATGTTCAGTTTACACTTATGACAAATGACAAAGTATTTGATACTTGTGCTGTTTTATGACAACAGGACCTGCCGTTTGAGAAGTGTAATGGAGGAACTGAGTGGATATCGCAAGATGATGGCAATCAAGGAGTTGGTGCTGGCGATGTTTTACTTCTACATTTATCGTTTTGATTAGAGGATTTGAATGAGTTTTGTAATCGAATTAAGTGTGATCTTTAAATTAGTGTGTCTCGGTTTGTGAGACGGTTATTCATGTTAAAGACAAGTGGTTGTTCTATTTTCATGAGTAATTTATTTTTGGGAGATCACGTTTCAATTGTTAGATTATTGTCCTTGATGTGAATCAAAACGGTGACTAGTTAAACTTTTATAAAATATAGGACATACTAAAAACCTCTAACACTTAGTAATGACAATTGTTTTAGTCGTGCAAAAGATTGAATAAAACATTTTGATGTTTAAATCAATGCGCCTTGTTAAGAGGAACATGACTAAAAGTGCTATCTTTTGGAAGATTGCAAATGGTTGTTGGAAATAAACACAAGTGTTGTTTTGTATTTTCAGCAAATGCTAGATGTCATTATTTTGTGTGCTCCATCATAAATGATATGAGTAAATAGATGTATTTATTCAAGTTACGATATTTGATGAGATCAAATAAAATTCTGGAGTTAGAGGATGTTTGAGTTAACAAGAAATTATTAAGTCTTTTCGATTTGATCAAAAGAGACAAAGATAATTTTGAGTTATTGTTTTTAGTATGAAGACTTGTGCAAAGTGTTTTCACAAATTACAATATTTAGAATTTATTCAAAAGGGGTTTTGATGTGCACTGAATATTGTAGTCACGTTGCGTGGTCTTACAAAAGGGAGGTTTCAAATTAAGGATTTATTTAAATCATTTAGATTTATTTTGATAACACTCCGTTTAGAAATAAGGGTCTATGTGTGATTCACATGTATTTTTCATATGAGTTATGAGAAAGATAGTTTCATTAATTATGAGATAATTAGAGACTATTGCGAATAATGTTGTAGTATATTCATATGTATGAGTATGAATGTGATTCCACAATATGAGACTAAAAAGGGGCAAACCAATTTGTTGGTTGTGTTAAGTATTTTAGTGGTTTTGTCGTGAAATGGTTTCATGGATAAAAGAATTGCTGGAATAAATTGACAAAGCTAAAACCTTGCATGTTTATGTATCAAGTGGCACATATGTAAAGTGCTATGTTGGTTAAAACTTGACACATAAAGAATTTAATGATGGTGATCATTGAATTTTCGGTTTAGCTTGTCTTAAAGTGAAGTGGGATTCAAGAATATGAAATTTTGTCAGGTTACAAATAATATTCATGATTTACTTGTCATGTTTGGGAAACAAGACATACCTGCGAAACTACAAAAGGAAGAAATATAAACTTTAAAATACGAAAGTGACTTAGAGTCATCCTATGTTAAGTTTAAATCACAAAGTAATTGTTACTTGATGTTGTGAAAATAATGTTTTTACATATTTATTTTGCAAAGAGGTTTGTATGGAATAAATAAAACTTAAAGCTAGCAAGGTACTGGCGTTTCGTATATGAGTTCTCGAATTTTAAGAGTTAAGAATTTTGGAGGAGTCCAAACTATTGAGAAAGTGCATAAAGGAAGTGAGTGGGATCTAATTGAAATATGTGGTGACATATATCAAGTGAGAGCAGAAACTAATTTCCATAATAAAACATGTGGAGACATGATTTTGAGTGGGAGCTAGTAAATCATTATTAAATCAAATATAGAGATAACATATTTCTAAGTGGGAGCCAAAGTGGTTTCAATTTTAAATATGTGTATAGAATATATTTGAGTGGGAGTTTACAACATCTTGTTTGTGTGAAATGGAGATTTCATAAATGTTGTAAATAAGTCATAAACCAACGCATAACTTATGAAGTTGATTAGAATGTCAAATATCTATGGAGATAAATGCATCTATGGTGGATAGATGTGTTTGACAAACATTAAAGTCAGGATGTTTAACCTAAACAAGTTTTGAAGGAGTTCAAAATGAAACAAGAAAAGAAAGGTTCTTTATGCTTGGGAGAAATAGGTGAAACATTGAGTTGATAACTCTGTACAAAATGTGACCCAAGTTCTTGGTTAGCAGAACTTGGGGATATGTTGGTATTCACTATGAATGGTTCATAGGTCTAAACATATAAGTACCATAATTTAGTATTTGACGAAATGTGACCCAAGTTCTTGGTTAGCAGAACATGTTGTGAATGAGGAGTCATTTCAACATGGATGAGATGATTGAATTTAGAAATTGGTTGACTTGGTTGAAGTCAAGACATCAAGCTAAATTTGTAATCTCATAAGAGGCAGTAGCGCAGCGAAAGCGTGATCAAAAATATCGAAGTGACATGGATTGCACTGTCGATTTGTGAGTCTACAACATATATGAGTATATGATTAATTCAAGGATTAAAAGATATAATATTTTGGTTTGAGAAATTTTGTTTCAAGATTGAGTGAGTTCCGGGTGCACATGCTATGTGAAAGTTCTTTTGACTGATCATACGTCATGTAGGCATGAAAGGGAAACGAAAATCTCACTCTATAACCAAATATATTATATTCATCATATGATGATGAGGTTTTATCATGTGATGATAGGAGTTTTATCATGAGATGATAAAAGGATGTCAAATTAGGTGACGTTGACGTTTTGCAAAGAACATAGAGAACTGTATAGTACAGAGCACGGACAGAACCTCTTCCACGAGCAAACATGATCAGCACTGAGACTCCGTGAGTGTTAGACACCATGAGTGTTGGATCGGGAAAGTGTAAACTAGATTCTTGACTCTAGTGCAAGTGGGAGTATGTTGGGAATATGCCCTAGAGGCAATAATAAAATGGTTTATTAGCATATTCATGTTTATGATAATAGTTTATTATCCATGCTATAATTGTATTAAACGGAAACATAATATATGTGTGGAATATAAACAAACAGGTGTCCCTAGTAAGCCTCTTCCGGACTAGTTCGTTAGTCAAGAGATGATTAGAGTTTCCTAATCATGGACTTGTTATAGTCACTTGATAACGGAGTCATCTCATTGGGAGAATGATATGATGGACAAGACCCAAATGATAAAGAGTTGCAATTGATCGTCACAAAGTTTCATTGCCAACACTTTTAATATATGCCAAGTATAGTTTCCTTAGACCATGCGATTATGTCACTCCCGTTTATCAGAGGAATGCTTTGTGGACATCAAACGTCACTTCGTAACTGGGTGATTATAAAGGTGGCTTTCAGGTATCTCCGATGGTAGGTTGTTGGGTGACATGAATCAAGAGTGGGATTTGTCCCTCCATGTGACGAAGAAGATATCTCCAGGCCTTCTCGGTAATATAGCATCATAAAGTCTGTAGACATGTGATTAAGTGGTAATCACGGAGATCCTATATTATGGACGAGTAAAGAGAACTTGCCGGTAACGAGATTGAACTAGACATGGGGATGTCGACGATTATATCTCGGGCAAGTAAAATATCGTGAGACAAAGGGAATCGTATATGAGATTAATTGAATCTCCGACATCGTGGTTCAATCGATAAATGATTCGTTGATTGCGCAGGAATTAATATGGACATCCCGGTCCCGCTATTAATTATTGATATGATCATGTCTGCGCTTTCTCGAACCCGTAGGGTCACACACTTAACGCTCCGATGAAGTTAGGGTTAGCGATGAATTAAATGATGGATGAAAGAATGGTGATTCGGAGTCTCGGATAGGATTCCGGACGTCAAGAGGAGTTCCGGAGGAGTCCGGAGAATAAGATTCATATAAGGAAAGTGTTTCCGGAGGTATCGGAAAAGTTCCGGAATATTTGAGTAGGGTACCGGAAGGTTCCGGAATGTTCTAGAAGAGTCTAGAAGTGGGGTCCATATTGTATGGGGCCCACATGGACCAAAGGGTGCAGCTAGCGACTTGGGCCATCCGTACCACACAATGGCCCATATGGGCCAAACCGGCCAAGGCAAGGAAAAGGAGGGAGGCCAAGTCCTAGTTGGACTAGGTGGTCGGCCACCCCTAGTTGGAAGGGGCCCAAGCCCGAGTCCACTTGGGACTCGACTTGGGGGCCAAGTTGGCCGGCCCCTCCAACCCTAGCCGCCACCTATATAAGGAGGTGAGGGGAGGGGGTGCGGCACACCTAAGGAGGCCACCCCAAGCAGCCTAGCCGCACCCCCAACCTAAACCCTAACCCGAGGGCGCCACCTCTCCCCGGAGGGCTGCCGCCACCACCTCCACCTCCACCCTAGCCGCACCACCCCTAGCCCTAGGGGCTGCTGCGCCTCCTCCTCTCCCTCTCCTCTTGCTTGGCTTGGCGAAGCCCTGCTCGTGGAGATATACATCATCACCACCACATCGTCGTGTTGTTGAGATCATCAAGGCCACGTCTACCTCGCTTGCGGGATCAAGGAGTTGACGTCTTCATCGAGCTGAACGTGTGGATACCGCGGAGGTGCTGCCCATTGTGGCACTTCGACGGATTGGATCTCGAGGATAATACATCTCCTCGCGACTAGACGAGTCTAGTTGCGGGGATCGACTAGCCAACCCCTGCACCGACAAAACACATTTGATCAATCTTCAAGGGTAAGAGATTGGATCTCACCTTCGCTATCTTCATCTAGTAGATCTAGATCCTTGGGGTTTATTCCGCTTGTTGCGTAGGATTATCAAGAATTATCAAATATGTTGATCTCATTGCTTTCATGTCTCTAACGTACTATTCATGAAAGGTTTTGCTTAGATAATTCAACTTGGTTATTCATTGCTTTCTTGATATCAACTATAGAAAATTGTTTTGGATCATTTCATTCATATCCTATGCTTTACATTTCTATCTTGATCAAGCTTGTGTTGATTGCATGACTCATCAAAAAATATTTTTGTTATCACTTACCTACTCGAGGACGAGTAGGAGTTAAGCTTGGTGATGCTGATACGTGTCAAACGTATCTATAATTTTTGATTGTTCCATACTAGTTTTGTGATGTTGTCACATGTTTTTAATATCATATTACATCATTTTATACATTTTGTCGGACTGACCTATTGACAAGATGCCCAGTGCTAGTTTCCTATTTTTGCTGCTTTTGTATTTCAGAAAATTTATCACAGGAAATATTCTCGGAATGCGCTGAAAATTTACGGGGAATTTTTATTCACCAGAAGACACCTAAGGACCAGAGGGCGACCTGGGGGACCACCCACAGGGTAGAGGCGACCACCGGGCACGGCCTGGGCCCACCCCGCGAGTGGGGCCCGCCCCTGCTCCTGGGGCACCTCCATGGCTCCCCTTCACGCCTATAAATTGCCTCACGACCTAAAAATGTCGACACGGCCATTATTTTCCAGAGAAGTCACCCCGAGCCACCGCCACCATAAACCCTAGTTCGGGGGTGATTCTGAAGCTGATCCCGGCACCCTGCCGGAGGGGAGATCGATCCCGGAGGGCTCTTCATCGCCATGCCTTCCTCCGGGATGATTTATGAGTAATTCCACGTTGGACCATGATTCCATGGCAGTAGCTAGATGGTAGTCTAACATGATCAAGATCGACTATTGCAATGCTGTGTGATGTGTTTGTTGGGATCCGATGGATTATGAAGTTATGATCAGATTGTGCATGATTCTTATATGTTAATTTATGTTCTTGCATACTCTCCGATGTGTGTAGTTGCTTTGGCCAAGTAATTATGTGTGTCTCCAAGAGGGGGTATTTATGCTAGATAGTGGGTTCATGCCCCCTTTTGTTCCTGGGCACGAGTGACAGAAACATCTAAGGGCGAGGGTGTGCTGTTGCTACTAAGGGTAAAACAGCGGTGTTAAAGTCTATTTTGATGTTTAACATTGCTTACTTCATGCGCTTTACTTAATGTAAATGTTTGTTGCTTGCAATTTAATATCGATTGGTGACACGCTGGATAGCGATCCCACGGTGGACTTTTTAGACAAAGATGCAGTTGGATTCAGCGGTCTTTGTTCTTTGTCGTGATGCCTACATAAATATTACCATGTACTCTTTGCCGTAGCTAGATTAAGTTTGTATCATAATCTTGTCAATTGCCTAGCTATAATTTGTTTACCCATCATATGAGCGTTTTATCTATTTGAGAGACTCCACTAGTGAACCCACGGCCGCTGGTCCATCTTTTTACATTGTTTACAATCTCATTTACTTGTTTTTGATCATCATTATTCCTTTGGTCCGTTTCCAAAATTTCATCCACTACACTATACGTTTAACCTCTTTGTTTTCAGCAGACCGGAAAGATTGGCAACCTTTCCGCCGTTGGGGGCAAAGTACTTGTTTGAGTGTGTGTAGGTCCATGCTCATTGACTATTAAGCACCAGAGATTGTCAACGTTCACCTCGTTGTTGATTTCAAAGTCCTACTGGTTCGATAAACCTCGATTCAGTTTAACGAGGGAAAACTGCTACTTACTACATCCACGTCCTTCGCTTGGGGCACTACCCAACGCTATCATCATCCGCAATCAGTACGTACCGGTGAACTGGTTGGTGTCGAGGAGAGGCGACCTCAGCGCCGGCAGCCCGGCCACCATTGCCGGCACGGGCTATGACAGGTGGGCCCACGCGCAAAGACTAACGGCTCCGGTTAGGACATAACGGCAGCAACGCCACGTCATCACCACATCAGCGCCACGCCATCAGCAAAAACCACCTAGATTGTCCAAAACCAGCTTGGGGGTGATTTAGACGATTTTGTGGATTTGAGGGTTTGAAAACTCCAATTTTTAGTTCAGAGGGATTTGTGTCCAATGTGTGACATTTGGGGGTGAATGAGCTGCTCTATTAGTTTCCCTATCAGAATGAATGACTATGATACGAGCGAAGCCTCTAGCGAGAAAGGCGCAATCCTCGTAAATGGCAGCAGCAGCACCGATGGAATTACCCCCATCTTGCATTATCGATATTACCTCCAAGCAGTCACTATTGATGACAAATTTTGTGCAACCCACTTGTCCAGCCAAAAGAAGTCCGTCGCGCAGGGCCCTAGCTTCCGCACAGTGTGCATCTGCAACAGAGGGAATGAAACAGCTGCAACAAGCAATAAAGGAACCAGATTCATATGGATGATAGCTCCGGTTGCGCCCGTGAAAGAATTAGGTTTGAATGAAGCATCAACGTTCAGCTTGCACTATCCTTCCTTCTGCTTTTCCCAGCCCTGCGTGCGCGTATGAATATTTTTGGTACATGCTATGGTATAATTGATAGTAATCGCCGCTATAGCCTGTGCCGATCATGCTGGATTAACAATATGCTCACCATGTGTAAGTTGCCTTCTCTGCCACCACATGTACCAATAGGCTGTAACTAAAAGCTCCTTCAATCCCACCCTGCACTCTTGAAGCTTCTCGATCAGGTGATCTTAAGAGTGCTTCAAAGACAGCACATCCCGACCTGTCAATAGTAGACATCTCCTCAATAGCATCTAGCAGACCCAATTTCTCCCACATTTGTAACACCCTCGGACACTGGAAAAAAAATGCAAATTATCTTCACAATGGATTTCGCACATTGGGCATAAACTGCTAATAATTATGTGTCTGTTCGCTAGAACACAATTGCAAGGGATCGTGCCATGCAATAGGCGCCATGAAAAATCTTAACCTTTGGTGATACCTTTAGTGACCAAATCTTTGACCAAGTAGGGTTTATATCGGATGTTCCATGATCATTGGAACGAATCAACTTTCTCCCTTGTTGATGATCCCATTCGACGCAATAAGCTGACCGCACCGAAAAGATCCCCGTCTTGGTGAAATTCCATGAAAGATCTTTTGTTTTTTAAGCTGTGTAGTAGGTTTTCCAATTGTGTGCTTTCTTTTCTTTTTTGCTTTCGGTCTGCTTTCCTTCAGCCAATGGAATCGGAAAATAATGCAGCCTTTTGTTTATATTTTTATCTATTTAAACCATCAAGGGTAGGAAACATGGTAATGATACATTCACCAAAAAAGTTTTGTTAATCGGAGAAATGGGTTAGAAACTTTCACTGCTCATGTTGGGAAGGTTGAAAATATTCATAATAAGGTAAAAAAAACATGCGTGATTTCAAAAATCAGATACAAAGTGTGACTCATGTATGGTCTAAGAAACACATAGAGAAAGAGAAATTATATAAAGCTCGCATGATTATCATTTAGGTGTTGTGATATTTCTCCTTTTTCATGCTCTTGCTTTTCGTGGACATGATGAGTCCTCAAGCTTGATTAATAAAGGGACCTTTTTGGAGATGGTGAGATGGTATAAATACAAGGATCCCAAGCTGCAAGTGTGCTAGCTGAAAATGCTCCTATAAGTTGTCAAATGACTTCTCCCAAAATACATAAAGACTTGGTGAAGGTTTGTGCACATGAGACAAGAAATGTTGTTTTGTCTTGAGTTGGGAGGACGTATTTTCGCAGTACCTGTTGATGAGACTCCTGATAAATCAATAAAAGAGGAAATGATCATGATTTTTTTGAAGTTTGTAGATTTTTTATTAATAATTTAGATTTGTCATGTTAGTAATTGTTATTTATTAACAACAATATTTTTCATGCAGTTATCTCAATGGACATGACCATGTAATTGAGAGATTTACTAGGGTTAAGTATGTTTTCTGATTCTACATCAGCTTCACCTTAAAACAACATTGGATGCTATGTTTGTACAACATGCTTTATCTATTTCTAAGATGTGAGGGTAAGGATATGATGGAGCATCCAACATGAGAGGCCAGTTTCATGGTCTATAAAGATGCATATGGATGAAAATTTGGTATATTTTTACATCCATTGTTTTTCTCATCAGTTGTAGTTAGTGGTTGTTTCTATTGGCAGGTGTTGCTCATCAGTTAAGGATTTCCTTCTATACCACCTCGATTCACTACCATCAGTGCTTCTTGTAAGAGGAAATACCAACTTGTCCACGATCACCATGACAAGCTTGTAGCCCAATTGGAAACTGGTGAAATTTTTCTAGGAAGAGGAAGAAACCACGAAACTAGCTACTCTTGCAGGACCCAACGATACAAGGTGGGTCACTCATCATACAACCTTGGTCCTTATTCAACTAATGTGAACCTCTATAATAGTGGTATTGGAGAATATTTGTGATGATGATAAGATTGAGCAAAGAAATAAAACATCATGTTTGATAGAAATAATGGAGAACTTTGAGTTTGTACTTTTGTTGCATCTTATGTTCAGAGTGATGGGGAAGACTCAAGAATTTTCATAGTGTTTGCAAAACAAAAATTAGAATATTATCATGCTATATATGGCTGATTGGGACGTCATTGAAGAATATGAATGGCATGAGGGAGAATGATTGGGATGGGTTGTGTGGAAAGAAAATTATATGTTACAAATATGGAAGATACAATACCGCTTAAAGATCGTTCCAGAGGTCGTGGATAAAAATTAGTAAGATCTTGTAATCATTTTTATCATACTATATTTATTGTTGTGCTTGGTCAAATTCTAGTTGAGTTGAAAAACCGTTTTTCTGAAAGATCAATGCAATTGTTGATGTGTGTTGCTTAACTTGATCTGAATAGTTCTTTTCCAATTTTATCAAGACAAACTACTTGAGCTTCTAATATATATGCTTTATATTTCTCAGATTATGACGGTGCGTACTTCTGAATACACAACTTCAAACATTCATTGTTGATGTGAGAAGTGATGAAGACTTCTCAAATTGCAATGATCTTGGAAATCTTTTGGTGAAAATATTTAAAGTGACGGGACACGTACCCAATTGGTATATAGTCTCATAAAACTTGATTTGATTTTACATGTGGCAACAATAACAGTTGAACAAACTTTCTCTACTATGAATATCATCAAGAATGAAACGAGAATAAAATTAATAATGAATGGATAATGATGGCATGGTGTGCTATATAGAGAACAATGCTTGTAACTGTTGAAGATGGTGTTATTTTTAAGATATTTCATGGTTACAAGAACCGCAAATGCCAACTACCCAAAACCATTGTTAGATCTAGTGCTATGTTTTGTTTTTATGAATTTACTCTTTCTATCATCTTTCATACCTATTTATGACATATATACACTAGTTTACATGCAGGTGCCTACAATGCTTTTAAGATCTCAACTCTCAAGTGCCCATGATGATATAATGTGATTGATCAGACCCACCTTGGTATTTGTCTAGCAAGAATGCATTTCCCCCATATTTTTCATTATTTTCAATTTTTTTGAGAGTGTTTGTGTTTGTGCAACTCACTAAGTACTATTAAATTTTATAATTATCGAGCAAAATTATAGAAAAGTCATATGTCAGCCCCCTCCCTTTTTCATTCCTGGGCCCGCCACGGGTTTGCCTGGTTGCACGGGTGAGGCGACGACGACGATGCATTGAATTAAGGTTTTTTGTTCTTGGACTTCCACCCTATCTCCGTCGTGCTCCTTTGGTGTCGACGTGAATCCCAAAGATCTTATGCAACTACGTGAAGGGTGATCTTATGCAACTACATGAAGGTGTGTCTGGTGAGTGCTTTCTCCAGCGCGGCGGTGTCTGACACGGGTTGAAGACTTTAGGCTGCCCGACAACGATTTCTTCCCGAGACACTGGTCCCCTGGACTATATTCTTGATGACTTCCTGTTCGTAGGAAACAATGTCATACTGGCTCCGACGGCGTGCTATCGACTCATGTTGGTGGAAGAAGGTATGGAGTTGAGTTCTCAGTGGACCTAGTTGTATTTTCTTATTTTTATTAGGGTTTTCTTGTAATGCTAGAGTTGTTATGTTCTTGTGGAAAATTAGATTCATGACCTATTATCCCATGGCAAACATTGTTCTATATATGTATGGAAGTTGTAAAATTGATTTAGAACTAGTTAATTCCCAATTGACCGAGACAATACTATTCTTTTTGCACTACATGGGCAACATATTACAACACTACCGTAATTTAAACAAATTATCGTTTAGTTGACTGTTAGTCGATTGAGACACAAGGGAGTTCATATACCCCCGTGGTAGGCCTAGTTATTTTTCCCTTTTCATCTTTTCTTCTCGGTGCTTACTCATTTTTTTTCGATAAAGGGAGTTTTATTACTTAAAAAGTTTTAAGCATTACACCCGGCCTCTGCATAGCTAGGATCCACACAGCCAATATCCGTCAAAAAGTACGCAAAGAATAAAAAACAAAGACGAATTACATATCATGATGAGAAATTGTAAAAACGCCAATGGTGGTGGAGGGCCGATCCGCAAATTATGCTGCCATCCATGTTGGGATAAAAAGTCTCTCGCCGTTTCCTCCAGACTTGTACACACCTCCGTAAAAAGGTCGCGATGCTCCACACGTTGCAACGGAGACCACAAACAGAGTATAGCTATAGTCCTGTAGATAACTTGCATAAGAGACGAAGTTTTATCATTAAAAACATTTTCATTTCTACACAGCCAAAGAAAACATATAACGGCTAACGCTCCCACCCTAATAAGTCGTTTAAACCTACGATCTACACCATTTAGTCAATTGCCAAAAATATTAGCAATGCTATGTGGTGGGAATAAGGTAGAACTTATCTGGATGATTGACCATATAGAACTCGAAAATTTACACTCGAAGAATAAGTGCTTAATAGTCTTGTCTTTGTGACAGAAAACACACTTTTTGCTCCCATGCCAATTGCGTTTCGCAAGGTTATCTTTAGGGAGAATTACCCCACGACGAAGGTACCACGCAAATTTTTTATTTTTGAGTGGAATCTTCATCTTCCAAATTTTATGATTATTATCCACTGACACATTTGGCTGGATTAGAGCTTTATACATAGAGTCCACCGAGAATTTACCATTGATGTGTAAATTCCACCGAAACTCATCGGTCCCATACGTCAGATTAACTAAAGCCAGACGTTGTAGCAGCTCATTCCAAGATGCTAACCGGGGACCAATAAGATCTCTTCGGAACGTCACATTAGGTGGGGAGGTCTCCAACACCTTAGCGAGAGTATCGCTTTTGTGACAACCAAGGACAATATTGTATAAAGCCGGATATTGATCTTGGAGTGTGGTGTTTCCTAACCATCTATCCTCCCAGAACATTATCTCTGAACCATCCTTAATAGAAAAAGAACCGTATGGGAAGAAGAATTTTTTCGTTGCCATAAGGCTGATGGTGGATATAGATAAGTTGGGTGATGCCCCAAGCGAAGGCGGAATTATAGCTAGTAGCAGTTTTCCCTCAATTAAGAACCGAGGTTTATCGAACCAGTAGGACTTTGAAATCAACAACGAGGTGAATGTTGAAGATCTCTGGCGCTTAGGGATACCTTCAACAGACGTGGACCTGCACACACTCAACCAAATACTTTGTCCCCAACGGCGGAGAGGTTGTCAATCCCTCCGGTCTCGCAGAACACAAAGCGGTTAATTGTATGATGAAATAGATAAAATATGAAAAGTGACCAGAGGAGTAATGATGATTAAAAGCAAGTAAATGAGGTTGTAAACAATGTAAAAAGATGGACCGGGGGCCATGGGTTCCCTAATGGAGTCTCTCAATTAAATAAAATATGCATGTGATGGGTGAACGAATTACAGCTAGGCAATTGACAAGATCATGACACAAACCCAATTTAGCTATGACAAAAAGGACATGATAATATTTATGGAGGCATCATGACAAGGAACAAAGACCATTGAGTCCAACTGCGTCTTTGTCTAAAAAGTCCACCGTGGGATCGCTATCCAGCCTGTCACCCAACGGTATTAAGTTGCAAGCAACAGACAATTTGTAACGCCCCAACCCCAGAACTATACAATGAAGCTTTGTGCAACCGGTCATGCTACACAATCGAAGGTTAATGGGTTTACCAATCCCAGGCCAAAACCTTTGGCAGGCGTGCTCGGAATGGATCATCGGCACGCAACACTTCGATCATGCCATAAGCTCAGACATAGCTATCATGTATAGTAGAGAGATCAAGACTTGTGGAACAACTGGCACATCACAAACTCTATGACACAAAGATTCGTATAGCAACTCATCTATGAGAAAGATACAAATATTACACACAAAAGGTCACAGACCCAACAATTCACCATGCGGAAGCGAAGTAGTGTTGGCTAACAACAAGATCCAAAATATGGCCTAAGAGGCCTACAGATAAATAATCCCAGCCAGCTTGTTCCACGGTCCCAAGCTGCCACCTGGGAACCCCGAACTATTCGTCGATGTCCAGGAAGAACCCACCTGTGTGCTCGGTGTCGTCCTCCTCTGAAACAAATTAATAAAGGCAGCAAAGAGAGACTGAGTACGACGTACTCGCAAGTTTAGTAGGGCGATATAGGCCCAATGATGACGGAGGCTCTAAAGCTGTATAGCAGCTATTTTGCATAAAGCTAGATTTCATTTTTAAAAAGGTATAAAAGACCCATGGCATCGACTACTCAGAAATGTTTTCTCAAAAAGGGATAAGAGAGTGAACTTTCATTTTTGGTTCTCATCGAACCATTTGTAACCCACACCAACTCATCTCCACCAAGGCACCCCCTCGAATCACCCTCAAGGAAATGAACCTTTTCCACACATTGATTATGCAACCTCTAGCTGCCAAATTAATTAGAAGGTTCAAGTTCTCTATGATCTTATCGTCTATTCCCAAGTCGTCCATAACCGCGGACACGGCTCTTCGAAAAGATTTACCCTGCAGGGGTGTACTAATTTATCCACCGGTACCGTCCGGCTCACCTGATTGGCCCTCTTCCGGGGAAGGCCGGCGAGTGGGCGCGGTTAAATCTTTACCTCGCGTGAGACTATCCAAGAGTCATATGTGGCGATAGGGCAAGTTTACCCAGCCTATTTTAGCTCCTGCCACCATCGCCACGTTCTAAACACCATCATCCTCATCATTCCTTTTTCCACTCACACACCCACACGCAAATGGAAATAGAAAACTAGAGGACCATTGGATATGCCCGCACAAGTTGTTTAGTTAAAGGGGATTCCATATGTCCCCACCGTTGGAAGCACGATCGTCTTGGTTCAAGAGGTAAAGAACTCGCACCTAGGGGCAAGAATGAGACAAAACACCATCCCCGATGGCAACTCATCCAAGCCTTCTTAGCATTTTAATTAAGCACCCCAAGTAACCACCATGTCCGAACATTCCATCAACAACAATATCATGGAAATAATCAACGGACAATATAACATTTAACTAAGCATGGCTAAGCATCACTAAGCATCTCTATATACAACACTTATATCCTTGTCTCCGGCCAACACATCAAACCTAGGGTTAATAGGAGGGGAATCATGTGATGGTTCGGGGAAAAACATGCATTCATAGGATGCTCTAGTACTTGATCAAAAGTGACATTGGAATCGCATGCAATATTATGGTGGGTAAAATAAGTTTATAAAGCAGGCGTCGGAGGGCGTCGAGGAGAGGTCCCAGTGGCAGGGGCGGGCCCCACCCGTGGGTCACCCCTAGGCCGCGGCAGGGGGCCGCCTCTGCCCTGTGGGCCTCCCCTCCAGCTCTCCTTCGGACTGGTACTTCGTCGTGGCAAATAAAAAATCCTCAAAAATTTCCAGCGCGTTCCGAGAATAGTAAATTTCTGAAACAAAAAGACAGCAAAAACAGGGAACTGGCACTGGGCATCTTGTCAATAGGTTAGTCCGACAAAATGCATAAAAATGATATAAATGACAGTAAAAACATGTGATAATATCACAAAACTAGCATGGATCACTCAAAAGTTAGAGATACGTTTGAGACGTATCAGCATCCCCAAGCTTAACTCCTACTCGTCCTCGAGTAGGTAAGTGATACAAATAATTTTTGATGAGACATGCAACCAACACAATCTTGATCAAGATAGTAATGCAAAGCACATGAAGTGAATAAGGTGATCCAAAACAATTGTCTATAGTTGACATTAAGCAAACAATGATTAACAAACGCTAGCTAACAAATGCTAGAAACTTTTCATGAATAAGTGCGTTGGAGACATGGAACCATACATAAGGTTTAGAAAGAAGAATTGCGAATTATGTCTCCAATGTAAAGTATCAATCATTCTTCAAAGCATCTAATTAGTCATTCATGAAAATAGCCAAGCTCAAGTCAGGTGTCCTAATCGATCTACTTCACAAATCAAATGTTTCGAAGTCTACTCAACTAGTGCAAGTAAGAAGTGGCTTTGGCACCATGATGTTATGGCAAAGAGAACAATGATGGAGGTTTGGAAGGTCAAAAAGAAAGGCTCAAACAGTGGAGAAGGTAACCACAAGACAGAAGGAAGTCTCGTAGTTGACACTGTATGAGGAGTAGTGATTGCCATGCAACGGATGCACATAGAGCTATAAGTGTATGAAAGCTCTCCAATGGAACTAGTGGGGGTGCATCCAACTTGCTTGCTCATGAAGACCTAGAGCTCACTTGAGGAGGCTCATCCTTGGAATATACAAGCCAAGTTCTATAACGTTAATTCCCCACATAGTTACACAAATTAAACATGAAAACTCTCTATAATGAAGTGTATGTGCTACTAGCACAAGTGTGGAATAAAGGATAGTAGTGCTGCCCCCTCTCTCTTTTATATTTCTCTTCTTTTTTTAATTGTGGCCTCCGTGGCTCTTTTAAATTTTCTCTCATTGGTCTCTTTTGGACTTTTTTATGTGGACACTTTGGACTCTTTTCAATATTCTCACAGGTAGGGACAACACTCTATTTTTACAAGATGATCATCACACTTTTGGTACTCATAACTCATAAGACTAATACATGATGTATAAAAGAAGATATGCATGATCGAGCGTAGTGTGGAAAAAATGTATAACATGTGACAAGCCACGCTGCACACTAACTTAATGATCAAGAAAACTATATGATAATGAAGAACAACATCAAGTCATGTAATGTAATGATGAATGTTGCATGGCAATGTATCTCGGAATGGCTATGGAAATGCCGTGATAGGTAGGTATGGTGGTTGTTTTGAGGAAGATAGTTGGCTTATGTGTAGGAGAACAGGATGAAGTTCTCCCACGGAGTTGGATGTGCTCGTGAAGTATGCACCAATCTCAATGTGAGAGAGGGCATTGCGTAGCACCAAAGAGGCTAGCAAAATATGGAAGTGGAAGTGCCAAAAACCAAAACTCGACAATGCATTTCGTATATTGCAAACAACTAGCAGTTTCAATGTTCCACAAATGGTTAGAGACACCCCGAGAGGGATCGTGGCGGCGACACAAGTGCCCCGTTGGCTTCCCCGACCATTGCAGTAACTACCCACTAGGAACTTATTTTCAACTTAGTACAATTCATGACACATTAGCATTGTTGACTTAGGTTGCTTAGTTCAGAAAAGTACGGCTCCACGCTTTAATAACACCTCTCCACTAATCATCTCTAACACCATTAACCAACATATTTTAACCATTAGTTATGTTAGTGCCTCAAAACAATTGAAGGGTATCAAATTATCCACAAAGTGATCTACAAGACTATGCAGGTTTTTCTACTTCATACCACTGCCACATGCATAGCATTTTTCCGATCTAACACATTAACCAAGCAACCAAAACAACTCTCCAACAAATATAAATGAAGAACAAGAGAGTTTAACTTAACAACTAGCAGCTCTAGACAAGATAAAAGCTAAAAGCGAGAGCTTACTAGAAAACAGACGGTAGCTAAGAATACTCAAAAAGATAAAAGCGAAGCAAAGGAGTATTCAAACGAAAAAGCGGAGCGTGTCTCTCTCCCACACAAATAAAGCTAGGATCCAACAAAGATATGACCAGCAAACAAACAAACAAAACTGAAAGTAAAAAGACGCTCCAAGCATAGCACATAATATGTAAAGTGATAAAAACGAAGTTCAACAAAGACGACCTTATGATAGTTGATGAAGATGAGGGGATGCCTCGGGCATCCCCAAGCTTTGACTCTTGATAGTTCTTGATATTCAGAGGGGGTGCCATGGGGGCATCCCTAAGTTTGAGCTTTGATTCATCCTCGATTTCTTCATATTCCTCTCCTTTGGAACTGAAAAACTCCCTTCACACAAAAATTCTCATAATTTGATTAGAGGGTTAGTGCTCATAAATTAAAATGCACATGTGTTCAACTCATAAAAAATTGCAAACCAACTTCATTTAACATTAGCTACTGTTTACTAAGCCTCAATGTGGCACTCCACCCCTAGAGTATCACATATGACGATGGTAAAGAGACAAATCCAAAATAAAAGCAGAATCTGTCAAAATCTGAACAGTCTGTAAAGATAGAATTTTTCGAGGCACTTCTGCAGCTCAAATCAAAAAACTTAAAACTAACGAAAGATAGATAGAAGCATAAGGCTTGTTGTAAACAATTAGCAGAAAAAGATAAAATCCTGGCGATTTTAGGATTTTCGTGCAGCAGGCGCACAGAATCTGTTTTTGGACAGCAACATAATACCTCGCACTTTCAATGCATTAGAGGCTAAACTTGGCATAAAAAACCGAAATAAAAAGATACAATGGAGTTGCTACAGAGGTAATAACTTCATGACTCAAGAAAAACAAAAACCAAACTGAAAGTAAAAGATGGGTTGCCTCCCAACAAGCGCTTTTCTTCAATGCCTTTTAGCTAGGCGCAATGCCAAATATTAAGTTTTTTCGGAGGCCTTTGCAACATCAAGAGCATAGCTTGACCTTATGATTGATTCAAAAGGAAGCTTATTTCTCTTTCTAGGGAAGTGTTCCATCCCTCTTTTAAGGGGGAACTGAAACTTTATATTTCCCTTTTTCATATCAATAATAGCACCAACAGTTCTCAAAAACGGTCTTCCCAAAATAATAGGACAAGAAGCATTGCACTCAATATCCATAACTAAAAAATTAACGGGAACATAATTATCATTAACAACAATAAGGACATCATCAACTCTACCCAAAGGTTTCTTTTTAGAAGAATCAGCAAGATGAACATTTAAATAGCACTCTTTCAAAGGATTTAAATCAAGCATATCATAGAAACTTTTAGGCATAACGGAAACACTTGCACCAAGATCACATAAAGCATTGCAATCAAAGTCATTTATTTTCATCTTAATAGTGGGTTCCCAACCATCTTCTAACTTCCTAGGGATAGAGGTTTCATGCTTTAGTTTTTCTTCCCTAGCCTTGATAAGAGCATCGGTAATGTGTTTGGTAAAGGCAAAATTTATTTTACTAGCATCCTGTGTCTTAGCAAGTTCTTGAAGGAACTTAATGACTTCAGTAAGATTGCAATTATCAAAATCAATTTCATTATCTTTAAATAAACTAGGAGAATCCTCTTTAGTGGTTTGGATAGTATAAACTTTAACAGTTTTCCTATTCATTTCAACAATTCTAGCTTCTTCAGCCTCTCTAGCCCACCTAGCTTTCAAGAGAGCCATCATCCTTTCATTTTCATTAATTTGAAGAGAGATAGCATTTAAACATTCAGTATGTTTGTCTTGATTTGGAGTGGTTCTAATTTTCAAAATTTCAACATCATGAGCAAGAACGTCTACTTTAGAGACTAGACTATCTAGTTTTTCCAACTTCTCTTCAACAGTTTTGTTAAAAGCTTTCTGCGAAGTGATAAATTCATTTAAAACATTTTCAAGATCAGAGGACACATTCTTATTAGGATTATATGAATTACCATAGGAATTAACATAAGAGTTGCCATTATTGGGAGGATAAGGCTTATAGTTGTTACCACCAAAATTATTTCGATAAGCATTATTGTTGAAGTTGTTTCTATTAAGAAAATTAACATCAACTTGATCCTTTTCTTGGGAAATTAATGAAGCAAGTGGAACATTATTAGGATCAATATTGGACTGATTGGTAGCAAGCATATACATAATCATATCAACCTTATCACTCAAAGAGGAGATTTCCTCAACAGAATTTACCTTCTTACCACTTGGAGCTCGTTCGGTGTGCCATTGTGAATAATTTTTCATCATCTCATCCAAGAGTTTAGTTGCTGCACCTAATGTTGTGGACATGAAGGTGCCTCCCGCGGCCGAGTCCAAAAGGTTCCTTGAAGAAAAATTCAAACCTGCATAAAAAGTTTGGATAACCATCCACATAGTTAATCCATGCGTGGGACACTTTTTAACCATATATTTCATTCTCTCCCAAGCTTGAGCAACATGTTCATTATCAAATTGTCTAAAGTTCATAATGTTACTCCCTAATTGTATGATTTTAGCAGGTGGATAATATTTTCCAATAAAAGCATCTTTGCATTTACTCCAAGAATCAATGCTATTTCTAGGCAAAGACAATAACCAGTCTTTTGCTCTCCCTCTTAAAGAGAAAGGGAAAAGATTCAGTTTTATGATGTCACTTTCTACCTCTTTATACTTTTGCATATCACATAACTCAACAAAGTTATTTAAATGAGAGGCGGCATCATCAGTACTAGCACCAGAAAATTGCTCGTTCATAACAAGATTTACCAAGGCAGGCTTAATTTCATAATATTCCGCTTTAGTAGTGGGTGGAGCAATTGGAGAGCATATGAAATCATTGTTATTAGTGCTAGTAAAGTCACATAACTTGGTGTTTTCAGTGGAAGACATAATGATAGGATAAAATAACAAGACAGGAATAAAGTCTACACTAATTTTTTTGGGTTTTAAAATTTTGAAAAATAAGCTAACGAGAAATAAAACAAGCAAGACAAAAACAAAGTAAAGTGATTGAGAGTGTGAGACTCCCCTTGCTGTAGCTCCAATATCCCCGGCAACGGCACCAGAAAACTGCTTGATGGTGGATATAGATAAGTTGGGTGATGCCCCAAGCGAAGGCGGAATTGTAGCTGGTAGCAGTTTTTTCTCAATTAAGAACCGAGGTTTATCGAACCAGTAGGACTTTGAAATCAACAACGAGGTGAATGTTGAAGATCTCTGGCGCTTAGGGATACCTTCAACAGACGTGGACCTGCACACACTCAACCAAATACTTTGTCCCCAACGGCGGAGAGGTTGTCAATCTGTGGCACCCCCATCTGACCCATATCGCCAGAGAGGCGGTCGCCCCGTGCGCCAGCCCAGGATATCCGGTCACACGTTACGACAATGCAACATAGCGGAAATATCATTACACAATCAGGCCCAAAGGGGTACAAATGGTTTACACGGCCTTCAAGGCATGGAAATTATCATGGCCAAGTATGGCACGGGACAGTGTTTCACTGGTAGCGGAAGGCAAGACACGGCAACGGCTTGGTGCGACTCCATTCCACAGGCATCTGGCTGGGCTACTGATCCTAGCATGCTCTTGCTCCATCTCCTTGCTATGGTAGTAGATGAATCCTCTCAACGTCTGGCCACATGAAAAGCCAGTCTGAGTACAATGATGTACTCGCAAGAAAATAACCACAAGACATGAACAGTCAAGCAATCAGGCAACAGGTAACCAGCAATAATAATAATCTAAACATGGCAAGTATCTACTTACGACAGTCCAAAGGATGACAACATGGCATCACCGTAAAACATGGCATAAGCAAACAACGGGAGTACCACCAGTACAGAGTCCAAGCCAGGTGGGGTTGGATCGTGTACCGGGGGTCACACAAAGAGCTTACCTGTGACGAATAACGGGGTACCAGTTGGTACCAAGTAACACAATAAATCATATTACCACAGCTAGGCTCACTGGCCTCTAGCCTCACAAGGCTAATCTCATCTGTCACCACTTGCTAGGCCCACTGACCTTATCACATTTCCTTATCTCGAGTAACATTCCCTGCACCATCTTATTGTTTATTAAGTGAGGTCAGGTCGTTCATCAATTCTTTCAAACAAATCTTAAGTTTTACCTCCGGACATGACAAAGACACATAGTGTGACTGACACTGAACTGTTGTTCCATATCCCAGGAACAGGGCTAGCTGGCTAGGTTGAGTCTCTCGAGAGTTTGCTTTACCACCTATCAGAATGCACCCCACTCAGCCGACGCTCCAGGTTTCTCACGCCCAAAGTCGTACCAAGCAAATTACATTCTCGTGATGGTCCACTTGCTAATACACTCTCCTGCACCACCCTATACGCATGGTACAACGGGCAAGTAAATCCGGCACATCCCCCGGCGCTACCGGGTATGCCTAGCTCCGGACTCCTTATCGCAGTCGAACCCGTGCCTGTCGACCCCTCCCCTCGGATAGCACAACCGAATGACTGCGCCCAACGGATGGCACAAAAGGGGCTCAACAACCTACTAGGTCACGGTTTCCATGGGACAACGGTGGTATCGCGTTCAAGGGTTCAGATTAGTGGCACCATGAATAGACCTTATCGTTGTTTGGAGGGGTGTTTCATTAAATCAAGTTTCGGCATTCACATGTCCAAGCAACAAAAGATTAGTCGAACACTATAACCATAATAACATAATAATATATCATCAAACAACAAAAGATTAGCAACACAATATTTCAAGCAATAGATAGTTTGCATCAACCGGGCGACTGTGGCGGAGATGCCTCCGGCCGGTGCCAGCCTCAGGTTGATAAAAGAAATGGAACAATACAGTCAACCGGGCGACTGTGGCGGAGATGCCTCCGGCCGGTGCCAGCCTCAGGTTGATAAAAGAAATAAAACAATACAGTCAACCGGGCGACTGTGGCGGAGATGCCTCCGGCCGGTGCCAGCCTCAGATCGACTACAAAAGTTAGCACAGTTGGTTAGCGGAGTCCGTTACGCATCCGCTCCTCCACGCGCAAGTCTTTGGCGGCGTTACCGTCCGACCGTTGACCAGGAAGTGGGGATTTGGGCATATAGTCTCCAAAATATGCCGGCGGATGCCAC
This sequence comes from Puccinellia tenuiflora, assembly GCA_012064385.1. Classification (NCBI taxonomy): domain Eukaryota; kingdom Viridiplantae; phylum Streptophyta; class Magnoliopsida; order Poales; family Poaceae; genus Puccinellia; species Puccinellia tenuiflora. The sequence goes on from QRDG01001200.1 coordinate 992,983, forward strand.
AATAGGGAGAGCAAGCCTCACCGGGTAAAAGCATCCGTCGGAAAAGCACACAATAAATCCAAATGGTTCTCAAGCTCCGTGAGGAGGAGAGAACAAGAAGCATTAAGACAAATGCCCCCAACTCCGAGGATCACGGGCCGACATTTGTCCGCACCTAGCCTCGGCGTTGAAGAAGTGGGAGAACCAAATAAAGGCAAATGCTCCATATGGCAAACATTGGCAGGTCGAAACCAACCAAGATTTGACAAAGGAAAACTCCAAACAATCATAGGAATGCATGTTTCATAGTTGTTTAGTTAGATGGTTCGACAAAGCCACGCAAATGCGAGGCGCACAATTAATTCACATGTCATTCTAATGCACCCAAGGATGATGAATGAAACATGGCATCACTATCTATGCTTGGAATTAAACATGGCAATGCTATCTAAGCTCGAAATAAACATAGCATGTAAGTATACACATGAAATCGTAGGTATCAACATCGACTGGCAAGCAAAACATAGCAAGATAAAATAGACTGGGCTCATAACAAGTGGTTAGCTTGCCTCCGAAGATCGACACCATTTGGCTTGGAGGTCACGGACACGTCACGATTTAGGGTCTCGGTTTGCCGGTACCGCGGAATAGACCTATGCAGGTGTATAAAGGTGCTGAGCATACAAACATTTTATAAAAATGTAAAACATATACCACTGGATAGAGCTTTTCAAACTATGAATTTGCAAATTTGAATCACCTCAAACGGACCTACGAATCAAAAGATATGGCCGGGCGAAGTATAGCTATCTGTAGTCCGGTCTGTAGTTTACCTCGGCGACGCTTAGCTATCTACCGCACGCGCGGGTGATAACTGCATGCTGCTGAAGAGCTGGGCTGGGACGTGCCTTTCACTGGAGTACGCTTTCGTATAGCGAAAGCGTAAAATGCGAAGTACGCTTCACTGGAGCTTCTACTTCCTGCTCACGCACGGGAGAGGCTTGGGGACGGCCGACGCTGTCGGCGAGGACGGCCGCCGGGATGGCCGGGCCGCCGAGCGACAGAGGAGACGGGAACGCCTCGACCCACCGCGCCGGGGATGGGCTCGGCCGAAGACGGAGGCCGGGGTAGCACGCGCGTGGCCGGGGCCAGCCTCCGCGTGCGGCGCCCGTGACCACCGTAGCGTGGCCATGGCGGCTCTGCCCGGGAGGTGAGGCGGCATCAACGGAGCGGGCCAGATTCACGGCGAGGTCGCCGACCTCCACCGCGTCGGAGGAAGGCGTGGGCGTGGACGCGGCCGACGTCCTCATCCTCACCCATGCGAGCACGCACGGGACGGACGAGCGACGGGCGGGCTGAGGCGGACGCCGACGACGCGGGCGGCCGCGCCGGGCTTCACCGCACCCGTGGGACGGCCAGGGACTGCGGGAGTCACCACTGGGGTCGACGCCGAGCTGGCCGGGGCGGACACGTTGCCATCATGAGCTTGGAGCTCGGTAATGGAGGTTTTAGGGTTTCGGGAGGTCGATTGCGACGGCCACCGAGCGGGCAGGGGACCTCTCCGACGATGGGGTTGACCTCAACGTGCTTCACCGCGCTTGTCGGAGCCGCTTCCTACGGCAGAGGGCCGCGGAGCTCGCCGCACTCGGGCTTCTAGTGGTTTCGGTCGAGGTGGGCTAAGGGAGCTCCCGTGAGCTCCATCCTTTGAGCAACCCGAGAGAGAGATGTCTGGGTGGGGAAGAGGGTGAGCTCTGGGAGCGGGGTGGCTAGGGTTCGCTCGGGGCTGATTGGGGTGGCCTTATATAGGGGGAGAGGGGATAATTAGGTGGTGGCCGGGCGGCCATTGATGGATGACGGCCACCGGTGCACAAGCTTCCCTCCAAGCCATGAATGGGGAGGATAAGAACGGGGGGGGGGGGGGGGGGGGGGGGATAAGGCAGTCGTGCTGGGGGCACAGTGGCGCACGAGGTGGTACTGCTGCAGAGGATAAGGGCAGGGGCTGTGGTTTTGCACAGGGTCATGCCGACACCGGCATGTCCAGAGCGCGACACGAGCGGCGTTGTCGTGTTCCCGATGATCTAGGGCACCAAAAAGGACAAGGCTTCGCCACTGGGTTGCACTACTGCAACAAACAAGATCTAGAAGGCCAAACACAAAATTATGACAAAATGCCAATGCAAAGTTTGAAAAAATACAAATGCACTCAAGGTGTTCGATGGAAAGAAACTGGACTTCCACTATGCCAAAGGAACTGGGATTTTTACTGGTGATGTTGTGCTGGCATATGAGCAATGTGGTCAAGTTTCAGCCAAATTGGAGAGGGTCTCATGTGTAAACATTTTTGGGTTTCGAAAATGGCCGAAGGTGCTCGATGAAATGACCAAGGCTTTACACACCTCAGAAAAATCCCCAAAATTCACAGTAGGCTAGGATAGGTGTGTGAAGTATGTCTGTGAAGTTTCAGCTCAATTGGATACATGTAGGTTGGTCAAATAAATTGGTGTCCGAAAATGCCCTAATGGCATGGGCATGCCAAATGCACTTCCTCAAATGGTCTTGATCTGATATTGTGGATATGAGTTTCTGTAAGGGATCTTGTCAACTTGGCAAAGTGGCAATGCCAAATGATTTTTGTAGCTAGGGGTTGCTTTGGAAATTGCCATTAGGTATGAAAAGGCCATTCTAAAGGAAGTACCCCAAATATTGCTCAGATTGGGTTGGGCCAAAGGAGTGAAATGATCTGGAGGTTAAATCATGCACCTCACCAAAATTACAGAATTTTTGGATGAGTGGAAGGTGTCTAGATAATTCCTGGATTGGAAATGGCATTTTAGAAAATAACGCCCAACTTGGAAATATTGCATTGAAGTATGCAATATTTTTGCATGGAATGTCTTTATATGGATATGGGAGTCCTCTGGTATTTTTAGTGGAATTTCTTCGGCTATGGAAATAGGCTTCCCTTTGGTAGGTGGAGAAAAGGGTTTAAAAGGTTCGATAATTAGGGCTAGGGTTTTCGAGAGAAAACCTGAGCATCAAAATTATCACAGTAGATGAAATGGTTCGTGGATGCTGGGGAATTTTTGAGAGAGCAATTCCCAAGTCAAATCATTCTCAAAAGTTTTGGAGGAACATTTAGGAAAAGAGAAAAAGGTTTTCAGGTGTCGGAAAAACACCGCTAAAATTAGGGACGAATTTTTGGGGTGTTACACAATCTCTCCGGTCTCGCAGAACACAAAGCGGTTAATTGTATGATGAAATAGATAAAATATGAAAAGTGACCAGAGGAGTAATGATGATTAAAAGCAAATAAATGAGGTTGTAAACAATGTAAAAAGATGGACCGGGGGCCATGGGTTCACTAGTGGAGTCTCTCAAGTAAATAAAATATGCATGTGATGGGTGAACGAATTACAGCTAGGCAATTGACAAGATCATGACACAAACCCAATTTAGCTATGACAAAAAGGACATGATAATATTTATGGAGGCATCACGACAAGGAACAAAGACCGTTGAGTCCAACTGCATCTTTGTCTAAAAAGTCCACCGTGGGATCGCTATCCAGCCTTTCACCCAACGGTATTAAGTTGCAAGCAACAGACAATTGCATTAAGTAAAGTGCATGAAGTAAGCAATACTAATATCAAAATAGACATTAACACCGTTGTTTTACCCTTAGTAGCAACATCACACCCTCGCCCTTAGACGTTTCTGTCACTCGTGCCCAGGAACAAAAGGGGGCATGAACCCACTATCTAGCATAAATACCCTCTCTTGGAGATACACACAATCACTTGGCCAAAGTAACTATGCACATCGGAGAGCATGCAAGAACATAAATTACTCATATAAGAATCATGCACAATCTGAACATAACTTCATAATCCATCGGATCCCAGCAAACACATCACATAACATTACAATAATCGATCTTGATCATGTTAGGCAGCTCACAAGATCATAAGACATGAAGCACAAGAGAGAGAGAGACTACCAACTAGCTACTGCCATGGACCCGTAGTCCAAGGTGAGACTACTCACAAATCATCCCGGAGGAAGGCATGGAGATGAATAGCCCTCCGGGATCGATCTCCCCTCCGGCAGAGTGCCGGGTCCAGCTTTAGATTGGACCCCGAACTAGGGTTTTCGGTGACGGCACGTCGGGGTCGAGTTTCTGGAAAATAATGGCTGCCTCGATGTTTTTAGGTTTTTAGTGATTTTATAGGCGTCGGAGGGCGTCGAGGAGAGGTCCCAGGGGCAGGGGCGGGCCCCACCTGCAGGTCACCCCTAGGCCGCGGCAGGGGGCCGCCTCTGCCCTGTGGGCCTCCCCTCCGGCTCTCCTTCGGACTGGTACTTCGTCGTGGCAAATAAAAAATCCTCAAAAATTTCCAGCGCGTTCCGAGAATATTTCCAGAAGTAAATTTCTGAAACAAAAAGACAGCAAAAACAGGGAACTGGCACTGAGCATCTTGTCAATAGGTTAGTCCGACAAAATGCATAAAAATGATATAAATGACAGTAAAAACATGTGACATTATCACAAAACTAGCATGGATCACTCAAAAATTATAGATATATTTGAGACGTATCAAAGGCCAGCCCAGAAGTGTGAATCTTCAGGTTTCCATGAAACATGTGATACCACGCTTGAGCCAATATACTTTTTACTTAGAAGAGTTTGCCAGACCCCATCTTCGGTCAGAAGTTTAAACAACCACTTACCGAGGAGATCTCTATTCTTGACCTCCAAGTCATGCTTACCTAGACCTTCTTGATCTTTGGGGCGACACACTACATTCCATTCAGCCAGTCGATACTTCTTTTTCTCACTATCCCCTTACCAAAAGAATCTGGATCGAAAATAATCTAATCGATGCAAGACTCCTTTTGGCAATTGGAAGAAGGAAATCATATACAGTACCATATTAGTTAGGACCGAATTTATGAGAACCAATCTTCCACCTAAGGACAGTAATTTTCCTTTCCAGCTACTCAATATTTTCTGGAGTCTTTCCTCCACATGTTTCCATTGCGCAATCGTGAGCCTTCTGAAATGAATCGGAATACCCAGATAGCTGATTGGAAATTGACCTTGCCCATAGCCGAATAACTCAGCATAAAGGGCAACGTCATCTTGGGCCTCGCCAAAACAAAACAATTCAATTTTATGGAAATTAATCTTCATACCGGAAAGCTGCTCGAATGNGTGTGGAAACGTGGTGGAAGGCATGGCGGAATTTTCCATAATTAATTAGTGACGCTACTCGATTCATTGTCTTCGATGCAGTTTTCTATGTGGGAGAGACAAAGCATACACGTTCTCAACTACTTGTGATTACATGTACTATCTGACTGGAATATTAGCAAGAATCCGCAACTACTAACATTCATTAAGGTAAAACCCAACCATAGCATTAAGATCATACGGTCCTCTTTATCCCATACAATGTCAAAATCTGGGATGGGGCTTAGATTTCTGTCACTCCGGCAGCCCTACCCCCCAGCCTCCTTCACGTACTACAAACCCTATGATGTAATCCATGCGTGCATAAATATATAATGGGCACCATAGGACTGTACCATATCGACATACAACTCGACTCAACCAAACATATTCAATAATTCAACCATATGACAAAAAGAACTACACAAACATGACATAGATCATTGGATAATACTTTATAGCATTGTGGCACCCCCTCTGACACATGTCGCCAGAGAGGTGGTCGCCCCGTGCGCCAGCCCAGGATATCTGGACGCACGTTACGACAATGCAACATAGCGGAAATATCATTACACAATCAGGCCCAAAGGGCTACAAATGGTTTACATGGCCATCAAGGCATGAAGATTTATCATAGCCAAGTATGGCACAGGCAGAGTTCAACTGGCAGCGGAAGACAAAGATACGGCAATGGCTTGGTGCGGCTCCATTCTACAGGCATTTGGCTGGGCTTACTGATCCTAGCACGCTCCTGCTCGATCTCCTTGCTATGGTAGGAGATGAATCCTCTCAACGTCTGGCCACATGAAAAGTCAGTCTGAGTACAATGACGTACTCGCAAGAAAATGACCACAAGGCATGAACAGTCAAGCAATCAGCCAACAAGTAACTAGCGACAGAAAATGATCTAAACATGGCAAGTGGCTACTTACGGCAGTCCAAGTGGGTAGCAACATGGCATCATAATAAACATGGTATAAGCAAACAATGGGAGTACCACCAGTACAGAGTCCAAGCCAGGTGGGGTTGGATCCGTGTACCGGGGGTCACACAAAGAGCTTACCTGTGACGAATAACGGGTATACCAGTTGGTACCAAGTAACACAACAAATCATATTATCACAGCTAGGCTCACAGGCCTCTAGCCTCACGAGGCTAGTCTCATCTGTCACCACTGCTAGGCCCACTGGCCTTATCACATTTCCTTATCTCGAGTAACGTTCCCTGTACCATCTTATTGTTTATTAAGTGAGGTCAGGTCGTTCATCAATTGTTTCAAACAGATCTTAGGTTTAACCTCCGGACACGACAAAGACACACAGTGTGACTGACACTAAACTGTTGTTCCATATCCCAGGAACAGGGCTAGCTGGCTAGGTTGAGTCTCTCGAGAGTTTGCTTTACCACCTATCAGAATGCACCCCACTCAGCCGACGCTCCAGGTTTCTCACGCCAAAAGTCGTACCAAGCAAAGTACATTCTCGTGACGGTCCACTTGCTAAGACACTCTCCTACACCACCCTATACGCATGGTACAACGGGCAAGTAAATCCGGCACATCCCCCGGCACTACCGGGTATGCCTAGCTCTGGACTCCTTATCGCAGTCGAACCCGTGCCTGTCGACCCCTCCCCTCGGACAGCACAACTGAACGACTGCGCCCAACGGATGGCACAAAAGGGGCTCAACAACCTACTAGGTCACGGTTTCCATGGGCCAACGGTGGTATCACGTTCAAGGGTTCAGATTAGTGGCACTATGAATAGACCTCATCGTTGTTTGGAGGGAGGTGTTTCATTAAATCAAGTTTCATCATTCACAAGTCCAAGCAACAAAGGATTAGTCCAACACTATAACCACAATAACATGATAATATATCATCAAACAACCAAAACATTAGCAACACAATATTTTAAGCAATAGATAGTTTGCATCAACCGGGCGACTGTGGCGGAGATGCCTCCGGCCGGTGCCAGCCTCAGGTTGATAAAAGAAATAGAACAATACAGTCAACCGGGCGACTGTGGCGGAGATGCCTCCGGCCGGTGCCAGCCTCTGGTTGATAAAAGAAATAGAACAATACAGTCAACCGGGCGACTGTGGCGGAGATGCCTCCGGCCGGTGCCAGCCTCAGATTGATAAAAGAAATAGAACAATACAGTCAACCGGGCGACTGTGGAGGAGATGCCTCTGGCCGGTGCCAGCCTCAGGTTGATAAAAGAAATAGAACAATACAGTCAACCGGGCGACTGTTGCGGAGATGCCTCCGGCCGGTGCCAGCCTCAGATCGACTACAAAAGTTAGCACAGTTGGTTAGCGGAGTCTGTTACGCATCCGTCCCTCCACGCGCAAGTCTTTGGCGGCGTTACCGTCCGACCGTTGACCAGGAAGTGGGGATTTGGGCATATAGTCTCCAGAATATGCCGGCGGATGCCACCACAGGGAGAGCAAGCCTCACCGGGTAAAAGCATCCGTCGAAAAAGCACACAATAAAGCCAAATGGTTCTCAAGCTCCGTGAGGAGGAGAGAAGAAGAAGCATTAAGACAAATGCCCCCAACTCCGAGGATCACGGGCCGACATTTGTCCGCACCTAGCCTCGGCGTTGAAGAAGTGGGAGAACCAAATAAAGGCAAATGCTCCATATGGCAAATATTGGCAGGTCGAAACCAACCAAGATTTGACAAAGGAAAACTCCAAACAATCATAGGAACGCATGTTTTATAGTTGTTTAGTTAGATGGTTCGACAAAGCCACGCAAGTGCGAGGCGCACAATTAATTCACACGTCATTCTAATGCATGCAAGGATGATGAATGAAACATGGCATCCCTATCTATGCTTGAAATTAAACATGGCATTGCTATCTAAGCTCGAAATAAACATAGCATGTAAGTATGCACATGAATCATAGGAACCAACATCAACATCGACTGGCAAGCAAAACATAACGAGATAAAATAGACTGGGCTCATAACAAGTGGTTAGCTTGCCTCCGAAGATCGACACCATTTGGCTTGGAGGGTCACGAACACGTCGCGGCTAGGGTCTCGATTTTGCCGTCGCTGGAAAACACCTACGCATGTGCATAAGGGTGCTGAGCATCTAAGCATTTTACAAAAATACAAGATCTATACCATTGGATAGAGCTCTTCAAACTATGAATTTACAAATTTGAATCACCTCAAACGGAGCTACGGATCAAAAGATACGGCTCGGCGAAGTTTAACTATCTGCTGCCCATTTCAGAAATAAAAAACAGAATGGACTGATTCCGAACTGGGCCGGGCCGGTCGCGCGTTTCACCGAGAATACGCCTTCAGGGCTGTGAAAGCGTAACGCGCCCGATACGCTTCCACTTAACCCGACAGGTGGGGCCGGGACCCACAGGTCGGTCTCTCCTCTTCTCTCCTCCGTCCTCCTCCTCCCTACACCCGAGAGCTTCCGCACGGGAGACGCCCGGGCGAGCACAGCGCCGGCGATGGGGAGGCCAGGGGCGGTCGTCGACGGCGGGGGCGGCCACGCCGGGCCTTGCCGCACCCGAAGGAGGGGCCAGGGACACCGGGGAACCGCGGGGTCACCGACACGGTCGATGCCGAGGCGGGCATGGTGAGCGGCCATGGCGGCGGCTCGAGTGGTCAGGGTGCCGGCCGCTGGGCACATGGGGGTGCCAGGCGACGGAGGATATGGGCCCGCCATGCTACTCCGCGCCCGTGCATGGTGGCGTCGGGGCTCGAGGCATCGAGGAACACCGCGGGCGACGGAGCGAGCTCCAAGCTCGGGCATAGCTGCCGAGCAAGGATAGCTCGTCCCCGCGCTCCTCTTCATCTTATACAGGGGGGTGAGGTGCACGTGCAGGGGAGGTGTGCAGGCGGGTTGGCTCGGGTTGGGAGGTGGTGGACGGCTCGAGCTCGTGCTTGACATGGCCTCGGTGGCCACGGCCGAAGATTTGGTGGAGATTTTGTGTGGCTCTCCCTCTCACGTTCTTGCACCGAAAGAGGAGGGCAGGTGATACGTCTCCGACGTATCTATAATTTCTTATGATCCATGCTTGTTTTCATACCTTTTGCTACATGTTTTGTTTACATCTTATAGCATTTTTATGCATTTTTGGAACTAACATATTAACAAGATGCCCCAGTGCCAGTTCCTGTTTTCTGCTGTTTTTCCGTTTCAGAAAAGTACTTAAGGAAATATTCTCGGAATCGGACGGGACAAAAACCCAGGATCTTATAATTTCGTCACGCACACGGAGTCCAAAGGGGAGCCGAAGACGCACCAGAGGGCGACCACACCCTAGGGTGGCGCGGCCCACCTGTCTGCCGCGCCACCAGGTGGTGTGGCCCCCTCGGGCCTCCACCGATGCCGCCCTTTCGCCTATATAATCCCCCCGACGAGAAAACCCTAAGTACCCGATCAAAATTCCAGAAAAACATCCGTCGCCGCCGCCGTCGTCAACCCTAGTTCGGGAGGGTTCTGAAGCTCTCCCCGGCACCCTGCCGGAGAGGGGAATCATCGCCGGAGGGCTCTACACCACCATGCCCGCCTCCGGACAGATGTGTGAGTAGTTCATCCTTGGACTACGGGTCCATGCAGTAGCTAGATGGTAGTCTTCTCCTCTTGTGCTATCATGTTTAGATCTTGTGAGCTGCCTATCATGATCAAGATCATCTTATTGTAATGCTACATGTTGTGTTTGCTGGGATCCGATGAATAGAGAAGTACCTTGTGATGTTGATTATTGATATTATCATGTCTATGTTATTTGTGATCTTGCATGCTTTCCGGTACTTGTAATTGCCTTGATCAAGTAGTTGCTTGTATCTCCAAGAGGGAGTATTTATGCTAGATAGTGGGTTCGGTCCCTGTGTGCCTTGGCTTGAGTGACAGAAACATATAAGGACGGGGGAGTGCCGTTGCTACTAGGGAGTAAACTTTATGCACAGTTCTTCATGCAATTGTCTGTTGCTTGCAACTTAATACTGGAGAGATTTTACGGTATGTTATCTCAAAGGTGGACTATTTAGGCATAGGTGTATGCTTGGAACAGCTATCTATGTATTTTGTCGTAATGCCCAAAGCATCTCATATAGACATCATCATCCTCTGTATTATGCAATGTTCATGCATTGTCATGCATTCTCTATTCTGTCAATTGCCCAGCTGTAATTTGTTACCCAGCATGTGTAGTATTTTATTTATGGAGAAGACACCACTAGTGAACTGTGGACCCCGGTCTATTCTTTTACATCTGCAATTAAATCAACTGCTCTACTGCTTTCATTTACTGCAAACAAGCTTCCTTCCACACATACATTTAATCCTTTGTATTCAGCAAGGCCGGTGAGATTGACAACCTCACTGCTTCGTTGGGGCAAAGTAGTTTGATTGTGTTCTGCAGGTTCCACTGTCTCCCCTGCAACAGCTCTTTTTCTGGCGCCATTGCAGTTGTGGACAACCTTCTGAAGCATTTCTCACTCCTACTGGTTCGATAACCTTGGTTTCTAACTGAGGGAAAACTTGCTGCTGTGCTCCTCAAACCTTCCTCTTGGGGTGCCCAACGAAGCGTGATTGATTAACACCTCTCGCGCTATCAAGCTCTTTTTCTGGCGCCGTTGCCGGGGAGTTAAGAGTGCTCAGTAAGAAGCTTCTCGAAGTACCAAACTTCTCACTCCTCCGTCAACAGCTCTTTTCTGGCGCCGTTGCCGGGGAGTAGAGAAGCTTCTGCAAGGGGAGTCTCTCAGTTCCAATCTCTTTACTTTGTTTTAGTCTTGCTTATTATTATTGCTTTGTCTTGTTTTGCTTTCTTATATCAAAAACACAAAAAAATTAGTGTAGAATTTATCTTGTTGCTTTCCTATATCAAAAACCCAAAAAAATTAGTTACTTGTTTAATCTTGTTCAATTCGGTTTACCTTGTTTTCCTCAAAAATGAGTACTGCTGAAAACACTAAGTTGTGTGACTTCACTAGTACTAATAATGATGATTTCATATGTACTCCTATTGCTCCACCTGCTGCTAAGACAGATTTTTATGAGATCAAACCTGCTTTGTTAAATCTTGTTATGAAAGAGCAATTTTCTGGTGCTAGTACTGATGATGCTGCTGCTCACCTTAATAATTTTGTTGAACTTTGTGAGATGCAAAAGTATAAGGATATGGATGGAGATATTATAAAACTGAAATTGTTTCCTTTCTCTTTGAGAGGGAGAGCTAAAGAATGGTTGTTATCTTTGCCTAGAAATAGTATTGATTCATGGACTAAATGCAAAGATGCTTTCATTGGAAAATATTATCCTCCTGCTAAAATTATATCTTTGAGAAGTAGCATCATGAACTTTAAACAAATGGATAATGAACATGTTGCTCAAGCTTGGGAAAGAATGAAATCTTTGATAAAGAATTGTCCCACCCATGGACTGACTGCTTGGATGATCATCCAAACCTTTTATGCAGGATTGAATTTTTCTTCAAGAAACCTATTGGATTCAGCTGCTGGAGGAACCTTTATGTCCATCACTTTGGGTGCAGCAACAAAGCTTCTTGATGATATGATGGTAAACTACTCTGAATGGCACACTGAAAGGGCTCCACAAGGTAAGAAGGTAAATTCTGTTGAAGAAACCTCTTCCTTGAGTGAAAAGATTGATGTGATTATGTCTATGCTAGTTAATGGTAAATCTTTTGTTGATCCAAATAATGTTCCCTTAGCTTCTTTGGTTGCCCAAGAAGAGCATGTTGGTGTGAACTTCATTAAAAATAACAATTTCAACAACAATGCCTATAGGAACAATTTTGGTAACAACAACTATAAGCCATATCCTCCTAATAACAATTATGGTTATGGTAACTCTTATGGTAATTCTTACAACAATAATAAGAGTGTTTCCTCTGATCTTGAAACCATGCTAAAAGAGTTTATCAACACACAAACCGCTTTTAACAAAACTGTTGAGGAAAAGTTGGGTAAAATCGATGTTCTTGCTTCTAAAGTTGAAAGCCTTGCTCTTGATGTAGATCTTTTAAAATTAAAAGTTATGCCTAACAATGATAAAGAGAGCAAGCCTTTTGCTAAAATCAATGCCATCCAAGTTAGAATTGATGATAATATTAGAATGTTGGCTGAACTACATGCTAGGTGGGAAAGAGAAAGAGAAGCCACTAAAAAGAACAATATGGTTAAAGTTTACACCATCACCACCACTAGTAATGTTCAGGTTTCACATGATAACAAGTCTATTAATGATAATGGTAAAGTTAACAATGTTGGCAATGTTTCCACTTCTCATGAAAAACGCTTAAAACTGCCAAAAGATACCAAAACTGCTAGTGATAAAGGAGCTGAAATTTTTCGAACTATGGGAGATCCTTCTTCCATTACTTTTGATGATAATGATTTTGATTTTGATAATTGCAATATCTCTGAAGTCATAATGTTGTTGCAAAAGCTAGCTAAGATTCCTAATGCTAGTGGTATAAGAATGGCTTTTACAAAACATATTACCAATGCTCTCATGAAAATTAGGGAAGAAAAGTTAAAACTTGAAGCTTCTATCCCTAAGAAATTAGAAGATGGTTGGGAACCCATCATTAAACTGAAAGTAAATGATTTTGATTGTAATGCTTTATGTGATCTTGGTGCAAGTGTTTCTATTATGCCTAAGAAATTCTATGATATGCTTAACTTGCCACCATTGGAGAGCTGTTGTTTGAACATTCATCTTGCTGATAATTCTACAAAAACACCTTTGGGAAGGCTTGATGATATTCATGTTATGGTTAATAATAACCTTGTTCCCATTGATTTTATTGTCTTGGATATTGAGTGCAAAGCTTCTTGTCCTATTATTTTGGGAAGACCTTTTCTTCGAACTATTGGTGCTGTTATTGATATGAAAGAGGGCAACATTAGATATCAATTCCCTCTTAAGAAAGGTATGGAACACTTCCCTAGGAAGAGAATGAAGTCACCTTTTGACTCTATTGTTAGAGCAAATTATCGTTTTGATGCTTCTTCTCTTGGAAATACTTGATGTTCACTTTCTGCGCCTAGCTGAAAGGCGTTAAAGAAAAGCGCTTATGGGAGACAACCCATCATTTTATTTTCAGTATCTTTTCTTTTATTTGAGTCAAGAAGTTTGTTTACTTCTGTAGCAACTTCTTTGTATCTTTATTTTCTTGCAATGTTGTGCCAAGTAAGGTCTCTAGTAGAAAGTTTTTGCTATATTTGGATTTCTGCACAGGAAACAGATTTCTGTCTGTCACCGTTAAATTCGTCATTTATTCCAGAAGCGACGAAATGCTTTGAGATTTTGTGTGCTGAATCTTCATATATGTATGAAACTTTTTCTAGTTCAGTGATTTTCGATTTGAGCAACTCTAGTGCCTCGAAAAAATTCGTCTTTACAGACTGTTCAGATTTTGACAGATTCTGCCTTTTATTGTGCATTGCTTCCTTTGCGATGTTTATTTGGATCTTTTTGATTCTTTGAGCATCAGTGGCTGTAGCTAATGTTATAATGCATTAAGGTGTGCTTGTGTCACAGTAGAACTTGTGAATTTTTGGTTTATGCACTAACCCTCTAATGAGAATTACTTTGAGTTTGATGTGGTGGAAGTTTTCAAGTAAGCAAAAGGGACGATATGATGAGATCAAGAAGAGTGAAAAGCCTAAGCTTGGGGATGCCCCGGTGGGTCATCCCCAGCAAATTCAAGAAGACTCAAGCATCTAAGCTTGGGGATGCCCAAGGCATCCCCTTCTTCATCGACAAAACTATCAGGTCATCTCTAGTGATACTATATTTTTATTCCACTACATCTTATGTATTTTGCTTGGAGCGTCTGTTTTTATTTTGAGTGTGTGTTTTAGTTTGCTTAATAAGTTGGATCCTAGCATTCTTGTGTGGGAGAGAGACACGCTCCGCTTTTTCATATGAATACTCTTGTGCTTCGCTTATATTTGTTGAGTATTCTTAGCTACTGTTTGTTTTCTAGTAAGCTCTCGCTTTTAGCATGTTATCTTGTTTAGGGCTGCTAGTTCTTTGTGTTAAGCTCTCTTGTGTTTCACTCTTATTTGTTAGAGAGTTGTTTTAGTTGCTTGGTTGATGTGTTAGATTGGAAAATGCTATGCTTGTGATAGTGGTATGAAATAGAGAAAAGCTGCATAGTCTTGTAGACCATTGTGTAGATAACTTGCTCCTCTTCAATTGTTTTGAGGTATTAAAATAACTAATGGTTAAAATATGTTGGTTAATGTTGTTAAGAGCTGATTAGTGAAGATGTGTTAGTAGAGCGTGGAGCCGTACTTTTCTGAACTAAAAACAACTTAAGTCAATAGTGCTTTAGTGTCGTGATTTCCTCTTAGTTGAAAAGAAGTTTCTAATGGTATAGTTACTGCAACGGTCGGGGAAGCCAACGGGGCACTTGTGTCGCCGCCACGATCCCTCTCGGGGTGTCTCTAACCATTTGTAAAACTTTGATACTGTTAGTTGTTTGCAATATACGACATGCTATGTGAGTTTTTGGTTTTTGGCACTTCCACCTCCATATTTTGCTAGCCTCTTCGGTACTTTGCATTGCCCTTTTTCACATTGAGATTGGTGCATACTTCGCAAGTACATCCAACCCCGTGGGAGATCTTCATCTTGTTCTCCTACACATAAGCCAACTATCTTCCTCAAAACAGCCACCATATCTACCTATCACAGCATTTCCATAGCTGTTCCGAGATACATTGCCATGCAACATCCATCATTTACATTACATGACTTTATGTCATTTTTACTTCATTACCATATAGTATTGCTTGACCATTTGAGTTAGTGTGATGCGTGGTTTTCCACATGTGTTACATCTTTTCCACACTACGCTCGGTCTTGCATATCCACCATACACCATGTATTAGTCTTTGAGTTTTGAGTACACCAAAAAGTGTGATGATCATCTTGTAAAATAGAGTGTTGCCTCTACCTGTGAGCATATTGAAAAGAGTCCAAAGTGGCCAATCAAAAGAGTCCAAAAGAGACCAATGAGAGAAAAATATAAAAGAGCCACAAAGGCCTCAAAAAGCAAAAAGCAAAAAAGAGAAAAAGAAAAAAAGAATATAAAATGAGAGAGGGGGCAACACTACTATCCTTTTATTCCACACTTGTGCTAGTAGCACCTACATCATTGTAGTGAGTTTTCATGCTTCATTAGTATAACTATGTGGGGACCAAACGTTATAGAACTTGGCTTGTATATTCCAACGATGAGCCTCCTCAAGTGAGCTCTAGGTCTTCATGAGCAAGCAAGTTGGATGCACCCCCACTAGTTCCATTGGAGAGCTTCCATTCATATAGCTCTATGTGCATCCGTTGCATGGCAATCACTACTCCTCATTCAGTGTCTACTACGGGACTTCCTCTTGTCTTGTGGTTACCTCTTCCACTGTTTGAGCCTTTCTTTTTGGCCTTCCAAACCCCCATTATTATTCTCTTTGCCATAACCTCATGGTGCCAAGCCTTCTTCTTGCTTGTATTAGTTGAGTGGACTACATAACAGTTGATAAGTTAAGTGGATGGATTAAGGACACTTGACTTGAGCTTGGCTATTTCTATTATTAACTGAATTTGATGCTTTGAAGATTGATTGACATTTTACATTGGAGACACAATTTACTATTCTTCTTTCTAAACCTTATGTATGGTTCCTAGTCTCCAACACGCTGATTCATGAAAAGTTCTAGCTTCTTTTAGCTAGCATTTGTTAATCATTGTTTGCTTAATGTCAACTATAGACAATTGTTTTGGATCACCTTATTCACATCATGTGTTTTGCATTACTATGTTGATCTAGATTGTGAGTTTGCATGTCTCCTAAGAAATTATTTGTTATCGTTCTACCTACTCGAGGACGAGTAGAACTAAGCTTGGGGATGCTGATACGTCTCCGACGTATCTATAATTTCTTATGATCCATGCTTGTTTTCATACCATTTGCTACATGTTTTGTTTACATCTTATAGCATTTTTATGCATTTTTGGAACTAACATATTAACAAGATGCCCCAGTGCCAGTTCCTGTTTTCTGCTGTTTTTCCGTTTCAGAAAAGTACTTAAGGAAATATTCTCGGAATCGGACGGGACAAAAACCCAGGATCTTATAATTTCGTCACGCACACGGAGTCCAAAGGGGAGCCGAAGACGCACCAGAGGGCGACCACACCCTAGGGTGGCGCGGCCCACCTGTCTGCCGCGCCACCAGGTGGTGTGGCCCCCTCGGGCCTCCACCGACGCCGCCCTTTCGCCTATATAATCCCCCCGACGAGAAAACCCTAAGTACCCGATCAAAATTCCAGAAAAACATCCGTCGCCGCCGCCGTCGTCAACCCTAGTTCGGGAGGGTTCTGAAGCTCTCCCCGGCACCCTGCCGGAGAGGGGAATCATCGCCGGAGGGCTCTACACCACCATGCCCGCCTCCGGACAGATGTGTGAGTAGTTCATCCTTGGACTACGGGTCCATGCAGTAGCTAGATGGTAGTCTTCTCCTCTTGTGCTATCATGTTTAGATCTTGTGAGCTGCCTATCATGATCAAGATCATCTTATTGTAATGCTACATGTTGTGTTTGCTGGGATCCGATGAATAGAGAAGTACCTTGTGATGTTGATTATTGATATTATCATGTCTATGTTATTTGTGATCTTGCATGCTTTCCGGTACTTGTAATTGCCTTGATCAAGTAGTTGCTTGTATCTCCAAGAGGGAGTATTTATGCTAGATAGTGGGTTCGGTCCCTGTGTGCCTTGGCTTGAGTGACAGAAACATATAAGGACGGGGGAGTGCCGTTGCTACTAGGGAGTAAACTTTATGCACAGTTCTTCATGCAATTGTCTGTTGCTTGCAACTTAATACTGGAGAGATTTTACGGTATGTTATCTCAAAGGTGGACTATTTAGGCATAGGTGTATGCTTGGAACAGCTATCTATGTATTTTGTCGTAATGCCCAAAGCATCTCATATAGACATCATCATCCTCTGTATTATGCAATGTTCATGCATTGTCATGCATTCTCTATTCTGTCAATTGCCCAGCTGTAATTTGTTACCCAGCATGTGTAGTATTTTATTTATGGAGAAGACACCACTAGTGAACTGTGGACCCCGGTCTATTCTTTTACATCTGCAATTAAATCAACTGCTCTACTGCTTTCATTTACTGCAAACAAGCTTCCTTCCACACATACATTTAATCCTTTGTATTCAGCAAGGCCGGTGAGATTGACAACCTCACTGCTTCGTTGGGGCAAAGTAGTTTGATTGTGTTCTGCAAGTTCCACTGTCTCCCCTGCAACAGCTCTTTTTCTGGCGCCATTGCAGTTGTGGACAACCTTCTGAAGCATTTCTCACTCCTACTAGTTCGATAACCTTGGTTTCTAACTGAGGGAAAACTTGCTGCTGTGCTCCTCAAACCTTCCTCTTGGGGTGCCCAACGAAGCGTGATTGATTAACAGCTCTCGCGCTATCAGCAGGGGAGAGGGAATGGAGTGGGGTGGCTAGGGTTCGCTCGGGGCTGCTTGGGGTGGCCTTATATAGGGGGAGAGGGGGAGAATTAGGTGGTGGCCGGGCGGCCATTGATGGATGACAGCCACCGGTGCACCAGCTTCCCTCCAAGCCATGAATGGGGAGGATAAGAACGGGGGGGGGGGATAAGGCAGTCGTGCTGGAGGCACAGTGGCGCACGAGGTGGTACTGCTGCAGAGGATAAGGGCAGGGGATGTGGTTTTGCACAGGGTCATGCCGACACCGGCATGTCTAGAGCGCGACGCGAGCGGCGTCATCGCGTTCCCGATGATCTAGGGCACCAAAAAGGACAAGGTTTCGCCACTGGGTTGCACTACTGCAACAAACAAGATCTAGAAGGCCAAACACAAAATTATGACAAAATGCCAATGCAAAGTTTGAGAAAAAACAAATGCACTCAAGGTGTTCGATGGAAAGAAACTGGACTTCCACTATGCCAAAGGAACTGGGATTTTTACTGGTGATGTTGTGCTGGCATATGAGCAATGTGGCCAAGTTTCAGCCGAATTGGAGAGGGTCTCATGTGTAAACATTTTTGGGTTTCGAAAATGGCCGAAGGTGCTCGATGAAATGACCAAGGCTTTAAACACCTCAGAAAAATCTCCAAAATTCACAGTAGGCTAGGATAGGTGTGTGCAGTATGTCTGTGCAGTTTCAGCTCAATTGGATACCTGTAGGTTGGTCAAATAAATTGGTGTCCAAAAATGCCCTAATGGCATGGGCATGCCAAAAGCACTTCCTCAAATGGTCTTGATCTGATATTGTGGATATGAGTTTGTGTAAGGGATCTTGTCAACTTGGCAAAGTGGAAATGCCAAATGATTTCTGTAGCTAGGGGTTGCTTTGGAAATTGCCATTAGGCATGAAAAGGCCATTCTAAAGGAAGTACCTCAATTATTGCTCAGATGAGGTTGGGCCAAAGGAGTGAAATGATCAGGAGGTTAAATCATGCACCTCACCAAAATTGCAGAATTTTTGGATGAGTGGAAGGTGTCTAGATAATTCCTGGATTGGAAATGGCATTTTAGAAAATAACGCCCAACTTGGAAACATTGCATTGAAGTATGCAATATTTTTGCCTGGAATGTCTTTATATGGATATGGGAGTCCTCTGGTATCTTTAGTGGAATTTCTCCGGCTATGGAAATAGGCTTCCCTTTGGTAGGTGGAGAAAAGGGTTTAAAAGGTTCGATAATTAGGGCTAGGGTTTTCGAGAGAAAACCTGAGCATCAAAATTATCTCGGGAGATGAAATGGTTCGTGGATGCTGGGGAATTTTTGAGAGAGCAATTCCCAAGTCAAACAATTCGTGGATGCGCATGGCGGAGGCCGGCCGGCTAGGGAGCGCCGCCCCCTAACCCCCTTCCTCCATGGCTTATTGGTTCTGTAGAGGAGCCCTCCACCTTGTAGATGAGAGCCAAGGGGAGGCAAATTCGTGGCTTTTGGTGACTGCCCCCAAAACTAGGGTTTCCTCTCTTTATATAGGTGGAGACAATACTTCCCGGCCTTCCGATTGATGGCCACTTGATCCAAGGGCTCTTGGGCACCTCTAGAACCTCACATCCTTAATAAGGTCCCAAAGTCGTGGCTTGGTCGAATCCTCCAAGTTTGGTAAGAGTTGGAGTCAATCACGTCACCAACTTTCGGAATCCCGTAATCAGATATTTGACATTCAGTAAAACGGGGATTCCTGGAGCTACGGACCTCCGATTGGGCTGTTCTTGGACTTAAATAAAAGCTACGGAAATTTCCCACAACTTTGTCCGATGTGATATCTTCAGTTGACTTCGTCTTCAGGTCTAAAACTGACAATCTCTGAAATCTGTTGGAAGGGACAGATTTCAGGAAAGTCAGAGTCCACCTCCAACAAGTCTCCTTTTGTGTTTTTGCCAATTTCCAAATGATTCCTACACATCAAAGTGTAAAACAAGAATATTGTGCACTTTTGCAACTATTAATAGGTTTAGTCCAAATAAATCATAAACTTAATATAAAAACAAGTGTCAAAGGCATAAAAGTAGCATCAAACAATCAAAAATTATATATACGTTTCGGACGTATCAATATCGTCGATCTCGGGCCGGCATTCCTGCACAACACGATGCCGTTCGAAAGAATGAATGGGGTCATCAAAGGATTCGTTTGCAACAGGTCACATCCGGATGGAAGCATCGTCCAGGGATTTCTCACCGAAGAGTGCATCTCTTTCTGCGAGAATTTTCTGGCCGTCGAAGAGCCGATTGGTTTGCCAGGAAACAAGCACCTTTGCAAATTCGAGGGAGTAGGCCACAAAACTGGCAAGAGGGAAACGCACGTGGACTTTGAGGGGCGGAGGACTGACTTTGACAAGGCCAACTTAGTAGCACTACAGCACATTGAGGATGTTGATCCTTGGTTGGTGGAGCACAAAACCATGATTGCGAACAGCGCTACGCCGCTACCAAGCCGATGACGGAAGGAGATATATTAAGAGTGCACAACTCCTCTTTCGTGCATTGGTTCAAAGCCCACATTGAGGTTAGTCCCCCCGCCAACGGACACTGAGGAGGGTAAACTAATATTGGCCTTGTCATATGGAGCCGCGCCAAACCTCATGACATATCAAGCATACGATATCAACTGCTACACATTCTACACGGAGGAAAAAGACAAAAGTAGCCAATATCAGAACTCGGGGGTAACGATGGAATCCTACACGGGAAATGTCAAGAAAAGATACTATGGAAGGATCGAGGATATCTGGGAGCTCGACTACGCTGGGGAGAAGGTGCCGATGTTCCGTGTTAGATGGGCTAAGGCCGTTACTCCAAAAGAAGACAAATATTTCACCACCATGTGTTTACCCGAAGCCAACAAATCGCAGACCACCAACGCCACCACGCAAAATGAGCCTTGGGTGCTGGCTAAGCACATGGAGCAATGCTTCTTCATAACTGACCCGTCTAGGCCTAGTCATGTTGTCGTAAGGAGAGGCAAAAGGGTCGTCGTCGGAATGGATGGAGTCGCCAACGAGAAAGACTTTGACGGCCTCGTCGGAGACCCAATGATGGAAGAACCTGATGTCTACAACACGCTTCTATTCTTGTAGACTTTTTGAGCCTCCAAGCGCAGAGGTTTGTAGGACAGCGGCAATTTTCCCTTAAGTGAGTAACCCAAGGTTTATCGAATCCACGGGAGGTAGAGGTCAAAGATATCCCTCTCAAGCAACCCTGCAATTAAGATACAAGAAGTCTCTTGTGTCCCCAACACACCTAATACAATTGTCAGTTGTATAGGTGCACTAGTTCGGCGAAGAGATATTAAAATATGGGTAATATGGATGGTAAAACAAGGTTTTGTAATTCTGTAATAAAAATGGCAGCAAGCAAACAAGTGACCAAAGTGACTAAAAACGGTGTATCAATACTTGGAAACAAGGCCTAGGCTTCATACTTTCACTAGTGACTACTTTCAACATCATTACCATAATTAAACATATGACAGTTCCCACAAAAATACATGCATGGTAGACGTTACTCGGAGATCATTCTTTTGTGGATCAAATAGGATGAGAATTGCGTAGGGCTACGAAAAGCACACCTTAAAGTTCATATTCCACCTCTATGGACACTTCACGCTGTCACTATCCGCATCCAAAGATAGTACTAACAAACACCACAACCTATTTCTTGAATAGTCTCTTTCTTCAATAACACAAGCATCAAGAAACCTCATGATCTATTCAATCCAACAATAATAAAGAACAAACTTATGATGAAGATCCTTCCAATCTATTATCCATAGAGTCACACACGACACCCACACTGTCACCGAGATACCGTGATCACAACGGTGACTCCGGAAATTGTACTAAATAACACTACTTGAGCAACATCATATCCATTACACATAGGGAAACATCATGTATTCAACAATACTAACAAAGCTCATGATCACAACGAAGATCACAGCATGGGAGAGAGAGATAACAACATAGCTACTTGTGTAAGCCTCAGCCCCGGTGAGGGACTACTCCCTCCTCATCGCGGGAAGCAGCGGTGTTGATGGAGATGGCTCCGGCGGTCGATCCCCGTCCGGGCAGGGTGCCAGAACAGGACCTTTTGAACCCCCGAAACTTGTCGGCAATGGCGGCGGAGCGCTGTTGCGTATTTGGGAAAATCCTTTGGGGGTTAGAGTTTTTTGCGTCGGGGATGATTTATATGCCAAAGGGTATCGCGAGGGGGTGCCCGAGGGGCAGGGGCGGCCCCCGGCCGCGGGCCACCTGTCACCCGCGGGTGGGACCTGCGGGGGGCCTTCTGGAACTCTGATGGACCTGCCCTTCTGGATCCGGTCCTTATTTGTCCAATAAAAAATCGTCGTAAATTTTCGTCCAATTCCGAGAGTATTTCCAGAAGTAACTTTCTGCAACAATTTCAGCACAAAAACAGGGAACTGGCACTGGACATCTTGTCAATAGGTTAGTCCGGCAAAATGCATAAAAATGATGTAATATGATATTAAAAACATGTGACAACATCACAAAACTAGCATGGATCACTCAAAAATTATAGATACGTTGGACACGTATCAGCATCCCCAAGCTTAACTCCTACTCGTCCTTGAGTAGGTAAGTGATAATAAAATAATTTTTGATAGACATGCAACCAACACAATCATGATCAAGATAGTAATGTAAAGCATAGGATGTGAATGAAGTGATACAAAACAATTGTCTATAGTTGATAGCAAGAAAGAAATGAGTAACCAAGTTGAATCATTCAAGCAAAACCTTTCATAAATAGTACGTTAAAGACATGAAAGCAATGTGATCCACATATTTGATTAATTCTCAAAGTTAACAATTCCATGACAAAAGTGTTTGAGAATCAAAACAAAGCAGATGCAAGTTTTAGCAAAAAGCTTCAACTTCCAATGGTAAAGTCAATACAAAATTCATGATTAATCTGACAATGCAATATGATCAATGATACCAACGGTAAAGATGTTTGCTTTGGTGGAGATAGAAGGAAAAGGAAAACTGACTCAACATTAAAAGTAAAAGAATGGCCCTTCATAGAGGGAAGTAGGGATTAGTCATGTGCTAGAGCTTTTTATTTTTGAAAACAGAAGTAAAACAATTTTGAGACATGCATGCTTTCGTCAACGACTTCACAATAGAGAAGCTATCTAGTCCCTCATGACAAGCAAGGTTTTTTAGACTTGTGAGAGCAGCTGGTTTTTAGAGGAGCGAGTACGCTCTTCTTTCTCCTTGGTTTCACCACTGTCCAATGTTTGAGCTGATTTCTCAGATTTGCATTGCGCAGAGGAGAATGGTGAGTTATATTTATATTTTGCTTAAGCTGCTCTCGGGTTGATTGAAGTGAAGACGTAATCCATCGACACCGGGTGAAAGGGGGGAAATGACCTTGCTCGTCACAAGTTATATCTAGCTCTCTACTGCTCCCTCATGAGCTTAAAAACAGAGGCACAAAAAGGAATAATTTTGAATTTTTAAAAATAACACATGACAAATTTACTTGGAATGGCAGGAAATACCATGCATAGGTAGATATGGTGGACTCAGTTGACAAGATAGTTTGGCTTTGGGATTTGGATGCACGAGTGAACCATACACTCAGTACGAATTTTTGGGCTTAGCAAAGAAGGTATTTGAAGCAAACATCTAAAATTAACCGGTAACAGAGTAGCATAAGACATTTATCAATCATAACCATAAAAGCTCCACACCATCTCCAATGTTGACCAAACAATTCTTTTGATGGAAAGATTAGCTTAAAGAATTAACAACTACGAAACACCACATAGTTTCAAGTTTTTAACAGTATTTCTTTACTAATCAATTCCACTCAAATAACCAGCGAGTTTAAGCATTCATCCTAATATCTCAAAACAAATGAGAAGTATCAAGTATCCACACAATGATCTACACTACTATGCAGGCTTTTCATTTCATTCCAATATCACATGAATAGCATTTTGTCCCTTTGACAATTCAAGCAATTTACCAATAACAACTCTCCAACAAATATAATTGAAGAACATGAGAGTTTAACAACACCTACTAGTAGCTAAGAATACTCAACAAGATATAAGCGAAGCAAAGGAGTATTCAAATGAAAAAGCGGAGCGTGTCTCTCTCCCACACAAACAAAGCAAGGATCCAACAAGTATATGACCAGCAAACAAACAAACAAAACTGAAAGTAAAAAGACGCTCCAAGCATAGCACATAATATGTAAAGTGATAAAAACTTAGTTCAACGAAGACGACCTTATGATAGTCGATGAAGAGGAGGGGGTGCCTTGGGCATCCCCAAGCTTAGATGCTTGATGGTTCTTGATATTCAGAGGGGTGCCATGGGGGCATCCCCAAGCTTGAGCTTTGATCCATCTTCAATTTCTTCATTATCCTCTCCTTTGGAACTTAAAAACTCTCTTCACACAAAACTTCTCATAAACTGATTAGAGGGTTAGTGCTCATAAATTAAAAATACACATGTGTTCAACTCAAGAAAAATTGCAAACAACTTTATTGGGTATTAGCTACTGTTTACTAAGCCTCAATGTGGGACTCCTCCTCAAGAGTATCACATTTGACGATAGTAAAGAGACTAATACAAAATAAAAGCAGAATCTGTCAAAAACTGAACAGTCTGTAAAGATTGAATTTTTCGAGGCACTTCTGGTGCTCAAATCAGAAAACTCAAAACTAAATAAAGATATATAAAATTATCAGGCTTGCTGTCTAAAGTTATCAGAAAAAGATAAAAATCAGGGATTTCCTAGATTTTCGAATAGTGAAGGACAAAAATCTGTTTCTGGACAGCAAAACAACACCTCGCACTTTCAATGCATTAGAGGCTAAACTTGGCACAAAAAACCAAAAGAAAAAGATACAATGAAGTTTCTACAGAGGCAACAACTCCATTACTCAAGAAATACAAAAAGCAAACTGAAAGTAAAAGATGGGTTGCCTCCCAACAAGCGCTTTTCTTTAACGCCTTTTAGCTAGGCGCAATAATTTTAATGATGCTCTCGTAAGAATAAGAATTGAAACAGAAAAGAGAGCATCAAGAAGCAAATATCAAACACATTTAAGTCTAACTCTCTTCCTATGCATAGGCATCTTGTAAGAAAATAAATCATTGGAGCATAAAACATTAAGCATAGGAAGGCAAAGCGAGTGCAACATTAAAACCTACAACATAAAGAGGGGAAACTTCATAAGATGAAAATTTATATAACCACGCTTCCCTCTCTCATAATAACTTTCAGTAGAATCATAAGAAAACTCAATAACATAACCATCACATAAAGTATTTTTCTCATGATTCAAATGCATAAAAGTATTATTATTACTCTCCACATAAGTAAAGTCTTTATTATTAGTAGCATTGAGAGTAGGACTATCATATAGAACTTGGACATGATAGACTAATTCTGTATTAGAAAGATGATGTTCAGTAGGAGAGTAATAATTATGACGAGTCTCGTAGGGATGATTAAAATCATTCTTTATGGCATAGTTATCATCACAATAATCATCAAAAATTGGAGGCATAATATCATCATAAGCAAGGGGATAGTCATCTTTCCAAGCATATATTTTTGTAAACAAATCATCATGACTTTCAATACCAAAAGGATTTTCAAACCCATCATCCCCAAGCTTGGGGTTTTCCACATTATGATTAAAAGAAACATGAATATTCCCAACAGTATAACAATTATCAATATCATCATTTTCAAAATTGGTGCCAAAAAGATTTTCAAGATCATAAGTAGTATTATTTTCGCAATCATGATCATCACAGTAAGTAACAGGCATAACATAATCTTCTTCAATAGTGCCTATAGACTTAACATCAAGATAATAATGAATACAATTAAGCAGATCATCTTCAATAATTTTTGATTCATGCTCATTAGGAACAACCTTGATGGGAGAAATATGCTTAGGGGATGATACCGTTTCCTATTTATTTTTACTCCTCCCTCTCTTCTTCTTATTCTTCACCACCTTAGGAGGGAGTGGTTGGAAAGGGAGCTTCTCCACATAATCTGATTCATTATTAGAAAAGACAGGAGAAACTTGGAAGAATCTCTCCCTTTCATTATTGGCAACATAAGAAACATATGTCCTTTTATACTTTGGTGAAGTGATATTCTTTCTAATTTTTGCAATGTAAGCATTGTCACGGCAATTCACAAACCAATAATGATAAGCTCCCTTGAGAATGCTATTTTTCCCAAAAGTACTACTATCTAACCAAGAAGTTTTTTCTGATAACTCTTCACACCCCAAAAATAAATTAAGTTCATCATAAAGACTAGAGGTGATCATGTTATCACAAAACTGGCTAATAATTCTATCATTAAAGTACGAGCATTGGAAATTAAAATGACCTTCTTCATTGCAAAGTTCACACATAAAAGGATAGAGGTCATTTAATTCTCTAGAAAATTTATATAAATCCTTCAGCCATTTGCTAGTTCTTTCATGCTTATGTTGCTTACAATATTTATCTTCTTCAACCCGAGTGCTTTCACAAGGTCTATGCACTCCACAAAAATTAACATGCATATATGGAACATTATTTGTAGAGATTGGATCATGTCTATTGCAATCATCATTAAGAATTTCATTTTGTTTGCAAATGTCTTTGAAAGGTTCATGATGCTTAGACCATTACTCTTTAGGAATATTAATATGAGAAGCAAAAGATTTATAGATATCCAACTATATGAGAGTCAAGTCCAAACTTAGCACTAAGCTTATTAAAACTATCAGTTTCAACAAAAGACTTAATGCAATCATACTCATAATTTATACCTGACTCTTTACCTTTGTCGATCTCCCAATCTTCAATGTTTTGTTGAATCTTTTCAATAAGATCCCATTTATCATCAATCTTCTTACTTGTAAAAGAACCCATAGAAGAAGCATCAAGTATTTCCTTGTCATGAAGAGATAGCCTTGCATAAAAATTGTTAACAATAATATCCTTGGAAAGATCATGGTTAGGACATTTAAGCACTAATGATTTCAATCTCCCCCAAGCTTGAGCAATGCTCTCTCCGTCATGTGGCCAAAAATTGTAGATATAATTTCTATCCCGATGAATTTGATGAAGAGGATAAAATTTAGAATAAAAGAGAGACATAAGCTCCTTCCAATCCAACAAGTGAGAATTGTCTAGCAGCCTATACCACTCCAATGCTTTCTCCTTAAGTGATAAGGAAAATAATTTCCTCATGATTACCTCTCTTGATACACCTGCAATCTCAAACAACTCACATAACTCTTTGATATAAAGCAGATGATAACTAGGATGTATAGCTCCATCTCCTACATAGCAATTGCTCATAACACGATCAATTATCCCCATCGGTATCTTGAAAGGAATACATTTAGTATGTGGAGTAACCTATCCACCATGGGAGTGGTGGAGAGGTCACTCTCAAAAAGCAAATTCAAAGAGCAACGTTCCATAAGCCAAACTAGTGAAATAAAAACAAGAAACAAAAAGATATAACTGCAGAATCTAAAGAAGATACCTTCAAGCGCTCACCTCCCTGGCAACGGCGAAAGAAAAGAGCTTGATGTCTACTACACGCTTCTATTCTTGTAGACTTGTTGGGCCTCCAAGCGCAGAGGTTTGTAGGACAGCGGCAATTTTCCCTTAAGTGAGTAACCCAAGGTTTATAAATCCACAGGAGGTAGAGGTCAAAGATATCCCTCTCAAGCAACCCTGCAATTAAGATACAAGAAGTATCTTGTGTCCCCAACACATCTAATACAATTGTCAGTTGTATAGGTGCACTAGTTCGGCGAAGAGATATTAAAATATGGGTAATATGGATGGTAAAACAAGGTTTTTTAATTCTGTAATAAAAATGGCAGCAAGCAAACAAGTGACAAAAGTGACTAAAAACGGTGTATCAATGCTTGGAAACAAGGCCTAGGCTTCATACTTTCACTAGTGACTACTCTCAACATCATTAACATAATTAAACACATGATAGTTCCCACAAAAATACATGCATGGTAGACGTTACTCAGAGATCATTCTTTTGTGGATCAAATAGGATGAGAATTGCGTAGGGCTACGAAAAGCACACCTTAAAGTTCGTATTCCACCTCTATGGACACTTCATGCTGTCACTATCCGCATCCAAAGATAGTACTAACAAACACCATAACCTATTTCTCGAATAGTCTCTTTCTTCAATAACACAAGCATCAAGAAACCTCATGATCTATTCAATCCAACAATAATAAAGAACAAACTCCTGATGAAGATCCTTCCAATCTATTATCCATAGAGTCACACACGGCACCCACACTATCACCGAGATACCGTGATCACAACGGTGACTCCGGAAATTGTAGTAAATAACACCACTTGAGCAACATCATATCCATTACACATAGGGAAACATCATGTATTCAACTATACTAACAAAGCTCATGATCACAACGAAGATCACATCATGGGAGAGAGAGATAACCACATAGCTACTTGTATAAGCCTCAGCCCCGGTGAGGGACTACTCCCTCCTCATCGCGGGAAGCAGCGGTGTTGATGGAGATGGCTCCGGCGGTCGATCCCCGTCCCGGCAGGGTGCCGGAACAGGACCTTCTGAACCCCCGAAACTTGTCTGTGATGGCGGCGGAGCTCTGTTGCGTATTTGGGAAAATCCTTCGGGGGTTAGGGTTTTTTGCATCGGGGATGATTTATAGGCCAAAGGGCGTCGCGAGGGGGTGCCCGAGGGGCAGGGGCGGCCCCCGGCCACGGGCCACCTGTCACCCACGGGTGGGACCCACGGGGTCCCTTCTGGAACTCTGCTGGACCTGCCTTTCTGGCTCCGGTCCTTATTTGTCCAATAAAAAATCATCGTAAATTTTCGTCCAATTCCGAGAATATTTCCAGAAGTAACTTTCTGCAACAATTTCAGCACAAAAACTGGGAACTGGCACTGGGCATCTTGTCAATAGGTTAGTCCGACAAAATGCATAAAAATGATCTAATATGATATTAAAAACATGTGACAACATCACAAAACTAGCATGGATCACTCAAAAATTATAGATATGTTTGACACGTATCAGAACCCGATGAAGATGATGCAACATACACCTCAAGAAGAAGCAGGACCACGCTACCTAGGTCAGCTGATCATCCGTCCATAAGAAAAAGTCACAATACGGGGGTAAAGTATTCAATGACGACCAAGAAAGGCAAGAAGAAGATGTTGTGATCGATCGATGAAACACACTCTCTCGATATGTGTTTTGGCGATGGAATGAATTTGTATCGAACAATGCATGTACACACTCGATCTTATCATTGATAATGATGTAATGAATAATATTTCTCCATCTTATTATTATGCTATTTTTTTTGTGAGACGCGTGCATGGTAACAATAACCGTATGAAAAGGAAGTAAATAATTAACTCTCAGTTAATTAACAATAGTTAATTAAAAATTAACTGTCTTCTTAATATTTATCCATCTTCTTATAATTAATTTACAGACAAAAGAAGCAGGAAAGGTAAAAAATAGAAGAGGCTGCTGGGCTGGGCCCACCACAGTTACCCCCGGCGCGCACGTACTACACACGCGCCGGCGGTAACGCGCCACCGGGCCCCACCACAGTTACCCCCGGCGCGCACGTACTGCGTACGCGCCGGCGGTAACGCGGCACCGGCGCCCACCACAATGGACCCAAACTTAACGTCTGGCGCAGCACCGGCTGACCCCCTCCTCGCCAATTCGATCCCCACACCCGCGAAACCCTAGCGTGGAGGAGCACCCGGCGCGGAGGAGGAGCACACGGCGCGAAGGAGGAGCACATGGCCGGCGTGGAGCGGAGGAGGAGCACACGGCGCGGAGGAGGAGCACACAGCGTGGAGCGGAGGAGGAGCACCCGGCGAGGAGGAGGAGCACCCAATCGCCGCCGCCGTCGATCCCCTTCCCCTGCATCTACAGCGGGAGGCCGCCGCCGTCGATCCCCTTCCCTGCTCGAGGTATTTCCCGATCCCTCCACTCCCCTTCTCGTCAGATTCGCCTTAGCTGAGTTCGTCAAACAACGAGGCTTCAGACAAGGAAGATGAACTCCTCAATCGCCTTAGCTGAGTTAGCCTGTCCCTTAAGTGTTACTCTGCCTATATCAATTATCTGTTAGCAAGAGGGTGCTACTCTGAACCTTGAGGTTCAGAGATGTGCCTCTGATGAATCTTACTTGATATGTTGCTATGACTGTGCTCTGGGCTTTGTGCAAGTATAGGACAATTTCTATAGCTAATTAATTTAGCTTAGCATGCTGTGATGCCTCAAATTGAGTTACACAGTAGCTTAGTTACCCAAATGATTGCTAATGACCCCTGCCTATGATGCACAGGCTGAGGCCTTTTATTAGATAAGACATATGCTTGCTTGTGATTTAAACCCCTGTGATGCGTATGCATAGCATCTCTATGCAGATATGAGGGAAAAACCCCAGCCATACCTCTTATAATCTTTGTATTGAATTCACGAGTTACTGCTAGTAGCAAGAGGTTCAGAGATGTGCCTCTGATGAATCTTACTTGATATGTTGCTATGACTGTGCTCTGGGCTTTGTGCAAGTGTAGGACAATTTCTATAGCTAATTAATTTAGCTTAGCATGCTGTGATGCCTCAAATTGAGTTACGCAGTAGCTCAGTTACCCAAAATGATTGCTAATGACCCCTGCCTATGATGCACAGGCTGAGGCTTTTTATTAGATAAGACAGATGCTTGCTCGTGATTTAAACCCCTGTGATGCGTTTGCATAGCATCTCTATGCAGATCTGAGGGAAAAGCCCCAGCCATACCTCTTACATTCTTTGTATTGAATTCACAAGTTACTGCCAGGAGCAAGAGGGTGCTACTCTGAACCTTGAGGTTCAGAGATGTGCCTCTGGTGAATCTTACTTGATATGTTGATATGACTGTGCTCTGGGCTTTGTGCAAGTGTAGGACAATTTCTATAGCTAATTAATTTAGCTTAGCATGCTGTGATGCCTCAAATTGAGTTACACAGTAGCTTAGTTACCCAAAATGATTGCTAATGACCCCTGCCTATGATGCACAGGTTGAGGCCTTTTATTAGATAAGACATATGCTTGCTTGTGATGTAAACCCCTGTGATGCGTATGCATAGCATCTCTATGCCGATCTGTGGGAAAAAACCCAGCCATACATCTTATAATCTTTGTACTGAATTCACGAGTTACTGCCAGTAGCAAGAGGGTGCTACTCTGAACCTTGAGGTTCAGAGATGTGTTGCTGCCATTTAACCGGTGGATCTACTGCCATTAATTATGAATTTTTCTTGCTTAGTTTCTTGACCATTAAGTGTTGGAACGAGATCTATGTGTTTTTTATGAGAAGCTTAGGTTCTTGTCAGCGGAAAACTAAACCCTACTCATGCATATTTGTTATAGGCTTATAGAATTTTTTGCACTCTTGCTCCTATTTTTCAGTAATTTCTATTGGTCTCATTATCTTAGCCTAGGTGGTTTAGTTTTAATTAATATGGTTTATTATTTGTATGGAGACAGCTATATATCTAGCTCCCTCTTGGGAATTTTTGGTTGAGAGAATTTGTGTTATGCGATGCTATTTGTGCTTTGGAATTGAGTTGTGCAGGTACATTGAGTTGCCAATGTTTTGCCGGAATGTTGATTAATTTCCGTTCCGGCAAATTTCTGGCACTCCGGCATGACCTTTTTTTAGCAAAGGTCATGCCGAATTTTTCCGTGAATTTTCGGGTTACTAAATGCTTCCCTCTTTTGATTATATAGTGCTAGCTAGCCATGTCGTCTACCGGGGCGCAGGAAGATGACTTGGAGTTGCAGTACCACGAAATGTTCCTCGAGTCGCAGCAGGAGGAGCAAAGGGGTCGTGACAATAATGATCCTAATTATCAGGGCAACAGCGAAGAGGAGATGGAGGATGAGGAGGAGGAAGCCGAAACCACTGCTAGTGGTGCCGGTGGCTCCGAGACTAGTAGTCAAGCCAAAATCCATCGACAACGGCGCCCAAACAAGGTCGGCTCCGGCCGAGAAAAATTCACAGAGGTTAACGCCGATGGTGTGCCTCAGAAGCCTGTAGACCTCGCGAAGGGGTACAGCCTCCAAGTGGCAGCAATCCTTCGAGAAGTCGCCAATCTCAATGAAGTAAACATCCAAGCCAAGAACAAGAAGAGACTGCGCGTCCAACTCATTTTGAGGTTGCACGCACGATACGAGTTCCCTGAGCCCTACAATAATCAGGATCTCAAAGGAAATATTGTGAACACCCATGCCATCACCAAATTCAGCAAAGCCCTGAGCGGTTATAAAACTTAGGTGAGGGGGATGAGTAAAGATGGTGCCACTTCCGTAGAGATCTGCGAGCACTATCCGAAGATTACGGAAGAGGACGTGGATGTTTTCCTAGCCAATGAAGAGCTAGAAGCAACCAAGAAGAATAGGGAGTGGGGGTGAACATGAAAGCACTGAACATAGGTAACCACCATCTCGGTTGCCGTGGTTACGACGGCAAGGAGCCGATTTGGGCGAAGGAGGACCAGGCCTATAGAGAACATGGCATTGAGAACCCGTACGACAAGTAAACTCACCCGGAGACAAAGAGATTTGTCAGGTCCCGGTACAACAAAGAAAACGAGAGTGGGGAACTCATCACGGACCCCAAGGTGGTGGAGGGTGTTTGCTTAGTCACGGATCCACGGGTGAAGGAATTTGAGAAAGCCTTGGTAAGCAATTTACCAGCTTAATTAAGTAGATCCTATAGTCATCAAGTCTCGATTCAAATCTAGTATTAGCATTTCTAAATGGTTCTTGTTAGTTGTGTAGATAGAAGAAGAACAACTGGAATCTGCCGCGTCCAATGCATCGACCGCCAACAACGTCCCGTGGAACATTCCTCTTGTGAGGGCGATGAACAAGGTAAAGAACGTGGATCCGTTGAAAAGGCCGCTTATGGGCCGTGTGACCGGCGTCGGACATGGTCGCAGGCATGCTCACCATGGCTTGGCCGAGCCTAGTACTAAGGAGTCGCGACAGGAAGCACGAGAGGAGAGGAAGCGCCAACAGAACCGGGACATGGAGGTTCTAAGGAACAAGTTGGACACCTTGGAAGCAAGCATCCCGCAGCGGGTCGATGACGCGGTGGCCAACAGGGTTAATGAACTCATGCCTACCGTAATGCAGTCGCTCGCGGCTTACTTCGCCGAAGGCCAACAGGGGCCGCTCCCGGTGATCACCTTGGGCGGCAGCAACTCGCACAACATGGCGCCGCGGGAGGAAAGTGCACCACGAGAAAATGCACCCGCAGTTAATAACTTCATGACTCCAGCCTTGAGCAATCTGCGTGCTAGGGAGGATTCACCATTAGTGGCGGCAGCAAGCAGCCCCTCCACCACTTGCACGCCCATCCCTGGTCCGTCGACATTAGCCGAGCTCGACGCCCTCATGGTAATTAATTGAGCGTTTCAAGCTTAATCAAGTTAATTATTATATTCATCGCTGCCCCTCTCCGACCTAGCTACATGTTTTCGCAGGCACCCGAGTCGTCATGCACCTTACTACTTATGGTGAACAACGAGTTGAAGGCTGTGGCGAAGGGAAGCGTCGTCATGCCAACCCACCGCAAGTTCCACGGCACTGATATGCCCCATGGCGTGCACCGGGTTCGCGTGGATCGGCCGTCGCCAGGATGCGAATATTTGTATCCCCCTTATCAACCCGCAGATGCCGATAGTGAGTTGACGGTCGCACAACTCAGGAATCATCTCTTGTCGTGGCCGAAAACCCTCATCCTGCTGCACGGCACCTCGGGGTCGACGGCAAGCCAGCAAGTCAAGAAGGTCACTCCACCGGCGTCTGCAGGTGCTCATGATCCTCTCAAGCACCAAGACGTCGACGACGCTTTGAATATTGATTAGGCTTCCATCGATGAATTCATCGACCAACTCGACATGGATCAGGATCCTCGTGATTCACCCAACAGAGATGAGCTCCGAGCGGGGAAATTTCAGTGCTCAAAGAAGTTGTTCAGCTCTCAAGAAATGCCTGAGGAAGCTGCCGCCTTCACTGCTCCTCCACAGTCTATGATTAGCCCGCGCACACTCCTTGGTGCGACCGTGGAGGAGCTGGGACAAGGCGGCACTCCCATGTACCTCAAGAAGAAGAAGCGGAAGAGGGCTGCGAAAAAAGATAAAGCTAGTGCCCCTTCCTCCTCCAGCCAGCCGGAGCTCCGGGTTCTGGACAAGTTACCCTCCAAGTGGCGGCAGACGCATTGGTTGGGTGAACCGATCCTGCAGCAAGAGGTTGTCAACCGCATGACTGGGGATATGAAGAGAGTGCATGACGTTGTTCTGTATTTGGAGGAGGAGCTTCTCAAAAGTACATCTCCCTCGTACCCGCTCCACGTCGTCAAGGTGCCAAAGCGCATGGGCTTTGTGGATAATAACTACGGAGAGATGTTCTTCATTAGATTTGATGACATCTTCAACCTCTTCCACTTCAAACGGCTCGACCGATCCTTGTCCGCCTAGTATCGCTCAGCATAGCGCACCCGATCATCATAGAGGAGACCCTGAACATCGCGATAATGGACCCCTTCTACATGCTTCAGAGCAACATGGCCAACCATGGGAACCGGGTGATTGTCACGAAGCAGATCCAGGAATTCATGGTGGCGAATAAGCATAAGAAAATCCTTCTTATGCCTTACTTTCCCGAGTAAGTAGTCGTTCGCTATCCGCCATGCATTACATTATTTCGTACATTTCCGTCATTCTTTTGCATGTGCGAAGGTTAATCTGACGGTTTTGTTCCAATTGTTTTGTGCAGAGACAAGTATTGCGTCCTCCTCTTCATGCTGTACCCGCAACATTCACACGTATTTTATCTCGACTCGGGAAGAGATATACGGAAAGACTACACCGGGATCAAGGGTGTCCTCGATAATGCTCTCACCGGTTTCGCCGCCAAGACAGGCCGCCTCATAGCGGAGAAGAAAATGAGAGGCTCCCTCATGTGCATCCATAAAACCGATTTCCCCTGCATCAAGCAAGCATCGGACAATGGCATGGATGCCTGGTACATCATCCATCTCATGCAGGAGTTCTTAAGGGATGAAGAGGACCTCTTGTTGCCAGATAGTCTCCAAGGACGAAACATAGACATGGCGAACGCCAATAGTGCAGAGATTAGAGCTGAGTTCCATCACATCCAACAGACGATCTGCACAATAATCAAGAAGGATGTCTGCACAGCGGGTGGCTTTTTCTTCTACGGACACACACGACCAAGCAATGACGAGATAGAAACCCGCTTAATGATGATGCGTGACGAGAGACCATTCAATATGCTGGAGGGGATCCGTCCCTTCCCGCCAAAAAACCTTGTGTAAGAAATGTTGTTTCTCAACCAGCGTCGTGTAAAAGTTAACTTCCCACTTTTGCCATACAAATTCATTCATTATATATTGCTATATATAACATGTGAACTCTTTTCCTTCTCAATGATTAACTTCCATCTAGCTTGTAAATGTTATAGTCCTAAAACTTTTCGCTTTTCGTTGCATAGTTTATATGATGCATGTATGTTATCTATGAATTTGCTACTGACGTATATTTTGTCTTGTGCATGTAGATGACGTGGTATGTCGTGTACCGGGGACATGTTCCCGGAGTCTACGACGATTGGGAAGCATGTCGGAGACAGGTGGACCGGCTTAGCGGCAACAGCTACAAAGGGTACAACACTATGGCGGAGGCACAAGCTAGATATGCGAGCTATCTAGCAGGAGAGACATATCTAGCGGGGGAGAGAAGGAGGAAGCGGATGAAGACCACCTTCGTCATGATGATGCTCATCGTGTCCGCATTTCTGTTCTATCTGTTCCTATTATAGATCGATGTCTTAGCTAGCTTGCGAGCTGTAACTTGATCAAGACAGTGTGTATTCATGTGTGATAACTTTGTAATGAAACTACCTATCTTAATTAGCTACTTCGGGTGTGTCTACTTCGGGTGTGTATAACTTTGTCTCTACTTCTATTTGTCTGCGTATATCTCTGTATTTCTATATTTGTCTATGTATTTTATTTCTATAACTGTATAAACTGCAATTGTATAATTAACTTTATAGCTGCTTTTTTTTTACCTGAAAATTATAGCACCGGCGCACAAGTATGCAGTACCACCGGCGCGTGTTTACCACCGGCGCCTGTAGTAGGTGCGCCGGCGCTAACAGTACCGTCGACGCATGTCCTGACGCGCCGGCGCTAACAAACTTACCCCCGGCACAGTGCGCTGCGGGCCGGCGCTAACTTCAATACCACCAGCGTGACTATCGCCGGCGCATACCTATACGCCGGCGGTAGGCATATTTGGTGCGCCGGCGGTAGGCTATTCCCTAGTAGTGATATGTGATGATGCACCATAATCGAAAATCCAATCCGTACCTTCGTTGTTGAGGGTGAAGTTGTTCATGGCGGCGATGAAGGCTACCTTGTCCCAGCTTGGCGGAGTGGTTGTTGATGGCGGTGCAGACATGTATGGAGGGGCCCCATAGGTGGGTGGCAAGGCATTGTAGCCGAGCGGAGGAGCCGGTGCAGCATAGCTTGGCGGAGCGTATCTTGGCGCGAGGGCGGTGTAGACGTGAGGAGGTGGTCAAGGACCGAGGAGGCCGGGTCCGGTGGTCGGACGAAGTCCGGGACTCCACGCACCGGAGTAGGCCGGAGGAGCGCCATAGGGAGAAGGCGCAGTCCACGGCATGGGCCATGCTTGAACGAGACCTGTCCAGGGGTCGTGCTGAGGGCGCCAGGTTGGTGGAGGGGTAGCCGCAAGCTGCGGGTTCGGTGGTGGTGGATTTGTTGGTGGCAGAGGAGCGGCCGGGCGAGGCTGCGGTGGTCGATACACCGAATTCTTGCCGCGATAGTTTGGACTTGGACGCCAGCTAGGAGGTGGTTGCGCGGCAGCAGGAGCCGCAGCAGGGGCGGGTGGAGGAGCGGGCGACCTGGCGATGGTGTGAAAAACTTGAGGAGGTCGGGTGGCTTTCCGTGCTTGATTCATCGCCTCGAGCTGTAATATGGAGCGGACCTCGCCGAAGGTTGGATAGGGCCACATCAGAGGTATGAAGGTGACATGCTTCTCGAATTTCTCTCCTAGACCAACAAGAAGAGCGTTGATGAGGTTACCGTCCTCCACGTGATCGCCAAGCTCGCGGAGTTCATCACTAACCGCCTTGATCCGTTTCTGGCAGAAGACAGTCATAGTTGTGTCATGTTTTGTGACAGTAAGAATCCGGTCGTGCATATCTCTCCTTTCCCTTGCCATCTTTTGGGGAGGCCACCGAAGCAAAAGTGTCTTTTGAAGAGCACAATGACCCTGTATAAATACAGTTCGTCGCAGAATCCGTACATATATCTCCTTGCCTTGGCACACATCCAAATAAGATTGAGAGACGCAACTCTTAGTAGCACCGAAAACACGACGCCATCTAAGGAAGAAAGAACCATGCAAACTGTGGGTATCCTCTCAAGGTTAATGTGAAAGGAAAAGCTATTACCGGATAGAACATGGGGCACTTGTCGATGGAGGATAGAGGATAGAACATGATATGTTTGGGTCTGATGAGAGTCATGAGACTGCATACTTATTTGACAAGGATGGTATTGGTTGTCGTATCGGTTTGAGGTAATCAGGACTAGGCTCATCGTGCTCATGCGTATCGAACAATAAAGAGCCAAGGCATAAGATCCTCTTAGATGTCGGCAGGTCAAGGCTGGTATGTGTACAGCAGCAATGTAACTAGGTTAGGTATTGTGATGCACTTGTCAAAGCATATTGCGAATGAATCAGTCCTTCACAGACAGTACTGTTAAAATGTACGCACTTTTGTGCCTCTCTAGTTGTATTTCAAAGTTATTTGCCGGTTCTCCAAAAAATTCCAACTAAGTTCTTCACAAAATTCAGTGGTATACTTGAGATTTTCATTCACATCATAGATTTGATCTGAAGAGCTGCACCACACATTCTTCTCGTAGGGTCCAAGGCTAGCCCTTGAGAGGGCGAGGAGCCAAGAATTAACGAAGGACCATAAGATTCTTGAGGAACTATGTAGATTGCTCTAGTACATAACACTAGCCTTTTCTTTCCAGGTGAGGAGTATCATGGCAGATCTTGATGATAAGGAAATCTCTATCAAGACATATATCCATTCGTACGGGCCGGGCAGTTTGCGTCATGCACTAAAACTGGAGAAAAATATATGGAAAAAAAACGATCTGATAATCTATATCTGACTTTCTGCAGATCCTTGCAAACACCATAGTGCCACATGCAGCATCTCTATCTCTGAACTTTGTTTCCTCAGCAGAGCCTAGTAGGATCGATTCGGTCAGGATGTCAAAGGAAATGCAAAGGATTGCACCATCGTCGGTATCACGGCGCCTCATATCTGACGCGGCCAGGCTGATGACGATTCTGGGGTTCTTGCAAAGATGAACAGCTAAATCTTGAGAAGAAAAGCAGGCAAGTTGGGACAGATTCTGTACGTACAGATAAGGCTGATGAGAGATTGAGAGCTCTGCCGATGCTATTCTCTAAACCTGTGGCAACTCATCGCCGGTTACTCAGAAACAAGCTGCGCTAGCTGGTCGATCGTAGGTTCTTCTCGTATGGGCATTCCGCATCATTGTCGACACGGTTCTTGTCGTCGTGTTCATGTTTTTTTTTTCGGCAGAGTTTCAGTGGTAATTTCCAGGCTGGTGGAAAGTGCAGTGAACTTCACCGGGACAAATCTTTACGGTTGCACTGCCACCGAATGCATTCTTCAGTTTTCTAGCATATGCAATGCTGTTCATCTATACTTCAGTGAAGCTGACATGAGCACTCCCTTTCAGTAAGGGTGGCCCTATGTTTGTATTAATGAAAACCGGCTAAAAGCAAGTTGCTCATCTGTCGCTGAACACACTGAATCAATAGCAACCCTGGTAGGGCTTGTATGTATTTGATTTCTCCCGGTAAGGTGATTTATGCGAGAATCATCTGAATTCCTTGATTTTTTGTCCTTGGACATGGCCAAAGAAGAAAAATGTGTGTGTGTACTTGGGGTTCCTACAAAAGAAGATAGACAAACATTAAGATGAGCAGATAAAAGCGATTAGTGCAAATTGCTTCTTGAACTATGATTCAAGATCACTATTATATTTTTTGCACATATAGTACTTAAAAGTTGAGAAAGTCATATTGGCTTGATTAAACAAATAGTAAAACCTTTAATTTTTTTTTGAATGTTTTTGGAAAAAACATATACAAGTTTTCAACACACGTGCAAAGTTTCCACATGACAACACATGTGCAAAGTTTTCAACAAAATGACATGTCTTCCGTGCGAAAAAAACAAAATCATTGGTCAAAATGAGATCTAAAATTACATTTTCTAAAGCACTGATTTTGTTTTATTGCACAGAACACAAAAAATATCATTTCATTCTGAAACTTTGCATTTATGTTAAAAACTCGTATATGTTCATCCCTAATTTTTTTAGAATTGTTTCCACATGAACATTATGTCACTACAAAAAACCGGCATTTAGGCCTCCACATTGCACTCCCGGACGGTTTGATAGAGGAGGTAAGGTAAACGATTTTGAGATGCGGAAGGTTGAACATTGCACCTTGGTCGTAGTCGCGGCTGTAGTGTGTACTTATCTCTAAATAAAATGAAAAATCTCAATTGCCATATCTGGGCCTTCGATCTCAACCATATAGATATTATAATGTGCATACGGAGCTCCGAGTCAAATTAGTTCCTTTACTTGCGAGTAATTCGTGACATGCATAACATAGCTAAGTCTCAGGAAGTTGCAGGAGTCAAGATCTCGAGCCTCAAGATTAGTTGCATGTAGTGCAAGCTAAAAACGGTCAAAATAGATATCAAAGAAGGGCCCTGCTCATATAGGTATACATGTGACCATATGTGATTCGCTCTAGGTCAACGCAAAGGAATTCTTGCAATAGTGTTTGGACCCTATTGATGAAAAGAGATGGCTCCAAGACCATCCGACCTG
Organism: Puccinellia tenuiflora; assembly: GCA_012064385.1. Lineage (NCBI taxonomy): Eukaryota > Viridiplantae > Streptophyta > Magnoliopsida > Poales > Poaceae > Puccinellia > Puccinellia tenuiflora. Next base: position 1,032,865 of record QRDG01001200.1, read on the forward strand.
ATCTCCTTCGTACCTGTTGGAAATAATGGGCTATTTCACTAGCCCATGTAGTATTTCAGATTTTCTCTAAATCTCAAAGTCCATGTGTGGTTGAGGGCCCATGTGTGATGCAGCCCAAGATTATGGCAGCTCACAAGTGAGTGGAGTGGGAGCTAAAGTTTAGTCCCACATTGCTAGTTGAGAGGAGTTGCCACCAACTTATAAGGTGGAGTGTTCCACTAGTTAGTAAGTGAGTGGAACAGAGGCTCTCTCACGCGCCTCCTCCTCCCTCCGCCGCTCGCACGCCCCGCCCCGCCCGTCACGACGCGCCGCGGGAATCTCGCCGAGCTGAGCTTTATTTTTGCAGTCCGGGAAAAACGGTCTAGACGGACGCGTCACAGTTAGTCGGTTCGGGTCGCTCCCGGATTGTGGGCTACTGTAACCGACCTGCGACGTGGACTTGGCCCACGTTGTACTCGTTAGGGTTTTCCCGAGCCGCACTATATATTGTCGTGCACTGCGTGCGCCGCACCATACACCAAACCAATCTAGGTTTTGCCAATCTCGTGCCTTGCGCCGCCACCGTAGTCTACTCCATCCTGATCGCCGGCGTGCACCGGCGAGCGGGAGAGCAGNAAGTGCATTTAACCTTGAGTTTGGATATAAAAACATACTTGGGTATTTCAAACATTTTAGATAACTTCCTATCGATTTCGCTGGAAGTGGGTCTGATTTGAACTACGAGTGCCGAATAGTTTGGTCATGATTATTTGTAAAAATCACTTTTAGATCCAAAATGTATACTTTCTTTATAGATCTTTGACGGTTTTTGTTGGATCGAAGTTACGGTTAGGTTTAGGTTTATCGTTAGGGTTTACGGTCTCGGTTTCGGGCTAGGGTTAGATATAACTAATTCAAAAAATCAAAAAAATGGGAAACCTTCACATGGCATCCTTTTATGTGACCTACCACCTGGAAAAAATTATAAACTTCAGTTTTGACAAATATTTCAAAAAAATGCTTCACAAAAGGTTTATCATCTATAGACATGGATAAGTTTCACGTCAAATGACCAAGTTATGGCCATCCCCATACCATCGTTTGTGATAATGTGTTCATACTTGACACATATGGGTGTCTTGGTATGGAAAACATTGTTCCCAAAAACAATTTCCAAAATATTTTCGTAAATATCATTTTCCATTTTTTAAGTATCAAAAATGACTTTTTAATTAAGCGTACCAAACATATGTTTCAAAATGTCATGTGCATGGTGAAAAAGATTTTATGGATGTCATATTTGGATTCCTCACATTTTCTAATCGATTTAGACATTTAATTTTTTAAATTTCGATTTACGGATTTAAAGATATGAATTATTTCATATTAAATGGAAAATAGAAAAAAATAGAGTATAAAAGTAGACGCCGACGGCCACCATCGGCGTATAAATTCAAACATACGCCGGCGGCAAGGCCGTCGGCGTATCAACGTAGCGAGACGGCCGTCCCCGCTCCGTCACGGCGGACGTTTGTACGCCGGCGGCCTTCGGTACGCCGATGGCGGCCGGCGGCATATGAATATCTACGCCGACGGGTATTCGTACGCCGACGGCCTGGATCGCGGCTGCCCTAGCTCGGGTTGTACGACGACGGCCCCAACATTTGGCCGTCGGCGTATCACCCGGCCGTCGGCGTCGTGTGCGTTTCCTGTAGTGCGACATGTGCAAGACCTAAAATAGGCCGGGTATGGCCGGCGGTTCGGTTTTCTACCGGTATGGAGAGAGGATGCAGAAAGTCGGTGGCACCACCGCCTCCTCCTTCGGGTCCGGCTTCGGCTGCCGGAAGAAAGCACCCAACGTGCCCTTTAAACTGAAGGGAGTACATTTGACATGGCATAGAGAATCTCTACGATTTAGCAAAAATGAACTAGGTCCTAGAGATTCTCCACGTGCCATTTAGACTAGGACGGAGGAAGTGCATTTTAACATGGTCGTATATTGAACCAACCAAACCATGATTTCTTCACTAAATAGAGGCGTCAGGAGAGGGTAAGGAACTCCGAAAAGAAAAAGCGCTCCTTCCTGAGAACAGCTCTCCTCTCCTCCCCCCGCGACCTCACCCCAACCCTAGCCGCCGGCGTGCGCCGCTGCCCCCTCCCTCCTCCCTCCTCCCAACCCTCTTCCTCCCGCGTCCGCGCAGCCTCCGCGGCGGCCGGCGCGGGCCCCTTACCTCCTCCCGCCAGGCCCTTCTCCTGACGCTCCTTCCCGTCGCCGTCGGCGAGGGCCGCCGGGCTTGGCTCGGGCGGTGGTCGTCTTCTACCCTCGGCCAGAGGAGGTTGCGTGGGGCGACGATCCCGGCGGCGGTGCGGACAGGGAGGCGGCGGCCCGGCGCGGCTGGGTGGTGGCCTCATGACGGCGCGGCCGTGGGGCGGTGGGGCGACACTGCACCACGACGCTGCGGGTGGCAGCAGGGCGACGGCAGCTGAGCCCCTCGGCCCAGATCTAGGCCCTACGGGGCCCATCTGGGTCGGGACGGGCGGGCTGGCCCTACATGCGGCTCGAGCTGTTGATGGCGCAGGGGAGCAACGGTGACGGTGTTCGGCCTGTTGCAGCGTGGCAGCGGACTTTACGGGCCCATCCAGGGCCCGGCTGGACCCTATTGGGATTGGTGACCCCTGCAGTGTGGCAGGCGGTCGGCCGAACCTAACTGAGACCGGTGTGTCCTGCGGCCGCGTCCGGTCGACTACCGCCTTCGGCGGTGGAGGCAGTTCCCTCCCGCGCGGCCGCGATCCTACTGATCCCTAGCCTAGTTACTTCTCGCCTCCGTCTTGCAGACCTCGTGAAGCTAGCTTTGGAGAGACGATGATGATGGCTCGGTGACCGTGGTGGCGCATCTTCGGAGAGACGTGTAGGAGTACATTTCCCCAAAATATTCGCATGGCATAAAGTTTTAAGAAAAAATGTTTTTTTATTTTACGTCCGTAAAAAGATAATTTTCGATAGTAAAAAAACTGTTCAAAATATATTATTTTGTCTTTTTACACATACCAAAAAATAGTTATTTTCGGTGAAACTTTTCACGCACATATAGAACATATATATGTCACTACAGGAAACTGCGGATATGCCGACGGCCAAAAGTCGTCGGCGTAGGTCAAATTGCCGTCGGCATAGGTCTACGCCGACGGCTGCCGTCGGCGTATCAGCCCGTAGGCATAGCCAAAAATACCGTCGGCGTAGCGAAAGCCGTCGGCATAGGCTACGCCGACGGCTTTGCCGTCGGCATAGTACCGTCGGCATATTTTTTTTTCCTCATTTTTTTCATCATTTTTATTTTTTTAAAAAACTTTTACTTATATTTTTTAATTCTATTTTTATTTCTATTCTGAAATTTCCTACTTAGCCACACACTTAAACTCTAATTACACTCATAATTCCAAATCAAACTACTTACCGTGGTCAAACTTCCCACTCGGTCAACCATCCTCCAGCCCAAGCATGCTTAACTTCTGAGTTCCATCCGCATTAGCTTCCAAATGAGAAATTAGAACTTAGTGATATAACTATCATATCAATCATATTAACCCCTGGGTCACGATGTTACACTTTTTATAACTTAAATTTTGAAAATTTATTTGAATAAATAGAAATTATTAAGTAATAATATTTTTTAATAAATAACAATAAAATGAATTTTAATTTATTTTTTCCCTTTCTACATTTAATATAAAATATCTCATATCTTTAAATCCGTAAATCAAAATTTGACAAATAAAATGTCTAAATCGATTAGAAAAATGAGAGGAATTCAAAAATGATATCCATATCATCTTGTGCATCACATAAACATCGATAAACTTGGTATTTCAATGAATAGGCACGGGGCCATTTTGACCATTTTTTCAAAAAAGTAAAAGAAAGTGAAAAAATACTCAAAAAATGGAATCCTTTGGCATGGAGCCCTTTTATGTTTACTAGTTGCTATAAATAATGATAAACTTGATTTTTTACAAAGTTTCCAAAAAATACTTCACAAAAAGATCTATCATCTACAAACATGTATAAGTTTCGAATCAAATGACCAAGATATGACCATCCCCGTGGCATAGTTTGTGATAAATTTCCCGTATTAGGCACATAGGTGTGTCTTGGCATGGGAAATATTGGTGCCGAACCGAGTTTCCAAATTATTTTTCTAAATATCATTTTTCATTTTTTAAGTGTCAAAAATAACATTTTTTGTGAAGCAAGTACCAAAAATATGTTGCATAATGACACCCATTTACTTTTCACAAACAGTAGTACATATATGATGGATAATTCCCAAGTATTAGGAATTTTCTCGCTTTATACCTAATTTCGCCTACTTAAATGACTTTATGTTGCTTTTCGGAAAGTAATAGAAATTTGAACTACAAGTGTGTGATAGTTTGCTCTGAATTTTTTAAAAAAAATCATTTTAAGGTACAAAACTAGTGATTATATCACAGAACCGTCGATAGTTTTGAAAGATTCCACCCCTTTTGATGAATAGGCACGGGGCCATTTTGACCATTTTTTCAAAAAAGTAAAAGAAAGTGAAAAAATACTCAAAAAATAGAATCCTTTGGCATGGAGTCCTTTTATGTTTACTAGTTGCTATGAAAAATGATAAACTTGATTTTTGACAAAGTTTGTAAAAAAATCTTTCACAAAAAGGTTTATCATCTACGAACATATATAAGTTTCGAACCAAATGATCAAGATATGACCATCCCCGTGGCATAGTTTGTGATAAAGTGCCCATATTAGGCACATAGGTGTGTCTTGGCATGGGAAATATTGGTGCCGAATCGAGTTTCCAAATTATTTTTCCAAATATCATTTTTCATTTTTTAAGTGTCAAAAATAACATTGTTTGTGAGGTAAGTACCAAAAATATGTTGCAAAATGACACCCATTTAATTTTCACAAATAGTAGTACATATATGATGGATAATCCCCAAGTATTAGGAATTTTCTCGCTTTCTAGCTAATTTCGCCTACTTAAATGACTTTATGTTGTTTTCGGAAAGTAATAGAAATTTGAACTACAAGTGTGTGATAGTTTGCTCTGAATTTTCTTAAAAAATCATTTTTAAGGTACAAAACTAGTGATTATAGCACAGAACCGTCGATAGTTTTGAAAGATTCCACCCCTTTCGATGAATAGGCATGGGGGCCATTTTGACCATTTTTTCATAAAAGTAAAAGAAAGTGAAAAAATTACTTAAAAAATGGAATCCTTTGGCATGGAGTCCTTTTATGTTTACTACTTGCTATGAAAAATGGTAAACTTGATTTTTGACAAAGTTTTTAAAAAATTCTTCACAAAAGTTGTATCATCTACAAACATAGGTAAGTTTCGAACCAAATGACCAAGATATGACCATCCCCTTGGCATAGTTTGTGATAAAGTGCTCATATTCGGCACATAGGTGTGTCTTGGCATGGGAAATATTGGTGCCGAACCGAGTTTTCAAATTATTTTTCCAAATATAATTTTCATTTTTTAAGTGTCAAAAATAACATTTTTTGTGAAGTAAGTACCAAAAATATGTTGTAAAATGACACCCATTTAATTTTCACAAATAGTAGTGGATATATGATGGATATTCCCCAAGTATTAGGAATTTTATCGCTTTCTAACTAATTTTGCCTACTTAAATGACTTTATGTTGCTTTTTGAAAAGTAATAGAAATTTAAACTACAAGTGTGTGATAGTTTGCTCTGATGATATAGATGTCATATTTGGATTCCTCTTATTTTTCTAATCAATTTAGACATTTTATTTGTTAAATTTCGCTTTACAGATTTAAATATACGAATTATTTTACATTCAATGAAAAACAGAAGAAAAAAAATATAGCTATGCCTACGGCATTGCCGTCGGCATAGCCCTGTGAAGCTATGCCGACGGCTTTGCCATCGGCGTAGCCATATACGCCGACGGTTAATCTACGCCGACGGCCATTTTTCTGCGCAGTCCAAATCGCCCCTTACGCCGACGGCCACGACAAAACGTCGTCGGCGTACATGTTGACCGTCGGCGTATCTCCACGTTCCTGTAGTGTGTATGTCCGCAATGTTTTTCGAAAAAATCAGCATTTAGAAATAGGTTCTTTGAAAACGGGACAAATGCCCCCGTGTTCAAAAACCTATTTTCCCCACCTATCACACCAAATAAATCGACGGGGTTGAAGCTTAGGCTCCAACGCCCGACCTTGCCTGCCCTACCGGTGCTGCGTGTTGCGTGCCCGGCCACTCGAACCCTAAATTCTCAAGCATATCTGCACCCGTGAAGATAACCAGATCGATCAGACTGTGCACCAACCAGGACATACATGGAGACTTGGAGACACGTCCAACGTCCGGTCCATGAATGCTCCTGCCAGTATTCTTCTTCTACTTATCTCTGCAGTACAATCGTGGATGACAAACCGTATATAGACCCATCACGAGAAGGACGTACGTACGTCTGTATTCTGGAGGAGAGCTGGAGGAAGCAGCTGGCCTGCACTAGCTAGGCTCTCTCTGTCGTACGTCCATCGTCGCCGACGTCTAACTCCGTCGATCGATCACAAACAGTGGCATTGCTCGCCGTGCGTATATCTCGCTGGAAAGAAATTTCGCCGTCGACGTCGTACCGGGTGTTTTGAAAGGGAAGTGTGGGAGAACCGTGAGGAGTTCAATTTTGAGGTGGTGATGATCGAGCCGAGGAAGATAATGCTGAGTTTTTGAATATGTTGTGCCGTCGGTTTTGTTTTTTCTGTTGGTGAAGTGTCGTGCGTAGCTAGTTGATGCGGGCGTGGATCCTCTGCTGTAGCTGCATGCCAATGACAGGTGGGCCCGGACCCGCTTGGCAGCGACTGCAACAGCAGTGCTGTTACAGCAGAGGATCCCAGCCCAGTTGATGCATGCCTTGATGGGAACGTTGGAAGGACAGGCGGACATGGTGTACTGTGCGTACGCAAATCAGAATAAGTGCGTGGTCGCATGCACTTGGTGCTTCTTTCTCTTACCTTTGGGGATTTCGATGGAATGGCCGAAAACGGTATAACATGGACAAGAAAAAAAAGGAGTAAACACTACAGGAACGCGGAGCTACGCCGACGGCCAACATGTACGCCGACGGCCTTTTGTCGTGGCCGTCAGCGTAAGGGGCGAGTTGGACTGCGCAGAAAAATGGCCGTCGGCGTATATGGCTACGCCGACGGCAAAGCCGTCGGCATAGCTTCACAGGGCGGCATAGCTATATTTTTTTTCTGTTTTTCATTGAATATAAAATAATTCGTATCTTTAAATCCGTAAAGCGAAATTTAACAAATAAAATGTCTAAATTGATTAGAAAAATGAGAGGAATCCAAATATGACATCCATATCATCAGAGCAAACTATCACACACTTGTAGTTTAAATTTCTATTACTTTCCGAAAAGCAACATAAAGTCATTTAAGTAGGCGAAATTAGTTAGAAAGCGAGAAAATTCCTAATACTTGGGGATTATCCATCATATATGTACTACTATTTGTGAAAATTAAATGGGTGTCATTTTGCAACATATTTTGGTACTTGCTTCACAAAAAATGTTATTTTTGACACTTAAAAAATGAAAAATGTTATTTGGAAAAATAATTTGGAAACTCGGTTCGGCACCAATATTTCCCATGCCAAGACACACCTATGTGCCTAATATGGGAACTTTATCACAAACTATGCCACGGGGATGGTCATATCTTGGTCATTTGGTTCGAAACTTATACATGTTTGTAGATGATAGACCTTTTTGTGAAGGATTTTTTGGAAACTTTGTAAAAAATCAAGTTTATCATTTTTTATAGCAACTAGTAAACATAAAAGGACTTCATGCCAAAGGATTCCATTTTTTGAGTATTTTTTCACTTTCTTTTACTTTTTTGAAAAAATGGTCAAAATGGCCCCCGTTCCTATTCATTGAAATACCAAGTTTATCGATGTTTATGTGATGCACAAGATGATATGGATGTCATTTTTGAATTCCTCTCATTTTTCTAATCGATTTAGACATTTTATTTGTCAAATTTCGATTTTTAGATTTAAAGATATGAGATATTCTATATTAAAAGTAGAAAGGGAAAAATAAATTAAAATTCATTTTATTGTTATTTATTCAAAAATATTATTACTTAATAATTGCTATTTATTCAAATAAATTTTCAAAATTTAAGTTATAAAAAGTGTAACATCGTGACCCAGGGGTTAATATGATTGATATGATAGTTATATCAGTAAGTTCTAATTTCTCATTTGGAAGCTAATTTGGATGGAACTCAGAAGTTAAGCGTGCTTGGACTGGAGGATGGGTGACCGAATGGAAAGTTTGACCAGGGTAAGTAGTTTGACTTGGGATTATGAGTAGAATTAGAGTTTAACTGTGTGGCTAAGTAGGAAATTTCATAATAGAAATAAAAATAGAATTAAAAAATATAAGTAAAAGTTTTTTACTTATAAAAATGATGAAAAAATGAGGAAAAAAAATATGCCGACGGCATTTTTGACTATGCCTACGGGCTGATACGCCGACGACCATACGCCGACGGCTTTTGGCCGTCGGCATATCCGCAGTTTCCCGTAGTGAACCACATCTTGTATTTTGTTTTTACATACGGCTTCCAGAAACCACATCTTGTATATTGCTGCAAACCGTACAAGATGGCACGTGTTCGATCATGCGCCTAGTGACTACATGTACCCATGCCATATTGTTTTTTCTGCGATAAATGGAGTTTTTAATAACTCAAAAGTTTGCCCCAAATGCTAGAAGCAAGAGTTTACAACCCCCGTGTGCAGTGGTGGACCTTGGGCCGGATTTCATTAGATATTTGACCATTTACAAGGAGATAAATAGGCAAAATTTCATGAGCTGGGGAGGGGGGTTTAAATGGGTTGGGGGGGGGGGGGGGGGGGGGGGGGGGGGGGGGGGTGAGCAGACTAAGTACTGGGCCAATTTCATTAGATATTTGAAGGTCCGCCACTGCCCATGTGCATATCCCTCATAGCAGCAAGAGCCAAATATCACCGTCATATGAAGCCTATGGAGAATTTGTGATAGAAGATATATTCGAAGATTCTACCGTCATCCAGGTAGGGTATGAAACATATAAGGAAATGAAATATAAAGGGAAAATAACACTAGAGAAGAATAAAAAAAGGGGGAAAATCGAACTTTTAGGCCAGCACAAAATATGCGCAACTGGAGAAGTGTTATCCAACAAATTATTATAATATAAGAAATTCTCAAATGAAATACACCTAATCGGCCGTTGAAGAAGAAAAACAAACAACAAATATCTCTACTTGAACGAAAAGTTACGTCAACATTTTGCGAATTCGTCATCTCTAGCAAAATTTCTTGCATCTTGGCAGTACTTTATAGCTCTAATGACGAGACTTTATAGGTTGGACATATTTTTATGCGACACGTATTCGATTTAGGTCATTTCTAGTGAATTTCGTTTGACGGGATTGTAGATTAGAGCCTAAGGACTAGGGAGCCAACCTGTAGGTGCTCCTATATGCGGTACTCTCTTGGGACAGGCCATCGGGTATTTCTTCCTTTAACTTTTTAAATTTTTCTAGAGTTTTTTATATTTTCCTGTTTGTTCAGTTTCAGCAATATATTATTAATATGTTTTTCGTTTTGTTTCAAACTTTTTCAAAAACTATCTTGTTTTAATTATTTTTCTAAAAACATGAAAATTCTTTTTAGAAGATATGAACATATATTTATGAAAACATATGAACTTTGTTTTCCCAAAAACAGTCATTATTATTACAAACCTTGTGAACATTTTTATTGAAGTTATTCGAATCCAAGAATGTATTTCTTTTTGGAACCTGTGAACATACTTTTTTTAACCCGTGAATATTATTTTAAACCTCATGAACTTTTTTTTTTGAATCGGTGATTTTTTTTTAGTCGGATGGATTTTTTTTAAGCTCATGTACATTTTTTGAATCGGTTGATTTTTTTTTAACATCATGAACATTGTTTTGAACACCGTGATTTTATTTTTTGAACAATGCACTATTTTTAAAAACATATGTTTTTGGAAAATTTTGCCGAAGAGAAAGAAAATGTAAAACATAAAAAAGAAACTAAAAATATGAAAAAAAAGATTGAGAAAACTGAAGAAAGAAAGAAACATAGAACATAAAAGCAAAAAGAACTATGGAACAAAAAATAATAAAAGGGATTTGAGGTGGAAGCTTCTGTGTTCTCCACAACCACACGGTACGAGTACCCTGCTAAGCCCATGTTTGTTACATCCTAATATCACCAGCCCAAAAAAGTATGTTCTAACTTAACGAGAAGATGAGGCCCTATTTTATGTTTTTCAAAGTTTGACTAGACCCAGAGTTAATGCACAAAAGTTCCAAAATGCAATATAAACAACTTGTCCCTCCTTTATGCACCATTAGTCGTAACCAGTACTATAGTTGCTCAATTTGCACCATTGTTAGCCCATAGTCTTGTCAGATCTTCCTGACAATTTTGTTTGCGGTTGCCCTTATAAAACTCGTGCAGGGTTTGCGAAAAGGATGTATAGTCAGAATTTGGTAAGCAAAAGTTGTTTTCACAATCAACCATAATTAGTGGAAAATCGGGTATCTATATATATTTGGAATGCCACGACTATTCGTTTAATGTATCCACAACATAAATTTGATACATCAGTTAATTTTTTGTTGAAAAAATACATAATTAAGTAATATTTTTGTCTAAATATCAACATAAATTCAAGAAATAGTCTAAAAATATGCTTTTAGATCTTAGGCAACTCATGCTAAGCACATGCACTACCAGATACTAAATAATTTCTATTTGCCAAATGTTTTTCCTGTCGGGTCGCCAGCTAATGCACAACAAAATTGTTCGTACTATCGGTCCATGCTATAATTTGATTTGTATTTTTAGAAAGTGCGCTATTTCATCCATGGAAACCCCTTAAAACAGCTCTTTACCGTGATATCAATCACAACTTAGAAGGAAGAAACTCCATCGTACAATTCTCCAAAACATCATGTTTTTGCAATGAAAGTAAAGTTCCTTATATTTTTTGTAGCAAATCATATCAGCGCAACGAGCCAAGGCTCGAGATCTCGCATATGTCCATATACAATTAACATGGTCGTACATCAAACCAACCAACATATGATTTCTCCAAGGTAGCAAAATCTGGTGATCCTTTGAAAGTTGATAAAATAATAATGGGTTGAATAATGAGGGAGTGTACTTCACACACTTGATTTGGTGGTAAACAACATATATATATATTCGTCTCCAAATGTAGGACAGGGAGTGAAGAAAATTTTCTCATCACTACTATAAAACTAAGGAAGGAGCAAAGGACTAGAAAATAGAAACATCGAGTTACATGAGCAATGTGGAGTTGTGGACTCCAATAGAAACGAGAGGCATCCGAAGATGGAATTCTATCATGTGAGTTGTGATTAGCATTGGTACATGATCCCATTGCACTGGGTACCAAGGTACCTCGACCTCAATTAAGTGAACTCCTACTACACTACTCTGCCTTTATTTTCATGGTGATAGACCAACACAAGATTTTATGGCGTAGTTGCTGGCAAGTTGGTCACAGTGTGTAGGTGGGACATGAGGATGAGAGGACTACCATGAAGCAGAATGAAGGGTTATGTTGGGTATGGGCAGTTGTGCTTGTGAAGTTCAGGTACATAGGAGGTAATTGGGTCTAAGCATAATTGATGACCTAAGTGATTAAAAATATATTGTATATACTTCGAAAAACGAAAAATACAAAATACTAGTCCTATGTTGTATATTCACTCACACAAATTTAACTATGGTAAGAACGTGATCATTCGTTGTGGAAGCTTCATTTAGTACGGAGCTTAAAATGCGAATATCCCATTCTTGTCTTTTAGACCCTAGAGAGAAATGTCGCGGCGATGTTGCAACTTGTATTTTTTTATGCTAGGTAGAACATACTCGCAATTTAAGTGATATCACTCCGATCGAACTAGCACCTCCTTCTATTCCAGAAAATTTTCAAACTATCTTTAGAAGGTGATGTGAAACAAATTCATAAAAACGAAGTCGGATAGGCAAAGGACAATAGTTGAAACTTGGTGGACACAGTGTTTCCCCTTCCATAATAATCACCGTAATTCCAAGCAAAACACGAAAACAAGAAACCGATGTAGAACTTTAAAAAAATCCTCTAAACACGGTCATGCTTTCCAAACGGAGTTAAAGTTCTTTACATTTTGCAGGTGGCAAATCCAATCTCTGCAGTTAACGAGTGGAGACCTGACATAACCCCTAGATACACAGCTCACAGAGAGAAAGAAATTAGTGATTATTACGCGGCCACTAGACAAAGCATTCTCCCTCTCGGATCACTCTACAGTACAGACGGAGGAACGGGCATGATCAGATTCTCCCGATGGGAATGATGCACTCGGTAGGGAAGGTATGGGGATACCGCTTCCGGTCGGCGCAGTAGTCGTAGGTCATGTAGTTCATGCGCACCCAGTTGAGCGTCATCCAGCTCCACCAGTCCAGCTTCTGGCCCATCCACGACGACGCCGACGACGGCAGGTGGTCGCCCCCGCACCGCGTGGCCACTCCGTCGCCGCGCCACACGCACGTTCTGCTCGCGTCGTACCGCCGGTACGCGGCCACGAACGGCGCCTCCGACCAGTTCGTCTTCACGCGGCCTCCCTGCGTCGCCCACTCCTCGGCGTTCCAGATGCTGGCGAAGACGTGCACCGGCTGCCGCGTCGGGAACGGCACCCCGTAAGCCTCGTTGTTCTTGAACACCCTGATCGGCGTCCCGTCGATGTACATGCTGCAATGGAGGACAAACTCATGTCAGGATGGATGATGGATCATGGAGGTTGCTGTGGAGAAGAAGGGGGAAGCCGAGCACGTACATGATGTTGAGTGGGTTCCAGAGGATGGAGTAGGTGTGGAAGTCGGCGGTGGGGTCGAACCAGAGCACGAACTGCTGCTCGCGCTCGCCCTTGCCGTCGCTGAAGATGTTGGTGTGCAGGAGGTAGGGCTCGCCGCTCACGTTGCCCAGGAACTCGAAGTCCACCTCGTCGTGCCGCGCGCCTCCCGTGCAGATCTGCACCGTAGTGCATCTTCTTCACTTAGATGTAATCTAATTAAAAAGGAACAGAAGCAAGACTGCGTATACAGTTTTTGATACGGTAAAACGTGGACACCATGACTATGTATGCTGACTATGCATATATCCTCCAGATGATTATTGTTTTTTCCCAGCTCAGAACACCAAATGCAGATTCTATCGTTGGAATATAGAATTCCCATTCAATCTCATGAAGAATATAAAAAGGAACAGAAGCAAGACTGTGCATACACTTTCCGAAACGGTAAAACGTGGACACCACCATATGACTAGGTATGCTTGAGATGATTATTGTTTTTTTCCTTGCCCACAAGACCAGAATTCAGCTTCTATCTTAGGAGTAGAATTCAGACTCAATCTCATGAAGGATATAGAGTGCATACTGTATTTGGCTACCACGAGTAGTCTGCCTTATTGTTCAACGAAAATATAAGTAATCTGCCTTAGTGGAATTCACGTCTAAGAAAGGCTTGGCTAGTAGAAACGCCACAAACATTTCTTTAATCCACGTTCTTACTTAATTAAGCCAATGTATTTCTTGTATTAGCGCAGCTAGCATATCTGCGAAGTCGATCGATGCTCTCTTCTTTCAACAGAAGAAAATGAAATGCCGTCGTATCTTTCTGCTTTCAGACATGTACATGTACACAATAATTGTACTCCCTCCGTCCCAAAAAGATGTCACAACTTTTTCCATCCACGAGGGTATCTAGATATGTTTTACATATAGATACATTCATGAATGGAAAAATCTGTAACATCCTTTTTGGGACGGAGGAATCTGTCTACCTACTGCTACTCCGCCCATTAATAGCGAAGGCCCATTGAGTTCATCAATTCACTGTACGAGTGTACGGAGTAACATTTAGGACTGCAATTGAGCGTACGTTAACCTCAACTGGTACAAAATTCACTGCAATTGGGCGTCAGTTAACCTCCCGACCGGCTAGGCGGTGGGCTTCAGTGTTCAGTGTTCAGAGTTCAGACTTATATATACTCTAGGCTAGGAGCGACAAATGCATGAGCCCAAACAGGACATTTTTTTCCAGCTTTGCCCAAGTTTTAACCTTCTGCTTTGTCAGGCAAAATTCACTCCACAAATGACAAGTGTCGAACTCGTGAAGTCTTTACTACCCCTAGACCGCTAGACGTGAACAATCTCATTGCTAAACAAGAACAGAAATGCAAGATGAACCCGACAGAACAGATCTGGGCAGGCAAGACTTACATAGAATGAGGTGATGGTCCCGGCGGAGTCGCCGGCGACGAGCCTGATGTCGAGGTCGAACCTTGTCGTTGCAGGCTCGGACCTGCAACTCTCTCAGCTCACGATCGAGAGGAGGACGAAGGAATGACAGAGAGACACACTGAATTTTGCTGGCGCACGAACGCCTTTTTTCTCTAACTTTGCTGCACCCGAGCTCGACCTCGATGGTGATACCTGATGGAGTTTACAGGGAGGGGTTCTTATAGGGACGGCTCGCACACACGTCGCCATCCCGCGCACACACGCACCCATGACGCCGCGATCTCTGCGCCCTCTGATCTCGCCCACGACGCGCACACACGCGAGCACGGCGGCCAGCTCGAGCTGCAGGACCTGGTCATCTCCCTCCTAACTCGCTAACCAACTAACTGAAACAAAACACACGCCCTAGACTCACACACACACACCACGGACGCACACGATACAGACACAGGCCACGCACAGACATGGCTTAGTGCCAACACACTCCCCCTAAGCCATGACCTAGTACAGGCCAGGCTGGTCATCGATGAGGAGCGCCTGCGCTTGCGCCTGCTCCTCCCTTTTCTTCTTCCTGCAGTCGCGTTCGAAATGGCCGCGGATGCCGCAGTAGTGGCACCTGCCACGCCTGCCCAGGTCCGCGCCGTTCCCCGCGTCGTCGTCGTTGTGGCCGCCACCGCGCGCACGGCGCCGCGCCTCCCACTGCGCCGCCGTGAGCAGCAGCTGGTCCCCACGACGCTCGCCGCCAAGAGCCACCTTGCGCCGCTCCGACCGCTCCTGGAACGCCTTCAGTCGACCGAGCACCTCGTCGAAGCAGACGGTCTCGACGTCGCAGAACTGCTCGATGCCGGCCACCGCCGTGTACAGGTCGTCGGGTACGGTGTCGAGGATCTTCTTGACCATCTCCTTGTCGCTCAGCGTCGCGCCGAGGCTCGCGAACCTCGCCGCCATGCCGCTGATCTTGCCGGCGTAGACGTCCAGTGCCTCGCCGTCCTCCATGATCAAGCGATCAAACTCCCCGCGGAGCGTGGACAGCCGAGCCTTCTGCACGCGATCCGCGCCGACGAATCGCGCCTTGAGGCTCGCCCACACCGCCGCCGCCGTCTTCTTTGACGAAACCTGCAGAAGAAGGTCCTCCGCGAGCGCACCGAGCAGATACGCCCTCGCCGTCTTGTTCTTCTTCGGATCGACCTCCGCCGCTGGATCCTCCGGAACCACCGCCTCCCAGACGCCTTGCGCGTCGAGGTTCGCCTCCACCTTGATCGCCCAGACGGTGTAGTTGTCGCCGGTGAGCATCGGACAGGAGAGCGGCACCGCGCTCCCCCCACCGCCACCGTACGGCACCATCGCCATCGCCTCCTCCTCTAACCTCGCTCTGATACCACTTGTCGTTGCAGGCTCGGACCTGCAACTCTCTCAGCTCACGATCGAGAGGAGGACGAAGGAATGACAGAGAGACACACTGAATTTTGCTGGCGCACGAACGCCTTTTTTCTCTAACTTTGCTGCACCCGAGCTCGACCTCGATGGTGATTTCTGATGGAGTTTACAGGGAGGGGTTCTTATAGGGACGGCTCGCACACACGTCGCCATCCCGCGCACACACGCACCCATGACGCCGCGATCTCTGCGCCCTCTGATCTCGCCCACGAAGCGCACACACGCGAGCACGGCGGCCAGCTCGAGCTGCAGGACCTGGTCATCTCCCTCCTAACTCGCTAACCAACTAACTGAAACAAAACACACGCCCTAGACTCTCTCACACACACCACGGACGCACACGATACAGACACAGGCCACGCACAGACATGGCTTAGTGCCAACACACCTCCCGAACAGGTACCGGTCCTTGGACTCCAGCCTCGACCCGGTCTGCTCGTCCAGCGACAGCTCCACCACCCGTCCTTCCACCAAGAACCGCGCATTGCGCGTCCCCCACACCGCGTCGAAGTCCCGGTGGAAGCTCCGGTCGACCACGGCCCCCGTCCGCGTCGCCGCCACGGCCACGGCGAGCGCCGCCACCAGCCGCCAGAGAGAGCCGCTCAGCATTACTCCTGTGATTTTTGCAATGGGTCGATCTATGACGAGACGAGAAGAGTGAGGTGATGAGGAGGAGCACGTCCAATTTAAGGGCACCGTCGTGGGCGCTTTCGCCAAGTGCCAGGCGGTGCAGGGACGAACCGGCATGTGCATCGCTTTTATGTGACGACGCTCGCGAGGCCCTGCCGTGCGGGCGTCCGTCGCATGGCGTCGTGCCGTCGTGTCTCAGCAGGACAGCAGATGGGTGAGATCCGCGAGACTTGCTGTCATGCTGTGGGTACGTGATCGTCGTCGTTGATCTCTCCGGCTGTCAGTACGCGTACAACATGGCCGCATAAATTATGGATTGACTCTTGACCCTGGTGCGCCACGGTAAAACGGACAGGGCGCGTGAGTGAGTGCGCGGCACGAAGCCGGTGGAGGCAGCTGGTCGATCTACGGGGTGACGCGGGTTATGGTCGCCGTCGGTTTGGACCTTTGAATCCAGCTTCCAGCGGGACACGACTATGTAAAGACGGAGCGAGTAGGCCTGAGAATAGGTTCTCTTAGAGTGTGATTAATCGAATGTTAAATTTACTTAATCCTTAATCAGATGAGGTCATCAAATTTTGGTTACAACTCAAGACTAGCAGAAGCACGGAGCAAATTAAACGGTCCATACATTAGTCTAATCTTTTTTAAATCTAAACAATTTTCAAATTTGAACAGTTTTTAATCTGAACAACTTTTGAGTTTGAACATATTTAAAATGAGAAAGTTTATTAAAAATGAGTATTTTTCAAAATCATATATAAGTAACAAAAAAAGAAATAATTTATAAAATCCGAAAATTTTTTATTTTATTTTTTTCAAAATTGAACATTCTCTAATTTTGAACATTTTTTAAAATGAAATTTTAAAAATTTCCAAAATATGAACGTTTTTTAGAAAATAAACTATTTTCAAATTTTGAACATTTTTTAATATGAGCAATTTTCATATTTTTAAAATCTAACATTTTATTACTATCGGATTTCGAAGTCTGGAAAAAATGACCAAATTTCAATATCTCAAGATTTTAAAAATCTGAACAAAATTTTAAATCTTAAAATGCTTTAAATTAAAAAAAAAGATAAGGAAAAAGAAAAAAAGAAACATAAACGGAGAAAAAAATGTTCCTGCCAGTTTTCTTTCGTGGTGATATTGTATCACTAGTAGAGAACAGGGCATCAGTACCGGTTGTATAGGGCCTTTAGTACCGGTTGTGCAACCGGTACTAAAAGGTCGGGACTAAAGGGGTACCCCTTTAGTACCGGTTGCCCTCCACGTGGGCAAGCCTGCGCGCTGGCAGGCTGAGGACCTTTAGTACCGGTTGGTATTACCAACCGGTACTAAAGGTTCCTGGTTTTTTTGCCCCCCTTATTTTTTCAGGGAGGTTTAGGTTTTCGGTTTTATTTCTTTTCGCTTATTTTTTGGGGTTTAGGGTTTCTGTTTTTCCTTTTCGCTCATTTTTCAGGGTTTCGGAGGAGAGCACACGTATAAATTACCCACTACACATATAAAGTACTCACTACACATATAAAGTACTCTCGTTAATTACATATATAGTCATAATTACAATGGAGATCACCGCTAGCTTAGTACATGCACGGAGGGAGTCTATTTTTTCGACATAGTAGAATTCATCGAATTTATCTATGAGATGCGTCAGCATGAATCCCGCCAATTCCTCCGCAATAGCTTTTACGCGGTTTTCTGGTAGGAGCTGGTTCCGGTTCCTTGACATCTTTAAAAGAAGGAGATCAAATCAGTTATGATCGAAACTAAACACAATTGATGGTAGCAAAATAAAAGTTGTGTATGATGTTTACGTACCTCTCGATTTTTTGCACTATTGACTCTCTCATTGACCCTCATGTGAATATACTCGCAAACGTAGTATCCACATAGTTCTGTCCCCTGTGGTTGTCGCAGACACCACTATAGAAGAATATAATTTAATCAAATAATAATCAAGAGAATGATAATGGTATTAGAAAGATACACAGATCTAGATATGTAGTAATACTTACTTTGTTAGCCTTGAACTCCAGCTTATCTTTCCATTCACCGCGTTCTTCCGCGATGAACTTTTTCCAAACCCTGCCCGGAAAAGAAAATGAATTGATATCCAGAAATGAACGAAAGAGGACGATATAGTGCGATGGAAATTACCTCTTGAGCATTAGACGTACGCTTTTGTAATCATCTTGATCTCTCCTTAATGAGTCCCAGACTTCAACTTCTCCTTCCTCGAGTCTAATGATTAGCAGAATGAAGTGGTACCTACCCAAGATTTATATACGCGGGTATTCAGAACTCATCAATTACACTTAATATCGGGAAAGCAAAATAGAATGTGTACACGACAGTAACACTCACCCGAAGTTGTAAGGAAAAAATATTTCCTTTTTGGTACTTTGTCGCCTAAAAAACATTAGCAAAAGGTCCTCTGTGTCATGGACATACAAAGGACTTTCTACGGTGACTTCATTAACTTTATCCGGGTCAATGAACCCAATGTCCCAGATTCCTCCCATTCGGCATTCACGAATCTTCATTCTGCATAATAGCGTACAAAAGAATGTTGTGAGGATAATTACAAGCAATGAAATGAGCTTAACTATAAATAATTAAATTACACGAATAAATTACTTACAGACAATAGCAGCTGATGATAGATTTGTTGAGAGCAAATTGATTGTACATCTGAAAAAGTTTGGAGAACTCAACCTGCACACCATATTCTCGGAAGTAGTGTTGTTCCTTAACTCCCGCCATGAGATATTCTCTCCCTTGTTTTGCGGCGGCCATGTACCAGTTATTCAATTTATATAACTGTGTTGTTAGAGCACTCGGATTTTCGACCAGAGGCAGCCCGAGTTCAAATTTATATTGAATTGTTATCTGCGCTATTTGGTAACCTGTGTCGCCAATGACAACTTCTCCATGCTCGGTTTCCCGAGCTTCAGAAGGCACAATGAGCGGGGCGATCGATTGTGCTTCTTGTTCTCCGAGCTGGGCAACTCCTTTTCCGCACGCTTTATCTTTCTCCATCTGTGAGGAAAGTGCCTTGTCAATACCCCGCTCATAGTCCGAAAGGGGCCGCTGTGGAAACCTATATAGGTTGTCAACGGTACGATCTTTTACCTCGGTTGGTATAGTCTTCAGAAGTTTCTCTATGGGGTCAAGTCTTGCCTCCAGTCTTTCCTTTTTTTTCTGTTCAAAAAAGGCTTTAGCCTTGCCTTGTGTGCTCAGTTTTAATTCCTCCATAGTCATCTCGCCAGCTAACTTCTCAGGAGCCTTGACTTCCTTGGGTTTTCTTACACGTTTCTTGACAGGGGACTGTTGGGAATATGCCCTAGAGGCAATAATAAAATGGTTTATTAAGCATATTCAAGTTTATGATAATAGTTTATTATCCATGCTATAATTGTATTAAATGGAAACATAATACATGTGTGGAATATAAACACCCGGAGTCCCTAGTGAGCCTCTACAGGACTAGTTCGTTGATCAAGAGATAGTTAGAGTTTCCTAACTATGGACTTGTTATAGTCACTTGATAACGGAGTCATATCATTAGGAGTAATGGTGTGATGGACATGACCCAAATAAAGAGTTGCAATTAATCATGTCACAAAAGTTTTGTTGTCAACACTTTTAATATGCCAAATATAGTTTCCTTAGACCATGAGATTATATCACTCCCGTTCACCGGAGGAATACTTTGTGGACATCAAACGTCACTTCGTAACTGGGTGATTATAAAGGTGGCTTTCAGGTATCTCCGATGGTGGGTTGTTGGGTGATATGAATCAAGAGTGGAATTTGTCCCTCCATGTGACGGAGAAGATATCTCCAGGCCTTCTCGGTAATATAGCATCAAGAGTCTGCAGACATGTGATTAAGTTGTAATCACCGGGATCCTATATTATGGACGAGTAAAGAGAACTTGCCGGTAACGAGATTAAACTAGACATGGGGATGTCAACGATTATATCTCGGGCAAGTAAAATATCGTGAGACAAAGGGAATCGTATATGAGATTAATTGAATCTCCGGCATCGTGGTTCAATCGAGAAAAGGTTTTTGTTGAGTGTATAGGAATTAATATGGACATCCCGGTCCCGCTATTAATTATTGATATGATCATGTCTATACATTCTCGAACCCGTAGGGTCACACACTTAACGTTCCGATGAAATTAGGTTTTGCGATGAATTAAATGATGAAGTGAACGAATGGTGATTCGGAGTCTCGGATGGGATCCCGGACATCACGAGGAGTTCCGGAGGAGTCCGGAGAATAAGATTCATATATGGAAAGTGGTTTCCGGAGGTTTCGGAAAAGTTCCGGAAATTATTTAAAGGGTACCGGAAGGTTCCGGAATGTTCTAGAAGAGTCTAGAAGTGGGACCGCATATTTTGTATGGGGCCCACATGGTGCAAAGGGGTGCTGCCACCACTTGGTGGGGCGCACCACCTAGGCCCATATGGGGGTGCGGCACAAGGAGGGGAGTCCCACTCCTAGTTGGACTAGGAGGTGGGCTCCCACCCCTTTAGGAAAGGGGCCCAAGGAGGAGTCCTTGTTGGACTCCAACTTGGGGGGCAAGCAAGGAGGGGCCGGCCGGCCCCCTCCCCTTGACCTAGCCGCCACCTATATAAGGAGGGGTAAGGGGGGAGGCGCACCATACCTTGGAGGCTGCCGCACCACCCCCCTAGCCGCACCCCCTCTCTCCCATCTAGCCCTAGTGCGCCACCTCTTCTCCCGAAGGGCTGCCGCACCTCCACCTCTCCACCATAGCCGCACCACCCCTATGCCCTAGGGCTGCTGCGCCGCCTTGTCCTCTCCCTCTCCTCTTGCTTGGCTTGGCGAAGCCCTGCTCACGGAGATCGTCATCGTCACCGGCACTACCGTCGTGCTGCTGAGATCATCAAGGCCACGTCGTCTCTCTTGCGGGATCAAGGAGTCGACGTCTTCATCGAGCTGTACGTGTGGATGCCGCGGAGGTGCTGCCCGTTGCTGCACTTCACCGGATTGGATCTCGAGGATAATACATCTCCTCGCGACTAGACGAGTCTAGTTGCGGGGATCGACTAGCCAACCCCTGCACCGACAAAACGCGTTTGTTGATCTTCGAGGGTAAGAGATTGGATCTCATCTTCGCTATCTTCATCTCATAGATCTAGATCCTTGGGGTTTATTCCGCTTTGCCGCGTAGAAAATTTTTGTTTTCCATGTTGCGACCCCATCAGTGGTATCAGAGACTAGATCTATTCGTAGGTGTTGATGCGATTAGAACACAAGGAGTTGTGGGCGTTGATATTTTATGTTGCTACCTTCTCGCGTGCACTTTGCATCTTTGCGGTATTGTGAGATTGAAGCGGCCCGGACCAACCTTACTCGTCCACGCACGAGAGACCGGTTCCACGACTGACATGCAACTTGTTTTGCATAAGTGGCTGGCGGGTGTCTGTTTCTCTTGCTTTAGTGAGGATGCAATTTTCAATGGAAGGCCTTTCAAAAGGATGAGTAAATAAGCAACTATTATATCACCGTTGTGGTTTTTGCGTAGATTAGAACGGTTCTAACTCGTTGACCCAAGCCACGTAAAATTTGCATAAACAAAGTAGAGGCGTCTAACTTGTTTTTGCAGAGGAGGTCAAGTGATGTGATATGGCCAATGTGATTTGTGATAATGTATGCAATGATCATGTTTGTAATATTTCGCGACTTGCATGTCGACGAGTACGGCAACCGGCAGGAGCCATATGGTTGTCTATTATTTTATGTGACCTGCGTGTCAATGAAATCACCATGTAATTGCTTTGCTTTATTGCTAAGAGTAGCATTAGTTGTAGTTGCAATAGTTGGTGGACAACCATGGTGATGGCGCCAAGATGATGGAGATCATGCCGGAGATGGAGATCTTGCCGGTGCTTTGAAGATGGAGATCTAAGAGCATATGAAGAAAGGCCATATCATATCACAATTATGAATTGCATGTGATGTTAATCCCTTTTATGCACCTTATTGTTATGCTTAGATATGATCGCGACGGTAGCATGATAAGGTGATCTCTCATGTTAATATCAAGATAATTAAGTGTTCTCCCCTAGTATGCGCCGTTGCGAAAGTTCGTCGTTTCGAAGCATCACGTGATGATCGGGTGTGATAGATTCAACGTTCACTTACAACGGGTGCAAGCCAGTTTGCACATGCGGAAATACTACGGTTGTCTTGACGAGCCTAGCATGTACAGACATGGCCTCGGGAACACGGAACCGAAAGGTTAAACACGAGTCATATAAATGATATGATCAACACTGAGTTGTTCACCATTGAAACTACATCATCTCACGTGATGATCGGTGGTGGTGTAGTGGATTTGGATCGTGTGTATCAACCGGAGAGATGTTGAGTTTAGTGGGAGTTCGTTAATTTGATTAAATTGAACTAAAATTATCATAAACAAGTGTCCTAAAGATGTCTTTGCAAAATCCTTGTAGATCATGGGAGACTACAGTAGTATGTTTCTTGCTGAGGAGCTACGTCTCGATGGGTCAAACTTTGCTGAGTGGTTCATGCGTCTGAGAGAAGCCCTTTTCGCCAATGATGAGCTCTACGTGATAGATGAAGCTTTAGAAAAACGCCCTGATGTTACTGTTGACTACGAAGGGTATATGGAGTGGTACGATCAAAAGACCACCTACTTGAGAGTCGAGTGGCTGATATGCACCTTCATGGATTCTAACCTTGGTAGACAATTTGGAAACTTGAGCGCAATGGAGATTGTCGATGAGCTGAAACAAAGGTTCATAGCACAAGTTAGAGTTGCAAGGTTTGAATGCCTGGATGAATTTCTTTCAACTAAGATGGAAGAAAACACTTGCTTGGAACAGCACCTAAGTAAGATGCACCGGCTGTATTATACTATGGTGGATGTTTGGAACCATGAAATAACTGACGAGATGGCAATAGATGGGGTGCTGCGCTCGCTTCCCCCCAGCTATAAGGACTATGTGAGGAACTATATCATGGGAAGGGATTCGATCACTTTCTGTGAGTTTATTTCCCAGCTGCGTCAAGTTAAAGTGGAACCCATAGCAGGAGAGGTAGTCAACGCAGAAGGTATATTTTGATATACTAGTTATAAATGTTTAAATGTCCCATTTACACTTGTGGTGAGCTAAGTATTTGATACTTGTGCTGTTTTATGAAAACAGGGCCTGCCGTTTGAGAAGTGCATGGAGGGACTGAGTGGATTTCGCGGGAAGATGGCAATCAAGGAGTTGATGCTGGCGTCATTTCACTTCTACATTTATCGTTTTAAATTAGAGGATTTGAATGAGTTTTGTAATCGAATTAAGTGTGATCTTAAATTAGTGTGTCTCGGTTTGTGAGACGGTCATTCATGTCAAAGACAAGTGGTTGTTCTGTTTTCATGAGTAATCCTTTTTGGAGATCACGTTTCGATTATGAGATTATTGTCCTTTGCTAGATTTAAACGATAATTAGTTAAACACTTATAAAATAAAGACATGCTAAAATATCCAATACTTAATGATGAGAATTGTTTTAATTGTACTATTAGTGCTGAAGAGCATGTTGATGCGCATCACTAAGTAGTGTGATTAAAAATGCCATTTTCTGAAAATGCCATGAGTTGCTGAAAATAAACACAAGTGTTGGTTGTATTTTTCAGTAAATAAAAGACATCATTATTTTATCATGGATGAGTGAATAGGAGTATTTATTCATGTCATGATGAGATTTTGGAAGTAGAGGATACTAAGTTAACAAGATAATTGAGTCTTTTCGATTTGATCAAAAGAGACAAAATATTTGAGTTATTGTTTTAGTATGGTGACTTGTGACAAGTGTTATCACAAATTACAATGTTTAGAGATTATTCAAAAGGTGTTTTGATAAACCTAAAGAATTGTAATCACATTATATTTGATATTATGTGGTCATAAAAGAAGGGTCTTAGGTTTTAAGGTTTCATTAGTATCATTTAGATTTATTTTGATAACACTCTGGTTTTAAATAAAGGATCTATTTAATGATTTGCATTTCGCATATGAGTTATGTGAAATAGTGGTTTCAATAATTATGAGATAATTAAAACCAAAGCAAATAAAGTTTTGTAGAATGTTCATATGAGATTATGAATAGAGATTCCACAATGTGAGACTAAAAGGGACAAACCAATGTGTTTGGTTATGTTGTGTATTTTAGTGGTTTTATCGTGAAATTGTTTCATGGATAAAAAGAATTGTTGGAATAAATTTAGAAAGATTAAACCTTGCATGTTTATGTATCAAGTGGCACATGTGTAAAGTGCTATACTGGTTAAAACTTGACACATAAAAGTTTTTAATGATGGTGATCATTGAATTTTGGTTTAGCTTGTCTAAAGTGATGTAGGTTTCAAGAATATGAATTTTGTCAAAAGTTGCAAAATAATATTCATGATTTACTTGTCATGTTTGAGAAACAAGACATACCTACAAAACTACAAAAGAAGAAATAGAAACTTTAAATACGAAAGTGACTGAGAGTCATTCTACTTTAAGTTTAAATCATAAAGTAATTGTTACTTGATTTTGTGAAAAGAATGTTTCACATATTTATTTTGGCAAAAGAGTTTGCGTGGAATAAATAAAACTTAGAGCTAGCAAAGTGCTGGTGTTTCGTATATGAGTTCTCGAATCTTAAGAGTTAAGAGTTTTGGAGGAGTCCAAAGTGTCGAGAAAGTGCATAAGAAACTGAGTGAGATCTAATTAAGATATGTGGTGACATATATTAAGTTAGAGCAGAAATTAATTTCCATAATCAAAATATGTGGTGACATATGTTTGAGTGGGAGCTAGTTAATCATGGTCAAATATAAAGATAACATATTTCTGAGTGGGAGCCAGAGTGGCTTCACAATTTAATATGTGTATGAGGTATATTTGAGTGGGAGTTTACAACATAGTGTTTTTGAATGAAATGGAGATTTCATAAATGTTGTAAATGTTGTCATGGACTAATGCATAACTTATGAAGTTAGTTTGAACGTCAAATATTCATGTAGATGAATGTATCTATGGAGGATAGATAAGTTTGATAAACATTAAAGTCAGGATGTTTCAACCTAAATATTTTTGAATGAGTTCAAAATGAAACAAGAGAAGAATGGTTCATCTCATTGTGATATATAGGTGAAGCATTGAGTTAGAGAACTCAGTACAAAATTGATGGTTGGAGGATATGTTGGAATTCAATATGAATTGTTCATAGATCTCAACATATAAGAACCATATGTTTGTATATGACGATATGTGGCCCAAGTTCTTAATTGTAAGAACATGTTGAATGAGGAGTCATTTTTCATGAGATTGAGATAAATTTAGAAAATGGTGGACTTGGTTGAAGT
Organism: Puccinellia tenuiflora; assembly: GCA_012064385.1. Taxonomy (NCBI): domain Eukaryota; kingdom Viridiplantae; phylum Streptophyta; class Magnoliopsida; order Poales; family Poaceae; genus Puccinellia; species Puccinellia tenuiflora. The sequence goes on from QRDG01001200.1 coordinate 1,058,770, forward strand.
CATAAAGCCAGACTAAATTAGGGATCTCTTAATATCAGAGTAGCACAGCGAAAGCATGATCGGAAATATCAAAGTGACAAGGCTCACTGTTGATTTGTTAAGTCAACAACATATAGGAGTATATGATTAATTCAAGGATTGAAATAAGATATAATATTTTGGTTTGAGAAAGTTGTTTCAAGATTGAGTGAGTTCCAGATGCATGTGTTATGAGAAAGTCCAATTGACTAATCATACATATGGGCATGAAAGGATATGATTGTCTCACTCTATAACCAAACATATTATATGCATTATATGATAATGGTTGTATCATGGGATGATAGGAAGTTTATCATGTGATGATAAAGTAATGTCAAATTAGGTGACAGTTACAATTTTGCAAAGGACATAAAGAGCTGTAAAGTACAGAGCACGGACAAAACCTCTTCCACAAGCAAACATGATCAGCACTGAGACTTCATGAGTGAGACTCCATGGGTGTTGGATCGCGGAAATGTAAACTAGATTATTGACTCTAGTGCAAGTGGGAGACTGTTGGGAATATGCCCTAGAGGCAATAATAAAATGGTTTATTAAGCATATTCAAGTTTATGATAATAGTTTATTATCCATGCTATAATTGTATTAAATGGAAACATAATACATGTGTGGAATATAAACACCCGGAGTCCCTAGTGAGCCTCTACAGGACTAGTTCGTTGATCAAGAGATAGTTAGAGTTTCCTAACTATGGACTTGTTATAGTCACTTGATAACGGAGTCATATCATTAGGAGTAATGGTGTGATGGACATGACCCAAATAAAGAGTTGCAATTAATCGTGTCACAAAAGTTTTGTTGTCAACACTTTTAATATGTCAAATATAGTTTCCTTAGACCATGAGATTATATCACTCCCGTTCACCGGAGGAATACTTTGTGGACATCAAACGTCACTTCGTAACTGGGTGATTATAAAGGTGGCTTTCAGGTATCTCCGATGGTGGGTTGTTGGGTGATATGAATCAAGAGTGGAATTTGTCCCTCCATGTGACGGAGAAGATATCTCCAGGCCTTCTCAGTAATATAGCATCAAGAGTCTGCAGACATGTGATTAAGTTGTAATCACCGGGATCCTATATTATGGACGAGTAAAGAGAACTTGCCGGTAACGAGATTAAACTAGACATGGGGATGTCAACGATTATATCTCGGGCAAGTAAAATATCGTGAGACAAAGGGAATCGTATATGAGATTAATTGAATCTCCGGCATCGTGGTTCAATCGAGAAAAGGTTTTCGTTGAGTGTATAGGAATTAATATGGACATCCCGGTCCCGCTATTAATTATTGATATGATCATGTCTATACATTCTCGAACCCGTAGGGTCACACACTTAACGTTCCGATGAAATTAGGTTTTGCGATGAATTAAATGATGAAGTGAACGAATGGTGATTCGGAGTCTCGGATGGGATCCCGGACATCACGAGGAGTTCCGGAGGAGTCCGGAGAATAAGATTCATATATGGAAAGTGGTTTCCGGAGGTTTCGGAAAAGTTCCGGAAATTATTTAAAGGGTACCGGAAGGTTCCGGAATGTTCTAGAAGAGTCTAGAAGTGGGACCGCATATTTTGTATGGGGCCCACATGGTGCAAAGGGGTGCTGCCACCACTTGGTGGGGCGCACCACCTAGGCCCATATGGGGGTGCGGCACAAGGAGGGGAGTCCCACTCCTAGTTGGACTAGGAGGTGGGCTCCCACCCCTTTAGGAAAGGGGCCCAAGGAGGAGTCCTTGTTGGACTCCAACTTGGGGGGCAAGCAAGGAGGGGCCGGCCGGCCCCCTCCCCTTGACCTAGCCGCCACCTATATAAGGAGGGGTAAGGGGGGGGGGGCGCACCAACAACACCTTGGAGGCTGCCGCACCACCCCCCTAGCCGAACCCCCCTCTCTCCCATCTAGCCCTAGTGCGCCACCTCTTCTCCCCGAAGGGCTGCCGCACCTCCACCTCTCCACCATAGCCGCACCACCCCTATGCCCTAGGGCTGCTGCGCCGCCTTGTCCTCTCCCTCTCCTCTTGCTTGGCTTGGCGAAGCCCTGCTCACGGAGATCGTCATCGTCACCGGCACTACCGTCGTGCTGCTGAGATCATCAAGGCCACGTCGTCTCGCTTGCGGGATCAAGGAGTCGACGTCTTCATCGAGCTGTACGTGTGGACGCCGCGGAGGTGCTGCCCGTTGCTGCACTTCACCGGATTGGATCTCGAGGATAATACATCTCCTCGCGACTAGACGAGTCTAGTTGCGGGGATCGACTAGCCAACCCCTGCACCGACAAAACGCGTTTGTTGATCTTCGAGGGTAAGAGATTGGATCTCATCTTCGCTATCTTCATCTCGTAGATCTAGATCCTTGGGGTTTATTCCGCTTTGCCGCGTAGAAAATTTTTGTTTTCCATGCTGCGACCCCATCAGGGACGACATGAACAGCTTCCGCTTTGTCAAATTACTGCTAGTGGGCGCAGCAGTCGGCTGACGGGACGGCGCGGGCGATGGACTCGCGGTGGGCTCCCAATCGTCGGGGGAGGAGGGTGGACTTTGCTGTGGTGAATTTCTAACCGGAGGAGTCGGTGGCCTTGGCGCCGAGTCTGGAAACTTGATGTATTTCTTCTTCCATAGAACGATACCAAGCTCGACTTCTCCCAATGTCTTCTCGCCTTCAGCTCCAGGAATGTCAAGATGCATTGAGTTGAATCCCGACAAAGGTTATTCATTGGCGCATGTAACTCACAATTTGTCTTCTCCGTGATATCATCCACGGGGCAGCGCGCCGCCGACGGTTCATCAACTGCAGGATCTTGTAGCTGCGTGGAACCCACGCTGCTTTTCCGCTGAGATGGGCAGACTTTGACTGCATGATCTTCTACTCGCGGCTGAGATTCCCTTTGCTGGGTAATTAAAACCAGTTGCTCCTTCACATCATTCATCTGGCGTTCTAATGCAGTAAACCTCTCCGCCTCCCTCTTCTTACTTCTGCAATGTTTTCCATAAGTTGCAGCGTCCTTCGGAAACCCTTCAAGAAAACCAACCCCGCCTCCTCTGCCTCGACATCGTGCCCAGTGTTATTTATTCCCGAGGGCGAGTGAAAGCTCGTCGTTCTCTCTATCGGGAACATATTTTCCATGTCGGACTAGTTCTATTGTGTCAACTAGTTTTTTGGCGACTCTTGTAATTCTTTTCTTCCATTTTCCCTGTGCAACAATCAGCCCTGTGTCTGGGTCCAAGACTGCCCCATGCGCGAACAACCAGAACTTGGACCTGTCGGGCCAGCCATCTGTCTGTGGAGTGATCCCTTTTTTACGCAGCTCGTTTTCATAGGCTTCCCACTTAGGCAAGGCAGTCTTGTAGCCACCTGAGCCCAAACGATGGTGATATTTCTTCTTCTGAGCATTCAACTTATTTTGGGTCGATCGGGTCACAGCGACGGCCGATTTCTTATACGCCGCAAATTCAGGCCAGTCATCTTTTAGCTTCTCTAGAGGTCCGGTGAAATTTGGAGGTTCTTTCGCATATTTTCTCCACAATCCGTTCTTCCAGTTGTTGAATTGCTGGGCCATCTTGCTAAGAGTCCATTCCTTGAATTTATCCTGCCTCTTCGGTGGGAGATCTGCCGGTAGGGTGAAAGAAGCCAATATCGAGGCCCAAAGGGTATCTTTAATTCTTTCCTCGAGATATTTTGCGCCAATGTTGGCTTTCTTCGGCTTATTCCATTCTGCAACGGCGATCGGGACCATGTCCCTAACAAGAACACTGCATTGAGCTACATATTTAGTGTAGATTCCTTCGGGTTTCTCCGGTTTTCCTTTTATACTAACTTCGTCGATCGACAACTTTGCACCATCCGGTAGCTTTACCCCTTGGTTCGGGCCTCGTTTAGGGATTGACTTAGATGCAGTGGGCTAAAAGAAAAATGTTTCATTAACAAGTGCAATATAAATCAATTAATGCATCTAGCTAGTGATCAACAAGACTAATATATACCTCGACGGAGTTTTCTAATGGCACTTCTTCGTCGTTCTCGTCTCTGAAATTGTCTAACTCAACTCCCTCACCGGAGTCGTTCAAACATTTCGCGCTGAAATCTTCGTCGTCTTCTTCGCCGGAATCTTCTCCATCAGAATTGGGTCCTGCAGCCCTTTCATATATAATTGCTTGCATCCGGTCTTCATTCTCCTCGTCTCGGATGAAGGTGGCGTCGTCTCGGGTGATGGGGGCGTCGTCCTCCATAGCTCAATGTCACTGCAAATTTTTAATTCATAGCAAACAACTTTAAATTTCATTGCAACTAAAAATAACATTGCTTTGATAAATTTTCAAACTTTGCTAAATTTACTTATACACTAATGAAATAATTTTCAAACTTTGCTACTAAAATTTTCTAACTTAGCAATATTTCAAACTTAGGAATATTTCTAACTTAGAAATATTTCAAACTTAGAAATATTTCAAACTTAGAAATATTTCAAACTTTACTATGTTATCTAAATGACTTAGCAATATTTCTAACAAAATTGCTACACTAATAATAACCTAAAATAATTTTCAAACTTTGCTACTAAAATTTTAGGGAACTAACAATTTTTCTACAAACAATTTTTTCTACTAACAATTTTTCAAACTTTACTATGTTATCTAAATGACTTAGCAATATTTCAAACTTGCTAAAATTGCTTAGTTTATGAAATTTGCTAAGTTTACAAAATTTTCTAACTTAGCAATATTTCAAAATTTGCTAAGTTTCAAATTTGCTAAAATTGCTAAGTTTAGAAAATTTGCTACAAAATTTGCTAATAATAATCTAAACAATAATAATCTAAAATTTACTACTCCCTCCGATCCATAATAAGTGTCGGAGATTTAGTACTAGTCTAGTACAAAGTTTGTACTAAATCACCGACACTTATTTTGGATCGGAGGGAGTAATAAAATAATAATCTAAACAATAATAATCTAAACTTTACTAATAAAATAATAATCTAAACAATAATAATCTAAACTTTACTAATAAAATAATTTTCTTATACACTAAATTTTTTCAACCTAAACATCAGTACTAAAAACAAAAAAAAATGAGCACTACTAATCAAAATAACAGTACTGAAAAAAAGAAAAAAAAACTAACCTTTGCGGCGGCCGGAGCAGGGCTACGCGGCGGCCGGAGCAGGGCGTGGAGCAGGGCTACGCGGCGACTGCGGAGCAGGGCGTGGAGCAGAGGAGGGAGCGGCGACTGCAGCGAGGGAGGAGGCGATGGGCCGGAGCAGAGGACGGAGAGGCGATGGGCCGGGGCGGCGCGTCGTGGAGCGGAGCAGGGGTGGCGGAGGTCGACGCGGCGAGGGAGGAGGCGATGGCGCGGCCGCCGGCCGGAGCAGAGCTTCGCCGGAGCAGGGTCGCGTCGAGGAGGAGGCGTCACCGGCGTCGAGGACTTGGCAATTTGGGGAGTGAGGCGTCGATCCCCTGCCACTTAACCGTTCAAAACACCTTTAGTACCGGCTGTTCTCTACAACCGGTATGAAAGGGTCTTTACTACCGGTTGTAGAGAACAAACTGTACTAAAGGTCTGTTTTGGGCCGCGGCGAAATTTCGCGCACGAAGCCCACCCCTTTAGTGGGCTTTTGATTTTTTTCCTCTAGTTTATTTTTTCTTTCTTATGTTTTCTGTTTTTTATATCTATTTGGTTTCTATTTTGTTTTTTTCTCTAGTTTATTTTTCTTTAATATATATTTAATTTAATTGTCTAAAAAATTGTAATAATTATCTATGTATTTGTTTTCTGTTTTTATATCTATTATCTATTTGTCAACGTCAATACGTAGGGGGGACTCGTGACCTCCAAGCGCTGGGGTAGGACACGTATGTGACCAGGCACGTCCAATTTGTAATTCTGTAATAAAAATGGCAGCAAGGTTTTGTAATTCTGTAATAAAAATGGCAGCAAGCGAACAAGTGACAATTGTGACTAAAAACGGTGTATCAATGCTTGGAAACAAGGCCCAAGCTTCATACTTTCACTAGTGAATACTCTCAACATTATTAACATAATTAAACACATGATAGTTTCCACAAAAATACATGCATGGTATACGTTACTCGGAGATCATTCTTTCGTGGATCAAATAGGACGAGAATTGCGTAGGGCTACGAAAAGCACACCTTAAAGTTCATATTCCACATCTATGGACACTTCATGCTGTACTATCCACATCCAAAGATAGTACTAACAAACACCACAACCTATTTCTTGAATAGTCTCTTTATTCAATAACACAAGAATCATGAAACCTCATGATCTATTCAATCCAACAATAATAAAGAACAAACTCATGATGAAGATCCCTCTAAGCTTTTATCTTTAGAGTCACACACGGCACCCACACTGTCACCGAGATAGCATGATCACAACGGTGACTCCCGAACTTATACTAGATGACACCACTTGAGCTAAATCATATCCATTACACATTGGGAAACATCATGTATTCAACTATAGTAACAAAGCTCATTATCACAACGAAGATCACATCATGGAAGAGAGAGATAACCACATAGCTACTTGTATAAGCCTCAGCCCCGGTGAGGAACTACTCCCTCCTCATCATGGGAAGCAGCGGTGTTGCTGGAGATGGCTCCGGCGGTCGATCCCCGTCCCGGCAGGGTGCCGGAACAGGACCTTCTGAACCCCCGAAACTTGTCGGCGATGGCGGCGGAGCTCTATATCGTATTTGGGAAAATCCTTCGGGGGTTAGGGTTTTTTCTCCGAGACTTAATTTATAGGCAAAACCCCTCGGGGAGGCGAGTCCCGAGGGGCAGGGACGATCGGCGACCGCGGGTGCCCCCTAGGCGGCGGGCCAAGCCCGTCTGTGCCCTGTGGGCTGCCCCCAGGGTCGCCCTTTTGGCTAGTGTCTTCATTTGTCCAATAAAAAATCTCCGTAAATTTTCGTCCAATTCCGAGAATATTTCCAGTAATAACTTTCTGCAACAAAAACAGCACAAAAACAGGGAACTGGCACTGGGCATCTTGTCAATAGGTTAGTCCAATAAAATGTCTCAAAATGATATAATATGATATTAGAAACATGTGACAACATCACAAAACAAGCATGGAACAATAAAAAATTATAGATATTTTTGACACGTATCAACGACGCTTAGGAATAGTTCGACACCGAAGAGAAATAAGAAACCAACTCCGGAATCGTTCCGGAAAATTTCCGATGGTGATCAGAGGGGTTCCGAAGATGTATCGGAATATGGGAGAAGTATCCGATGGAGATCGGAGGGCAACGAAAGGTGTTTCGGAGCAAGTTGAATTATATGATATGTATTTATTATTAATTAATGTAATTAATACATAAGTAAATATAATTTAAAAGGGCAGCACACCTAAATGGGCCTCACCCGAAAGGGGAGGCCCAAGTGGGGAGCCGCCCCAAAGAGGAGGGGGCGGCCGAACCCCCTAATGGGCTGGCCGAATGGGGCCCATGGGGTGGCCGGCTGCCCCCCTTGGCCGGCCAACCATGTGGGGATTAGTCCCACATGCCTAAGCCAAGGAGGGTGGCTTCCTCCCTCAGCCTATATAAAGGGAAGGTCCCCTCCCCTCAAAGGCATCCCATTCTCTCCATTCTCTCTCACCTCGAGCGTGGTTCCGCATTTCGTAGCTGTGTGTGGTAGAGAGGTTTCTCCACCAAATACCACCGTCGTGATATTGGTGCTTCGGTTTGAGTTGTTCATCTTCCGCTGCTGCCGTTGGACCGGAGCCGGGGGATCGTCGTCTACACCGAACGCGTGTAGAGCTATGGGGTGCCGTCACTTGTGGCACTCGTCTCCGGTACAACTACAATACCTTTAGGTCGGCATCGTACGACTCCACCGACAACGTTCATCGGAACTTACGCTTTCGGTCTTCAGGTGTATGGATTCCGATTCTCTCCGTTACTTTATATATGCATAGAAATGGATCTTGACTAGTTAGTGGTTCGCGTTGTTAGGAATTTTTTTGTTTTCTGCACCGGAGCCCTTTCAGTAACATGCATACCAACTAACTATAAAAGATGATGGGTGGCTAAATAATGCGGAGAGAGATAATAGAGTAACATAGTATGTTACCATCACATAATGTTTCTCAAAAAAATATGTCTATAAGCTAATAAATGACATCATCTATGACACTACCTTCATGTTACTTCGGCAGTATGGAGATATTAAAGTAGGGTGGTAACATGTTACTAGTCTAACTTACTCCCCACTATGACAAGCCCTAAGATTTAGCGTTAGCATAACGGTTACTTAAAAATAATCTATTATATACTAAAAGCAATATAAGGGAGTTTTTTGAAGCACGAGGTTGATCCACATCACCATAATTATTTAGTCGGTTAGATCTGTAACTAATGGTTGTGATTAAAAGAGAGGTAGAAGCAAATATTCACGTAAACAACCCCAACACGTTACAACATGTGCATCGTACTTAATTAATCAACTGCCACGCACCTGTTCCGTATATAATCGGTCGGTCAAGCTGATGGTACGTTCGGTTTGTCCTTTTTTTCTTTTCGAAACACAGTACAGACGCAGACGCTCACATAAACGTACGCACACTCACCCCTATGAATGCACACACGCACACCCTACCCCTATGAGCAACTCCGAAAGACTGAGCCGGCGGGTCGAGTCTTGAGATTGACAAAGTCACCAAGGCGTCTCGCTGTCGACGGGAACGCCGCCTCCTACTGAAAAATATTCCATCTAAATGAGTGTCAAATCTGGGATTTGAACTCTGGTGGGTTGGGGGTACAACCACCCTCCTAACCATTTTGGCACGGGCTGGTTCTCGTTTGTCCTTTAAGGCGTTGTTTGGATACGGGAGTTTAGCAGAACCAGTTTTCCTTAACCTATGGTAACCGCGTAACAAACTAAAAATCTGTTTGGGTGGATTAACTAAAACGTGAATAAGGAAAACCGGGTTTCCACAAACCCAGGAAAAGGCGTGTTGGCAAAAACGACTAATACCTATTTTTGTGAAAACGCGATTACGCAAACCACGATTGGAACGGAACTCTGAGCTGGGCCATGGGCGGCATGCGCAGCAGCCTGTCTATGCCTTCGGCCGGCACCGGCGGAGACAAGACCACTCCGCCTCCTCGTACAACCAGTTGAGCCGTAGGTCTCCGAGCTCGACCCGCCGTACGCCAGCGCCTGCACCGTGGTGGTAAGCTCGATGGCTCGTTGCCGGAGACAGCCAGGCTGCTCCTGCAGACCCACGGCACTGCACTCGCCGGCCACCTCCACACCTCTGCCTGCGAAGGCCCCTAGCACCGCTAGCTCCCGTGCATGTTCAAGGAGCACGTATTGGGCATGGCCTCGTGTTGGGCAGGGAGTGCCCATCGTTGTCCCGTCGAAGTGCTGGAAGATTCTAGGCAACTCGGCCTTCTTATCCCTGCTTATGGTGCCGAACGACCTCCTGGCTCCTGCTGAAAGACGACGACCGAGCGACGGGACTCACCGTCGGACTGGAAGCTCTGGAGACTGGGCGGTCGGCGTCCATGTGCGGCATCCCAACACCTTGAGCACGAGCATCTTGAGCGCCAGCATCTTGAGCATGAGGAGGAGGAGAGATATCAAGAAACTCGACGGCCGCCTTGAGCGTCTACGTCTTCCTGCCGCTGCTCGACGAGGTCTTCTTGATTCTATACTGCGCGTGCCGCTGCAGCAGTGTGCACGTCCCGCATCAGCTCTGTTTGGAAACCAATTTTACAATATTCTAATCCAAACATTGTTTTCCGTGAGCTTATTCTTAACTGAAAAGCTAGTAAAACTGGTTTCCCTAAAAATCGGTCTAAAACTTGTTTTGTCAAAACTGATAGCTAATATTCCGTATCCAAACAACTACTAATTGATCTGGTCCGGTGGCCCCGTTAACGATCAGGTCTGATCTAGCTTTACCATCAGGTCCGGTGCTTCGGTTAACAAGCAGGTCGGTCTGGCGTGGCTTTGGGATACAGAACTCCACACGGAAGCTGCACGTACAGCCTCGGAAAAAATTCACCCGGCCTGCTAGACCTACTACACGTATTCACTCCGTTCCATATTACTTGACTTCCAAATGGATGTATCTAGACACAAAATGAATCTAGGGACATCCATTTAGAAGTCAAGTAATATGGAACGGAGGGAGTACAAGATAATCAAAACTAGCACGCCGATCAGCAAAACACCAGCGACAAAAAAAAAGTGAAGCTACTAGGACGTGCATATATACTTGCCTCACTTCACTTTACAAGGTAGTAACTACTACTAATATTATTTTTGGGGAAATCTACTTATAGAACGGTCGGTAGTTTGTCACAACTCCAGAACGTGGCGCGCGCCGTTCGATCGAGCGGGAGAAGAACGGCTGCGATGCGGGGTGGACGTCGGCAGCAAACCATCCACGGGGGCCTCCCGCATCCTCTTCCTTCCTCCGATCCCCTCATCCTCCACCCGCACCACGCACGCCTCCTCCACCTCGCCATGACGCGGCCCTCTCCTTCCCCGAGCCCGGCCACCCCACCGCACCTCCTCTTCGACCTCGAGCTCGGCCCCCCAGCTCCTCTTCCCCGCACCTTCCTCCTCCTCTCCCGAGCTCCCATCCGTGGGTCCCCGTCGGCCTCTCGTCGCCCAGCTCCGGCCGCCGGCCTCTCCTCTCCCCCTGCCTCCCTCCGTCTCCGACCCGCCGTTCCCCGACCGCCCCGCTCCGGCCCGGCTCCCCAGCTTGCGCCGTCGATGCCGGCCACTGTCTCCTCTCTGCTCGCGCTCGTGCCGCCGGCCCTCTCCCCGAGCTCCTCCTGCACGCGAGCCTCCTCCGTCCCGAGCCGCGCGTGCTCTCCTCCCCGATGTCGTGCTCCTCTCCCGACCGGCCCCCTCCAGCCACGGCACGGCTGGCCTGGCCATGGCCACGCCCGAGTTCTCCCCGGCCTCCACCTCGCGACCATCTCCTGCTGCTGGTGCACTGCAGTCGTCCTCCCGCTTTTGTTCGTGTGTTGTGCCCGTGTTTGCTCCTGCTGCTGCCGTTGTGCTTCCAGACGGTCGTTCTCCGTTGCCACCCAGTGCCGATACTCTCTCGATAATAGTTACCCACCCAGTGCCGATAAAGTTACCCACCCAAAAATAATGAAGTTACCCACCCAGAACTGATGAAGTTACCCATGTGTTTGTGCTATAGTTATGCACCACGAAATTGACGTAGTTACCCTACTTTCTCGTTAATAGTTACCCACCCAGTACCGATAAAGTTACCCACCCAAAACTAATGAAGTTACCCACCCAGAACTAATGAAGTTACCCATGTGTTGTGCTATAGTTATGCACCACGAAATTGACGTAGTTACCCTACTCTCTCGGTAATAGTTACCCACCCAGTACCGATGGAGTTACCCACCAGATACTAATGGAGTTACCCATGTGTTTATCTACCATGAAATCGATATAGTTACCCTGCACTCTCGGTAATAGTTACCCACTATGTGCTGACTGAGTTACCCACCCAAACTGATGGAGTTACCCATGTGTTCATGAGACATTTATACACCATGAAATATATGGAGTTACCCTACTCTCTCGGTAATAGTTATCCACCCAATACCGATGGAGTTACCCACCCATTAATGATAGAGTTACCCATGTGTTAACGATATAGTTATCCACCACGAAATTGATGTAGTTACCATGTACTCTAAATAATAGTTACCAACCCAATACTTATGCAGTTACCCATATGTTTTAATGTATAGGTGTCACCATGAAAACAATATAGTTATCACCCTAATACTTATGAAGTTGCACATGTGTTTTAGTGTATTGTTACCCATTTTGTCGATGATACATTTACCATTCCAAAGTGGTAACTCACTTATAAAACCGGATGGTAACTTCAAAACTCAAAAAAACCAAAAATAACACCCAAAAGTGGGAAGCCAAAATTGATCGTTCATAGGGTGGGTAACTTACATACAACAGGTTGGGTAACTCACGTGTTATGAAGTGGGTAACTTTTAGGTCCGAAAAAAATTCATCGAAACATATCAACATGGGATCTAGTTTCGAAGATCTCGTCGCGACTAGTCCAACGATGAAAACGGATCTGAAATCGGATATACGAGTTGAGCTACAAAACTTTTTAAATTTTCGGATTTCATATTTAATGCTGCTACAGTTTTCTGTTTTCTGCCCGCATACTCCCCTAGTCACACCGCGAGGTACGCATGCAAAAGACCACACCGCGCGATGTGTTTTTCCTAATGTTCTATGGTTAACCTTAACCATAGAACGTTCTAAATGTAGCAGCGTCCTTATTTTTTTGCGAAATAACTACTACTAATATTTGATTAGTCGCAAAAAAAGACTACTACTAATTGATATAGAAGCAAAACCATGAAGCATCGTTTATCTTGCATTTTTTTCCTTTGCATGTATACTAACGATCAAACGGAAAGAAACGAAATCTTGCTACTTGCACACGAAATTGCATCAGGGTTTTCGCTTTGCACAAAATGCAAAAAAAATCCAAAAATACAAGTGATGACAGAGCAAAGGCAACCAAATACAAAAAGAAATGCACAAGATAGAAAGCAAGCAAAACGTGAGAACGTGATAGAGCTCGACGCAATAATTTGACAAGAGAGCAAAGATAGCTACACCCACGTACGTTTCTCACGATTTAGGAGGTATCTATTATATCGGAGAGTATGTACATGTAGTATGAAGTATATATGATTATTTAGAAAGTATAGATATATATATATATATAGTGTAGCTACACCCGGGAGTAGTAAGCATTTTCCCTATATATATATATATATATATATATATATATATATATATATATATAAGTGCAGCCCGACAAAACAAAGCGCTAAATTAAAGAAACACACAAAAATGGCTTGCAGGCAAAATATATCTGCCGAACAGAGACAAGAAGATGAGAACGCATAAGGACAGATATATGTAGGCAAAGTTCGTCATTTGATGAGAGAAATGCATGTCAAAGACTGTCTAGGTAAAATATAGCATCAATAAAGAAGCGCGAGAAGAATGCCAACACAATAACATGCAGACAGATAATACCTAAGGAGGAGAGGGCGGCACTGCTAGCTCAGCGCAAGAGAATTATTGGGGTTTGGACGAACACCCGTGGTTTAAGTTGGACATGCTATGAACCTGATTAGATGAGAAGCAGATACACGTGTATGTTACTATGTGATGATCACTTTTCAAATATGTAGCTATATACAGCTTAGAAACCATAAGTAAGCCAAAATCAAAGAAGAAGAAAAAATGCACGAGGAAACTAAAATGACAATAAAAAATAAGAAATTTTACTATGAAATGAAAACACAATTTCTTGCTAAGCATCGACATGCATGTTCCAAGTCTAAGGAAACATATGACAGAGCATCCAGAGAGAGAGAGAGAGAGAGAGTAACAAAGGTGAAAGCCCCACCATCATACATGTCCTTCCACAAGATCATGGGAGCGCATTATCTAACGAAGTTGTTTCAGAAGTGGGTTATTTCAAAAGAAGCCACACACCATGATTTTATCTTTGACATCAACAACCTGGACTTCCGTACAGTGAGTAATTCATTTGTACAAAAAATTATATATGTTTTATTTAACAAATATAGATCTTAAAAAATCTCATATATATAACCTTGCACTCCGTCACAAAGTGGAAATTTTGTATTCTAAAAAAATAAGAAAAAAATCAAGCCTAACCTTAAAAAAACATCAATATATGAAAAAAAAAGTTGTAATTAACATTGCGGAGGTACAATGACTCTATTAAAAATGTTGACAACCGAGTATTATTAGGTGTTTCCATGGTGGAGTTGAAGATGCATAGCAAGGTGGATGTTTAATTTGATTAAAAGTAATCTCGGGACTACATAATCAGAGCATTTGTACCATCTTATGTAGCACACCACATGTGATTTTGAACTGAGAATATCTAAATTGAAGAGTGGGGTACAGAAAACTAATAGTACCTCTCTAACTTTTGCTTTGACCGTCCATATGCAAAACATATATAGACTTTTTTTAGATAGTATCAACTTTTCATGAAAGTGTTTTATAAATTTTGTCATTTTAAATTTCACAACATATACGTATAGAAAATAACGATGAAATTGGACCATAGAGATTGTATGCATTTCTAAAAACCCTATGTTTGTGCAAAATATGGAGAAAATAGCGGAATAATGGTTTGGAGGAGTCAAAAAATTAATTGGTTTTCCTATCAATACCGGTAAAAAATACTTTATTGTATTCACTTTTTGAATCAACTTTTGTGTCCCTCAATTCCAGAAGTATCTAAAAATCCAAGTGTGGGTTTATAAGCACTTGGATAGATATTCATAAAGTTCGTGTTATTTCACCATGATATTTTCATCTCACTTTATGTCTCCAAGATGGAACAGAAGACGTCTATTGTATGGTTATAAATCGTAACTGGATCAAGCTGAAAAATATAAGACAAAACATATGAGCTAACAATTAACATTTTAGAACTTTCTTTGTATGTGTATCTAAACTTTATTCACGTTGTTAGGTTGGTATACTTTTATAAACATGCATAGACATTATTGAACTACTGATCTGATGGAGTCACCATTTCTCATATTTTGTCTATATTATGCAGTGATCATTATGGTGCCCCCCCTGATTAATAAAGGACATAATATGTAGTAACTGTACACATATTGATGCAATTTCGCATAAAACCTATTCTCTGTAATTTTACAGTGTCATATACACAATTTCGGTGTACCATAAAGTTGCGGTAAGTATAAATAGTTGCGGTATTGTTTTCTACCAAAGTACAAATATCTGTTGAAACAAAAAATTGAAACACCCTTTACACCTTAAGATTATGCCCTCGCAAAAGATAGTCCAACCACAGTACCTGCACCGTTGGCCATGTGGTCCATGTGGAGTCCCTTGGTCATCATTACTCTGGGCGCTAACCATTGTCTGCTACCTAAAACTCGGAAAGCTACGTTCGATGCAACAAGAAGTGATCTAGCTAGTTCCATTAACAATCATCCTGCTACCGCTAGTGTACCATGCAAAGCTAGAAAAGACACCGGATGTTGCCCAACTTAACGGCCGACCCATGATCAGCTTAGCCTATAGCTACGGATATATTGGCGATTCCACTTGATTGACGGCGACGTTCGGCTCCCCAACACTATTGCGAAATATGAGTCCTGCGTAGTGTGCGTGCCTTCCTTTTCTTATCGGAAAAGCTAGGTTTAACAAGAGCTAAAGATAGTGGGGGAAATTGAATGGGATGAGCATTTGGGTAGATCGATAAGGTTATTGTGTGATGAAGTGGAGTATTCGGCTAGGACACCTCCAGAAGATCGATGGAGATGTGCGTGCGTGCATGTATGAATGCATATTATGCTGATTACGTGAGCGGTGTTTCGTTGGGATTTCTGCAGGATGTAGCTAGCACAGCGACGTACATACGTTGCCAAACTATTTTGATCATAGTTTGGGGAGAGGGCGACGTCTCTGCGACCCTATCCGAAGACCAATACAAGGAGGCTGGCTGTGTGTATTGGTGCTTGATTACTTGTAGCGTACATGCATGCGAGCGGCGAACGATGAAGAGGCAAGAAAAATCAGCGTCAACATCAGGCACTTATAGTGCTTAATTTGAATTGGCACCCGTGATATACGTGTCTGCCGGGACAGGTGATTGGGTAAGAACTTCAAGTGTGGAGGCGCCGGCATGTCAATTATCAGTATAATGTAGGAGTATTTTACCTACTAGCTAATATGTAGGAGTATGGTGCATGGAATGTAGATTAAAAGTGGCCAACTGGTGATCTCAAAGAAAAATTGTCTTATTGGCCACCCAGCATACGACGGGTAATTGGTCTTGGACTATCCACGTGGCACAGTGAGGATATGTACCTACCCAATTTTTCGCATTGACAATTTTAAGAAAAAGCGTCCCACCCTACCTATGATCGAGGAAATGGATTGGTTGCTCTGTGAACCGAAGAGGAAAAATTGTTTGCCCCGTGCTTCTCACCTCTCATCTCCCTCGCATCGGCTCCCACCAGATCTCTTCCCTCCCTTATCGTCTCATTCCCGAACGCCTCCCCCTCCATGAGCCCACATCATGTGCCCTCGATGTTGTCCACTGAGCTTGTGCCATGGATGGGTAAGTACAAGTTGGAGCTCGAGATCATGCTACCAAGCTTCGGGAAGGCACCAGAACTATGGGGAATTGATCCCGGATTGTTCAAACTAGTGCCAGAGAAGCTACAGAACCCGATTCGTTGAACACTAGCTTGAATGACATTCAGTGTTTGTGTTGTTGATAGTGATAAGTTAGTGAAATCAATGATTTTTTATGTCGTGAAGGGTGTGGCGCATGCATGAATGGTGTTTGTTGCGTACAGTACACATGAGAGAAATATTGCAATGTTTTTGGCAGTCTATTGGGTAGAGTCGATATAATGCTGCAAATGTGTGTCTTCGTGTTATATTTGTTGTTTGATTATGTTGTATGTATGTCCCCACCAATTTAATCGTTTTTGCTGGATGTAATATTGGTTCATTGAAAGCCCATATGCCTTTATTACATATGTATATAAGCCATCTGTTTACATTATTTCGCTTAACTAACAAAAGGTTTCTTATCAAATTTTTGAGAATAGAATAAAAATAAGTTCAGGATAACCCGAAACTAACCAACCCAAAAATGAGAATAAAATATTTTTTTGCTACAGAATGGGATTATGGTCACTTTTGGATATATTCAAGCCGGAATCAGGGAATTCATTTGTGATTCCACACTCAACCTGTTTGGCTGTCATAGAATTTGACATGTCATTTCATTTGAAATTCTAGCAAATGCCTATTGTATGTTGCGATAATTCCTATTCCTAACCCTATCATTTCACTTGCCATCATTTCATTTCTGCCAAATTAAAAAGAAATGATGGGTGCCAAACGAGCACTTAGAGCATTTTGGATGTAATTTTGGTGTAATAAAAAATATGGTATCGCGTCAAATCTAGCCAAAATTATACACAATTTTATGAAATATAGTTTGCCCAATACTATGGAGATGGCAATGATCATGATCGTTAATGCCAAGTACTATCTTATTTGTTTTTTTTAGGTTGAACAGTACGCATATATTTTATAAAAAATTATGTGGACTGATTATTACTCCCTCCTTTTCAATTTATTAAGTCCATCCCAAATATTATAAATAAAATTAATTTGCAAGGCACCTTTCTTTGAAAATAGCTAAATATTAATTACGCGCACATTAATTTTATTTCTATCTTGGTTCTTAATATGGAGCCAAACAATGCAAGAAGAAATGATCATGATCGTCAATGTTAGTTGGACCATGCAATTTTATTCGTACCTTATCTAATAAATTCTAAATATGAAACTAGTTTATTTTATTAATTGCACCGCACTAATTTATGTCTAATTTAAGTTCTTAATGTGGAGCCAACCAATGCATGAAGAAGAGGGATAACCAGGCATGCTGCGTCAATTCTTGGTCAAGCACTTAATTTGGTCCACCTTTTGATATGAGCCTAAACTGAAAAGGCAGTGCTTTGGCTGACATCCGATATTTGATTAGCTTGTCTCGCCAAATTAATTACTTCTAGTAGCTAGTAAAAATTAAGCACTCCCATTACTTCTCCCAAGGAGGTGCTAGTAGCATGAACGGTTGGCTCAAGCTAAGCTGGCAAGACATGTAAACAACCTTACGTTCATGGAGCTAATTCATGTAGCGTGCTAATTGGTACCAAACAAAACCAGTCAACCGGCCAGTCGTCTTTCGACGCCATCATTTGTGAACCAAACAAAACAAGGACCAGAAGCAAACTGGCTAACAAAGCCGTCTGATTCAGACTGATCGTGTCAACATCGTCAAGTTATTGATCGATACAGCTCATGTACAACCTTCATCTCTGGCCCGTCCAACCATCCTGAAGGAAGGAATCGAAGGATGTCATCCTGCTCCTTCCGGTGGCCTATAAAAAGCACAGTTTGCACCCATTCGTTTCACACAAACTCCCCATAGCAAACATAGTGGAGACTGGAAAGTGCTGCAGATGATGGCGTCCAATCCCAAGGGAACATTCGTGCTGATTCTGTGCTCTGTGCTGCTACTGCTTGGCGGCGTGGCCCGCGCGGCCGGCAACTTCTACCAGGACGTTGACATCACGTGGGGCGACGGGCGCGGTAAGATCGTCGGCGACGGCAACCTCCTGACGCTGTCCCTGGACAGGGCCTCCGGCTCCGGGTTCCAGTCCAAGAACCAGTTCCTGTACGGCCGCTTCGACGTGCAGCTCAAGCTCGTCCCCGGCGACTCCGCCGGCACCGTCGCTACTTTCTACGTACGCACGCACGCTTTGCCTACGTTGACGTCGATCATGGCGGCGTGTATCTACTACTATATATAAAAGACGGACGAAATCGCGAGCGGAGAGGCACTCGGGCACTGTTCACAGCTACAGGGAATCCTGTAGCGCTACAGTACTACAGGAACCGGGCGATCCCGGCCGTCCGCCGGCGATCCGACGGCCAGCGCGAGGCGTCGATGACGCTTTTGCAAAAAAGCCCCCCACAATAACGTTAATCAAACCCGCAGTCCATAGAAATACGAGTCGAGGGATCGAGTTGCTATTTCCAAAAAACACGCGGACTTTTCCGTAAAACCATTCACAGATCCCCCCTCCCTCTCTCTCCTCACGCGCGATGCGGAGCTGCCCGCCGCCGCCGCCGCCCCTTTAATCCGGCGAGGTCCGGCCACCTCCGCCGCTGTGCTGTGGCGCAAATGGCGCGCCTCGCGGTCCTCTACCTCCCTACCCCGGCGATTCGCCTCTCCTCTTTAGCTGCGGCCGCGCGCGACCCCGCACTCTCCGTCACCTCGCGCAGGCCGCCGCCACCCGGTCTTCTCGACAATCCGCGACCTCCACCTCCCACAGTGCGCCACCATGAGCACCTCTGCCTAGCAACGCGAGCCACCGGGAACGGCCTCTGCCTCCCACCTCGCGCCACTGGGAACGACCTCCGCCTCCCTCTGGGCGCCACCGCGAGTAACCTCCAGATCTCGCCACGAGCCGCCGGGGAGAAGCCTCCACCTCCACTCGCCATTTATGCTCGCCGCCACCATAAAGCTCCCGCCCCGTCCCCGCACGGGAGTCCACCAGACGGGGCCTGGAAATCCACTGCGCGCCTCCTCCTCCTGACTCGAGCTTGGCCGGCGGCGCCGCTGCCCTGCCAAGGCTCGCGCTCTTCCGGAGGCGCCATAACCTTCCCTGCTCGTGCTTGGCCGGGCTAGCCACCACGGCGCCCCGATGCGGCGTCGATTGCGGCCAGTGCCGGGTCGGGAGGAGCAAGCCCTCCCCTCGACTTGCTTGGCCGCCGCTCATTCCCATGGGAGTCCAGAGCGACGTATTAAGGTTGTTCCTCCATGGAGTGCTAGCAGCTTGATCGCCTCTGGCTGGGCACAAGACTGGACTCCCGTACGTACTCACGTCTCTCTCTCTCTCTCCCTCTATATCTGTACATTTGTTCTTCATTCATGTTCAAAAGGGATGCATCAGATCAATGGACTGCAATATCTGAATTCCCTCTATGCCACTGATTTGAATCATTTGTTTAGTGAGAGAAGCTTCACGGGTCCGCGAGGGATTTGCGATTTGATATCGTGGGAAAATCTATTTTGTTGGAAGGTGACCACGGAAATTCTTCTGTCTATTTTTTTACAGAAGGTGATTGCACATTCATAGTTACTATTACCAAGCGTACATTTTTCTCATGGTGTTAGCAAATATGCGTTGACATAATCTGTGGATAGGCCAAGCAAGCTCTTGTGCTTCATATTTTCCTTACATAGATTCATAATCAGCACATATTATAAGCATTTTGCACAATCATTCTATTAAATTATTTTAGATAACTGAAGAACTGTACTCTGGAACAGGAACACTTTGGTAGATCTCTCTGAACACATGAAAAGTGGAGTAGGAACATTTTCTGTTAGACTGGCCACTGGTTGTTTTTGCATGTCGTTTCATAGCCATGAAAAAGGTATCATGCTTCGAGTGCCCTTATTGGCCAAATGTTGAATTTTGGTTGTGTGATATATGCCTGCAGATAGTCATCACAACTTATGGGGAACTTGCCAGGAATAACTATCTGGAGCATGCTGAACGACGTCCCTGATACTGCTCATGTTTATTTAGTTGTATTATGCCTATTAAAACATTTTAAAACATGAGAAAATGCCAGTAAGTCAGTGTTGTGACAAATATTCACTCATCTTAGAGAGCAGTATATTTAGCAGTTGCATATCTTCAACAAGTATTCCTTGCATCTTTAGCTTGATGTACTATTCTTATATATACTTCCGGCGTTGAAAAATTGCTTAGGTCATCTTTGGTTTATCTGTCACCCATTTTGCAAATTCTGCTGCGTGGATCATATATTTTATGATGAATATTTCATGTCGACATGTTTTACCGTATAACTCTACATATATTAGTTCAGAGCTGAGCTCTGCTTGCAAATGATCCACTTTTTATTCTGTTGCTGGTTAATATTGTTTATCAAGGATTTGAAACTTAAAAGGTGATCAAACAATTTAGTACATGTACAATTGCTTTAATTTCCATGGTCTAGGCAAAAGTCATTGGTCCTCTTAATAAGGTTGATTATATGTACAGATGTCTAATTGCAAGACCTTTATACAAGCATGAGCCAAAGCATGATAGTTTTCCAAGCAACTTGAGGCAAGTATATTGGTGCAACATGGATTACTCTACCATAGCATTAGTGCTTCTTCCGGGAACATTCGTGTGAGAAAAGCCAGATTTTATACAAGCATGATATTTTGCCTTTTGATGCCTCTTCCAGGAACATTCATGTGAGGTTTAGGAAAGTCATTTGAGGGATAAAATTCAGTTATCCTGGACCATTTATGTCGGTACATGTTTTTTCATATACATGTATAATCTTGCAATGTCAGAACCATCTCATCGTGATCAAATTAGTAAAATTAGCATCAGAGTGTTTCCTTACAGCTAGGTCGGTGAGGATGGCACGGTAGACATCATTTCCGCTTACAGTCAAACTACCCTGTTTAAATATGAGAATATTTGTATATGGTGCAGGAAAGATATTGCGTTACCTGCTAATCGGGGGCAAGGCGACAGGGCTTGGACCGGTGGAGGTGCCATCACCCTCATCGGGGCGACGGAGGGTGTTTCAACTCTGCATGGTTGTACCTTAAATTCGGTCTTTTTTGCTGATTGATGATATGAGATTGGGCAGGGTGATTTTCATCGAACAGTGAATTATTATTGGTCATTAAATCAGCGTGTATTTAATGCTGATTGCCGAGAATTGACTGTTTAATCTATACTATATTTAAAGACGAACCAAATTGCGGCCTCTCCGTGCTCCGGGTACTGTAGCATGCTTTTTAATGATTCTATATATATATATATATTGTTTGTAATAACTTGCTTTTTAATGGACCCAGTGAAGTCCTATTGTCTGAATATATCAATACTTACTGCATATAGGTAGAATATTTGTCTCCCACTATTGTTCCAAAAATTCTTTTAGGTACAACCTTTCCTTTTCCCCAGTTTTAGATACACGAGGAAGGAAAAAAAAGTGCGTTGTACAGGGTAATTATATAGCTGGATGTCCATTCTGACGGTGCACATCAGTTCAGTTTGGTGCCACGTTGTGTGCCCATATTCCGAGTTCTAGATCCTGCATAGTTTACAAGCATAAAATAGATTTACGATGCTATTCATTACAAGTTGGTTTTGATTTTGTACAGTCTACTGTGAAAGTTTGAAATAGCCATCTCATCTATGTTGTTACTTTCTTACAAGATCTTTGATTAACGAATGTGGTCATGTCCGAGCTTTTATCTAAATGTAAAAACATGATGTCCTTCTAGATATCACAAATTAGTTTCTGAGCATATTTGCCAACTGCAAACCTACTGGACTATAGCAGTAGTGAATAGACTGAATCCACTCTTACTTGATATTATGTATTTGGTTAATATTAGTCGTAGGTAGGATCGCGCATTGCAATCTTGAATGGTGCTAAAATAAAATGCAACCGGGTGTGCTTCTTTTATGTTATTAATCCATTTTTTACTAGCAAGACATGGTATATTATACTTTACATGAACACGTTTCCTTGCTTTGTTTCAAGCTTGCAGTTCTGCAGTCCTCTCGACAGCAGCCGGAACTGAGCGAGAGAAGGGAGAGCCGCAGTCAGCAACTTCAGCTCCCGCCGGCAGGCAACGATGATTGGAGGTAAGGCCACCTCTTCTCCCTCTTTTTTTCTTGATTCCCTGGTTTTTTTTTTCCTTTTCTCACCGTGTGGGATACCCTACCTTGATATTTCCTTGCTGATTAGATAGTGGAGAGGGGCGAGCGTGCTAAGGGGATAGATCATGCTCAGAACCCTCACCTTTATGCTGTTGCAAGCTCATCAGCTTGCACAATTATTTGGGCACGCAACACTCTGTCCTCCTCTTCATTTGATTGAAACTATAGTGATGCAGTTTACCATTCAGATTATATAATATAGCTAGGGCATGATTTAATAATTTACGGCAAACAATGATACAGGTAAAAAAGATAAAGAACGACCATAGCAACGTTACTCAATCGATAAGTTCCACAGTATGATACAGGTAAAAAAAGATAAAGAACGACCATAGAACGACCATAGCAACGTTATATATTGCAATCAATTCGATAATTGCAATGACAAATTTCTTACGGCTAAATATATGATGTCCTTAATTCATCCCGTTTGCAAAAAAATAATTTGATTTTGTTTTAAATGGCAGGCTAGGTGTGATGCCTGCAAAATAATTTGATTTTGTTTTAAATGGCAGGCTAGGTGTGATGCCTGAGCTGAAGGTGTGGCTGTTAGCTGCCAACAAGGCAATACAAGACATGACAAAGAGTATGCCGGACAATCAATTCAATTAACTAAAACCTCTTATATAAAACATGTGCAAATTAGATGCATATCTGGGGATAGGCATCTACTACAAGCAAAACATGTAACTTCTAAGAATGTTCATACGACAGGTGTAGTTTGCAGATATTTGTTTAATGCTAGAGAAGGCAGGTTGCGAGAAGTATCCTTTCTGACGCTACTGGGTAAATATTTTGATTTTAGAGCACCTCAATGCATTATCTGCCCATTATGTAACTGCATTGCATTTTTTAGCTATCCCAGGAAGACAACATTCTTACCTTGCTTAATTATGACCTATCAATAATAGTTTTATATGGTGCTGTTTTATGAATGACTATGATTATTATTGCCCCTAGACATTGCAAATATTTCGACATATTTTCAGTAGAAGATATTTTCACATCTTTGTAGTTGATTCCATGCAAATTGGCTTAGTTAGACAGTTAGTCGTGCATTAAGTTTGAGTTGTGCCTATTTTAAGCAATGGATGGTGTTGTTATCTTAAGCATTTCAGGCCTCGACTGGTTAGGTCAATCTGACCCTCTCAATAATGTTTGCAGAAAAAAAAAATATAGATTATTTGTCATTACTAATGTAGTTCCGTAATACTTGCTTCTGCTTTACACTTCTACGATTTCTATCTGGTTAAATGTATTCCTATTAATGATTTTTTTCTATTATTTACTACTGCCAATTTTACCCTTGCGTACCTGATAGTTCCTTCTTATACGGTGTTTGAAGGCGGCAACGTGCTCAGGCGGCAGTGCTGCCTCTCCCCTCGACATGTTTAGGGTCACCGTAGGCAGGGCGAAGTGGCGGTTACGTCTGCTCAGTTGCCACTGTCATAATAGGCTCAGAGATTGGATCTGAATGTTATTTTTTATGTCCATGCTTCTTATCTTTGTTTCAATAGCCTCCCAGAACCTCAAGGTAAGAAAGTGAGCCACATTCATTTGTTGTATATCTACTGCCTTCATTTTTTGGTTATGTTCATATTTCGCTTGCTCTCAAAACTAGATCAACGTCCCACTTAATTATACACTCAAATAAATCTTTTTGTCGCCACGGGTGCGGCGTGCCGCCGCACCGAATTCCACTAGTGTATATATAAAAGACGAACCAAATCGCGAGCGGAGAGGCCTCCTGCTACTGTTCTTGCTACAGTAGGCACTGTAGTTTGTACAGTAGCTACAGTGCCGGCGATCCCGGCCGTCCGACGTCGATCCGACGGCCCAGGGAACGCATCCGTGATCGACTTGCAAAAAAACCCTCCCAAAACCGAAAATAGGACCCGCAGTCCAAACTTTACCGTGCGGAGGGACCTGTTTGCGATTCCACAAAAACATGAGGCCTTTTCTGCAAAACAGCCAGCAGAATCCCTCTCCCCCTCTCTCTCCTCCCGCGCGCGGCCGCACTCGCCCGGCGCCGCCGACGCCTGCCGCCGACGCTACGCGCCACCCCGCTCGGATCGACGCCCGTGGCGGCCTCCGCCGCCGCGTCCTCTCCCTCCTCGCCCATTATTGCTTGCCGGGAGGCCGCCGCCTCGCCGGATTCGCCGCCGCCGCGCCCACGGGCCACCGCCGCATCCGCATGTCGCCGGCGCCGCTCCGGCGACCAACGCGTGGCGGCGCCGCCGTCTACGGCCGCCTCGCGACCAGCCGCGTCCGACGCGACCTGCGGCGCGTGCTGGGACGCCGTGGCGTGCCGCCGGCGAGCTCTTCGCCGCCACGGCTGCGCCGCCTGGTGGTGACGTCACGGCGACGTCATGGCGGGCTTGGGCTGGCCAGGCCGGCCTGCTAGCTGGGCCGGGCTGCTGTGCAGCCCGGCCGGCCTTTTTTTTTTTCCTTCTGTTTTTTTTCCCCCTATGTCCAAAAAAAAAATGTTTCCAGATTCCAAAAACGTGATTAATTTTTTTTTTTAAAAAAAAAAACTTCCTTAAAAAAAAATGTTGAAGGTAAAATTTTTCACAAATGCTTGACTACATAAATAATTGCATATAACATAAATTCATACCTCCTAAATATGGATTGAATTTCAATTGCATTTAATAAATTTCAAAAAAAAATGTATTTCCTCTAATTATTGATCTAAAATGAAAATCTAATAGCAATTTAAATAGGTTAAATAATTTCCAGACGATAATATTTAACTGCATCAGATGAACTTCCAAAACGAAAAAAGAAAAAAACAAAAAATTTAACATATTTTCGAACTCTCCGCACAAAATATGCATTGAAAAAAAAAATCTAGACGATAATATTTGACTGCATCAGACGAATTAACGTGAAAGGTAATTTTTTTCACAAATGCTTAATTTCCAGACGATAATATTTGACTACATTAGACGAATTTCCAAAAAAAAAAAAACTGTTTATTTTAAAAAAATGCATTTCCTAACCTGTAGGACCATTTTACTAAAACAATTTGCATAGAATAAAAAAATACTTGCTACTTATAAAAAAAAATGTTTATATATTCCAAAAAATGTATAACATTTCGAAAAAAAAGCCCTTCCTCAACAAATAACTTCACACGATGTATTTTCATTCGATTGTTGAACTAAAATAAATATCTAATAAAAAACACAAAACACATTATACCGATTCGAATAAGTTAAAATTTAGAAACAATATAACTAAACCATAACATTTTTTAAACTTTTTTTAGCTCAATATTTACATCAAATGCAATTTCATGTCCCCTCCAATTATACAGTTCAATTTAACAAACACTTGCACTGTACTTAACTCTTTCGAACTACAAAGTTAAATTGTAATAATACTTTCCTAATTGCATAATGAAGAAAACAAAAAACTTAGACAACTTCAAAACACGATGCAAGCATTTTTTCAGTTTCAACAATTGCCAAACTTAACCAACTTTAAAAAAAAAGTGTCGACATTTTCTATATTCGAACGCCAATTTTTACAAAACATATAAAAATGCCGTGTTAAAAAAAAATTCTATTTTTGCAAAAAAAAAAAAAAAATGAACTTGACTATTTGGAAAACGCTTAGCTTTGGATAATTACATACAAAATAAACAACATATTTTCAAATTCCAATTTGACTAACATTTAAGTCACTATACCAACATTCCATAAAATATATCGAGAGTGCTGAAAGAAAAAATGTTACATACTTAAATCAACATACTTATGGCAAATTCATTTTCTCTAATTATGGCTTGCTTCTAAATTGAATTAACTATTAATACAATTAACTTCAAAGAAAAAAAAAAGTCCGACTACATGCATTTTCCAAAATAAATAAACCATCTAAATATGCACATTTCCATAATTTAAGTATTTACACTACGATACTCACAAAAATGGCAAATGAATAACTACAAAAATGGCGGAGGAGGGATGGCGGTGCGGTCCGGAAAAAAATTGCTTCTCTATGGTCTACAGAAGAGAGGATGGTTCAGCTACTTGAACACCTGTAATACCCACACATTGATTTCAGCGGCATCCAAATCTGAGCATTTGAAAAATGAAATAAAAAGTACTAATAGCTTCCCACTTTCACCAAATTTTGAAATTGAAACAAAACATAAATCAATATCTCCGAACATGTCCGTTGTAAAACATACGAGTAATATATCAAAACAACCAGGAAAATACATACAAACTACTTATGCTAGAGAATTTTTTTCCGGATTATTCAAATTTTGACACCATTTGGATGTAATAAAATTACATATTTTCTAATTACAATCTATTATTGTTGCTGAAATACAAACACGTTCGAACATTTCAAACTACTAAATATTTGCATACTCTGCAAAATATTTGAACATTTCAAATGGATTTTTCTAATTTCAAATAAATATTGACGTCGAAATACAAACATGTTTGAATATTTCAAACCACTTAATATTTAAATATTCTACAAAACATATTAAAAATATTCAAAAAAGAAAAAAAAATGCTACCCATTCACAATAAAATAAAATATAATTAATTTCACAAAAAAATATTACAAAAAAAAAAAATCACCCAGGGCGTGGCGTGACGCCACGCCAAATTCAACTAGTACTGATATATTCGTGGATATGTATCTGTACGTGCGTGTTGCAGCTGTCGTCGCAGGGGTCGGCGCACGACGAGATCGACTTCGAGTTCTTGGGGAACTCGAGCGGCGAGCCGTACACGGTGCACACCAACGTGTACAGCCAGGGGAAGGGCGACCGGGAGCAGCAGTTCCGCATGTGGTTCGACCCCACCGCCGACTTCCACACCTACTCCATCCTCTGGAACCCCACACACATCCTGTACGCACAGTGTCTTCTTCTTCTTCCTCCATCGACGTCGTGCATCTTCTTATCCGTGCAATTCCGCTGCCGCAGGTTCTACGTGGACGGGACGCCGATCCGGGAGTACCGGAACCGGGAGACGACCACGGGGGTGCCGTTCCCGACGCGGCAGCCGATGAGGGTGTACGCGAGCATGTGGGACGCCGAGGCGTGGGCGACGCAGGGCGGGCGCGTGAAGACGGACTGGTCGCGGGCGCCCTTCACGGCCTCCTACAAGGGGCTCGCAGCGACCGGGTGCGCGTCGCAGGACGCGCCGGCGTGCGCCAGGTCCAACGGCGCATGGATGAAACCAGGAGCTGGACGCCACGGCGCAGGACCAACTCCGGCGGGTGCAGAAGAACTACATGATCTACGACTACTGCACCGACCACTGGAGGTTCCGGCAGGGTGCCCCGCCCGAGTGCGCGGCCGCCAAGTAGGAGCGTACGCCGTGGTGTAGATTTGTGCGCCTATGCGTGTTATTGATGCAATAAATAATTCAGCGTGTCGCGTATTTTTAGTTAGCTTTTTGGGAATTCTCGGTTACCTGTTAGTTTTGGAAAATCTTAATCGCCTAAGCTTGCACACAACTAAGGCAAACAAAGCGGCCATCTTGGTATTAAGAGACTCCTTTACCATGAACTTGTCAACATGAAGGAAAAACGTTTCACTCAGCCAGTCAGCCAGAATGACACTTGTCCGTGCGCATATCGAAACTCATCGCCACTTACTCTTCGCCTGCCACAAGCTGGCAAATGGGCAAGGATCAGCATCACCCCTCTAGCAGTCCACGATTACATTTGCTCCGGTCAACCTCTGAGACACTTAGTGCGAAGTACGACGGCCTTTACTGTTATTTGATCTTTTGGAAAATTTCGGAAGTTAGGAATATTGGACACCGTACCCGACTCTTCCATTTTGGTCGTAAGAGCATCTCCACCGCACACCGGTGCTCCGAATAGAGCGTCCGGCAGGCTCTATTGGGAACGCCGATGGAGATGCTCTAACGGCTCAGGTATTGATAGTAGGGCGAACCCAGCTATCAGTCGGACGGCGCTAGGCTGAAAATTCGATACCCCTCTCCACCATCCGATCGGCATCCAACATCCAGAATCAAGCTCAGTGTATTTTTGTATTTTAGCCTACTACCGAGCTTCTCCACTTAAAACGAAAGGGTATATCACTTTGGTGCTAACCTTTCCCATATTTAAAGCAAATAAACCTGGTCATTCTGTTTAGTTTTTTATGTTTTTCAAAAATTCGGGTAATAAGAAATAACAACTGAACTAATACAGTTTTTTTTTTTGAATTAATTGGTAGTTGGCTTAACCAATAATTCGGTTCGATGTTTGGTTTTAATCCGATTGACCGTACTAGATGAAAATAAAATGTCCGTTCCGCACGATGTCATCCAAGCAGCTAAGAGTATCTCCAACCAGACCCCCCAATCTGCCCTATTTGTCTGGGCGGACAGTCGAAGCCACCTCCACGGCGAGCACTTCTGAGCACGCATGCAAATACAAATTCGCGAGCATAAAGATATACTCTGAATATGTAGCAAAACGAGGACAGCTGAGCACGCACACACCACTGCTCCTACCTCATGGACCATGCGTCCATACACAGATGTACTAGTCAAATACGGATGCACCAGTCGCGACTTCAGGAGACTCGGGATAGAATTCTAGTTTTTCTCTTCAGGCCTCGTTCGGTGGAAGTGTTTTTTTCTGGGGTTTGAGCCGGTTTTGGGGTGTAATTTCCGGCCCAACTAAAACACGTCAAAACACTTGTGGGTTGTTCAGTAGGCCGGTTTTGGCCTGATAAGACCCGAGAAAACCCTCGGAGACCTGTCGGGTTGGTGTGGAAGCGACACACCCCACCCCCCTCGCGTTTTTGGTCACTGGCGGCGCGCAGGGCGAGCGACGCCCGTTCCACGCCGTCCCTCGGCGGCATTCTTCGCGCTCTCCCTCCACGTGGATTACATGGTACAAGTGTTTTGGGTGATTAGTTGTTTTCACCAAAACCCCTTGATAAAATACCTACCAAAACACTAGAAACCACCAGCACCGAACGAGGCCTCAGGGTAGGATGGAACTCCACTGAGACGTGCGTATCAAACGTACTTCATCCATACAATGCATCGCTCTTAGCAAGCAGTATGCGGGGAATCGCCCGCAGGGGCTTCGCTACCGGGCCGACTATAGTGGCCCAATAACAGGTATATATTTTTTGTTGTTTTCTTTGTTTTTAATTTTTATTTCTCTTTCTTTAATATACTTTACAAGTTTTCTTTTTTATCCCTCTGTTTTTCGCATAAATAGATGAGTAATTTCTTAACACATGAAAACATTTTTCAATCCGTTTTTCAAGATGTGTGAACGTTTTCAAATGTAAAAATACCTTTTTAAATATGTGGATCTTTTTTAAGCCTATACGATAATTCTTATATTATAGGTGTACCAATTTTTTCAACTATGGAAAATTGTTCATGCATAATAAAAAAATGTTCAAGTTTTGAAGGAAAACAAATATTCGTTAGATCCTGAAAAATGTTCACGTGTTACAAAAATTGTTCATGTGCTAAAAAACAAATTTCATGGGGTTTGAAAAACATTCACAGGGTTTAAAAAATGTTCATGGTCCAAAAAAAAGGTTCACTGAGTTCAAAACAATGTTCGCAAGGTTCAAAAAAAAACACGGGTAAAAAAATGTTCACATGTAAGAAAATGTTCACGGGTGTACAAAACAAATTCATGTATATTTTAGAAATGTTCACGTCTCTGAAATATGGTTCATTAGTGTTTGAAAAAAATGTTACATACTTTTGATTATGTTCATAAGTTCAAATCAATATGGTCATGTCGTTTTGTAAAATGTTAAAGGGTACAAAAAAGGTTCACCATTAAAAAAGTGTTCATGTTTCCAAAAAAAAGTTGTTCACAATACAAAACAAGTATTTACATATCTCCGGAAAAATAAAAAAGAAACACAAAATATTAACATAATACCCAAAAAATGAAAGAAACAGCGGAAACCCAAAAACTAGGTGACAGTGAAAAATAAAAGAGAAAACAACGATGGAAAAAAATTGAAGAGGAAAAGGAACGTACGATCCGAACGAAACCTGTGATACGAAACTTGAAGTTGGGCTGGCCCATGGTGCAAAACGTTTAGGCGAGCTAGTCGAATACAACTGAGTGAGATATAGTTCATGCGTGTACATGGACTGTCATTACGAGACATACGATCGCGAACATGCCGTTTTGGGATTGGACCAATTGGGTGTTTGCTTGTTGGGCCCAGAAGTTAGTACCAACTGCTCCCTCCGTTCACTAATATTAGACGTTTTAGCTTTTAGTAGATTCATCTATTTTAGTATATGTATCTAGTCTATTTTTAATGTGTAGATTCACTCATTATAGTATGTATCTAGTTCACTTTAATATGTCTAAAACGTCTTATATTTATGAACAGAGGGAGTAGGAACAATCGAACCGTAGAGCTCTGAACAGAACAGTTTTGGTCTCCCTCGGTGATATTATCGTTTTACGTTTTCTTTGTCAACCTAGGGTCAAAACCAAATTTACTGATTTAAGTTCGGTTAATCATATTTATTTATCAAAACTGCTCCCGGTAATTCGGTTTCAGTTCCGGATAGTTGGGTCTCAAAAAAGAAACGGTTGCGGTTTTTTTATGCCCACCCCTAACAGCATATATGCCAACGTGGTGGTTTACCCCTAGTATTGTAACAAACTCCGTCATCCTTTTGCACAGATTGTCGTTACATTTCAAAAAATATAAATTACAAAAAAGGGGTTAAACAATATTTTTTTGCCGAAGATTAAGTTGCAACAAAAATTACTACTACCTACGGTCCGAAAAAATTGTCGCCAATACAACGGTGAGTTTGTGCCTCGTACGTGTGTTTCTCCCGACATATAAATCGGATTGGAGGTAGTAACAATTTCCATAACAATAACAAACGATCACAACGAAAAACCATGGGTTTATAGCAATTAAAATTTGGTTAAGCAAAAAAGAAAACTATAGGTTCATTTGCAACTAAAAACACCCACTATTTCAATAAAAATAACAAATGATTACAACAATAACCATTTGTTTGCAACAATTAAAAATTGGTTAAGCAAAAAAATTATAGATTCTTTTGCAACTAAAAACTCCAACTCTTTTAATAAAAATCACAAACAATTACAATAAAAAACATGTGTTTGCAGCAATTAATAGCTAAGCAACATTTTTGTTGCTACATATTCATTTGCAACAAAAAACATCATCACAAAATATTACAACAAAGAAAAAACAGGTGTTTGCATCATTTTGAAAAGCACGTAAACAACAGTCAAAAGAAATCCAAGAATGCACACAATGTTGTAGCAAACGTCCAAAAAACATTGCGGCATATACAATGGTAGATCAGTCCAAATGTCACGTTTAATTGATATCGCATGGCGGGGAAGCAGTCAATTTCAGAGCGACGGCTTTTGCCGCCTTTTATTCAAAATAATTCAAAATTTCTTTTGAAGGTGTTGTGAAACAATTCAAAAACAAAGTCGGTTAGCCAAAGGATAAATAGTTGACACTTTGTAGACAAACAGTGTTTCCCTTTTCATGATAAGTCATAGTTCCAATCAGAACATAGAAACAGGGAACTGCATCAGAACTTAAAAACAAGAAACTCCTACAATTCTCTAAACACGGTCATGGTTTTTCCAAGCAAAGTTAAAGTTCTTTATATGTTGCTGGTGGAAAATCCAATGTCTACAATGAGTCGATACTCTTGGATGTCTTCTGCAATTGTTGCATTTCATACTCGCACCCATTCATGGTGTTGTAAGCGTTTGCTTCCATTCTGCTCAAGAAGGATGGTTTTTCTCGACGAGTTGCGGCGGCAAATTAATAATTTGTTGCATACACACCTTTTTTTTGTCCGGGTGTTTTTGAAATGTTAGGCCGTTTCGTGGTTTTTTACACGCGAGAGAGAAATATTACGATTATGTTGCAACATGTAAAAAAGTATAGTCCAAATAGATCGCATTTTGCAATGGTCATCACTGTCCAGTTGACACATTTAATTGACATCATATGACAGGGAGGCAGTCAATCTCTGACCGACAGCTAGCGCCCCCTTTTATCTCACAAAACTTTCAACCTTTCTTTAGATGTTGTTCTAGAACAAATTGAACAAAAAAAATCTGTTAACCATAGGAATTGTTCAAATTTTGCTGGTAGAAAAACAGTGTTTCCCTTTTCATAAGATCGCCGTAATTCCAAGCTGAACATAAAAAAAGAACCGAAGTATATATACTCCCTCCGTTTCACAATATAAAATGTTTTAGATGTTTCACGTGTTGTCTAGGTTCGCAATAAAAGGAGTGAACATCTACACTAAAATGTGTCAAAATACATGTGTATGCATGTGAATGTGGAAAAGTCCTAAAACATCTTATATTATGAAACGGGTGGAGTAGAACTTAAAAACAAGAAGCTCCTCTAATCCTGTAAACACGATCAAGTTTTCTAAACACAAAGTTAAATATCTTTATATCATGCAGGTAGCAAATTAATCTCTGCAACGAGCCGATACCTCACATAATCGATCCCTACATACAAAGCTCACTGGGAGAAAGAAATTAGTGATTGTTACCCTGCCACTAGATAAAGCATCCTCCCTCTCGGATAACTCTACAGTACAGACGAAGGAACGGCACGATCAGATTCTCCCGATGGGAATGATGCACTCGGTAGGGAAGGTATGGGGATACCGCTTCCGGTCGGCGCAGTAGTCGTAGGTCATGTAGTTCATGCGCACCCAGTTGAGCGTCATCCAGCTCCACCAGTCCAGCTTCTGTCCCATCCACGACGACGCCGACGACGGCAGGTGGTCGCCCCCGCACCGCGTCGTCGCTCCGTGGCCGCGCCACACGCACGTTCTGCTCGCGTCGTACCGCCGGTACGCCGCCACGAAGGGCGCCTCCGACCAGTTCGTCTTCACGCGGCCTCCCTGCGTCGCCCACTCCTCCGCGTTCCAGATGCTGGCGAAGACGTGCACCGGCTGCCTCGTCGGGTACGGCACCCCGTAAGCCTCGTTGTTCTTGAACACCCTAATCGGCGTCCCGTCGATGTACATGCTGCAATGGTGGACAAACTCGTGTCAGGATGGATGGGTGATGGATCATGGAGGTTGCTGTGGAGAAGAAGGTAAGCCGGGCACGTACATGATGTTGAGTGGGTTCCAGAGGATGGAGTAGGTGTGGAAGTCGGCGGTGGGGTCGAACCAGAGCACGAACTGCTGCTCGCGCTCGCCCTTGCCGTCGCTGAAGATGTTGGTGTGCAGGAGGTAGGGCTCGCCGCTCACGTTGCCCAGGAACTCGAAGTCCACCTCGTCGTGCCGCGCGCCTCCCGTGCAGATCTGCACCGTAGTGCATCTTCTTCACTTAGATATAATGTAAAATGGAACACTCTGTATACAGTTTTGGTGCGCTAAAACGTGGACACCATGACTATGCATATATGCTCGAGATGATTATTGTTTTTTTCCAGCTCAGAACACCAGAATGCAAATTCTGTCTCGGGAATATAGAATTCAGATTCAATCTCCTGAAGAAGGGTGCAGCCTGCCTTAGTGGAATTCACGTCTAAGAAAGACTTGGCTAGTAGAAACACCACAAACACTTACTTAATGCATGTCCACACTTAATTAAGCCAATGTACGCCCTGTATTAGCAGCTGGTATATCTGCGAAGACGGTCGATGCTCTCATTTTTCTCCAAGAAGAAAATGAAATACTACCCTATTCTTCTGCCTTCAGACATGTACATGTATACAATAAGTTTAGCAGATCTGTGTAACTACTGCTACTTATCCCAATAATCGCGGATGCCCATTGAGTTCATCGATTTACTGTAACATTTAGCAGATCGCAGATCTGTGTCAACTAGTACAAAACTCACTGCAATTGAGCGGCAGTTAACCTCCCGACAGGCTAGGCGGTGGGCTTCAGTGTTCAGAGCTCCGACTCGTTTACTCGGAACTAGGAGCCACAAATGCACGAGCCCAAACAGGCTGGTAGCAAAATCTTTACGTTTTGCTGGTAGCAAATCCTATCCGTGCAACGAGTCAAGGCTCGAGATCTCGCATATCACTACATACAATTAACATGGTTGTACATTGAACCAACCAAGATATGATTTCTCTAAGGAACCAAGCTCTAGTGATGCTTTAGAAGTTGGTGAACCAATAATGGGTTGAATAATGAGCGTAGCATACTTCACATATAATATATACTTGAGTTGGTGGCAAACAACATATATATCCATCTCCCAATGCGTACCAACGGGAGGACCGAAGAAAATTTTCTCAACACCACGATAAAACCGGGAAGTATAACTTGTAGCTGGTTCATCCAGCTACCAACAAGACTTCTGTTTGCTTTATAAAGCAGGGCTGTTAAGCCTTTTCTCTAAAAAAAATCAGGGAAGTAGCAAAGGACTAGAACAGAAAGATCGAGTGACATAAGCAATGTGACGTTGTGAACTCCAATAGAAACGAGAGACATCAGAAGCTTATGCCTCAGCATGTCTGTGGTATATGGTGTCGCCACCTTCGTCGTGTACCACGTGGTCATCACCAGTCGCCACACTTGTGCTCACGGTCGTGCCGAAGGTCACTCACGACCTGCAGTTCCGGCTGTTGTCACGTTTTACGTTTTCAGCGCGCGCGCTGGTCACAGCCAAACTCGCCATCACCTTCCATTTCTGGCGACTGCTTAGCTCCAGTTAGAGATAATTCTTCACGTGGTTGTGTCGCAACTCAGCGCTCATGGGAGCACCCCTGAGGCGGGTGGACACGCTCTACTCCGAGGAAGCTAGCACAACGCTCACTTGGTGCCATGCCACCACAATACGGAAGGCATACGACAATAGGGCCGTATATGGACTCATTTAGCAAGAATACGGACCGTAGTGCTGTAGTTCTGGAGTTTGAGAACTGTTTTGGACGTCGCCCACAATTTAAAGGAACTTTAAAGGAACGTAAATGCATTTCACTCTTACAACTCATGTCGCAACTAATGAATAGCAGAATAACGAAGCAAATCCAACGGTCCGGACATTTGTCTCAGTTGCAATTTTTTTGTTACAATCCAACTTGCAATTCATAGATGTACGATATGTGATGTAAATATGACAATGTAGAACTCGATTGAGCACTAATTAGGAATTCTGTTTTTTGTAGCAGAAGCCTAGCAGTAGATGGCTAGATGCCGATTGACGGCTCTCCGTAAACACGATGTAGCGGATTAAACTAGTGGCCTCCTGTACGTGGTACTATGGTGTTCGATGCACTATGCCAGTGTACTGCTTACCGACCCTCCATATTCGGAAACTACATAACCACAACTATGGGGAGGTCCCCGCTTATCTGGGACGTCCAAATGATTTAGTAGTCATGTCCAAATAGTCAACGATTATTCAAATATCAATGCATTATCAATTATTTTCCGATTTACGTAAAACAAAATTTGAATTCATATACTAACAAGAAATTTGCGGACATGCATTAACAAAAAAATTAAAACCATGCATTAACAAGATTATTATTTTTATTAGTAGATGAATAAGTAGGATTTTTATCGTTCGTTGGATGCACGGTCAAGATAAGCAGGGACATCCCCATAGTTGTGGAAAAACCGGGTTGTCCACATTAGTCTCTGTTGTCAAAATTGGACGACGGAATATCCTATCTCAGGAATATAGAATTCAGACTGAATCTCCTGAATAATTCAGTGTGCAGACTGTATTTGGCTACCACAAGTAGTCTGCCTTCTTGTTCTAAAGAATAAGCAATCTGCCTTAGTGGAATTCACGTCTAAGAAAGATTTGGCTAGTACAAACACCACAATTTTTTTAATGAAACTCATTACTTAATTAAGCCAATGTACATCCTGTATTAGCAGGTGACATATCTGCGAAGACAGTCGGTGCTCTCATTGTTCACCAAAAGAAAATGAAATGCTCCCGTATCCTTCAGTTTCAGATATATATGTACATGTATACAAGCAGATCTGTCTACCTACTGCTACATCGCCCATTAATAGGGAAGGTCCATAGTCCATTGAGTACATCAATTTACTGTAAGTAACATTTATGTGTCAACTAGTACTCCAAAATTCACTGCAATTTAGCGTCAGCTAACCTCCCGACCGGCTAGGCGATGGGCTAAGAGCGACAAATGCACGAGCCCAAATTCTTCCAGCTTTGCTCGAGTTTTAACCCTCTGCTTTGTCAGGAAAAATTCACTCCACGACTGACAAGTGTCGAACTCGTGAAGTATGTACCCCTATTCCCCTAGACGTGAACAATCTCGTGGCCAAACAAGAACAGAAATGCAATTGGGCGGGCCAAGATGAACCCGACAGATCTGGGTGGCAAGACTTACATAGAAGGAGGTGATGGTCCCGGCGGAGTCGCCGGCGACGAGCCTGATGTCGAGGTCGAACCTCCCGAAGAGGTACCGGTCCTTGGACTCCAGCCTCGACCCGGTCTGCTCGTCCAGCGCCAGCTCCACCACCCGCCCTTCCTCCAAGAACCGCGCATTGCGCGTCCCCCACACGGCGTCGAAGTCCCGGTGGAAGCTCCGGTCGACCACGGCGGCCACGGCCCCCGCCCGCGTCGCCGCCGCCACTGCCACGGCGAGCGCCGCAACCAGCCGCCAGAGAGGGCCGCTCAGCATTTCTCCTGTGATTTTCGAAATGGGCTGACGGGAATCGAGAACGAGAAGAGTGAGGTGATGAGGGGGAGGCTCACGTCCAATTTAAGGGCACCGTCGTGGGCGCTTTCGCCAAGTGCCAGGCGGTCCAGGGAGGAACCGGCATGCGCATCGCTTTTATGTGGCGACGCTCGTGAGCCCTGCCGTGCGTATCGCGTCGTGCCGTCGTGTCTCAGCGGGACAGAAGATGGGCAGCAACACGATGAGGTGTAGAGCGGACGGCAGAGGGGGATCCGCGAGACGTGCTGTAGGTACGTGATCGTCGTCGTTGATCTCTCCGGCTGTCACTACGTGGCCGCATAAATTATGGCTTGACTCTTGACCATTGTGCGCCACGGTGAAATGGACAGGCCGCGTGAGTGAGTGCGCTGCACGAAGCCGGTGGAGGCTGGTCGATCTACAAACCGGTGACGACCTGCACGAAGCGGGCTGTGGTCTCGGCGATCGATCTAAGGGGTGAAGCGGCTGTGGTCTCGGCGAGCCCGCCAGCTGCGGGCGGCGGCGGCCGTGGGTTTGGACCTTTGGATCCAGCGGGACGACTCTGTGTAAAGACGGGCGTGTAGGCGGTAGGCCTGACAGTAGTTTCTTTTCGAGTTTGATTAATTTTCAGTGGAATGTAAAATTAACTTAATTTTAGTCAGATGAGGTCATGAAATTTTAGTTACAACTCATGACAAGCTGAACCACGAAGCAAATTCAACGGTTCAAACATTTGTCTCGCAACAAAAAAAACTTCGGTTACAACCCAACTTACAATTCGTAGATACACGAATCGTGAAGTAAAT
Source organism: Puccinellia tenuiflora (assembly GCA_012064385.1). Classification (NCBI taxonomy): domain Eukaryota; kingdom Viridiplantae; phylum Streptophyta; class Magnoliopsida; order Poales; family Poaceae; genus Puccinellia; species Puccinellia tenuiflora. The sequence continues at coordinate 1,096,723 of QRDG01001200.1, forward strand.
ATCATGGTGTACGACCCTCGAAATAATCTATCGTCCTGTTTTATAAATAAATCCACATGGCCGAAGCGATACAATGTGGCGAGGCAATACTCTTACAAAGCATATCAAAAGAAAAATAAGAAATAAGTATAGGAGTTGTCTCACCCCAGTGAAGCACCCAAGACTATCGGCTGGAGAGGGTAAGCCTGCCGACTCGGGATACCACCAGAAAACATCCCACCACACACAACCCGCTACTACCGGAAAGGTCCGCATACCCTCTCGCTTCGGAAAATGGAGAGCCAATCGTGCCTGCAGTAACGAGGATGGTGAAACGGTGACAACAAATTCAAGTGCAAAAGATAGGAGATCGTCGAGACCGCTCCACAAAAGAGCCGAAAGGCTGCAAGAGAGGATTCGAACTTGTCCATCGATGACACAGAAACAAGTCTGAAAGGTATCAAAAATCCATGACGACGCTCCCAAGGAGGTGACGAGGATGCACTTTGCCGTGGTCAAGACTGGAACTCTTCTAAGAATAAATTATATAGGTTCAAAGGCATTCATCCCGGTTTTATTGGAAACCGGAGGACTCACGCTTCTGGGTTTGTCTGATGGCGACAAAGACACTTTTCTTCCACTTTGGATCATTTACTATGAATGACTAGTCGTAATTCAGGTATCTGAGAGGACAAGTGGCTAGGAAATACCACTCTACCAGAAAATATCGAGCTATGTGTAATATTATCCGTCACAAGAGCTATATAATACCTACGTTAATGGAAGCATTTTCACCTCGCCTTTTCGATCCACCACACTGCAATGGCACTAATGTGTCCTTGATGCATGTAAAATGCATACATGAACTTTGCACTATAACACTTGTTTTCCATTCATATTTGCATCATATAAGGGGTATATTACTGTTATTTAATGATTTTTGGTAATTAACAATGATTTCCCCTTTTTTATGGAATTAATCCTGCACAGGCAGAAAACCCCTATTTCTTTCCTTATTTATTTTAGGGCCTTAACGACGTCATAATGAGCTATAAATTTACGAGGATCATTATTTTGGAAGGAGGAAGACCTAGGAGCGAAATAAGCAAGCGAACGGAGGCCAGAGGGGCAAAAGGGGGTGCCCCACACGGCCAGGTACAGGGGCCATGTGGGCCCACCTCTTTTGTCCCTCGTGGCCCCGTTTGCGTCGATCCTTCGCCGTGAATCATCCTCGTGGCCTAAAAATGCCTATATGAAGAGCCCCCCGACGTTCTTCGAAGAGAGAGCCACCACACAAGAGAAACAAGAAACAGAGACCAGGAGGCTGCAGATTGGAGGGGGGAAACTCCGGCGGAGCGCTGCCGGAGAGGTCTCCTTCTTCTCCATCGACATCTCCACCGTCTCCATGATGAAGAGGGAGTAGTCCACCTCTGGACTATGGGTTTGTGGAAGTAGCATATGTATCTCTCTCTCTCTCTCTCTCTCTCTCTCTCTCTCTTGAGCTTCACTAATTAGCACCATATGAGCTGCTGAACATGATTACGGTCACCGTTGTATTACCTTTGTGGTGGATCTTTTTATGAGTTAATATATATTGAGATTGCAATGTTTATTTCAGTTATGAAAGTAGATGCATATTATGTACCCCGTTCTTGTATCCTTGTTTTGATCAAGCATATTTATGAGAGCGTGTGAGGGGGAACGTGTGCATTAGTTGGAGTAACGGGGGTGGTGATGTGATAAGCTGACAACTTAATATCACGATCCATTGGGTGTTTACCTTACTTTGTTGCCTCACTAGGGATAAACCAAAATACCATGTGGCAAGGTTGAGGAGTGACAAGCCTCTACCTATGGCTAGATCTATCATGTTCTTATTTTCACTTCATGTCATTAATCTTAAAGCTATACTCTGAGTCATCTTAAATACTGAGGTGTATGATTTAGTTCGCATCTTGGTGGAGTATAAGTGAGACTAATAATCAAAAGGTCTCTATGTTAGGACGTGATGCCCATATAATTAGTAACATGTCATTAAACTTGTTTGCAATCTCATATGTTAATCCTATGTCTACTTATTTGCCACACTAAATTAAAGAGAGAGCGCATGTGTGAAACCATGAACCCCGGTCCATTTTTAATCATAAGAAACAACTTTCCAACCACTTTTAAGCATTTTCTACATTCAGCCATTTTAAAATCAGAAAATACAAAAACACTTTTATTCATTGCATACACATATAAAAACCCCAAAAAATATTATCCATCATCATTACTATCATCCTTGAATTACACTACAAGGGATCTGATATACCGTGACGAGCTACTATCGTCACGCAATATCTAATAACGTCACAGAAAACCTCGTTGTGACATTTTTCGAGCGTCACAAGCATCGTCACGGAATCACCGTCACAGATTCCTCCTAGTGACGCGGCACGCGAAAGTTCGTCACTGAATATGGGACCTTCAGTGACGATGCACCGTCACTAACATTAGCACCAAGGAGACCATCCCATTGCAAGGAAACGTCACTGAATGTGGATGACATCATAGAACTTATTTAAAGGAAATTATTTTCTTTTTTGGATTTTCCAAATATTAACTTTCTAGAATTATTTTTTGGGTGTAATATTAATTCTTTTTATCTAATTTTATTTCAGGTTATTTTGGGTAATTTTTTGGAATTTAATTTACAAGAAATTGTCAATATATACTCAGTTGTCAAATCACCAAATCACAATATATAATTAACTCGCAACCAAATATCAAAGTACATTGAAAGCAAATGATAATAGAAAGCTTGCAAAGTAAAACTAACATAAGTCCAGCAAACTAGGTTCCTCCTAAGATATCACCACCACATAATGATGGCCTTCATGTACCATCAGGTATGGTGCTTAGTTTTGAGTTGCATGTTTCCGTAAGAAGAAACTAAGAAGGTTGTCCATTTCCTCTTGCTTATTTTCATAGGATTTCATCTGTACTTCCTAGTTCTTCAAAGCCTCCAATTCTTGTTGTGGCTTCTTTTGCATCTCTTTAAGTGTGGACTCTTGCGTGTTAACTTTCTCGGATAATTGCCGCTGGTACATCTCACGTGCCTCTCTCTTGTGTTGTTCAACTCTTTCTTCTAGCTCATGAATGCGCGTTGCAGAAGCAAAGGTCCTAGACCTCCCATATCTTGATTGGTACCCCCATACTAGAAAGGAGGGTGCTTGAGTAGCTGTGCTCCTTTAGAACTTCAGCCATAATCTGTGTATCAGGCACTGACTGCACATTTTTCTTGTTGTGCTTCACTCCTTTTATTTTGCATGGCAGTCTGTACAAGTAAGCATCGTTGCACAAGTTAGAGAGACATGAAAGGTTGGATTATACACTTACAAAAGCGTAGATTTGTACAGAATTTCTAACAAATTTTTGGCACTTGATGATGGTATATAAGAAATAAAATAAAATAAGATCTAGTTCCATATAAAAGATATACAACAGTGCCATAGCAATAACACCAGAAGCACATCAAGCAATGAACAATACGGCCAACAACCTAGTTATTCAAGTCACTGAGAATAGAGAAAGAAACCTCACATAAGCGTCAGGTGCAGCCGTGCTCATACATCTAGTCTTTCTTTTGGTATGAGTCTATTTGAAAATGTCTATTGTACTAGGGTCCTCATTGTTGTACTTGTCTTTCTTCTACAGGATGCACGAACTCATATAATTAGTATTCCATACATGAAGTTATCCTGTATTCGACATGGGACAACAATGTGTTACCTAGAATACTTACAATTTAGTGAAAATGGAAGGATAAGACCTACAGCCCGTAGTTTGTTGATGCTTGACAGTCTCTGTTCTCCTTGTTCTTTGCACAAAGTTCCTATATAAAACAAATGAATATTGGTATTATCAGCAGTGATAAATATTTGTAAAAACAACATGATTATAAAACTGCATACATACTTCAAGTAGGATACAATAACACTAATACATTCTTCTAAACAGGAGCAAAACTCAGAGAAAAATCCATATGATCTCATGATCGCATACACCGAGGTTTCATACATAAACATTATAGTACAGATTCCATATAGTAATCAGAGATTATAGACTATACTTGAATGAACATAGTAAAATATACAAGTGTGCTATCAGCAGAAAACAAACACGGCTGAGCATGCTGAACAACCAGTTAATTAAAAATATAACTTACAGCCGTAGAATCACAAATTCCTAACCATGATATGACAAGGAAAAATGATCTACAGATTACTTAGCAAGCTAGTACAGTTGCATTGAAAAGAAACAGCTAAGAAAACAACCTTTCTTGAACCAACGAGACAAGCAACAGTTATTCAGAACTTAAGAAAAATATGCTATAAATGATAGTCACTGACTACAACCTACAGTTCAGCTGGGCAACATACAACAGAAGATGGGATTACACCATACAGCTAGCAAAACATTAAGTACATTATTTGCAAGATGCATGAATAAATAATCTGAATTAGAACGACTAATACACACATATCTCCATATGTTCAGGTCACAAAAGTTCAGACCAAGAAGACTATATCGACCGCCAATTAATGACTTCACTACTCAGCAACAATTCCTTAATATTAGTTGTCTCTGATTCAAACTGCCCGGTTTGTGTCTCAATGTATGTAAGAAATTTGTACCATTATACATCTTATTACATAGGCCATCGATCATCAGAAAGTTTGTCAGAAATCTGTCTTTTTTGCACAGAGCAGAAAATTTGCTATTTTCTGTCGAAATTTTTCATGAGTGTTCGACACTTGCGTATGTTTGTGTCCAATATTTTTTCAGAATTTTTCGAATCATTTTCAATTTTAAAAAATCAAAAGGCATACCGGGTGCAGGTGCACCCGGGAGCCCAAACGCCATCCTCCTTTAGAAGTGATCTTTCTTATTTCTTCTCTATATTTTTAGGAGCGGTTTTTCTTATATCTTCTCTGACATATGGGTCCTATTTGAACGGTCCTTTTTTCTTCTCGACATGTGGATCCCACCTCGACGGTTCTCTCGCTAGCTATGATGTGATGCCGATTTAATTTTTTCGGTGACGCATCCACGCTCGTCATGGAATCTATCTAAAGCGTCACAAAATATGCTAATGTGTGACGATGGTTGTGCAATCATCACTGATTATTAGAAATCCATGACGCCATGAGCAAAACGTCACATATTACGATAATCGGTGACGGTACGCACCATCGTCATGAGGATGTTCGTCACAGTATGTCAGATCTCTTGTGGTGTTACTACTTACCACCATTGCATATTTATTTACTGTTTTGCATTCATTATTATCTTAATATCATTCTCACACCTTGTGCTTGACAACCACTTGGTGAGGTTGAGGGCACAAAGCAATCTACTTTGTTTGCAGGAAATCTAGAGAAGGAGAAGGAGATAAGATCCCCACTACTGATTCCCCGAGAGTTCGATATTAAACCCTCGAGTCACCCTCGTGGGGAAAAGACTTCCACTGCTACATACTCTGCACTTGGAGGCTCAACCTATCCCATATATTATTTTCCTTTCAGGGTATCAAGAGTGCTTGTTGGCGTAGTTGAGGGAGAAACACTCTCATCAATTCCGTCATCACGTGTTTTTTCTGGCGCCGTTGCCGGGGAATCATAGCTGGAAGGTTTTATCCAAGGATATCACAACAAAGTCAACTTCATCACCAACTTGTGCTAACACCTAAGCTTGGGGAGGTTGCACCTACGTGAGCATCATCTTGTCCATCTTTACCTTCAAGCATTTTATTTTGTTTTGTTATTGTCTTGCATATCATTTTTAGATTTCGGTTTGCATTTTTTTATTTTCAGTTTTGCATTTTGTTTTGCATTAGTTAATTCGGTTTGCATTATTTAGTGTCATTTTATTTTCAGTTTTGCATAAAAAATTAAAAACACATAAAAACTTGCTAAAATGGGTGATAGGACTAAGTTGTGTGACTACACAAATACTCCAAATGATTAATTTATTGCTAAACCTATTACCACACCTGAGATACAAGCTGATAGCTATGAAGTAAGTCCTAGTTTGTTGAACTTGATAACTAGGGAGCAATTTGGTGGTAGTACTGTGGAGGATGCCTCTATACATCTTCATGATTTTGTTGAAATCTGTGACATGCAAAAATTTAAGAATGTTGAAAGTGATGTTCTAAAACTGAAATTATTTCCTTTCTCACTTAGAGGAAAAGCTAAGGAGTGGCTGCATTCATTACCTACTAATAGCATTAAAACTTGGAATGATCTGAAAGAAGCTTTCATTAAGAAATATTATCCTCCTGTTAAAGTTTTGCAAAATAGAAACAATATTCTATCCTTTCGGCAAAATGAAAATGAACATGTTGCTATGGCTTGGGATAGGATAAAACTTATGCTTAGAACTTTCCCATCACATGGAGTTAATGAATGGACCATACTACACTCTTTTTATAATGGTCTGAATTACATGTCTAGAAATATACTTGATTCTGCTGCTGGAGGTGCTTTTATGGGAAAAACTATAGTAGAGGCTAAGAACATATTGGAAAGCATTTTGCAAAACTATAGTCAATGGCATACTGATAGAGCACCTAGTTCATCTAAGAAAGTAAACTCCATAGAAGAAACTCATGATTTGTCATCTAAGATGGATACTATTCTTGCTTTGCTTAATAAACCTAGTGTTAAAAATATTCCTTTGCAAGAACTAGTTGGTAATAATTCTGAAAATATTGATGTCAACTTCATTAGGAATTATGGAAACAATGGGTATGGTAACAACAATTATAATTCTTATAATAAACCTCCATATGTTCCCAACGATCGGCCTTTTGTTCCATATCCTAATGCTAATGATAAATGGAAGCCTGTGTCATCAAGTAATGATAATTTTGAGGCTAATAAAATTCTTATGGAACAAGTTGCTAGTCATAATACCATGATACAAGAGTTGAATAAGTCTATTGCTTCTATTAGTTCTGATATTAAAAACTTACAACTCCAAGCTGCAGGACTAGACAAAGCCCTTTCAAAACTTGCTGATAATCAAGCCACTTTATTGAGTATGTCTGCTGGAAAACCACAAGCACCACCTGTGGTTGAATTGAATTCTATTAATATTGCTGAAAATTTTCCTCTTACTTTGGAGGAAACTCTGAATGAATTGCTAAATTATCCTGAATATTTGTTGCCTTTTATGCCTCATCTTATGGCTTTAAAAGAAGTTAGTAAAACTGAACATGATGAAAGAAAAGTTGAAAAAGTTAAGATGCTTAGTGAAGTTAATGATCCTTTGCTTGATTTAGAGAATTGTACCTTGCATGAATTAATATCTATCTTACAAAAATTTGCAAGTGATCATTCTATTGATGTTAACCAATCTGGTTTTGGTTCCTATATTGCTAATCATGTCTTGAAAGAAAAAATTGCTAGATACAATCAAGAAGCTATGATACCACCTAAGCTTGGGGATATATGGATCCCCAAGGTGCTAGTAACTATTGGAAAAGAGACACAACATGCCATCCTTGATCTAGGATCTAGTGTCTCTATTCTATCTAAAGAATTATATGAAGTACTTGAATTAAAGAATCTTGAAAAATGCTCTGTTGAACTTGCACTTGCTGATAACATTAAACGTGCTTTAGGAAAAGTAAGTGATGTTATGGTAGAGTTATATATAACTTTTGTACCTGTGGATTTTCTAATCATGGATATGGAGAATAAAACCTCTAGTCCTATTATTTTTGGAAGACCTTTTCTTCGTACCACAGGGGCTATTATTGATTCAAAGGAAGGGAATGTGAAGTTTCAGTTTCCACATAAGAAATGCATGGAACACTTCCCAAGGAAGAAGGGCACAACTTTTAAGCTCCCTCATGACCTTCATTTTCGGTAAACAACAAGTAAGTAAGCCTAGCTATATGGCTATAAAGAAAGCACTTTACGGGAGGCAACCCGGTTGTTTTTATTTGGATTTTATTTGTGTCCTCTTGCTGTAACAAGCGATTGTTTTCTTAGCTTAGTTTCTATAATTTTTAATAAAGTGCCAAGTTTTACCTATTTTGGTTTGAAAAAGTTGCTATTTCTATTCGGAGATTTTATTCCTGCACGAAGTCTGTGCACGGTTTGATTTTTCATTATTATTATATAACTCCCAATGAGCTGATATGTTAACTGTAATGGAAACTTTTCATCCTCTGTATTCCTGAATTTTTTCAGAATTTTTCGATGAGTTTAAGTAGGACAGAAAAATACGTTTTGCTGCTTCTGTTTTTCTGGACAGATTCTATTCCATATTGTTTTATGCATAGTTTGAATTTTTGAGTTGAATCTTTTTGATCCAATTGAGTTTATGAGTGGGCATACAACATTATACACTCTCTGATAATTCATATGAATTTTTGTCCATGTATTATATGCAGCGAGAAGTCTATTTGTTTATCTCTACTAATATCACCCCACAGAAAAGAAATGGAAGAAACAGTGTTTTGAAGTTTTTTCACAGGGATTGGAGGAGATGCACCATGAGTTATCCAAGGATGGTGAAAACCATAAGCTTGGGGATGTGGAGAACATCCCCACGGAACCAACATACTCTCGATTTGCACACGTCTAACTTCTGTTTTTCATTTGAAACACTTTATCGCATAAACTTGGAGCGTCTTTTGTTTGTTTTTGCTTTGATTTTTATTTTGTGAGGCCACCACACTATCTTTTATATATGAGAAAGCTACTGGAAATATGGGTTGAAATATCTTGCATGCTTTTATTGTATTGGGAAAAGGGATGTCTAAGTTGATTTTTAATGACACATATAGTTGCATGATTCATGAGCTTCTTTATGAGTAATAATTTGCAAATGCTTTATCATGAGCTATCTTTTATTCATGTTTTGATGTTGTATGTTATTTCACCTTGTTTGACATGAATTAGTTAGTTCTATGGACACTCATGCATGCATCTAGATGGTCATCTTTCTCCCTTTTGCTAGCCCCCCAAAAATTCCAACAAGTAAAAACTTGTTTCCAGCACCTTCAACCAAAGTTTTTCCAGTGAGTCCACCATATCTACCTATTAGCTTTATGCTATTCCAAGTATGTTTACCATGTTATTTGTGTTATCTATACCTCTAAATGAAAATGATTATGTTATTTATTGTAATGGGAAAAGTTGGTTAAAAAGCTCTCGCGAACATGATGATAGTGGCTTCATAAATGTTTAAGGTTGGGAGTTAGCCCATATGTGCTGTCACATGCAAAGCTTTCAACATGTTAAATCATTTATTTAGTTGATATCATGTACTTTTGTTTATGGATGCCTATCATGGTGAAATAATGTGGAAATAGAATAAGTTTAAATGAGTTTGTATAAATGGTTAGAGAGAAACCTGGGCCGCTAATCCAAGCCATGCATCATTCATGGTGGAAATTTACTTACATGCTATTTTGAACTTTCTGTGGTACACCCTACAATAAAAATCTATATCAAGTGGTAGATAAAAGGGTGTTGAGGTTGTTCATTATGTTTGTTTGTCTTGTTGTTTTGATGTGGGCTTGATCCATATCATGGGACAAGAGGTACCCCAGTTGAGACTCTTGATGATACCATTATTACTTACAATGATAGATAACTTAAACTTGCTTTGTTTCCCAAGTTGAGTAATCATGGTGTAGGTACTTGTATTCAAGGGGCATGAGACATCTAACCTTTGCTTTATCAAGGCCACTACTCATATTTGCTTTCATATTAAACTTTAATCATTCAAGATGCTATGTTAGGGGAATGAGAGCTTGACACCAAGTATTACCATTGCAATCAGTAACTTAAGTAGAATAGTTTGGAGGATAGATGAAACTTATGCATGTTTTACCTCTACTCATTTATATATCTTTTCCAAAGTGTCCACCTTTTATATTCAGATTTTCAACTTCACTCTATGACCAATGTAGGATGTTCTTACTTACCATAATGCATACATGTGGAACATATTACTATCTTTTATGTTACACTTTGTGAACTATCATTGAACATCCTTGCATTGAATACTTGATATCACTTTATAAACTGTTTGCATATTGCTACTTCTTTGAATAATGAATCATTTGACTTTATGTAGCAGTAGCAATCATCTTTTATATCCATGTTGTTATTATATTGCAAAGTTCATGTTAGTTTTATCACTTTCATACTCGAGGACGAGCATGAGTTAAGCTTGGGGATGTTGATGCATGTAAAATGCATACATGAACTTTGCACTATAACACTTGTTTTCCATTCATATTTGCATCATATAAGGGGTATATTACTGTTATTTAATGATTTTTGGTAATTAATAATGATTTCCCCTTTTTATGAAATTAATCCTGCGCAGGCAGAAAACCCCTATTTCTTTCCTTATTTTTTCAGGGCCTTAACGACGTCATAATGAGCTATAAATTTACGGGGATCATTATTTTGGAAGGAGGAAGACCTAGGAGCAAAAGAAGCAAGCGAACGGAGGCCGGAGCGGCAAAAGGGGGTGCCCCATGCGGCCAGGTACAGGCCACGTGGGCCCACCTCTTTTGGCCCACGTGGCCCCGTTTGCGTCGATCCTTTGCCCTGAAGCATCCTCATGACCTAAAAACGCCTATATGAAGAGCCCCCGACGTTCTTCGAAGAGAGAGCCGCCACACGAGAGAAACAACTAACAGAGACCAGGAGGCTGCAGATTGGAGGGGGGAAACTCCGGCGGAGCGCTGCCGGAGAGGTCTCCTTCTTCTCCATCGACATCTTCACCATCTCCATGATGAAGAGGGAGTAGTCCACCTCTAGACTATAGGTTTGTGCAAGTAGCATATGTATCTCTCTCTCTTGAGCTTCACTAATTAGCACCGTATGAGCTGCTGAACATGATTACGGTCATCGTTGTATTACCTTTGTGGTGGATCTTTTTATGAGTTAATATATGTTGAGATTGCAATGTTTATTTCAGTTATGAAAGTAGATGCATATTATGTACCCCGTTCTTGTATCCTTGTTTTGATCAAGCATGTTTATGAGAGCGTGTGAGGGGGAACGTGTGCATTAGTTGGAGTAACGGGGGTGGTGATGTGATAAGCTGACAACTTAATATCACGATCCATTGGGTGTTTACCTTACTTTGTTGCCTCACTAGGGATAAACCAAAATACCATGTTGCAAGGTTGAGGAGTGACAAGCCTCTACCTATGACTAGATCCATCATGTTCTTATTTTCACTTCATGTCATTAATCTTAAAGCTGTACTCTGAGTCATCTTAATTACTGAGGTGTATGATTTAGTTAACATCTTGGTGGAGTATAAGTGAGACTAATAATCAAAAGGTCTCTATGTTAGGACGTGATGCCCATATAATTAGTAACATGTCATTAAACTTGTTTGCAATCTCATATGTTAATCCTATGTCTACTTATTTGCCACACTAAATTAAAGAGAGAGTGCATGTGTGAAACCATGAACCCCGGTCCATTTTTAATCATAGGAAACAACTTTCCAACCACTTTTAAGCATTTTCTACATTCAGCCATTTTAAAATCAGAAAATACAAAAACACTTTTATTCATTGCATACACATATAAAAACCCCCAAAAAATATTATCCATCATCATTACTATCATCCTTGCATTACTACTTACCACCATTGCATATTTATTTACTGTTTTGCATTCATTATTATCTTAATATCATTCTCACACCTTGTGCTTGACAACCACTTGGTGAGGTTGAGTGCACAAAGCAATCTACTTTGTTTGCAGGAAATCTAGAGAAGGACAAGGAGATAAAATCCCCACTACTGATTCCCCGAGAGTTCGATATTAAACCCTCGAGTCACCCTCGTGGGGAAAAGACTTCCACTTCTACATACTCTGCACTTGGAGCCTCAACCTATCCCATATATTATTTTCCTTTCAGGGTATCAAGAGTGCTTGTTGGCGTAGTTGAGGGAGAAACACTCTCATCAATTCCGTCATCATTCCTCGAGTGTGGCGTCGCGCACTCCTTCAACTGCATGGTTCATCATGACCATTGGGTACGTCGGGCAAGATTATAAGGTGATGCAGTGGAAATTATCAAGGCGGACATGTTTAAGTGACCGGCAAGGTTTGAAGGATAGTACTGATACGTCTCCGACATATCTATAATTTTTTATGTTTGATGCTTGTTTGATAACATTGTCACATGTGTTTATTATAATTTTATATCATTTTATGGATTTATTGGACTAACCTATTAATAGTGGCAAAAGTGCACAATGTTCTTGTTTTATACTTTGATGTGTAGGAATTATTTGGAAATTGACAAGAACGCAAAAGGACCCCCAAGGTGGAACCCTGAATCTGTCTCCACCAGATACTTTTTAAAGATTTGCCCGAATCGACCCGAAGACGACGTCAAATAAAAAAAGTCTGGTCGCAAAAGTTTCTGGAAATTTTCCGCTGATCGACGTGAACTAGGACTTTGTCTAAAATGGGGCCCACAGCATCAAGACGGGGCCCGGGCGCGGCCTAGAAGTCAACCGCACCCGGGGGGCGTCTGGGCACCCCTTTCGCCGCCCTTTAGACTATATAATCGCCCCGTCAAAAGAACCCTAGTACCCGACTACACTTTTTCCAGAAAAGACTCTGAGCGCCACCACCATCAAGCCCTAGTTCCCCCATGGACTACGGGTTCTAGCAGTAGATAGTTGGTACTCTCCCTCCCTAGTTTCCACCGTCAAAAGGTCCTGTTCCGGCACCCTGCCGGGACGGGGATTGACCCTCGGAAGCCGGAGCCATCGCCTTCGACTACGCCGCCTCCATGATGCTCCGTGAGTAGTTCCCCCATGGACTACGGGTTCTAGCAGTATCTAGTTGGTACTCTCCCTCCCATGTTGTTCAATACAATAGTCTCATGAGCTGCCTTACATGATTGAGATTCATTTGATGTAATCGGTGTTGTGTTTGTTGGGATCCGATGAATTGTGGAATTATGATCAAATTTGTTCATCACTTATATCTATGTTTTATTTAAGATCTTGCATGCTCTCCGATCCTTGTGGTTGCCTTGATCACGTAATTACGTGTGTATCTCCAAGAGGGAGTATTTATGCTAGATAGTAGGTTCATGCCTCTTTTTGTCTGAGCTCGAGTTGACAGGAACGATTAAGACTAAAGATGTGTTGTTGCTACTAGGGATGTCCTTGTGTTGTTTTATTGCTTACATTATGCACCATACTTATTGCAATTATCTGTTGCTTGCAACTTAATACTTCTGTGATACATGCTGGATAGCGATCTCGGGGGTGGATTATTAGTTATAGACGCAGTTGGATAACGGTCTATGTATTTTGACGTAATGCCCAATAAAATAGTTCAGTACCAGGTCATGATAGCATTTGTATGCACCCACAATCTTGTCAATTGCCCGACTGTAATTTGTTTACCCAACACGTGTTCTTTTTATTGGAGAGTTACCACTAGCGAAGCTGGGAATCCCGGTCCATATTCATCCATCAACTATTTTCCGCGCCATTGCCTCCGTTGTTACTATTGCTGCTGCTACTTTACTGTTACTATTGCTCTCATATTACTGTTGCTTTCACATCACTTCTGTTACTAGTGCTTTTTCAGGTGTGGCTGAATTGACAACTTAGCTGCTAAGACTTATAAGTATTCTTTGGCTCCCCTTGTGTCTAATCAATAAATTTGGGTTTTACTTTCCTCGAAGATACTCTGCGATCCCCTACACTTGTGGGTCATCAAATACTACGATGCATGGGGAGATAACGATGCTTCAAGACCCATTGTGTGGACGTGTTTTTGTTTGCGTTGCAATGTCTACATCCAAACCATATGCGCTATGACCGGGAGACGCACGATCGATGTATTTCCAACATCATTTTGACAAGTGGGGGCGGCAACGTATGGCAACTTTGTTTTTGGTAGTGTTATTTGATCAGCAAGTCTTGATTTGTGGGGTGAAAGCCATAGGTTTGTCCTTCATTGGTTATACATGTCAATGATGGTCTTCAAGTCGCCCCCTTTTTGAAGGCATTGCCTTGAAATTGCTAGGTCTTTTTATGGGGTCAAATTTTATGACTTAAATGGTTAGATCGGGTGACGACGGCGCATGTTTGTTGCATTGTGTGGAAATTGTTCAGACTTTCTCCACGAAGAAAACTCATGATTTGACTTAAATTGTTAGATTGGTCGACAGCGATCGCTTGTACATTTTATTGTTTCCTTTCTAGAGGCGTCTCTTCTGGAGAACCATTTTCACAGTCCTGATGTTGATATTATGTTTTCGTACAAACCTTGTGTAATTGGGATCACCTTGATATTAATATATTTTCTTGATCGAGAAATTCAATCAGATCGTTTGTGTATTGTAAGATTTTACCGAGTCTCGGAGCACGTGAAGTCTGGTGCGTCTGTTTCATGACACGTCTGTGTATTATCATTATATAGAGTAAAACTAATGATGTTGGACATGTCAAATTGACTGGGTCTACTCGGATACGTTTTGATCACTACGATGATGAATCTCATGATGATAAGGAGGTTCATGCGGCCTGTATGTTGACACAAGCTGATAATCCGATACCGGTGCTACACACCATATCACCGGATACCTCAACAATTTAACCGTCTGCGACACGTACAAGAGCTACGACCAGATCAGCACTGCCAGTGGGCAAGGTATGAGTATATACCATGTTAGTCATTCAATTGTTCGTAACCCTGTGTTCATAATTTTCACCTCCGCGACATTTGCATGTTCCCAGTGACTTGAAACATTTATCGTTTCACTTATGATAACCGAGACTTTATATAATTTCATCTTTTTTTATCAAAGATCATGTCACGCGGAAAATAATTCATAGAGGGAGATGTGTTGATGGTCTGTATCCTCTTAATTTATCATTAGTGTCGTCTTCCTAGATGTAGAAGCATGCTTTCGTTGATGTCAAGCCTTCTCAAACATAGTCCTCTTGATCATCCATCTCGTTCGCTATAGTTAAGTCAAATTGTTAGTGAATCCCATACATTAGAGATTCGAGCATAGAGTCAGTCGTGATTCATGTTTACAGGCTAAGAGTCACTAGGTTCTCTATCTTGTATTCACCAGTATTTTCGCAACACTTTTAAAATTAATCTTTTCTGATGTATGCGGTCCTGCTCCCAAACCCATTGATAACCAAGTGCCACCTGGAAAACCGCACACGGTCCCCAAAATCTGGGAGCCTCCATTTCCCCAGCAAACAAGCCTAGTAATTTTTGGCCCAACTAGCTATCCAGATCCTACCAGTTTTCTTTCGTGGGCCGATACTGTATCCAGCGTGGCCGTACATTTTTCCTTTCGTGGCCGGGAATCCCAATCATTATTTTTTGAAACGGAGGCAAAAGATTTGTCTCATATCATTAAATAAGAAGGAAAGTCACATAGTTTTAAGCCCAAAAAGGCATAAGAGCAAAACAACAAGGGAACTACTCTCCCGGTACAATGGCACTAAAAAACTTAGCCCCGGCTAACCCCCAATTCTTAACGTCGATCTTGATCCGCGCCACGGTGGATGACGGACTTGTGAATTCATTTAGAAACACCCTACGGTTGCGCTCATTCCACACGCTCCAATATATGATCATTATAAGAGAGCTTGTTGCTTTTCTTTGAGCTCCGGAGGTTGCTAGAACCCCACACCACCAATCATTGACGGAGTCCCAGCCGTTCCAAGTACTTGGGAGGATGAAGTGTAGCCCGAGCCATCCCTTGACAAGGCTCCAAACTCTAATAGTGTAGCGGCATCCAAAGAGAAGATGGGCCGCCGTTTCTAATAGTGTAGCGGCATCCAAAGAGAAGATGATCCAATCTGCAACCTTGCTCTGATACCACTTGTTATAAAATACGCACAAAGATCATTGCATAAAGTAGAGGAGAGACGATGTTTGGTAACGCAGTTCAGCGATCAACGCCTACATCTGCGGGGCATGCTTAACGGGTGCTCCTCCCCATGTACTAATCAAAGTACCGTCGACGACAAACCCGCCTCGGTATACATACACTACAGACCTTCACACAACACATCAAACGGAAAACATTAGTTACGAGTTACGACCCACATGCAACTAAAAATCACCAGTTGCAACCCAACATGCAACTAGAAAAATCTGCACGAACAATTTTAACGCTAGGACAAATCACGATACAGTTCCCGTCCGGTCATTTTGTTTCCACGGTTGTGACCCACGTCTAACTAGAAATATAATAGTTGCAACCCACACGCAACAAAAAAAACGGGCCATCATGAATCATGATGCAATATTATTTCTCAGTTACAACCGGAAAAAATCTCACTTAAAACGAACAAACAACTAGGAAAAAGACAACAAACATAAACGACAAATTATGAACTAAAAGTGAGAAAAAAATACTGATCGGCCCATAAAATAAATGGAATTGAATTGCCACTTGGTCCAACACTAGAAAAGGCACACGAGACAAAGCGTGCACAAGCTGGCAACGTACAGAAAAAAACGGTAACACTCATGAGATGAGATGCTACTGTTCTTCCAATCGTTGCGTACGGAAAGAAGGGGTCGCCCTATGCCTCGCTTGTTGCGAGCGCGAGCGTAGCGCTCACCCGTGCTCGGGGCGCCCTCCCCGCTACATGGGCCTGGCCCAAACGCGCTCGTGCCCAGCGCACACTCGCCCACATGTGTGTTTTTTTCGTTTTTTCTTTCCTGCTTATTTTCTTTGTATTTTGTTGTTTTATTTCTTTATTTTTTTGCTTGTTGTTTATTCTTTTCTATTTTTAATATAAAACAATTTCAAGTATGAACATTTTTCAAAATCTGAAAAAAATTAAAAGTTTGAACATTTTTCAAATCTGAATTTTTTTAAATTAAAATTTTATATTTTAACATTTTTATATCTTACATTTTCACAACATATAAAAATAAAAAAATAAAAAAATAGTATTGAACCAAAAAATAATAGTAAACCAAAATGTCGGTGAACCAAAAATAATAGTAAACCAAAAATAGCGGTGAACCAAAAATAATAGTGAACCAAAAATAATAGTGAACCAAAAATAATAGTGAACCAAAATGACGGTGAACCAAAAATAATGGTAAACCAAAAATGTTGGTGAAACAAAAATAATAGTGAACCAAAAATACTCGTGAACCAAAAAATAATAGTGAACCGAAAAATAAAGTGAACCAAAAATACTGATGAAACAAAAATAATAGTGAACCAAAAATGTCGGTGAACCAAAAAAATAGTGAACCAAAAATAATAGTGAACCAAAAAAGTCGGTGAACCGAAAAAATAGTGAACCTGAAATACCGATGAACCAAAAATAATAGTGAACCAAAAATGTCGGTGAACCAAAAAAATAGTGAACCAAAAATGTCGGTGTAACCGAAAATAATAGTGAACCAAAAATCGGGTGAACCGAAAATAATAGTGAACCAAAAAACCGTCGAACCAAAAATAATAATGAACAATAAAAAACTAAAAATCGGGTGAACCGAAAGTAATAGTGAACCGAAAATAGATTTTCAAATAATGGTTCATATTGAAAATGGTTCATATTTGAAAAATATTGATATTACCAAAAATAAGGAAAACGAAAATAAGATGGAAAACCAAAATAAGAAAATAAAAATAAAAAGTAGAAGAAAAAGAAAAAAGAAAAAATAGCAAAAAACTCGCGCTCCGTGTTGGTCGTGAGCTCCTCGAGCTGAACACCGGCGCATGTAGATTAGCCGTGAGCTCCTCTCCCATATCCACCTGCCCTCAGCCTAGGCATGGGTGTGCGCATGGGAGGTGGTTCCATGTCCTGGTTGTTGTCGTCGGCCGCCGTCGTTGCCCCTCAAATCGCCGGCGAACCATGCGCCGGCAAGCTTGTCCAGGAGCTCCGCCTAGTTGTCCTCGTCGCTCTAGTGCAAGCGGCACTTGATGAGATGGACTGAAGAAGGAGAACGCAACTGACGTCCCGAACATCGGCGCCGCCGTCGATCAAGTTTTCGTGGCCGACATTGCTCCTCCGACGCCTACATCTTGTCCATTAGCTTCGTGGTCCTCCACAGATCCTGGATAGGGGAGGAGGCGGTACTGCTGGTGGAGGCGCCGCGACCCAGGTCGCCGTCGAGGTGCAGATGGAGGTGCGGCCACCGCCGGACATGTGCGGCCGCCGCTGGATGCAGATCCTTGACCGCGGCGCAGGTCGCCGCCAAGGTGCAGCTGGAGGTGCAGATCCTTGACCGCGGCCCAGGTCACCGGCAAGGTGCAACTCGAGGTGCGGCCGCCGTTTGGATGCCGCAGAACGGTAGGAGCGGTGAGCGGCAGGCTGGACTCGGTGCAGGAGCGGCGAGCGGCGTCAGCGCAGGAGCGGCGTGGGGGAGTGGCCGCGGCCCCCGTGGGGAGTGGGGACGTGGTGTGGGTTGGGGAATGAGTGATTGACCGCCGGCGTGAATCAGGTCCAAAATTTAGGTCTCGTCGTCCGGCGAACAAGTGGATGTGTTGACCGTCGGAGTAAGGAAGAATAAGAGATGGGAAAAGGATTGGGTGGCTGACCGGTGGGCCCCACGTCCACGTCAGCTCCTCCTCCACGTGTACAGCCATGTCAGCCCTGACAAATAGGCCGCACCAGTCAGTGCTATTGTTAAAATGTTGTTAGGCACTGATAACCCCCAAGAGCAGGGGATCACTGTAGCACCTCTCAATGTGGAAGTAGGGTATCGATCCGTAGGAGCAAGAAGGAAAAGTTATCTATTCCTTACAACTAAAGTGTCACAAGTTTTAGTTGATTATACACTAGACAAGTTTAAAGAACAAGATGGTTGATTTAATGTATAGAAGTTTAAGACAAAGGTGTAAACGGTGCTTTGGGAATATGGCCTAGGGATCATACTTTCACTAGTGGACACTCTCAACAATAATAATATAATTGAATACATAGATATTTCCTCCTCATTATGCTACTCTGAATTAATTTCTGGTTGGATAAAGAACACCAATCCACTGTGTAGGGCTATAAAAGCACACATTAAAGTCGCATTCCACATCTAGGGAACCCCACACTGCCAACTTGAGTTCCCTAAATAGTACTAGACAAACACCACAATTTCATAGAGACATCTACCACAAATAATAACTCATGATAAGTATTCATGTAATCTTTAGCCTAAGAGCCACACACGATGTACACACTGTCAACTTCACACCATGGGACAAAGGTGACTCCGACAATCACATCAATAAAACCACTTGAGTAGCATAATTCATAAGATAAAGAAGAGTACCATCTATGGATTCAACTAGATTACAAAGCTCATGATCACATAAAGATCACACCATGGGAGAGAGAGATAAACCACATAGCTACCGGCATGAGCCTTCAGCCCCGAGGGAGACTACTCACACATGGTCATGGTGAGCACACTTGATGGAGAGGTTGATGAAGAGGTGCAGCCCGGAGACGAGACAGCGGCCCGCAGCAGCCACGGCGCGGCGGCGGCGGCAAGGCGTGGCGGCGGCTGCCCACGGAGGCGGCGGCGGCCCTCGGGGGCGGCGGCCCTTGACCCCCCCTTCTTCTTCCTTGGTGATGGTGCAGCAATGGAGGAGCTCCTCCCCCTCCTTGGCGGCTGCCAAGAGGAGGAAAATTCGTGGCTTTTTGGTGTCCCCTCCAAAACTAGGGTTTCCTCTCTTTATATAGGTGGAGACAATGCTTCCCGGCCCTCCGATGGATGGCCCCTTGATCCAATGGCTCTTGGGCACCTCTAGAACCTTCCTAGGGACCCCTCATATCCTTAATGAGGTCCCAAAGTCGTGGCTTGGTCGAATCCTCCAAATTTGGTAAGAGTTAGAGTCAATCACGTCACCAACTTTCGGAATCTCGTAATCAGATATTTGGCCTTCAGTAAAACGAGGATTCCCGAAGCTACGGAACTTCGATTGGGCTGTTCTTGGGCTTAAATGAAAGGTATAGAAATTTCCCACAACTTTGTCCGCTGTGAGATCTTCAGTTGACGTCGTCTTCAGGTCTCAAACTGACGATCTCGGAAATCTGTTGGAAGAGACAGATCTCAGGAAAGTCCCAATTCGACTCCAATACGGTTTCCTATTGTATTTTTTGATAATTTCTACACAACAAATAGAAAAACAAGAAGATTGTGCACTTTGGCAACTATTAGTAGGTTAGTCCAATAAATGCCATAATATGATATAAAGTGTATATAAAACATGTGCCAATTGATATAAAACATGCATGGAACATCAAAAATTATTGATACGTTTGAGACGTATCAGACACGAATCAATATGATCTATTTCTCCTCGTCACACGATTGGACGATTTTGAAAAAATCACCAAAACAGGTACTGACCTGTGGTTTGGCTGACAATTGTGGTAGTTTTATGTAATTTACTCATCTTACGACAATATCAGCGTCATGATGCTCCTGCAGGCACAAATCTATACACCAAGTCGAACGGATTGAGAATAATTTTTTCGGATGAAATACTGCGCTGAAACGCCAATCCAAGCGGGGCCTTAGGGCTGATGGTAACGCATCGAGCCCAAACTCTACCCATCGGTATGTCGGTTTCCTTCTCCAAGTTTCCGCCATGCCGGATCCTCTTCCGCCTATAACCACTCCCACCGGGAGACCTAGCCGTCACGACCCACTCTCACAACCCTCAGCCATGTTTTCGGGGATGCCCTCCTTTACCGTGATGGACAGGCACGGGGTAGACGCCCAACGCACGGCCGGTCGAGAGGGCTGGATGACCATCAAGTGTGCAAGTAAGAGCATCTCCAACAGACGCGCTCCGCCACCGCGCGCTAAATTTTTTTTGCAGCGCCGAAATAGCACCTTTACCGCGCCGAGATCGAAATCGCTTTTCTAGATGCGCTAAAATATAGCGCGCGAGATTGGAGCTTTTCTAGATGCGCTAAAATAGTGCGCGACAATGAACTGGACGCACGACGATAATTTAGCGAACACAAACGACGAACAGGAACACTTTAAAACTAAAACTAAAACTAAAACTAAAACTAAACTAAAACTAAAACTAAAACTAAAACTAAAACTAAAACTAAAACTAAAACTAAAACTAAAACTAAAACTAAAACTAAAACTAAAACTAAACGACAAACAGGAACACTTAAAACTAAAACTAAACTAAACTAAAACTAAAATTCGTCCTCGTCCGAGCTCAAGTCGAAGTCGAAGTCGGAGGAGTCGGAGTCGTCGGAGATGTCGTCCTCCAGCGCCGCCCACCTGGGGTCGTCGGTGGCCCAGGAGTCGCACTCGTCCAGCTGCGCCTTTGCCGCTTCCTTGGCCGCCCGCCGCTCCGCCCGGTCCTCTCGACGCTCGACCTGCCGCTCCGCCGCGCGGGTGTTCCAGAACTCTAGCTCCTCGCGGGCTTCCTGCGGGTGGCTCTCGTACCACTCCGCCACCACGCGCTCATCGGTCTCCGCGACGAGGCCCTGGATCGCGCGGTGGTGGTGGTGGAGGTGGTCCTCGGTGGTGACGAGGCGCGGCGTTGGCGCATGGGCCCGCGCCTCCTGCGCATCGCGGACGCTGGGGTAGTTGAGCTGCGAGCGTGGGCGGCCGAGCCTCCACGCCGCCGCGTCGTACACGTGGGCAGCCTCGATGGACATCGTGTACGACTCGAGGTTGACGCGGTCGTCGCCGGAGCGGATCTCCGCCGAGAAGGAGCCGTTGGGGCGCGCGCGGAGGCATGGCGGCGCCGCGGAAGCCGCGGGAACTTTCCAGACGCACGGGGGAGGGGAAGTGGCGGTTGCGTGGCGCGTGTGTCTCTAGCGCGACGGCATATATAGCGCGGCGCGTACCGCTTCGTCCAACGCGCAGGATGGTTTTTGCAGCGCGCGCTTTTTTCATGCGTCCGCTAGAGCGCGCGAATTGTCCCCGCGCGCGGTAAACAGCGGGTATTTCCCGTGCGCGGCTTATTTAGTGCATCTGTTGGAGATGCTCTAAGCGTGTAGGATCTCGATCTACTTTTGCACCATGGTGACCTCGAGAGCCTGTCCTCCTCCTATTCCGTCCGTGCGGGCGACAAGGTTTTTAGTTGGATCCATGAGGTGATCGCTGCCAAGGGTTGCAGCCGCCTCCAGAACAAGAAGGATACCTACTTCGGCTTCAACATCGAGATCGTGGACAAGATGTTAAAACCAATGCATCTGGTTCTAGATCAAGTACAGTAAAACCTTTTAGGGTTTCCCCTTGGACAGTGAGGATAACAGAGAGAGAGACAGAGAGGGGATCGGCGTGTCTACCTCCGGTGGGCGCCGAGCTCGAACTGCCGGCCATGGTGGAGTGGTGGTGACGGTGAGGCGAGTGGGTGAGTGAGGGTGGCAGCGGTGGTGGAGCTTCCCGCTGCTACTGCCGCAACCCTAGATCGGTAGGGGGTCTTGGTGGGGTGCCTGGCGCACCGGTCAACCTCGTACTGAGTGCCGCCGGCCCCCACCTCTTTATATAGGCAGCGCAACAGGGGCCCACCAACCAGGGTTTGGTTGGGCGCCCCCGATCAGGGCGCGAGTCAAGGTTCCGTGCGAGCCGTTGGGCTCACGCTGGTGGAGATCAATCCAACATTCTCCCCCTTGATCTCAACTTTACTTTTACCTTTTACTTTACTCATTTCATCACAGATCGATACATAGAGCATGTTTCATCGTCTCAGCTCAATTGCCAATAGAATCAGACAGCTACGATGTACGCCTCCATTCAGAAAATATTCTTTAATCTTTTTGGGCCTCTTTATTGTCCGGAAATCATATAGACTATACCATAAACCCATGTCGACTATGTGTTCTCCAAAACACACTGGGCGGTAAGCCTTTAATTAGCAGATCTGCAAACACTTGTGTGTTTCTTTAATCTGTTCCTCTTATGCTCCAAGCATCTCAACATAATTCCGGAATTTCTCCTTTACAACGTATAACTCTGTGTCAATGTGTTTGGCACCACACTTGACTCGTTGTCTTAGGAGTGAATTACTTAATGGTTATTGCTGTTGTCAACCATTATCAATTTCGGGTACAGGTTTCCTTAACCATTTTGCATGTGCCTCAGCCTCATATGATGCTATAACATGTCTTTACATGACACTGATGTCAAGCTGTTAATTCTTTGAAGCTTTTCCACACAAAAACTCCAAATGTGAAAATTTAGCGACAATTGTGGATTTCGCTATGCATTTCACAAATTCTTTCAGAGTACTCTCAACCTTTTGAGAGCACTGTTATAGATCTATCTTTCTACTCACAACCTTTTGAGAGCACTTGTTTCTTTTAGCATGAGGCCGATATCTTTGATTCCATTCCAGTGATCTATATCTGGATTGGACATTGCCAAAATAACCCAGATACGTGAATTTTTAGGGTAATATTGAGAAACCAACAACGGAAGCATATGGTACCATATCCATTTGATCCATTCTATGTTATCTGTTGGAACACTAAATTTCCCAATTCCATTACCCTTGACAATAAGAACAGGTGTAGGTTTTCTCGACATACATGCTTTAGAGACTTCTTCTCGGCATGTCCATTCGATATTTCTAATACCCGTTTTCTTCTTTTCTCAGTAAATCTCGATACTTATAACGAGAGACACTCTACCGAGAATACTCTTTTGAGGACAAGAACTTCTTTTCTCTGCTGGTAGTAGATTAACATCACCACTAGCAAGTAGGATATCATCCACATACACGGGATTAGGAAATGAATTTCCCATTCTATGAGTTTGCACAAATGCGATTGTCCTCACATTTTCTTTAGCCCAAAAATAACTTCTGATTCTAGAGACTTGCTCTAGTCCATAAGATCCCTTGTGTTCTTTACTTTCATCTGATGTAACTCAGATCATTATGTGCCATTAGAACTCATTATAATATGTTTATTCTCTTAGCGCAAAACTCACTCATTATAATCTGTTTATTGTCTTAGCGCAAAGCTTTCGATTCAAAATCGCTTTTACATATTTCCTTTGGAGTCACATTGGTGTTGTAGACCCTTTATAGCCTACTGTTTTGGCTCCATTGGAAATTACTTATGAGTCCCAAACATCGTCGGGATTCACATAGTCTCTAATCATTAAGACAAGTAGACACTTGTCAAAAACGATTGAGCGCAGCTTTTAATTTCTGTAAATGAGGTGGGATCAACCTTCATTTAAATTTCTCTGATATAGACTTTATAGTCATCTGTTTTTCTCATATGGGGATGTTGTTGCTCTGTCATTGCCTAAAGGCAATAAATTCTGTAGTCTTCTATTGCCAAAAGGCAATAGCTGTTACAAGGACCTAAAACACAAGATCCATGTTTACTTGTTCATCTCTTTTATGAAGCAACAAGCTCCCCCAGATAAAAACTATTCGAGCCTTAGGTATGTTCATACCATGCTCCCCCAGATTACTCCATTTTCTCCAAAATGGTGTATCCTTAATCCTTTTATTATTTGGGTTTATTCTGTCAATCTGTCTTCTTTATGGTACTTTGAGTACCGTCCTTAGTCTCCTTTCGTAGCTGTAAAATATCCAAGAATACATCTATCTATTTACTTTAGGGGTATCATTATTGTGATCGTCGTACTCCCCAGACGATCACAATTCATCATAGATCACTTAGGGGAGTCTATTCTGTAATACTCTCTATCTCCCCCTCGAAATGTGGCAAGAACCTTTTGCCACAATTTCGAAACTTTTATTATCTGCTTTATTCAAAATGAAGTTGTCTTTTAATGTATGGGAGTACTTTTTCCTTATTCCCTTTTCAAAACTCATAAGAGTTCTTTCTCAATGATACTTTTTGCAAGTCACACTTGCATACCATTCTTAGCTTGAGGTTCATTTGTAACTTTATTCTCTTCTGACTCATTAAGTGTTTTATAACTATGATACATAAAATGTGCAATCGATATAAAAACACATGAGTCGTCACATCTTTCTCCTGTCATACAGGATAAGTCCTTTGTCAAAATTTTCTCCCGCCATGCGGGTATTTTCCCAGACTTTTCCCACCACGTGGGTATTATTATCGTCTTTTCCCGTCATGCGGGTATTATCATCTTTTCCCGTCATGCGGGTAATCAAGAGACATAGATGCCTGTCGGGGATATGGGACACGGGTACCCGCAAGGAGGATCAACGATGCCCATCAGGAGGAAGCCCAGCAGGCCGACTCTAGTTAGAATAGGAAAAGGACTCACCTTTCCAAACTTGTAATAGATAGCCGAGTCCTAAGAGGACTCTACATGTAAGCCGGCCTCCTCCACCTTTATAAGGAGGGGCAAGGCGCCCCAAAGAGGGCACGACCCAATAGGTCTAGACAGATCTAGACAAGAGGAGCCGCCTCATCGGCGACTTCCACCGTGAGAGGAATACAACCTAGCCCCAAACAGCACGTAGGGATATTACCGGATGATGTTTCCCGGGTCCCGAAGCTGTATAAATCTTGTCTCCCATGTCGTTCGTCTACTAACCCACATCGACGATGCCCGCGCGTACATAGTCCCGTATCTTCACCGTCGGTTCATACCACGATATTTGGCGCCCACCGTAGGGCTAAGTGCGCATGGATTCACAATTCGATGGGTCCAAATATTCATCAACGACGACGGCGAGTTCATCACCGCATCGATCAAGCAGGACGCGTCAAGATCTTCACTCGCATGGGCGCGGGGATCGTCATCAACACTGCCTCGCGTCTACAGCAGATCATGTTTGCAACATCATGATTTATTTTCATGGGACTCGATTCAGCGTAACGGGAGGAGAACTCAGCGCCTCCATCAACAAAATCGACTAGCGGACGTGGCTTCCGGATCGCTAGCGAACCATCCACGGAGTCCAAGTTTCATTCCGACACGGAGGAGTTAGAGCAGACCACGGAGTCTCATGCAAACCATCCACGCAAGGAAGGAAAAAGAAAAGAGTCAAACCGGGTGATACTAGCAGTCGCACGAGTCAAATCAATGGAAATAATTGCATGGCCAAGGCAGCGTCATCCAATCTCACGGTAATAAAAAAAGGATATTACGTGAAGCTAGGTACTACTTTGATCGATGAAAGAAAATCAGAGGAAGGAAAGACAAGCTGGCCAGCTTGTACATGCATGTCCCTGGTGAACATGTACGCGGGGCGAGCCGGCAACTGAGTCAGGAATGACTCGGACGACTTCGACCTCGCAGCAGTTACGGCCGGCTTCTTCAACAACATGATCGCCTTCAGCCTCCTTACAGCCGATCACAACGGTCCGTCGGCTCACGAGCATCATCGATCACAGAAAATAAACAGCTAAGTTAGCTTTATATTTAAGTTTATATTTTTATGCATTCACTTAAATTATATAAAGTAAGCCCTTTCAGTTAATTCCATGAGCTACGTATCCGGTTTATGAAAAAATTGCAGAGATAATCCAGAAGATTACAAAGTAAGTTTTAAATAATGTAAGGGGGCTAATATAAGTTGAGTACCGTTATTATCTCAGAAAATTCTAGGTGGCATATCAAATCGATTCTTGGAGGCTTAATATAGCCAAATCTCAAAGTTGGGTTTTTTAAACCCGCCATGGATTTCTCAAAAGTCGAGCTCTTAAAAAGCTCGCATCAGATTTATTTAAAGTCGGGCTATCCATTGCTCACAACAGATTTATTTAAAGTCGGGATATCCATTGCTCGTAACAGATTTATTTAAAGTCGGGCTATCCTTTGCTCGCAACGGATTTCTCAAAAGTCGAGATATTGCTTGCACCGGATTTTTTAAAAGTCGAGCTATCTATTGCTTGCACCGGATTTTTCAAAGTTGAGCTATCTATTGCTTGCACCGGATTTTTCAAAGTCGAGTTATATATTGCTCGCAATGGATTTCTTTAAAAGTCAAGTTCTTTATAACTTGTATCAGATTTATTGGAAAGATTTAGTTACATCCACAAAGGGAATTCTAAAAGGTATCAATGTCTCTATACTTCAGCTTATATATCACCAACGAGCCCAGAAAGCTCCGCAATACCAACGAGCCCAGAGAGCTCCGCATTAACAACGAGCCCAGAGAGCTCCGCAACACCAACGAGCCCAGAGAGCTCTGCAACATTATAACATGATTATTGTGATCAAAGGGATAAAGCCGGCTTCTCTACAGTAAAAGTTTTGCCCAGACACCCAGCAAGTGCGCCTTTATTTACTTTGATCTTTAGGTCCTTGGGGGCTTGTCTTTCAGGAAAAAGCCAAGCTTTAGACTCATTGATCTGGCCCAGATGCCAACTTATCCTTAGTTTTATCTGATAAGTCAGATGCAACCTGTACAACAAACCGGCTGCTAATTAGCAAAGACCGGGCAGGGCCTACTTATTCATCAGTATAAAACTAAGAAGGGTTATAAGAACCAAATCAGCTCAAGTATCAATCAAGTTCAAAAAGTTTTAAGCTCCGAGTTGCTGCAGGCAAACAACCCAGCACTTGGGGGCTACATGTTATCAGGTTTTCAGTTTAAGTCAAAGGGAATACAAAGTTGGAAGCTCCAAGTTGTCGCAGGCAAACAACCCGGCGCTTGGGGGCTACTCACGGATCAGGTTTTTCTACAAGTTAAGCAGTAATCAAATTCCAAAAGTTTTTATCTCCAAGTTGTTGCAGGTTAACAACCCGGCACTCGGGGGCTACATCATCTGAAAGTCATGAGTTATACATCAAGGAGTCCCGAGTCGTCGCAGGCAAACGACCCGGCACTCGGGGGCTACATCATCTGAAGTTATGAGTCATCTATACAAGCTCCAAGCTGTCACAAGTTAACAACTCGGCGCTTGGGGGCTATACATATACCAGTGTAAACAATCTCGAGAGAAGAGAAGCAGCTCGTCGAAAGGACTCGGAGAAAAATTCCGAGTCGGCATTAACAAGCCGGCAGGAGAAGTCGGCAGGAGAAGTCGGCATCAACAAGTCGGTAGGAGAAGTCGGCATTAACAAGTCGACAGGAGAAGTCGGCGATGACAAGTCGGCAGGAGGAGCCGGCATTAACAAGTCGGCAAGCGAAGCCGGCATCGACGACTCGGCAACGCCTACATCGACAACTCAGGAAAATCTACAACGACAACCCGGCAACATCTACATCGACAACTCGGCAAAGTCTACATCGACAACTCGGCAAAGGCTGAAGCCGGGTTCCGCGACATCGTTGACATCTACGACTCGGCAAGCGCTACATCTACAAGCCGGCAAAGAACCCGGCACGAACTCTGTGTCCCATTTCTTCAACAAATCAAGACCTTCCGCATGACTCTGCGAGTCATCCAAAAGCTCGGGGGCTACTGTCGGGGATATGGGACACGGGTACCTGCAAGGAGGATCAACGAGGCCCATCAGGAGGAAGCCCAGCAGGCCGACTCTAGTTAGAATAGGAAAAGGACTCACCTTTCCAAACTTGTAATAGATAGCCGAGTCCTAAGAGGACTCTACATGTAAGCCGGCCTCCTCCACCTTTATAAGGAGGGGCAAGGCGCCCCAAAGAGGGCAAGACCCAATAGTTCTAGACAGATCTAGACAAGAGGAGCCGCCTCATCGGCGACTTCCACCGTGAGAGGAATACAACCTAGCCCCAAACAGCACGTAGGGATATTACCGGATGATGTTTCCCGGGTCCCGAAGCTGTATAAATCTTGTCTCCCATGTCGTTCGTCTACTAACCCACATCGATGATGCCCGCGCGTATATAGTCCCGTATCTTCACCGTCGGTTCATACCACGACAATGCCACAATTGGCTCTTTAGACTGCATATTGAATCATCAAATTCAGAAATAAATCTGAATACTCTTTTATACACATGCTTAATCCAACGTTGGTCAAATTAAGCATTCAAAAATCTTGTTTAAAAAATTTCTTCATATAGAGTACATGAAAGAAATTCGTTAAATAAGACTCTGAATGATTTATCTGTTTTCTGCATGGAGAGTACATGAAAGACATTTGTCAAACAAGACTCTCGATGATCTATTTGTATTCTTGGATTAACATCCAAGAATTCTTTTTCTTTTGCAGTCATTCTTGAGAGAGAACATACTCTCTTACTTTATGACCTTACTTGGTCATCTTTCGGGTCACAAGTACCCATCTTTTTGCTTTCACGAATGAAAGCATGAGAAACTTTGTCTGAGAAAATATTCGATAATAATAAACAGTAATGAGCATAAATTTACCCTACATTTTTCTGGTTAAAGATATGCACATTAAAACTTTAAAACTTTCTTTTATATTCTAAATCACCGTTGGGAAGAATTAGAATGAAACATCATCTTTCTACACTAATTCTACATCACCGTTGGGTAGAAAAAGAATCAATGCATAAAACTTATAAACAATATGATGATAATATTTCTATCGCAATAAAGAACTCTGTTCAGAAAATAACATTATCATCAACTCTATTGCATTGGAAACATAAAATATACATTTTCTATAGTTCAAGAGCATCTCTTGATCTTTTATCTGTTCTCTAAAAATTGTTTACTTTGATGCAAAATTATCAGAGATCTAGCCCTTTGCCTATAAAACTCATATAATTATAGTGCTGCTATCATCAATGTTGGTCAGAAAATAACAATACCATAATTAATCTGTTAAACGAGTATGTCTCTTTTTCCTCCTCTCTAATTAAATTTTCCCGTTGGTTCCAATTTAATTAGAGGAGAGTCCTTTTACTTTACAGTAGAAACTGTAAAATATTCTCTGTATTTCACAAACATTGCACTGTTCTGGTATGTTCTCTATACAAATTCTTCAAATTTGAAAAGAGATCATCTCTTAGCAAAAACTTTGTCTTAAAAGACTTTTCTGTCCTTTAATTAAAATTCTCCTAGAGAATTTAATTAAAGATCTAAACAAATTCACAAAGGAATCTGTATGTCTTTTCTTTTGATCTCTAAACAAATTTTCTCAGTGAAAACTTTAACAGAAACATAAACATTGCAATAATCACTTTAATAGGATCTTTTAATTTTCAACTTTTAATTTTATTAACTTTTGAATTTAAAAGAGCACATTACTTTATTTGCAGCGGAAAAACATGAATACAAAAAATTCATGAACTTTATACTTTTCAGAAAACATTTCTGTCACTTTTCAGTTCTGTAAACAAATTTTCATTGGATAAATTTGATTAGAAAAACTAGAATAAATTTGCCCAAAATTGGACAAAAAACAAATAAAACAGCTTCTGTAAAAAATAACAGAGACAATTATGTGCGGCCCGCTCGGCCCAGGGCCTGTTGAGCGGCCGATACTTCTCTGTCGCACGAGCGACGCATACGCTGGGACGCGGCCCACGACCCACCTTGACTTTCGGCCCATCAGCCCAGCAGCAGTTAGGTTTTTCATTCTGGCCGTCGGATCCGATCGGACGGCCGTCCGCGCGTTTCGCCCGAACAAAACGGCCTGACCGACCGGGGCGAGGGGAAACCCTAGTTCATTCTCCCCCCACCCGCGGCTCTCCTTTTCCCCTTGCTCTCCGTCGCCGCCGACGGTGACTGGGGTCACCGTGCCGGCAGACGACCGCCACCGCGGCATGTCGCTCCAGCTCCTTTTCCCCTCCCCTTTCTTTTCTTTCCCCCGCTGCCGGAGCAAATCCATGCGAGGAGGTGGCCCGGTGGTCTCCCCTTTCGCCCGTCGCACGTCCCCCCTTGCGGTGAGCGCGCCGCCGTCGAACGGAGAGGCCGTTGTGCCCTTTGCCCCCGTGGGGTGATGCTTTTCTTGGCCCCCGAGGGGGTTAACTCCTTCTTCCGACGCCTCGTCTTGCCGATGCACGTCGGATCGAGAGGGATGGCGCGGCCGAGGAGGCGGCGCTTCTTTGCCGGCGAGCACGAGCCCTCCGGCGAGTCTTTTCTTTGCCCATAGCCTTCGATCTGGTGTTAGGGTTTCGGGAGGGGACCTTTTTCTTTGATTTGCCTTGAAACCGAACCGATCTAGATGCTAGATTGCTCTGATACGAATGTTAAAACCAATGCATCTAGTTCTAGATCAATTACAGTAAAACTTTTTAGGGTTTGCCCTTGGACAGTGAGGATAACAGAGAGAGAGAGAGAGAGAGAGGGGGGGGGGGGGATCGGCGTGTCTACCTCCGGTGGGCGCCGAGCTCGAACTGCCGGCCATGGTGGAGTGGTGGTGACGGTGAGGCGAGTGGGTGAGTGAGGGTGGCAGCGGTGGTGGAGCTTCCCGCTGCTACTGCCGCAACCCTAGATCGGTAGGGGGTCTTGGTGGGGTGCCTGGCGCACCGCTCAACCTCGTACTGAGTGCCGCCGGCCCCCACCTCTTTATATAGGCAGCGCAACAGGGGCCCACCAACTAGGGTTTGGTTGGGCGCCCCCGATCAGGGCGTGAGTCAAGGTTCCGTACGAGCCGTTGGGCTCACGCTGGTGGAGATCAATCCAACACAAGAGCCTCATCGTCGTCACCTTGTTCTTCGATGAGTACGGTCGTCTCAAATACTACCTCGTCTTCGACGCCGTCGACAGGTCTCTCTCCATGACCCCCGACATACCAGATTGGGCAACCTGCTGCACGCCGTGTCCTCTCCCTCTGCGCCGCGACGACGGCGGCTACTCCCTGGTCCTCTTCGGGAGCGAGCCTCGCCGAGATGGGGAAAACAACTTCCTCTGGCAGTGGTCTCCATCGCGTCCCGGCGTGTGGCAGGCCACGGAGTTGTGCTTCCCGATAGATATAGAGGTAGAGCTCCACGATCGCGTCTTCTCCCCCGACGTGCTTTTCTCCTTCAATGGCATGGCTTTCTGGACCGATCTCGCGCTAGGCACCCTCTGCTGCAACGACTGCAACGCCGTGCTTGCCCTGGCGGCTATCCCGTGGATTTCAACTTCATCAAGCTGCCCCCAGGGTACCAGCACGTTGACCGATACGACTGAGGGTAACTGGTCGGTGGAGGTGTGCCGGACCATGGGCTGCGCTGGAGGCTCCATCAAGTTTGTCTCCATAGACAAACCCGATGACCCTTTTTATGGCAGCGGATCGAGGGTGAAGGTGTGGACTTTGGAACTATCTTCCGGCAAGTGGAAGTTATACTCGGACATCCGTTTGAGAAGCCTGTGGAAGAACTACTTCAAGGCGGCTGGATTGCCCAAGAGCTTGCCCATGTGGCCCATGTTAAGACAGCAGGAAGAAGGTGCTACTCTCTACTTCGTACTGGCTGAGAAGACCCGGACAAGGGATGGGGTCCAAAAGCACTTCATCTGCCGATTGGATATGCTCACGAAGAGTCTCCTGAATCACAAACTTCTCACACACTCGTCGTTGCATCAGGGGCCTGTTTGATTGCCTTCCGGTTTCCTCGAGTACCTTGATCCTCTTCCTTCCAGCAGTTCCAGGCCGGAGCCCATCGTGATGGAAGAAGGTTGACCTCCTCGCATTGGTCAGGTAATTCTGCTAGTATTTATTCAAAGCATCATTTGAACTGTGTAATTCATAGATCTTGAGTTCGGAAATCACTACACCTCTTGCTTGTCTTAGCTTGTTGTAAACATTGGATATCTATCCGATCTAAGTTGTAGATTGTTTTTTTTTTTGGCTGCAATAAGAGGATTCAAGCTTTCATGTTTGTGTTACAGGGTTGGTGATCCTGGAATACTATTAGCTACTATCCTTCGCTGCTGAAGACCATGTTGTGTTACCTGCTTGGATTCCCTGTTGGGTCTGCATAGGAATGCAAAACATGCGCATATTCTGATGTTTTTGGTCAAAAGTAATGTTTATCAGTTGATGTTTCTGTTATGCGTTTTAAAGACTTACGTGTAATGACTACTTAATGGTGCATGTCCTGGTTTGCTATTGTCATTTCCTTCTCATTCTCAAGGAGTTGTTATGTCAAATTTATTACTCTAACACTTGTGCTCTTCGTATCCAATGTAAAATGCTGTTAATGTAATAAGTGGGTGCTGCAAAACCGTTGGATTTGTGGTGCTAGAGTGTCCCATAATTTTATAGGAAACTAGATGATTCCCCACACGTTGCTGCGGGAATATCCTCGTACATGTAACTGTTGCATTGGTTGGGAAGAAATTACATGAATGGCCACCAAAAAATAGTGCTTGTGGTCACTCTATTGACCTTTTACCAAGGCATGAGGTTTTAGCTTGAAGCTTCATATACTTTTATTTTTATTTTTGCAAGGAAACACATCTTTTATTTGCATGTGTATACGTGGTATTTTATTCAATAACTAATTTGGCTCCAACAAACATCATATGAAACATCTTCTTGCCACCAAAAAAATAATCATATAAGTATGTGGAATTATATGCAAAATCAAGGAGAAAAATATTATTCTACAGCCCAAGAGGAAGTTTGCTATACCACTGTGGTGATAGTTACTGCAAAAAAGCAATTATTGGGTCTGAGAATAGCAATTGTGAGAAGATGTAACTCTACAAACGTCTAAATCCTGTAGTATAGATGGTTTTATACATTGCGAAGTATAATCTCTGCACATTGAATTTTTGTTTCAACAAAGAATGGTAGTTGTATGCAGAAATACATATTTTAGCAACTGTTGCATAGATGACAAAATAAACTTTTCCTTGCATGATATAAGTCATTCGATTAGTGACACATAAAGGTGAGAAAATATAACGAAATAACATGATGAGTTGCGGGCCTAGTCAAAGATCATTTGTTAGCATCAATCCATCAACAGACAACCTCTCAAGAAATAAAATAAAAAAGCAGAAGAACAAACCCACTCTTGCACACACCAAAGATTGAACTCACGATGCCCAGACACAGTGACCAAAGTGGACACGAATTCGTCGGACACGTAGCGGACTCTGTTTCAACAGTTTTGCATAACAAATACAAGAATGTTATTCGAGATACATTTATACTACTAATTTGTACTGTAATATAAGATGTTACTACAATCAATATATTATTATATGTAGTAATTGTTTGTAGTAACATCTTACTCCCTCCATCCGCGAATAAGTGTACGTTTTCCTTTTTGGGAAGTCAAACATTTTCAAATTTGACCAAAAATTTTACACAAAAATAGCAACATATATGACATCAAATTACTATATTATTAAACTACATGTCAAGATGTATCTAGATATATTGATTTAGTGTCATAAATGTTGTTTCATTTTTCGAAAAATTTGGTCAAAGTTAATAAAACTTGACTTAAGACATGTCTAAACGTACACTTATTTGAGGACGGAGGGAGTATATTATCTGTCGGAGGGGGTAGATAGAAGTGGTCAAGGTTTTAAAATTAACCGCCCACCTAATTATCGTAGAGCTACTCTACTTAACATCGACTCCATATGTTTACATACATTTAACATGTTCGTACATTAAACCAACCAAAAAATGACTTCCTCAATAAATAGAAGCGATCATATTCTAGTGATTGTTTCGGAGTTGGTGAACTAATAGTGGTTTGAATCCTGAGCGAGCTAACTTCACATACTTGAGTTGGTGTGGAAAACCACAAATATATTCATCAATAAAAGTGTAATAGATCAACGGGACAAGTGAAGAACACATTTCTCAACACAACATAAAAGAAGGCAAGTAGGGACGAACAAGAATGGAAACATTGAGTGAAATGAGCAATGTGTAGGTGCAAAATCCAGTAGAAATGGGAGGCATCGGAAGCTCATATTCGCACTAGTCGGTTATGTTAGGCTATGGGGGAGGAGCGGGTAAGGGAAGTTGTTTTCTCGACCTAACTTGAGAGAAGTCATACTAACCTGCCTTTGTTTGGCGACGTGCCAACAAAATCTTTCGAGGTGTAGTTACTGGCTTGTGGGTCAGAACATCTTGGCAAGACACTACGATGGGAGGTTGTCCAGGGAGTAGAGAGAATGGTTATGTTGGGTCCAGACATAATTATTGTTCCTAGGATTTAGTGAAGATCTAAGAGAATACAAAACGATAGTAAACTTTTCAAGAAGGAACTAAAATACTACTAGTCCATGTGTTGTTTATTCACTCGTACTAATTAAATCATGTATGAATGTGACAAGCCATTTTGCAGCCTTCATTTTGTATGGAACTTTGAATGTGAATATCCCGGTTTGGACGATCAAGTAGTGTGACTCTCCGTAAATACGAAACATTTACAACGTAGGAGTATACGGCTAGTCGGCTTAATAACGATCTATGGATCTATACAGAAATGGCCTAAGAGAGAGGCCAATGACGGTCGACGTATGTGGCACTATAGGAATTTCACATGTGTTTGCGCCAGTCTATTGTGTGCCATCTCATATTTGCCTCTTTCACCAGAGGAACACACATATTATGTAAGTGGACCGTGTTATCGACTTCTTACCTTCGTGAGCTTTAATTCAGGCAGATAAAATATGGTCACTTATGGTGAGAAATTGACATCATAAAAATTGGCACAATATGGTTGTTTTTTGGCAAAGCTCTAATATGAAAAAGAAATATCGAATTATGAAGTGGAACATTGCATGGCGACCAAAGATCAGGGAGGCTTGGGAATAGAGGTTTTGAACATTAAAAATAAGTGTCTTTTGAGCAAGTGGCTCTTTAAACTGATTAATGAACAAGGGTTTTGGCAGGAACTTCTTCATAACAAGTACCTACAAGTAAAATCTTTATGTCAAGTGCAGCCGAAACCCACAGACACTCCTTTCTGGAAACGGACCATGGGAGTTAAACATGAGTTCTTTGTTCATGGATACTTTTTGTAGGTAATGGCCTACAAACTAGAGTCTGGGAAGACTCCTAGTTAGGAGATGAACAATCGTCTGTTCAATAACCAGCCTTATATATCATTGTGCGAGGAAAAAATGTTTTGATTGCGGATGTTATGACTACGACATAGCCTCCTAATATTGAGTTTAAGAGACTCTTATATGGACATAGATAGGAATCTTGGCTTCATTTGGTGGAAAGAAATATGTAGGTTGATACGTCCATTTTGCATAACTATTTTTATATCATAATTTATTCTTATTCATTGATATATTTCATGTTAGAGTACTTACGTTATTTTATCTTATTTTGCATGTTTTACAGTTTTCGGGCTTTAACTGTCGGAGTCAGGTTTCAGCCTAAAAAGCACCTGTCAAGATACCCTGCTTCCGGACACCCAAAAATTCCAGGAAATTTAGAAATACATTTTTATCAGAAATACATTTTTATCAGAAATGAGCGAAGGAGCCAAAAGATGGACCAGAGGAGGCTGCTAGGGGGAAGGGGCGACCTTGGGCCACGGGTCCCTCCTGGACCATGGGTGGGACCCACCCCTGGTCCCTGTGGCCCCCCTCCATCACCACTTTGGCGTACTTCTTCTATCTGACCTAAAAACGTCGGAGCGGAAACCTGACAAAGAGAAAAGGCTCTCTAGCAGGCAGAAATCTGTCGGGGAAATTCCCACCTGGAGGGGGCCGGAAATCGTCGCCATCATCACCATCATTTTGCCGGGCACCATTGGGATCATCATAAACACCATCTCCACCAACAACACCTTCATCGCCATCAGCCCATCTCATCCCGCTGTAACCATTAGTGTTGTAACTTGATTATATTCGCCGGTATCATTTTTCAGGTGTCGATTACTTCGTTGTAGTTGATACTAGTGAGTTTTATTGGTGAATTCTTGTTATTATCAGATTGTTACCCATATTCATATTACCTCTGATCATGATCCATATCATGTCTTGTGAGTTGTTCGTTTAGTTCTTGAGGACATGGAGAAGCCTTGTTACTAGAATTATGTTGAGTAATATTTAATGGTTTGATATTTAAGTTGTGGTGTCATTATTCTAGTGGTATCATATGAACTTCGAGTACATGATACTTCACCTTTAAGGGTCTAGAAGAATGTATGGTATATTTAGTTTGCTTATGGTAGGGTTGCCGGAGTGATAGAAACCTAAACCCCAGTTCGAAAGCTTTTATGCTAGGGAGTGCAGACTCTGAGAGTTTAAAGCTGTGGTTAGATTTTATCTTAATTACTTTTTGTAGTTGCGGATGCTTGCAAGAAGTTTAATCACAAGTGTTCATTAGTCGAAGTAAGGGCAGTGCATTAGCATAGGTTCACCTAGACAACTCTTATCAAAACATTGAAGATTAATCAACGGCATGTGATGAAAGTAACTTGGCAAAATTCCCGTGTGTCCGCAGGAACGTTTTAATCATCATAAGTAACACCACTGACTTGTCCTTTGTGCTAAAAAGGATTGGGCCATTTGCAGCAACTATTGTTGCTCACCTTTACTTACTCATTCTTTATTTGATCGTTATAACAAGAACTTACAAATATTTGCCTTTTAATTCTTGCAGTGAAACCTTCCTGAAATCCACTTGTCAACACCTTCTGCTTCAAGTTGGGTTCGACACTCTTACTTGTCAAAAGGACTACGATAGATTCCCTATGCGTGTAGGTCATCATAGGTTCAAACTTCTTATGAGCCAGATTCTTGTAAATAGAAGCTAACCTCCTTTGGTAATTTCATTGTTAAATCACTCTATATGGATTGCATGAATGCACACACAAGATACTTACGTAAATACTTATGGATACTTAAGATACTACTCAAGATTAAAACTTTTGTTATGGAAACTCTAAATAGAAAGGTCTTATTGATAAAAGATAACCTGGCAGAAAGGCAATCGACAAGATGCAAAAATTGTGTATTTTGTGATACCGAGGATTCTGTTGAAAACCTTTTTCACATATTGTCCTTTTACTCGTAATATTTGGCGTTTGAATTATTCTATTTTTAACATTACTCCTCCCACGAAGTATTCAAATCTGTTTGGTAATTGGAAATATGGAATTGATAAAGATAAGAAAGCAACAATAAGTATAAGGATGTCTTCTTCCTTTTGGAAAATATAGAATTGCCATAGTGATGTTGTATTTAACAAAGTGTGCATTCCTCATTACTTGCATCAGCCGAGCGGTCTGCTGGATCAGTTCATGGTCCATCCTCCTCCCCGACTACCAGCATGATCATATGGATTCTGGATGCACTACTCGTCTGATGGCGGTCGTTTGGACTCCAGCATACTAGAGGGATAGATGTTCAAGATTTTGGTCTTCTGTTGGCTTATTTTCAGTTTGAGTAATCCTTGAACGTTCAAATTTGATACTTTTGAACTTCGCAATAAAAGGTTGTGTGTATCGATCTGATGCAGAGACAAGGACAACCCTCCCCTTTTTAGGGGAAAAAAGGTGGCTTGTACCCAACCACTTTAAATCTTCAAGTCTATAGACTCTGAAAATAATTTACCAACACAGATAAAAATAATATTATTTTTGCATCATCGCTCCATATACTTTTGCAAATGGTGATTAAGGTTCAATAATATTGGAAAGAAAATGATTTCCCAACACACATATGAGAATATTACATTGTACATCAACATTCCATATACTTTTGCACTTAGTCATGATTAGGGTTTAAAAATATTTATTGAACTCAGAACTATGCCCTCTTATATTTATAGACGGGCTAAGTACAATGTACAATTAACATGTTCGTATTTAAACCAACCAAACCATGATTTTTTTTCCAATAAATCGAATCAACTAAGCTCGGGAGATTCTTCCAAAGTTGGTGAACTAATAATTGTCCGAGTCATTACTTCGCACACCTACACAAACTGGACTTTGTGACAAACCATAGATATATGCTTATCTCACTAGTAGAAAAGGGGGCAACGGTGCGCCCCCTTTAGTACCGGTTGACCTAAAACCGGTACTAAAGGGGGCATTAGCACCGGTTGTGCTCTGTGCCAGCAGCCACAACCCTTTAGTACCGGTTGTGCTGGGGGTGGCAGAGGGCCAGGACCTTTAGTACCGGTTGTTCCTAAAAACCGGTACTAAAGACTGGCCTTTAGTGCCGGTTGCTATTAACAACCGGTACTAAAGGTCCTGGACTCTATATACCTTCTGCCACCCCGAGCCAGCACCATTTCAGCTCGAACTCAACTCCATTTTTCCTCTCTCTTTGCTCTCCCAAGTTCAAATTCACCCCTTTTTTCTCCAACAACTTCCAAGATTGGTGGCAGCTACATATATAAGGGTTAGCAACTTCATCTTCTCTTCCGGCATTTCAAGTTTAGCTCATTTTCGTGCAAGTTTAGCTAGTTTGATTTTTGTAGTGCTTGCAAGGTGTTCGATGAAATGCCTAAGTTAGGGATTTCATTTATTTTATATGCATTTTGATCTCAAATTAAAGTATAATTTGTGGTTTTATATAGTGTCGTCCCGTCCCCTTCCTCACCGCCGTCGATCGCCCGCGCCGCTCCATCACCGACACTACCTCGGTGAGCCTCTTTTTTAATCTTTTATTTAAAAAATGTTAGTTATATGATTTAAATGCATAATTATTTCTTGTATAATTTTATTATGTTTTTTATATGTATAGTGTCATGGTTTTGATATCCGTCCCCGTCGGACCTCGTCCGGTCTATGATTCTGATGTGGTATATTTTTATAACTATTTATTTTGTTTCATGGTTATAACAATCATGCCGACCAACTTGACATAGATATATTTCTATTTAGGAGGTAGTTGAACCGGAAATTCCAGCCGACCCTATTGTCGAGTTTTTAGAAAAAGAAAACAACGATTTAAAAGCAAAATTGAAGATAAGTGAAGATCTTCGTCTCCAATGCCTGGAAGAGAAGATGGTATTGGAATTGAAGATTGCCGACATCGTCGATGCTCACGGGGTCAAGCTTGCCGACGTCGTCACTGCTAACGAGATGAAGATGGATGCAATGCGCGTCAAGCTTAAAAAGATTAGAAAATATGTCATTAGTCAAGAGGCTTGGTATCATTATGCTGTTGGTTCAATAGTTACCTTGGTTGCGATTCTGATCGCATTTGTTGTTGGATATAAATTCTTTAGATAGTTGTATGTTAGTTTCGATTGATGTATGTTTCGTGAGAACTATGTATTACATTTGGGCACTACTCTACTTTGGTTTTAATGTGATGAATTTGTATTAATTAATTTGGTCACGTATCTCTATTCATTATTTAGCTGGTGTAATGGTTTTTGATTTATTTATGTAATGCAGATGAGCCGAGAATGGATGTACGGTGATCGACGCCTTCCCGAGTTCATTGATGGCATGCATCGTTTTCTCGATGTGGTTAAGTTAAACAAGCTAAAGAATGGTTTTATGATTTGTCCATGTGATGAATGTCGGAATACGAGGAATTACCCGAGCGTAAGAACCATACACTCCCACCTGTTGCGACAAGGCTTCATGCCAATTATTTTTGTTGGACCAAGCATGGAGAAAGAGGGGTTATAATGGAAGACCCTGAAGAAAAGGATGATGACAACTATCCTGTGTTCTCTGAACACGGTGATACTACAATGGGGGAAGACGAAGTTGAGCATGAGGTCATTGTTGATCAATCCGATGATGATGATCTTCGTCGGGTCATTCTTGATGAACAGATGAAGTGCGGAACTGAAAACGAGTGGTCGAAGTTGGAGCGCATGTTAGAGGATCACAAAAAATTGTTGTACCCAAATTGTGAAGATGGCCAGAAAAAGCTGGGTACCACCCTGGAATTGCTGCAGTGGAAGGCAAAGAATGGAATATCTGACAAGGCATTTGAAGAGTTGCTACAAATATTTAAGAAGAGTCTTCCAAGAAATAATGAATTGCCCCACAATACATACGAAGCAAAGAAGATTGTCTGCCCTCTTGGATTAGAGGTGGAGAAGATACATGCATGCATCAATGACTGCATCCTCTACCGCGGTGAGAAGTATGAGAACTTGAATGCATGCCCTATATGCGGTGCATTGCGGTATAAGATCGGGCGAGATGACCCAGGTGATGTTGAGGGCGAGCATAGCACCAGGAAGAGGGTTCCCGCGAAGGTGATGTGGTATGCTCCTATAATACCACGGTTGAAACGTTTGTTCCGAAACAAAGAGCATGCCAAGTTGTTGCGATGGCACAAAGAGGACCGTAAGGAAGACGAGATGCTGAGACACCCCGCTGATGGGTCTCAGTGGAGAAACATCGACAGTGCGTTTGGGCATTTTGCAGCTGACGCAAGGAACTTAAGATTTGGTCTAAGTACAGATGGCTTGAATCCGTTTGGGGAGCAGAGCAGCAGTCATAGCACCTGGCCCGTGACTCTATGTATCTATAACCTTCCTCCTTGGTTGTGCATGAAACAAAAGTATATTATGATGCCAGTGCTTATCCAAGGCCCGAAGCAACCCGGCAACGACATTGATGTGTATCTGAGGCCATTAGTTGATGAACTTTTACAGTTGTGGTCTGACGAAGGCGTACGTGTGTGGGATGAGTACAAACAAGAGGAATTTGACCTACGAGCGTTGCTGTTTGTAACCATCAATGATTGGCCTGCTCTTAGTAATATTTCAGGACAGTCGAATAAAGGATACAATGCATGCACACACTGTTTAGATAATACTGACAGTATATATTTAGGTAACAAGATTGTGTATCTGGGGCATCGTCGATTTCTGCCAAACAGGCATCACGTAAGAAACAAAGGCAAGCATTTCAAAGGTGAGGCAGATAACCGGACAAAGCCTACACGCCCTGATGGTGATGTTATATATGGCATGGTCAAGGATTTAGAAGTAATCTTTGGAAAGGGTCCTGGCAGTCTATCTGTTCCGAAAGACGCAAACAAGCACGTACCCTTGTGGAAAAAGAAATCTATATTTTGGGATTTACCTTATTGGAAAATCCTAGAGGTTCGCTCTGCAATCGACGTGATGCACGTGACGAAAAATCTTTGCGTGAACCTGCTAAACTTCTTAGGCGTGTATGGGAAGACGAAAGATACAACGGATGCACGGCAGGACCAGCAACGTACGCACGAAAGAGACAACCAGAATTCAGAGAAGTATCAAGGTACTGCCAGCTACGCTCTTACCAAAGAAGAGAAGGAGATCTTTTTTCAAGTCCTGAGCAGTATCAAGGTCCCTTCTGGCTACTCGTCGAATATAAAGGGAATAATAAACATGGCAGAGAAAAAGTTCCAAAACCTGAAGTCTCATGACTGCCACATGATTATGACACAATTACTTCCGGTTGCATTGAGGGGGCTTCTACCAGAAAACGTTCGAGTACCCATTGTGAAGCTATGTGCATTCCTCAATGCAATTTCTCAGAAGGTAATCGATCCAGCAACTCTACCAAGTTTACAGAAGGATGTGGTCCAATGTCTTGTCAGCTTCGAGTTGGTGTTTCCACCGTCCTTCTTCAATATTATGACGCACCTCATAGTTCACCTAGTCGAAGAGATTTCCATTCTCGGTCCTGTATTTCTACACAACATGTTCCCCTTTGAGAGGTTCATGGGAGTCTTAAAGAAATACGTTCATAACCGTGCTAGGCCAGAAGGAAGCATGTCCAAGGGCTATGGAACAGAGGAGGTCATTGAGTTTTGTGTTGACTTTATTCCTGATCTTAAGCCTATCGGTGTTCCTCAATCGCGCCATGAGGGGAGACTGCGTGGAAAAGGCACGCTAGGAAAGAAAGCAACAAGAAGTATGGACGGGCATTCTTTCACTCAAGCACACTACACAGTTCTACAAAATTCCAGTTTGGTGGCTCCGTATATCGTGAAACACATGGATATTTTACGCTCCGAATACCCGGAGCAGACTAACTTCTGGATTAAAGGAAAGCACGTGGAAACTTTCGGCAGTTGGTTGCGTACACATCTCATTAATAACACCACTGTTGGAGATGAGCTATACTTGTTGGCCAAGTCACCATCTTCGACTATATTG
Source organism: Puccinellia tenuiflora (assembly GCA_012064385.1). Lineage (NCBI taxonomy): Eukaryota > Viridiplantae > Streptophyta > Magnoliopsida > Poales > Poaceae > Puccinellia > Puccinellia tenuiflora. Next base: position 1,139,537 of record QRDG01001200.1, read on the forward strand.
ACTTTCCAAGGGTACGAGATAAATGGGAATACATTTTACACGGAAACCCAAGACAAAAAGAGCACTAACCAAAACAGTGGTGTCCGCTTTGATGCAACAAACGACGATGGGACAAAGGACACATATTATGGTTGCATACAGCAGATATGGGAACTTGACTATGGACCTTCTTTTAAGATCCCTTTGTTTCAGTGCAAATGGGTCAACCTGGCAGGCGGGGTAGAGATGGACCGGCGGTACGGAATGACTACAGTGGATCTCAACAATCTTGGGTACCACACCGAGCCATTCGTCCTAGCCAATGATGTGGCTCAGGTTTTCTATGTGAAGGACATGTCTTCCAGACCGAAAAAAAGAAAAGATAAGCGAGCCGATACATCATGCGATCAGCCAAAGCGCCACATAGTTCTTTCAGGGAAAAGAAACATCGTGGGAGTGGAGAACAAGACAGACATGTCAGAAGATTACAATAAGTTTAATGAAATTCCGCCCTTCAAAGTGAAAACTGACCCAAGCATCGTGTTAAATGATGAAGATTGTCCATGGCTACGGCGCAATCAGAAGAAAGGGACACACACGAAGAAACAAGTGAACACTAGATAGGGATATTGTTGGTGATGTGTAATAATTAATGTATTAAACCTTTTATCAAATGCACACGGTTTCCCCGTCATACAGCCCAACGGTGGCTCGTGAGTGCCTGCATATCAAATGCACCGTTGGGCTGTATGACGGGAATCCGAATGATTTGCATATAGGGTCATGTGGCTGATCCAACACTGGTTTTGCCCATCCGGAAGCTTGCGCAAATCGACCTTCGATCCAAACAGCCCCAAGACATCTCTGATGATCTAACGACCGTCCCAAAAAGTGTTGGGAATGTTGTAGATCATCAGAGAGCCTTGGAGCTGCTTGGATCCGACCGAGGGCATGGCGGGGTAGAGATGGACCGGTGGCAAAGGTAGACGCTCGTTGTGTGCCGTTTCGCTGCAGGGACGTCGCTATTTATAGGCGATTAGAAGGTGTACCTGTGCAGATCCGTGTGCTTCTTTAGTCCCGGTTGGTAACACGAACCGGTACTAAAGGCCCTGATCCAACAGCCCACAAGCGCTCGAAGGAAACACACGATCCGTGTGCTTCTGATCCAACGGCTCACAAGCGCTCTAAAGAAACACACCCCTGATCCAACGGCTCACAAGCGCTTGAAAGAAACACACGATCCGTGTGCTTCTTTAGTCCCGGTTGTTAACACGAACCGGTACTAAAGGCCTTGATCCAACAGCTCACAAGCGCTAGAAGGAAACACACGATCCGTGTGCTTCTGATCGAACGGCTCACAAGCGCTCTAAAGAAACACACGATCCGTGTGCTTCTGATCCAACGGCTCACAAGCGCTCTAAAGAAACACACGATTCGTGTGCTTCTTTAGTCCCGGTTGGTAACACGAACCGGTACTAAAGGCCCTGATCCAACAGCTCACAAGCGCTCGAAGGAAACACACGATCCGTGTGCTTCTGATCCAACGGCTCACAAGCGCTCTAAAGAAACACACGATCCGTGTGCTTCTGATCCAACGGCTCACAAGCGCTCTAAAGAAACACACGATCCGTGTGCTTCTTCCACCGCTTCCCGCCTTCGTCTTCCTGTAATTTCTCACTATATATATGTAGGCTTGGACTCCATTGTCATATCACATCTAAACTCATATCTGCAACCTCACTGTTCTCGGCGACGATGTCCATGTTGGACCAGAGGGGCGATGTGCGGGACTGGGCTCCACCGGGATGGCACTGGGAGGTGCTACCTTCCGGGATGCGCAGCTTGGTGAGGAATCCGGGTGACGTCGTCGACCCGGATCTTCTGTGGTGGCAGTCGCGTGGGCCACGCTCGGTGCAGAGGGAGCCGGCCCCCGAGGAGGAGGTACGTCGCCGTATCAGGGAGGAGGATGAGCACGTCCGTCGCTACATGTATATATTGGATACACAGTATGACAGTAGGTGGTCGTTTCTTCAGAGGGTTCCTTCTCACGTGAGCTATGACCCTGTGAGGGTTCCTTCTCTTTGGATGCGCAGCGCCGGCGGCTCAGCACCCCGCGGCTCAGGAACCGGTCGAAGTTAGTTTCAGAGTCTGTGATCGCCATTGTAGTTCTCTTGTCTGTGATCCTAGTTTAGGTTACTACTTGCTTTTGAAAACTTGCGACCTAAACTATCAACTTCGGGAGATGTGTGTGATATTCATGCATATGTATGCAAAATATTTTAATTGCATTTTTCTGTTAAACAGATGAAAAGATATTGAGTTTATAAGTTTAATTAATGACTTAATGGAGTTCAAATTCCAAATTTTAATATTAAATGAATTCACCTATAATTTCAAAAAAATGAATTTGTCATAAATAGATAGATTACATTTTTAACAACAATTTGATATTTTAATTACATTTTTCTGATAAACGGATGAAAAGATATTGAATTTATAAATTTAATTAGTGAATTAATGGAGTTCGAATTCCAAATTTTGTAATTAAATGAATTCACCTATAATCTCAAAAAAATAGATAGAAAAAATAAGAGCGAAAAAATAACCAAAAAACATAAGAAAGAAAAAATAAACAGAAAACATAATACAGAAAAATAAACAGAAAATATAAGAAAGAAAAAATAGAAGAGAAAAAAGAAACTAGAGGAAAAAAAATCAAAAGCCCATTAATACCGGTTGTTAGATACAACCGGTACTAAAGGGGTGGGCTTCGCGCGCGAAATTTTGCCGCGGCCCAAAAACAGACCTTTAGTACCGGTTGTTATCTACAACCGGTACTAAAGACCCTTTCGTACCGGTTGTACAGAACAACCGGTACTAAAGGGTTTGAACCGTTTAAGGCAGGGATCGACGCCTCTCGCTCCCCAAAACCGCTAAGTCCTCGATCGACGCCGCCGACCTCCGCCACCCCTGCTCCGCCGCCCCTGCTCCGCGCCGCCCCTGCTCCGGCGCCCCTGCTCCGCCGGCCCTGCTCCGCCGCTCCTGCTCCGCCACCCCTGCTCCGCCCGGCCGTGCTCCGCCGCCCGGCCCTGCTCCGCCACCCCTGCTCCGCCCGGCCCTGCTCCCTCATCTGCTCCGGCCACCGCCCCTGCTCCGCCTCCCTCCTCTCTGCTCCGGCCCGCGCGCGCCATCGCCGCCCCTGCTCCGGCGCCCTCCACGCCCTGCTCCGGCCGTGCGCAAGGTTAGTTTTTTTTTCAGGTTAGCAGTGTTCTTTTTTTTTTGTTTTTACTACTGTTATTTAGTTTAGATTATTTTAGGTTATTATTAGTGTAGATGCAAATATTATAGATGCAAATGTTTTAGATGCAAATGTTTAAATATTTTAGATGCAAATATTATAGATGCAAATATTATAGATGCAAATGTTTTAGATGCAAATGTTTAAATATTTTAGATGCAAATATTATAGATGCAAATGTTTTAGATGCAAATATATTAGGAATATTTTATATGCAAATGTTTTAGATGCAAATTATGTTGTTTAAACATGACATCATAAAATTGTATCAATTGTTAGTAGGAAAAAATTGTTAGTAGCAAAATTTAGATCATTTAGATAGCACAATTTAGGTAGTGTTAATATTTAGTAGAAAAAATTGTTAGTATAAAAATTGTTAGTAGGAAAAATTGTTAGTAGAAAATAGTTTGAAATATTCCTAAGTTTGAAATACTGCTAAGTTAGAAAATTTTAGTTGCAAAGTTTGAAAATTATTTTAGGTTATTATTAGTGTAGCAATTTTGTTAGAAATATTGCTAAGTCATTTAGATAACATAGTAAAGTTGAAATATTGCTAAGTTAGAAATATTGCTAAGTTTGAAATATTGCTAAGTTTGAAAATTTTAGTAGAAAAGTTTGAAATTTATTTCATTAGTGTATAAGTAAATTTAGCAAAGTTTGAAAATTTATCAAAGCAATGTTATTTTTAGTTGCAATGCAATTTAAAGTTGTTTGCTATGAATTAAAAATTTGCAGTGACATTGAGCTATGGAGGACGACGCCCCCTTCATCCGAGACGAGGAGAATGAAGACCGGATGCAAGCAATTATATATGATAGGGCTGCAGGACCCAATTCTGATGGAGAAGATTCCAGCGAAGAAGACGACGAAGATTTCAGCGCGAAATGTTTGAATGACTCCGGTGAGGGAGTTGAGTTAGAAAATTCAGAGACGACAACGACGACGAAGAAGTGCCGTTAGAAAACTCCGGCGAGGTATATATTAGTCTTGTTGATCACTAGCTAGATGCATTAATTGATTTATATTGCACTTATTAACGAAACATTTTTCTTTTAGCCCTCTGGATCTAAGTCGTCAATCCCTAAACGAGGCCCGAACCAAGGGGTAAAGCTGCCGGATGGTGCAAAGTTGTCGATCGACGAAGTTAGTGTAAAAGGCAAACCGGAGAAACCCGAAGGAATCTACACTAAATATGTAGCTCAATGCGGCGTTCTTGTTAGGGACGCCGTCCCGATCACCGTTGCAGAATGGAATAAGCCGAAGAAAGCCAACATTGGCGCAAAATATCTTGAGGAAAGAATTAAAGATAACCTTTGGACCTCGATGTTGCATTCTTTCACCCTACCGGCAGATCTCCCACAGAAGAGGCAGGATAAAGTCAAGCAATGGACTCTTAGCAAAATGGCCCAGCAATTCAAGAACTGGAAGAACGCATTGTGGAGAAAATATGCGAAAAAACCTCCAAATTTCACCGGAGCTCTAGAGAAGCTAAAAGATGACTGGCCTGAATTTGCGGCGTATAGGAAATCGGCCGTCGCTGTGGCCCGATCGACCCAAAATAAGTTGAATGCTCAGAAGAAGAAATATCACCATCGTTTGGGCTCAGGTGGCTACAAGACTGCCTTGCCTAAGTGGGAAGCCTATGAAAACGAACTGCGTAAAAAAGGGATCACTCCACAGACAGATGACTGGCCCGACAGGTCCAAGTTCTGGTTGTTTGCGCATGGGGCAGTCTTGGATCCAGACACAGGGCGGATTGTTGCACAGGGAAAATGGAAGAAAAGAATTACAAGAGTCGCCAAAAAACTAGTTGACGCAATAGAACTAGTCCGACAGGGAAAATATGTTCCCGATAGAGAGGACGACGAGCTTTCACTCGCCCTCGGGAATAAAGAACACTGGGGACGATGTCGAGGCAGAGGAGGCGGGGTTGGTTTTCTTGAAGGGTTTCCGGAGGACGCTGCAGCTTATAGAAAACATTGCAGAAGTAAAAAGAGGGAGGCGGAGAGGTTTACTGCATTAGAAAGCCAGATGCATGATGTGAAGGAGCAACTGGCTTTAATTACCCAGCAAAGGGAATCTCAGCCGCGAGTAGAAGATCATGCAGTCGAAGTCTGCCCATCTCAGCGGAAAAGCAGCGTGGGTTCCACGCAGCAACAAGATCCTGCAGTTGATGAACCGTCGGCGGCACGCTACCCCGTTGATGATATCATGAAGACAAATTGTGAGTTACATGCGCCAATGAATAACCTTAGTTTTCCGGTGGCGAATGGCTATGCTTTACCACATCAACCTGGAGCAACCTTCCATTTTGGTGAGATTCCAGCTGGATTTGCTCGTGTCGGGGTCACGAAAGTTTTGTCGGGATTCAGCTCAATGCATCTTGACATTCCTGGAGCTGAAGGCGAGAAGACATTGGGAGAAGTCGAGCTTGGTATCGTTCTATGGAAGAAGAAATACATCAAGTTTCCAGACTCGGCGCCAAGGCCACCGACTCCTCCGGTTAGAAATTCACCACAGCAAAGTCCACCCTCCTCCCCCGACGATGTGGAGCCCACCGCGAGTCCATCGCCCGCGCCGTCCCGTCAGCCGACTGCTGCGCCCACTAGCAGTAATTTGACAAAGCGGAAGCTGTTCACGTCGTCCCCTGTCAAGAAACGTGCAAGAAAACCCAAGGAAGTCAAGGCTCCTGAGAAGTTAGCTGGCGAGATGACTATGGAGGAATTAAAACTGAGCACACAAGGCAAGGCTAAAGCCTTTTTTGAACAGAAAAAAAAGGAAAGACTGGAGGCAAGACTTGACCCCATAAAGGAACTTCTGAAGACTATACCAACCGAGGTAAAAGATCGCACCGTTGACAACCTATATAGGTTTCCACAGGCGCCCCTTTCAGACTATGAGCGAGGTATTGACAAGGTACTTTCCTCACAGACGGAGAAAGAAAAAGCGTGCGGGAAAAGAGTTGCCCAGCTCGGAGAACAAGAAGCACAATCGATCGCCCCGCTCATTGTGCCTTCTGAAGCTCGGGAAATCGAGCATGGAGAAGTTGTCATTGGCGACGTGGGTTATGAAATAGCGCAGATAACAATTCAACCTAAATTTGAACTCGGGCTGCCTCTGGTCGAAAATCCGAGTGCTCTAACAACACAGTTATATAAATTGAATAACTGGTACATGGCCGCCGCAAAACAAGGGAGAGAATATCTCATGGCGGGAGTTAAGGACCAACACTACTTCCGAGAATATGGTGTGCAGGTTGATTTCTCCGAACTTTTTCAGATGTACAATCAACTTGCTCTCGACAAATCTATCATTAGCTGCTATTGTCTGTAAGTAATTTATTCGTGTAATTTAATTATTTATAGTTAAGCTCGTTTCATTACTTGTAATTATCCTCACAACATTCTTTTATATGCTATTATGCAGAATGAAGATTCGTGAATGCCGAATGGGTGGAATCTGGGACATTGGGTTCATTGACCCGGATAAAGTTAATGAAGTCACCGTAGAAAGACCTTTTTATGTCCAGGACACAGAGGACCGTTTGCTAACGTTTTTTAAGCGACAAAGTACCAAAAAGGAAATACTTTTTCCTTACAACTTCGGGTTAGTGTTACTGTCTTTAACACATTCTATTTTGCTTTCTCGATAATAAGTGTAATTGACGAGTTCTGAATACCTGCGGATATAAATGTGCGCAGGTTCCACTACATTTTGTTTATCATTAGACTCGACGAAGGAGAAGTTGAAGTCTGGGACTCATTAAGGAAAGATCAAGATGATTACAAAAGCGTGCGTCTAATGCTCAAGAGGTAATTTCAATCGCACTATATCGTCCACTTTCGTTCATTTCCGGATATCAAAAGTATATAAAATAACTCCTCAATTCATTTTCTTTTCCGGGCAGGGTTTGGAGAAAGTTCATCGCGGAAGAACGCGGTGAATGGAAAGATAAGCTGGAGTTCAAGGCTAACAATGTAAGTACTACTACGTATATAGGTCTGTGTATCTTTCTAATACCATTATCATTCTCTTGATTATTATTTGATTAAATTATATTCTTGTATAGTGGTGTCTGCGACAACCACAGGGGACTCAACTATGTGGATACTACGTTTGCGAGTATATTCACATGAGGGTCAATGAGAGAGTCAATAATGTAAGAAATCGAGAGGTATGTAAATACAACTTTTATTTTGCAACCATCAATTGTGTTTAGTTTCGATCATAACTGACCGGATCTCCTTCTTTTAAAGATGTCAAGGAAGCGGAACCAGCTCCTACCACAAAACCGCGTAAAAGCTATTGCGGAGGAATTGGCGGGATTCATGCTGACGCAAGTCATAGATGAATTCGGTGAATTCTACTATGTCGAAAAATAGACTCACTCCGTGCATGTACAAGCTAGCGTTGATCTCCATTGTAATTATGACTTTATATGTAATTAACGAGAGTACTTTATATGTGTAGTGAGTACTTTATATGTGTAGTGAGTACTTTATATGTGTAGTGTGTATTTTATACGTGCTCTCCTCCGAAACCCTGAAAAATGAGCGAAAAGGAAAAAAACAAATACCCTAAACCCCGAAAAATAAGCGAAAAGAAATAAAAACCGAAAACCTAAACCTCCCTGGAAAAATAAGGGGGGCAAAAAATGCAGGAACCTTTAGTACCGGTTGGTATTACCAACCGGTACTAAAGGTCCTTCGCCTGCGCGCGCTGCTGGGTGCCCACGTGGGGGGCCTTTAGTACCGGTTGTATCTAAAACCGGTACTAAAGGGGTGACCCTTTAGTGCCGACCTATTAGTACCGGTTGCACAACCGGTACTAAAGGCCCTATAAAACCGGTACTGATGCCCTGTTCTCTACTAGTGACACATCTTTAATCACCAAATTTCAGTGCTGCCAATATATCTTACCTTGCAAGTTAATGGACTCTTAAGTTGTCCTTTCAATCTCATCTGTTTGTATCTTATTATGTGTGCAGGTTTCCTCCTCAGAAAATGAGTTATCATACAAAATTTGTGTGGCAGCATGTACTCCACAAAGTAGTTGGCGATTCACATGAGCTGGATGTTTTTATGTAAATTGTAACGCCCCGACCCCGGAATTATACAGAGAGGCTATGAATCCGACACAACCATCAATGTATAATACAAAGATCGAGACTTGTGGAACAGAACTGGCACAAAGCATGACTCTACGACACAAAACATATAGCAACTCATATAAAGAGAAGAATACAGATATTACAAGCAAAAAGGATCACAGATCCAACAATTCAACAAGCGGAAGCGGGTAGTGTTGTCTAACAACAAGAAGCAACATATGGCCTAAGAGGCCTACAATAAACATCATCCCAGCCAGCTTGTTCCACGGTCCCAAGCTGCCACCTGGGAGCCCCAGACTAGTAGTCGACGTCAACGAAGAACCCACCTAGTCGCTCGGTGTCGTCCTCCTCTGAAATACAAAATCATAGAGGCAGCAAAGAGAGACTGAGTACGATGTACTCGCAAGTTTAGTAGGGCGATATAGGCCCAATGACTGACGGAGGCTCTAAAGCTGTTTATGTAGTTCTTTTGCATCAAGCTAATTTTCATAAACCGAACAAAAATGACACATGGCATTCGTCTACTCAGAATATTTTTATAAAGGGGTAAGAGGGTATCATTATCACCTTTCGGTTCTCGGCGAACCTACTCACAACCATCACCACTCATCTCACACAAAGGCACTCCCTCGACTCACCCTCGAGGAAATGAACCTTTATCACAGGTTTGTTATGCAACCTCTAGCTGCCATATCAATTAGGTTAAAGTTATCTATGAGCTAATCCGCCTTTCCCAAGAGTTTGTCCATAACCGTGGACACGGCTTTTCGAAAAGATTAACCCTGCAGGGGTGTACTATTTTACCCATTGGTACCGTCCGGCTCACCTAGTTGGCCCTCTTCCGGGGAAGACCGGCGAGCGGGCGCGGTTAGACCTTTACAATGCATGAGGCTTACTCAAGGACCATCTGTGGCGGAGGGACAGGTTCAGCGCTCCCAGCGCCCTGCCCCACCGTCACGTCCTACACACCATCATCCTCGTTCCTTTTCCACTCACACCACACACGCGCAAATGGAAATAGCAAACTAGAGGACCCTTGACAAGCCCCTCACAAATTATTCGGTCAGCGAGGCGCCCATACACCCACCAATGGAAGCACGCTCGGTTCTTGGTTCTAGCTAAAAGCACTCTCGACCTAGGCGGCAAGAATGAGGCAAACCACCCTCCCCGAGGGCAACTCATCCAAGCCTTCTTAGCATTTTAATTAAACATCACAATTATCCACCATGCCCGAATCCTTCCATCAACATCAACAATTATGGAATTAATAACGGACATAAAGCATCTATTAAGCATGGATAAGCATAGCTAAGCATGTATATACATCAATTATATCTTTATCTCGGCCAACACTTCGACCCTAGGTTTCATAGGTAGGGATACATGCGATTGGCTCGGGGAAGAACATGCATTCATAGGATATTCTAAAATTTACCAAAAGAGACATTTGAATCGCATGCAATAATTTGGTGGATAAAATAATTTGATGAAATCATAGGATGCTAGATGCCAAGAAGGTTAGGTTATCTCTTGCCTTGCAGCCCGGGCGCGAAGTACTGATCGTCGGGGTAGGTAGAGAGACCCTCGACTCCGGAATCTATCGATACCCAAAGAAAAGCCAAGAACACATAAATCACACGAACACAAGATGGAATGCTCAATCACATGATGACATGTCAAGTTGATGCAAAGATTCCATTATATAAATTAAAGGCACAATTAAATGGGGAGCCAAATAATTGATGAAATTATTTGGGATACAACCCCACATTTATCTTAGTGACCACTATTATTATAAATTATCAAATTATTAGAGAAGTGGCTCAAACATGCATGAAGATGACATGATTGGATAGAGTTCATCATTCCGATCATTTTGGTACCTTATTCATTATTTTCGGAGCACCAATGATTAAATAGCGAATTAAATTAGGTATTTGAAAATAACCTCTTTTATCAATTTATGAAGAACACCACTTAAGTATTTGTGATCATGATGTGACATTAGCATAGATGGAAAGACTTTGAATTGCTGACCAAATTGATATATCATTCACAAGATTTGGCTTAACGGTTATTAAGTTATGAATTATTCAAAAGCTAACACAGACTGCCGGAACTTCCGGTAAGTGAGCCGGTAGTTCCGGTTTGCCGGAACTTCCGGTTCCAGTTCCGGGCGTGGTTCGACAC